>JALAZF010000222.1:2630000-3851975 GCA_022829125.1 Lathyrus tuberosus | reverse complement strand
AGGAAAGGTCCATTGAACCTCACAAAGAATCTTTGGAAACGGTAAACTTGGGTTCAGAAAAAGAGAGAAAAGAAATCAGGATTGGGGCACTTCTCAGTCCAACAGCCAAAGAGAGTTTGATAAACCTTCTCAAAGAATTCCCCGATGTATTCGCTTGGTCCTATCAGGATATGCCAGGGTTGGATACCAGCATCGTGGAACATCACTTACCATTAAGATTGGAATGTCCGCCAGTAAAGCAAAGGTTGAGATGCACTCACCCGGACATGGCCATCAAAATCAAAGAGGAGGTACAGAAACAGATTGACGCGGGTTTCCTCGCCACATCTGAATATCCTCAATGATTAGCCAAGATCGTACCCGTTCCGAAAAAGGACGGAAAGGTCAGAATGTGTGTTGATTACAGGGATCTGAACACGGCTAGTCCAAAGGACGACTTTCCTTTACCACACATTGACATGCTGGTAGACAGTACAACAAAGTTCAAAGTCTTCTCCTTCATGGATGGATTCTCGGGCTATAATCAGATCAAAATGGCGCCGAAAGACATGGAGAAAACTTCGTTCATCACCCCAAGGGGCACCTTTTGTTACAAGGTAATGCCGTTCGGTTTGAAGAACGCCGGGGCTACCTATCAAAGGGCCATGACTACTCTGTTTCATGACATGATACACAAAGAAATCGAGGTATATGTCGATGATATGATTGCAAAATAAAAAACAGAGAATGAGCACGTTAAACATTTGTCAAAATTGTTTGAACGTTTAAGAAAATTCAAGCTCCGCTTGAATCCCAACAAGTGCACCTTCGGTGTCCGTTCAGGGAAACTACTAGGGTTCATCGTCAGCCAGAAAGGAATTGAGGTTGATCCTGACAAGGTCAAGACCATTCAAGAAATGCCTTCTCCAAAAACTGAAAAACAAGTCAGAGGATTCCTGGGACGTTTGAACTACATCTCCAGGTTTATATTCCTCATGACCACCACATGTGCGTCGATTTTCAAATTACTTAAAAAGAACCAGGATTGCATTTGGACAGAAGATTGTCAAACCTCTTTCGACAGTATCAAGGAATATCTGTTGAATCCGCCGATTCTATCACCTCCAGTGGAAGGAAGGCCACTGATCATTTACCTCACAGTCTTAGAGGACTCAATGGGATGTGTACTTGGCCAACAAGACGAAACCAAACGGAAAGAGTCTGCCATCTACTATTTGAGCAAGAAATTCACCGATTGCGAGACTCGGTACACGATGCTTGAGAAAACTTGTTGCGCTTTGGCTTGGGCAGCCAAACGTCTTCGCCAATACATGATTCGTCTCACTACTTGGTTAATCTCCGAAATGGATCCAATCAAGTACGTCTTCGAAAAACTTGCTCTCACGGGAAGAATTGCCCGTTGGCAAATGTTGTTATCAGAATATGACATAGAGTACCACGCTCAGAAAGCCGTTAAAGGAAGTATTTTAGCCGATCATTTGGCTCATCAACCGATTGACGATCAGGAATCAATCAGGTTTGACTTCCCAGACGAAGATGTCATGTATCTAAAAATGAAAGATTACGATGAACCGTTACCCAGTGAAGGGCCAGAACCAGGTTCCCAATGGGGACTTATCTTTGACAGAGCAGTTAATCATTATGGAAGCAGAATTGGGGCAATAATTGTTACCCCTCAGGGTACCCACATTCCTTTCACCGCCAGAATTACGTTCAAATGTACGAACAACGAGGCCGAATACGAAGCTTGTATTATGGATCTCGAAGAAGCAATTGATTTAAGGATCAAAAACTTGGACGTATATGGCGACTCAGCTCTGGTTATCAATCAGATAAAAGGAGATTGGAACACATACCAATCAGGACTGATTCCTTACAAAGACTATGCAAGAAGATTGTTACCCTTCTTTAACAGAGTTGAGTTTCATCACATCCCTCGTGAGGAGAATCACATGGATGATGCATTAGCCACCATCTCTTCCATGATTAGTGTAGGTCAATGGAACGACCTACCTAAGATCGACATAATGTGCCTTGAAAGGTCCGCTTACATCTTCGCGATCGAAGCAATCATAGACGACAAACCTTGGTATCACGATATCAAATGCTTCCTTCAGAAACAAGAGTACCCACCTGGGGCACTAAGAAAAGACAGGAAAACCCTCAGAAGATTGGCTGGAAACTTCTTCCTGAGCGGGGACACTCTCTTTAAGAGAAATTTTGACATGGTCTTGCTCCGATGCGTCGACAGACGAGAAGCAGACATGCTTATGAAAGAAATTCATGAAGGGTCCTTTGGCACTCATGCCAACGGACACACAATGGCGAGAAAAATTCTCAAAGCAGGGTACTGTTGGTTGACAATGGAATCCGACTACTACAAGTACATGAGGAGGTGTCACAAATGTCAGATATACTCCGACAAAATTCATGTACCGCCATCGGATCTCAAAGTTCTCTCTTCCCCATGGCCTTTTTCCCTATGGGGAATCGACATGATTGGCATGATTGAGCCCAAGGCTTCAAATGGACATCGGTTCATCCTGGTGGCCATTGATTACTTCACTAAGTGGGTCGAAGCAGCGTCATACGCTAATGTAACCTGACAAGTGGTGGTCCGATTTATCAAAAACAATATCATATGCCGTTATGGTGTTCCAAGCGAGATCATTACTGATAATGGATCTAACTTGAACAACAAGATGATGAAGGAGTTGTGTGCAGAGTTCAAGATCGAACACCATAACTCATCTCCCTACCGACCCAAGATGAACGGAACGGTAGAAACGGCTAACAAGAACATCAAGAGGATCGTTCAAAAGATGGTTGTAACCTATAAAGATTGGCATGAGATGTTACCCTTTGCTCTTCACGGTTATCACACATTTGTTCGCACTTCAACAAGGGCAACCCTTTTCTCTCTAGTGTACGGCATGGAGGCAGTTTTCCCCATAGAAGTAGAGATCCCATCAATCCGGGTATTGATGGAAGCTAAACTCACCGAAGTTGAATGGTGTCAAAGCCGACACGACGAATTGAATATGATCGAGGAGAAGCGAATCACGGCACTATGCCATGGTCAATTGTATCAACAGAGAATGAAGAGGGCGTTTGACAAAAAGGTCCGACCTCGTGTTTTCAAGAAAGGATACCTTGTGCTCAAGAAGATCCAGTCATTTCTCACTGATTCGCGAGGTAAATGGACTTCGAATTATGATGGCCCCTATGTGGTCACGAAAGCTTTCTCAGGCGGCGCCTTGAGACTTGCAACCATGGACGGAGAGGGATTTGCCTACCCCACGAGTGTTGATGTAGTCAAGAAATACTTCACCTAAAAAAAACGTCTCGGTGGATTGAAAACCCGAAAGGGCGATCCAGGCAAAAGTTAGAGACATAAAAAAAAAAGAAAAAAATCATCCCGGTGGATTGGAAACATCACAGTACAATCCAGGAAAAAGTTAGGGATAATGGCAAGTAACTATGTTCAACAGAGGCAAGTCCCTCAGCAGCAGCATTTACACCGTCCATCGGAGGAAAACTCCAGTCAAGGTCATCTTCGACAGAAGCTCAGGATGTCCCGGATTCAAAGTTGGTAAAAGGATAGTGATCGTTATGTTTCAACGTAGCCCTTTTCCCTGTAAATTACCATTTTCTAACTTTGTATATACTCTTTGGAATCACGCGTTTAGCTGATCTCCATCTTATCAATAAAATTTGAGCCCTTGTGCTTTTGTTTGTAATTCTTATTTGTTTTAGCTTTACAGAATGGCATTTTAACATGATTATCGATTCTTGAAATAAAACAAAAATGAATTTACTTGTTAAAACTTTTTCTGCTTTTAAAATAAAGATGGCAATTTCTTTTGACTGTTGAACATCGGAAGAACATCAGTCGCTTCTCCAGAAGTAAGCGAACTTCAAAGTGCAGAATCAAAGTACTCCTTCTAACCCAGTACGCCTAAATGAAGGATCAACTGTATGAGATGCGGTTTTCCCATCTGATACCCTCGGCCGAGTTCTTATCTCCTAAGCCCGATCAACGGTATTCCGCACAGGGACTATCTCTCCTAAGCAAGGTGGAATTACTATTCTGAACCAATGGTACTTCTTCGCCCCGCGATGGCCGAGTATCCAATCGTGTTCACCTGTCAGTTTGTATGTCGCGTCAGTTTTGTCAGCCTAAACATACATGCATCATTGCATTATTTATTTGCATTCACATTTCATATTGCATCACTATCACTCTAGTCGGTCTTGTCCCCTAGTGATAAAAGTCCTCTCAATCGAGTTGTCAGCCCTTTCCTCGTCAGGAAGTGTTACGTCTGAACAATCACTCTCCTCCAGTTTATTTCTGGATTGAAGTTGGGTCCTCGACCACTTTGATAACTTGAATCTCTGAAAGACCAGAAAGCCCTCAGTTAACATCACTCTTCGCCATTGAAGATGATATCCTTGTTTTCCCGGATTAAAGAAAATCCCGAGAGAAAGCCTCCTAAATCGGAGATTCGGCAGTACGAGAGTTTTTCTCCAAAAAACCCACTGATGAAAAGGTCATCGGCACCTCAAAATTGGATCACATCATATGGCATTTCTCCGAGAAGATCTCCGAGAAAAGTATGATGTAAAGACCCCAAGCGAATGCAGACTCTTAAGGGACTCGCATTCCCCAAGTAGAGTCAACAAATGGCATCTCCAACAGAGAAGTTTGTACACCTCTACAACTCAGACGACTGGGTTCCCCAGCAAGTCTGACATCAAAACTTTTTCCACTCAAATGGCATCTCCCCGAAAAATTCGGCGAGAAGTTTGAAGGAAAGTCGCTAAGAATAACGTCCCTTGTCAGTAAAGTTTATTGACGAAAGAAACTAAGACCAGTTCCTCGGTAGAAAACCAGGATCAAGGGGAAGTTTACATCAGAAACTAAGACCAGTTCCTTGGTAGGAAACCAGGATCGAGGGGAAGTTTATTAAAGAAAATTGAGACCAGTTCCTTGGCTGAAGACCAGGATCGAGGGGAAGTTTACCTTTTCTAAGCATCATTACTTAGCTAAAGAAGATGAATGCGTAAGCTACCATTCATAACCACCATCAAAATTTTGGGTATTCCGATATTTAATCCTCTTGCACCCCGAATGCCCGAATACCTTCGTCATTCACACCTTCGGGTCCAAGAAGATTAAATAGGGGCATCTGTCATACCCCAAATTTTTACCACTAAGATTTCCCATCATTGTGCAAATTATCATCACAATATGGAGGAACCATCATACTTCATCACTCTCCCCAAAGATGGGTGAGCATTCACTACAATAAAAATTAGGGTTTCAAGCCCTCTCTGAGTGCTTAGACAAAGGATCAATCAAGGAATGACATGATCTTTAACTTGTCTAACCTCTAAAATATCCACAATGGATCAAAAGGACTCCCACTTCAAGGATTAAGCACAAGGCTGCTCCCTTCTAGGTGGATTAAGTCTCAAGATCGACAGTGTCACCAAATTAGGGTTTTGGTCGACCAGGGCCTCCAGATGGAAATTTTTCATCTGGGCACAAGCCAATGATACAAAACCTAACCTAATATACTCCATGGAACCTCATGGACCCAATCATCAAGTCAACTTTGCCGCAGGGGATGCATTCATAAAAAATCAGGAATTAGGGTTTCTTGACCTAATTCACCCCTAAGTTAACTTTTAGGGCAAATCATGAGCCAAGACCTCAAGAGAGGGTTTGAGGGTCTCTAATGAACTATATTGATCCATTTGCAACAATGGATTAATCCAAGAAGCTTGAGCAACAAGTCTCAATTTCATCTGCACCACAATTACGGTTTTAAGGAAAAAAGTCAACTGTAACTTTGACTTTTGACCAGGACATGCTCCCAAGCGCTATGATATGCATCAATATACCCTATGACACCCATGGAACATTTCCATCAAGTTTGATTTAGATCAAGGACATGATTTCCTGAAGAATTGCACAGTTTGGAATTCATCCGATAAAAAGTCAACTGTGCACAAAAGTCAACTTTGAATTTTTGAGATTTTTCACCAAAATGGATTTTTAACCCTAAAATGATGTTAATGTATGATTTGAATCATCATTCATCAAGAAAAATCAAGAAAAGTTGGGTAACTTGTAAAAGGGGTAACCATAAAAAACTTAGAAAATTTTCTAAGTTAAAAATAAAGTGGCTAGGGTACCAACTTTGGAGGGTCATAACTCCTAAACCACAAAGCCATTTTCCCTCATCCAAGGCTTGATTTGTAGATCTCATTGCCCTCTACAAAAACTTCAACTAGACCTAATTCCAACTCCTCATGGATTTTGAGTTATGGAGTGATCAAAATCAAGAAAAGTCACTTTGTTCCAACACTTAGTGAAAATTTCACTAAGTCAGATTTTACCCTACTTTTTGCCAAATGTAGGGGGATTTTTCACTTGGATTCAAAAGAGATCAAAACCAAACATGTTCAAACAGTTGTTGTATCATGTAAGGGCTTTCCAAAATGGCCAAGAACATTATCAAATTCCATTTGAGTCATGAGATATGACATTGGAAAGTTGCCTTGCTGAAATCTGTCAAGGCAAGGTAAAATTTGCCTTTTTGGTCGATTTTCCAAAATCAGCCAAATCCAAATGATCCTATCCACTTGGACACCTCTAAGGATTGAATCTAAAGGGGACAATCACTGATCCAAGCCTCCAAAGTCTTTGGAACAAGAAATAGCATGTTGAACCTAGAATGGCCAAAATAGGGACAAGACTCCAATTTTGGATTGGAGCATTCAATGGAAGCATCAAGGTGGCATGGACTGAGCCATTTGCAACTGAATTCAGTCAAGACTTATCCAAGACCAAGGGAACCACAACCCTGTGCCCTAACCTCTAGTCAATGGCTAGAGGAGACTTGGATTTCCATTGGCCAACATTGAACAAACACCTGCTGCAGTTGCCATTCACTGTGGATCCCAAAACAAACTTGCTCTACTATAAATAGAGCTCAATTGTGATCATTTTGTGTACACCAAAGGCCTACAACACTTGCCTTTCTCAAAAACCACTTCTCACTCTCAAAAATGCCTTTCTTAGCAAGTCACTATCGGGTTTTTCATTAGAGAGCAATTCCACTCAAACCAATCACACACACACCTCATATACATCATATGTGAGGTGATCAAACACTTAAACAACAACTGGAACACAGATTTCACAAAATCACCAGTCAATTGCTCAAGGTTTTAACCAAAGTGCAGTTGAGATACCATGAAGTGATCCAGCCATTCTCAGTCAAGTCCAAGCATTCAAACACACTCCATGGGGTGTAGGGAAGCTGTTCAGATCATCACAATTCATCTGTAACACCTCCTACTCAGAAATCAATTTGCTCTTGCTGTCACGACCTAGAGGTAAGCCTCAACTTGGTCATCTCTCAATCTATGCATATTTCCTCGCACAATACTTTTGCCAAATGTTCATAATCATGCATGGAATGTTTCCCCTCAAGTAATTGCTTTGTTTGAATCGTGTGTTAAAAATCCCAGCCTTCATGCAAAAATTAGGGTTCATAAGGATTTATCGTGATTTCTTGTTTTATGCTTAATTTAAATGAAATTAATTGTCATAAACATGATCGTGAGGTTGAGACGAGCATATTGATATGTGAATTGCATGATATAATCAAGTATTCAGTGAGATTGGATAGAAAATGCAAATCTGGGCAAGGCAGAAAACGCGCGTGTTCTTGGTCCATGTTCTTGGCGCCATTTTCATAAATTCAAATATTTGAATTTTGTGATTTTATTTAATTGATTCAAAAATTAATTTCTCTCTGAGTTTTAATGATTTTGAGTTGATTCTTTTTTTAATAATTCACAAAAATGTTAAAATATTTTATTTTCCCAAAAAATCCCAAAAATATTATTTATTTTGTATAATTGATATTTTTGCAAAGAATTAATGTTTTAATTGTTTTTTAACATTTAAAATATTTTTTCCACCTTGATTTTGCAACTTTTAATGCTTTCTAATTATTTTGTAGGTCAATACTTAATTTTTGAAGCATTAATCCAATATTACAATTTGTTTTTCCTATGTTAAACAGTTTTGATAATTTTAATTGAATTTTTATTCAATTAAAACACATTTTGAAAACAAATTAGGGTTTTTGGATTAATTCAACCCTCATAAATCATTTTCAAAACACTTTGGGCCTCTAATAGAGTGTAAGACCCAATCCTTTTTTGACCAAATCATTTTTTGGCCTCAGTGTATTGTATGAGTCCGGATACCATAAAAAACAAACGGCGCGATCGTCGCCTTTTGAAAATTAACCATCTGGGCCTCTCCTCGAGCTATAAGACCCATTTAAAACTTTTTGGGCCTCTAATAGAGTGTAAGATCCAATCCCCTTTTAACCAAAATCACTTTGGATCTCACTTATTGTATAAGTCCCTTCGCGTTAAAAGAAAATCTCGGCGCGGTCGCCATTTTAAACGAAAAATCATCTGGGCCTACCCTCGAGTTATAAGCCCCACTCTTTTTCTTTAAAACTTTTTGGGCCTCTTGAGAGAGTGTAAGACCCATCCCTTTGTACAGAAAACAATTTTTGGGCCTCAGTCACTTGTATAAGTCCCTCTGTACAAATTCAAACAGTGCGCTCACTGATAAAACCCTGGGCCTCTCCTTGAGCTGTAAGCTCCAAATCTTTCTTTTTCAAAACACTTTCTCCTTTGATTTTGAATATACTGTTGTTTTCAATCTTTCTTTGTTGAACAACTAACCAAACAGCATGGAAGCTCTACAACCGAGTAAGTGTTTATACGCTTTCATTTATCGCTTTCATCTATATATAACTGTATTATGGGGCTGTTTCACTGTAAGTCTTCTTTCATAAACTCATATCAACTGTGTAATAATAGTATAGATATTTAGAGTTTCCCCGGCAACTACGTCTAGCATTAAGCCCGTTGATCACTCTTAAATAGTCAAAACTAGATCCCCAAAGGATTACCAGACACAGTCTTCCCTCCTCTTGGGGTTAAACAATATGGAGATATGAAAGGCAGCATTCTCTGTGAACCCTTTCATAGACTGTCACTCGTAGAAGTTGTCAAAGAAACTCTACTCCCCAGAGATGATCTTTTCTCCGTGAATGGCATCTCTTGAGTTTCTTCCAAATACTCGTACTTTCCTGGCTTGATCTATTCTCGGTGAATGGCATGTCTTGAACTTCTCGGGGTTTGGGGAACCACAGGCTTCTTAAAAGCACTTGTCAAGAAACTTTACCCCCCAGAGATTATCTTTTCTCCGTGAATGGCATCTCTTGAGTTTCTTCCAAATTCTCGAACTTTCCTGATTTGATATATTCCTTGTGAATAGCTTACCTTGAATTTCTCGGGGTTTGGGGACCCATCGGCTTCTCAAAAGCATCGGCCTCCTCTTGGGCATCGTACAAGAACCCACAAGCTTCCTAAAAATAACCTCGCCTCCTCTTGGGCATCGTACAAGGACCCTACGGCTTCTTAGAAGTATTCACAACCTCCTCTTAGGCTTCGTATAATGATCTCTTCCTCCGGGAATGATAGCCTCCTCTTGGGCTTCGTACAAGGACCTCTCGGCTTCTTAAAAGCTTCCAGCCTACTCTTGGGCTTTGTACAAACTGTCCCGACGACCTCCTAGAGGTATAGGAACAGAAATTAGTCATCTGCATAGAACAGTCCTTTCAAAGAGTCTACTATTGTTTCTCAAAGCATAGTATAAAAGATGACACTCTAGACTTGGACAGTCTAATCTCCTTGAGTCTCAATGACATTCTTAAGTGACCCCTTCGTTAAATAGGAAGAAAACTCGTAGACTCAGACAGTCTCAATATCCTTCGGATTTCCCACTTCCTTAAAGAACAGGAATAACCCGGATCCTCGAATCAAATCCTCGAGTACAGTGTTGCTCATATAAGAACTGATTTTCTCTTTAAATCAGTATATTGGACCTGTCACTTAACTGAAACGGTAACCATAGCCTCCTCTTAGGCTTTATATAATGGTCCTTCTCCAGTCATACTAGCCTCCCTCTTGGGCTTTGTACAATGATCCTCCCCAGCGGAGTCAAACAACGTTCAGCCTCTCTCTCGGGCTTTGTACGAGACACATAAAGAGGCTCCCTCGTTGAGTCAATCACCTTTTCGCCTCCATCTCGGGCTTTATACGAGATACAAAAAGGTTCTTATTGAGCCAAACAAATTTTTGCCTCCATCTCGGGCTTCGTACGAGATACAAAATCTCTCTTGTTGAGTCAAATAGCCTCCATCTCGGGCTTTATACGAGATACCAAAAGATTCCCTCGTTGAGTCAAAACCTTTTAGCCTCTCTCTCTCGGGCTTTGTACGAGACACATAATAGCCTTCTCTTAGGCTTTGTATAAGAAAACCACTGGTTAATCCAATCAACCTTTTAGCATCAAAGCTGTGCCTCATTCACAGTACACAAACATCAACAACTCCTTTCGTCTAATTGCTGTAAGCGGCGAGCCTCTGGATCATCTACATCCATGCCACTGTCCCTCTTTTAGTATGAGAAATTCCTAAGGAAAGATGGCATTACTCTACACTGAGTTAAAGTCTTCTCCTTCAGGTTGAAATGCCCTATAAAGGAAATTATAGCATTGTCGGATTCACACATCCCAGTTAAAGTAATTCTCCTTTATAAACAGTCGTAACAGACAAACCCCTTTAGAGATGACAAATCCTCTCTAAGGTCAACACTTTTAGCTTCACATCTTGGGCTTCGAACAAGATACAAATAAACCCTTTAACTTCACATCTTGGGCTTTGAACAAGATACAAACCACCTTCAGCTTCACGTCTTGGGCTTTGAACAAGACACCAAAACACCCATTTCCTCCCATAGAATAGGAGGAACTACGAACACTCTGATTTCCCTGTTTCGGTAAACGGGGATACGTAGGCATAAGATTGAAAGAAAAGATCTTAGAGAGAACACTAAACAAAAACCCAAATCCCATACTTTCATATATATTCGTCCTAACATCTCGACCAATAGCCTAAAGCACCCCTCGTCAACAAAATAAACCTAGGAAAAACCACGAATCTTTGTAGCATCTGTAAACCAACAATTTCGACTGTTTAATCTCAGTATGCAAGCAGGGTTAATTGGAGACATTTATTTCCCTTCCTTCATCAGCTTTAATAGGATAAAAAATGAATCGAGTTGTAGTACTAGAGCGATCGTGCTTCGCAACCACATCAAAAAATCACACTCGCTACACACACTCATAGTATAAGTTCTCTTGAACCAGATTTCAACATATAAACAACTTTCATAATGTTAACCTATTTTGAAAACATAAAATAGCATTAACATTGTAATATAACAAGCAACAACAACCAGCAGTACATTGTTAACCCAAAAAGGAAGTAAATCATGCCACAAAAAAGCAACATGTTAACATAAACTAGCAGTACAGTGTAACATAACAAGCAACAACAACCAGCAGTACAGTATTAACCCAAAAAGGAAGTAAATCATGCCACAAAAAAAGCAACATGTTAACATAAACTAGCAGTACAATGTAACATAACAAGCAACAATAACCACAACATACAAAAACTTGTCGACAACAACGACCAACAACAAATCATGTGAAACATAACAAGGTCTTTAATCTTCATGCCTAGTTGAATTTATGTAGTTCTCAAGGTCTTCATCTGATTCGAAATCAATTACATCCATATTCATTAGGTCATTCATAATAGCTTCTACCTTCTTTATTTTTCAGGGTTAAGATTCTTGAAATAAATCTTCTTATAGCTTGTTCCATCAGACGGTTCAACAACAGTAATGTGATCCCTAACAGATTCAGCTTCCTTGACTTTGTTCAACCATAACTCCACCATATCAATAACTTCTTTGTAACTTGAATCTCGTGGGTAAGTTTGTTTCTCCCACTATTCATGTTGAGAGAAGGATATGAAATTATAACAAGAAAAGAAACCCTTTTTCAGAATAAAATACAACAATATACAAAAACAACATACAAAAAAAAATCATAGACTCTCGAACAAGAAGAAATTCATATGAAAATCATGTAAAACATAAAAACAACATACACGAAAAAAGAAAGAACAAGGGAAGAAAAAGAATACCTTTACGTATGAAGCGAGAGCTAATGACGAAGAAGAAGAGAGAAAATGTGTGCTAGGGTTATGCTGTGATAAATATGGTGATATTGTCAAGAAGCAATATCTAATTCGCTTATATTATATATGAGTAAACAATTCCTCCATGGTTGTATTCAAAAACCGTGATGAAATGTAATGACTTTCACAACGGGTCACATTAACAACCATGGTGATAGGTATATTAATTTTAATTTATATATATTATAAATATAAGGACAACATTAATTATAATGAAAAAGTAGAAAAATTGCTGGAGCTGAGATTCGAACCCTGTCACTCTATAAATGTATAATCACGGTTTATTAGTTTGACCGTAGTGTAATGTATTTTCATAAATATAAATAAACAAAGGGCATCCAAAAATGAGGTATTACAACGTTTAATAGTCAGACCATTGTAATTTAGTGTGACGAAAGATCTATTTTGTAATAGTGATTGCCCCTCTTCATTTTAACTTTTATTCTAAAAATCACATGTTACAACAACTTTATTATTATTATTTCCACAAGAATTACTCATAATTAAACACAACTATCACTCCTTAATTTCTTAATTTAATTTGTATAAAAACTTCACTCTCTTTCAATTTTATCATTCAAGCTTCCCACCTTTATCTATGCTCAGCTGCATGTCCTTTTCATTATCTTCTTTCATTTAGTCTATTATCTAAAAACAACATTATTCTATTTGTTAGTGCATGGGGAACTTTTAGTGAGGAGAGAATAGAGAGAGAATAAGGAAATAAGGATTTGTATTATTGAATTGTGTAAATAATGATACAAACTAGGACTATTTATATACAACCCTAATTGGGCTTAGGCTAACACAACTTGGATTATATTTAAATATTAAATCTAATCAAATATAATCTAATATTTCAACACACCCCCATAATCCAAGTTGTCGAGCCTACGCTAATCATAGTCGATCTAAACTATTCCTAATTTCTTTCTCAAATTCAGGAATCTGTCGATCTTCAATCCTTTGGTGAAAATGTCGGCCAACTGTGCTTCACTTGAGCAATGCCTAACTTCAAGTTCACCTCGATTTACCTTTTCCCTCAAGAAGTGAAATCTAGCTTTGATATGCTTACTCCTTCCATGCAGAACTGGATTCTTCGCCAGATTTATGGCTGACTTGTTGTCGATTTGCAACACAAGAGGTTTCTTCACTTCGACCTCCATTTCTTCAAGTACTGATTTGATCCAAATTGCTTGACATGTAGCATAGGATCCTGCTATATATTCTGCTTCACACGATGACAATGCCACCACGGGTTGCTTCTTCGAACACCATGAGATTGGGGCACCAAATACTTGAAAGAAATAGCCAGTTGTACTTCTTCGATCTTCCAAAATATGTTGCTCCTTTTAAGTATCTCAAAATTCTTCTTACAGCTTTCATGTGTGACACTCTTGGTTCACCCATGAATCTGCTCAGTAATCCGAATGCGAAACCTATATGAGGTCGACTGTTGGACACATATCTCAGAGATCCAACTATTTGTTTGAACAAAGTTACATCAACTTTGTCTTCCTCTCCATGCTTCTCCAACTTCAAGTTTGGTTCGACAGGTGAGGATGCAAGATTCAAATCATCCATTCAGAATCTCTTGAGTTTCTCTTTGACATACTTCTTTTGATGTAGCACCATACCTTGCTTCAGCATTTGAAATTCCATGCCTTGGAAATAAGACAAATTTCCCAAATCCGACATTTCAAATTCCTTCATCATCAACTCTTTGAACTTCTACAAGTTCTCCAAGCTATTTCCAGTTACCAACAAGTCATCGACATATAAGCAGATGATTGTTATATCTTGTGCTAAAACCTAAACATAGACATCATACTCAGACTTGCATTTGACAAATCCCAATTTGACTAAGTATGAGTCGATCTTCTTGTTCCATGCCCTAGGTGCCTGCTTGAGGCCATAGAGCGCTTTGTGCAACTTATATACTTTACTCGCTTCCTTCTGAATCATAAACACAGAAGGTTATGTGACATAGACCTCTTCGTCTAACGGACCATTCAGAAATGCTGACTTCACATCTAAGTGAAATGTCGACCAACCTTGGTTACATGCCAATGCTACCACAAGTTGAACAGTCTCCAGTCTTGCTACTGGAGCAAATACTTCTGAGTAGTCAAATTCTTCTCTTTGAAGAAGCCCTCGAGCTATTAATCTTGCTTTATGTCTTGCTATCGACCCATCAACATTGTGTTTCAACTTGAACACCCACTTTACTTCGATAGCTTTTGTATGTGCTGGCAATTCGACTAACTCCCATGTGTTGTTTCTTTCGATTGCCTATAATTCTTCAACCATAGCTAACTTCCATTGTTGAATTTTTAAAGCTTCATTATGGTTGATTAGTTCAGCACCTGCAAGTAAAGAAAAATGAACTAATTCTCCATCTGGTGTGACTTCATCATCACCAGTCACCTCATAATCATGAAGTCTTGTTAGAGGAACTCTATTTCGCCGAGGTCTTTGGCTTGTTCCAGCCACAGCCTCTGTGTCGGGATTGTCAGCAACTGCTTCTACTTCGACTTCGACTGGATTCTCAACAATTTCTTCAACTTCGACTTCATCAGTTTCTTCGTTGAAATCAGAGCTCATCAATGGCTTGTTAATTGAATTACTAGAATTCTAATCCCAATCAGAATTTTCATCAATCACAATATCTCGACTCAACACAATCTTCTCATTAATTGGATTGAATAGCCAGTATGCACCAGTCTTATGATATCCTACCAGAATCATAGGTTCACTCTTGTCATCAAGCTTCCTTCTTCTTGCATCAAGAACATGCTTGTAACACATAGAGCCAAACACTTTCAGATGACTCATTGATGGTCGTTTTCCAATCCACGCTTCTTCGGGATCCTTGTTCTTTAATTGCTTAGTAGGGCACCTATTCAAGATATAAATTGCAGTCGAAATAGCTTCACCCCATAAATAGTTTGGAAAATTCTTCTGCTTGAGCATACATCTCGCCATATCCAATATGGTTCTATTTCTTCTTTCAGCAATTCCATTATGTTGAGGAGTATAAGGAGCAGTTACCTCATGGTCAACACCATGTTCTACACAGAATTTTTTAAACATCTTCGAAGTGTATTCACCTCCTCCATCGGTTCGCAGAACTTTGATCCTCTTCTCACTCTGGTTTTAGACAAGCATCTTGAATCTCTTAAAGATTTCAAATACTTCATCCTTTCTCTTGATCACATAGATCCACAACTTTCGACTAAACTCATCGAAAAACGAAACAAAATATTTGTTTCCACCAATGGTATGTTCTTCGAACGGACCACATACATCTGAATGTACAACTTCGAGTATGTAGGATGATCTCATTGGCATAATCGAAATGAAAGAATTTCTAGATTGCTTTCTGACTAAACAACCTTCACAGAGTTTGTTAGGCATCTCAAGACTTGGAATACCATATACCATATCTTGAGTAATCAGCTGATTGAGTGATAGAAAGTTCAAATGTCCAAACCTCAAATGCCACAACCAACTATCCTTGTGGTCGACAACAGTTTTTAGACATTGTACTTCAGTCCAACTGATCATGGTCTTAAACGTCATGTTCTTCAACAACGGAGATTTCAAGACCAAATTGTTCTGGGTGTCGAACAATTTCAAAACTCCATCTTTCATGACAAGTGAGAAGCCTTTTTCGACCAGTTGTCCAACACTTAACAGGTTGCACTTCATTCCAGGTACATATAACACATCTCTGTTCATAGCTTTTGCTCCATTACTCAGTTGAAAAACAATGTTGCTAGTACCTTCTGCTTGCAACGAACTGTTATCAGCAAGTTTTACCTTGCTCTTCTTCGAATCGTCAAAATCTGCCAACCACTCCTTTCGACCAGTCATGTGATTTGAGCAGCCTGAGTCGAGGAACTAGATCTTGAATTCGACATGGTTATCTGCCACTGCAGCCATAACCACCATACCACCTTCAGAATCATCTGAATCTTGGCGTGCAAGGTTTGCTCCTTCGTCCTTGCCTTTTTTCGATCCATTGTCTTTCCTGTACCAACAATGTTTGGCCAAATGACCCCACTTTTCACAGTTATAACACTGCATACCTTTCTTATCTTCTTTGTCTTTTCGGTAGTTTCCTCCTCCTCTTTTCGAGGATTCAGAAGCTCTATCTTCGACCTGATTCTTGTGAGGGTTCGACCAAGACTTCTTTCCTTGAGTCTTGTTGACTTTGCCTTTGAATTTGTTGGAACCACCATTCCTTTTCCATGACTGAGCTTGCAGTGCTTGTGTAATACCCCGTAAATTATTACACTCTAGAAATAATATTATTCTGATTAACTGGGCTTCGGTTTACTCTGAGAATTTATTATACAAAATAATTAGAGTAAACTGATGGGCTCAGAGCAGATCAAATTAATATTATCTGACTCTGAGGTTTTAACTTTTGGTGTTATAAAGACTTTTTGGACTTTTAGTAGTATTAATTCCTATTAATGCTTACTCTATATACTTTCTTTTCCTCCCTTTGCCAAACAAAAGAAAAGATAGTAAGAGAAGGAAGAAAGAAGGAAAAGGAAAGAAAAAGGGAAGAAAAGCAAAGAGAAGAAATCCAAGGATTTCAAGAGCTAAGATCATCATCAATCCTTCATCAAAGCATCTTCCAATCTTCATCATCATCTAATCTCGAGGTGGGTTATAGATAGAAACTTTTGTTTTAGATTTTCTTGAGGTCTAGAATCTAGGTTAGAATTGTGAGAAAATGAATAATCTTGACTTTAACGGTTGAAATGTGGTATAAACTGTGTAGTATACTCATTAGCCATGTATGATCATCTGTTAATGCATGCTTGTATGTTGGGTGAAGTTTTGGGTGGGCTTTTGGTCACAAAACTCTGTTTTCACGCTGTTGGGAAACCCAGTTTTTGCAGGTTCGCACTGCGAGTCCCCTAGCGAAGGGGAAAGCGAGCGTTCGCTGGACATTCGCACGGTGAGTGTGAAGGCGAACATTCGCCAGAGGTTCGCACTGCGAACGTTACCTTGTTTTGGGTTCTGCCACGGTTCGCCAAATGTCCGCACTGCGAATTGGACAGCGAACCCAATTTTATTTAGGCATTCGCTGGGAGCTTCGCACTGCGAATGAGAAGCGAGCATTCGTTGGATGCTTCGCATTGCGAATATAGTAGATCCTCCAACTTGTTTCTTTCATAACTTTTGACTCGTTTATCCGATGTGCGTATTCTTGGTATCGTTGTAAAGCTATGAATATCCTCTAGCTAATGGAAGTGAGAAATATCTGTTTATTGCCCGATTAAATAAATCGGAGGGAACCATGAATTGGTGTAATTTATGGTATGTTAAATTATGTGTTTCCATTATGTGATTGATGACTATATGCCTATGCTCTTATTTTTAAACATGTTTGAATATGTATGCATGTTAAAATACGAAATAGGTAGAGTGAGGAATATTACCGTAAACAATTGTCGGAAAGTGTGGAAATGACATAGCGACAACGCTCGTGCATGAGAGGCCGAGGCGTGTGTCTAGTAATCATAACCAGTTTATCTTACGATGTAGTTTCATGAGACTCGAGCTCCTCCTCTGAAACGTATGCATAATTACTTGGTATGTTTGATTCCCTACGTGTAGTACGATTGAAGGCTATATGGTAAAGAGACTTGTGATGGTTAACAGGCCATGAGAAGTGACGGTTCACGGTTAACAGGCCGATGATCCTGAATCCAATTCGTATGCCAAGTAACTACAAGGATCCATGACTCGGATCGTCTTCTAGACATAGAATTGGACGGGAACAGTGGATGCCTTGGTACGGTTATTGATTAGCGAGATTTCTTGAGTTAACAGGCTCAGGACTTACCTTTGTGATAGTGTGGGTTAACAGACTCACGAGTGTGGATCCATATAGCGTGTGTGAGTACTCAAAGTCACTTCCCTTCCCTTTTGACTTGAGTTAGGCTTGTTAGCACCTTGTAAAGCCGAGAGGACATATAAGATAGATAACTCACTGAGATTTGATGTATCTCACCCCACGTTGTTGTTTACATCACAAGTACTCCAGGTGCAGCGAAGGGTAAGGATAAAGTGGTTTGACTTTTCCTTATAGATTGTAGCTTTTTAGATGGCATGGCTTCCGCTATGGCATTTTATTTTGAGATCATTGTATTGATCTAGTTCTTAGTGTATTTTGGGACATCTTGTATATGTTATGTCGTAGACTTTAGAACTTTGTAATTATGGCATTTAATGTATATAATGTGTTAACTAGGAACTTATTGTATTTCAGAACCAAATACTTGGATTCATGTATAATATATATGCTTTGATGTATGTTGTTATATATGGGTGTTACAGTTGGTATCAGAGCAGGTCGTATCCTCGACCTAGCCATGAAATAGTATAAGTAATTTCTTTCTGTTTCATATGCGTTGTGTCGCTATTGGTCTTAAGTGTTATATGTATGGTATTGAGCCTGATCAACTTGATCCTATCTATATGACGTTTAGGAACATGGTTGGCGGACACAGAAACAATCATGGTAGACCCACAAATCCTCCAGCTGGGACGAATCTGCCAGGCGGCGATGAGAATGCTCCTTTGTATCAGTTTATACAAGAGATGCAGTAGCAACAGAATCAATTCATGCAACAGATGGTGCAACGGATGAATGGAGGTCTTCATCCTCAGGTGGTTGTTCCAGATGTGGTAGGTGGAAGTTTTCGGGATTTCATCCGCCTGAATCCTCCAGAATTTCATGGCGGATTGGATCCTGTGAAAGCTCATGACTGGATTGCTGGCATGGAGAGAATCTTTATGATGATTTACTGTAGTGAGGAGAACAAGGTAGTGTTTGCTTCTCACTCACTGAGAGGTCCTGCTAGGAGATGGTGGGATGTTGCTTCAGCTTTTATGACTATGCAAGGTGTACCTAAAGTATGGGGGCAGTTCAGGGCTATTTTTATGGAAAAGTACCTTCCTAGTTCTTTGAGGATCCGAAGAGAGTTTGAATTCCAACAGTTGAGGCAAGGTTACATGGTTGAGAATGAGTGTGGGAGATCAAGTCAGCAGTATAGACCTAGACCACAAACCTTTAAAGGGAAGCAGGTGCAAAGTGTTAGACCTAACACTCCCCCTTGGTGCCGGTTGTGCAACAAGTATCACTACGGGAAGTGTGTCGATGGAACTTTTAGGTGTTATCATTGTGATGGAGTGGAACATATGGCGAGGGATTGTCCTCAGGATAGGAATCAGACGCAAGGGAAGGAAGCAAAGGGCGATGACTCTAGGATTGCTGGTACGTGTTTGTTAATGGGTTTCCTTGTTTTGTTTTATTTGATTGTGGAGCAACACATTCCTTTATATTGATGCAATGTATAAAGCGACTGGGGTTGCAAGCTATTCCATTGTCTCCACCCATGGTGGTTACTACTGCCATGGATGAGATTGTTGAAACGCCGTTAGTATGTGAAAATTGTGTTTTATCGGTAAATGAAAGAGTTTTCCAGATTGATCTTAATTGTCTGCCGCTTAAGAAAGTGGATGTTGTTTTGGGAATGGATTGGCTTTCTAATAACTCGGTATTTATCGGTTGTGAGGAGAAACTAATTATTATTCCGTTCGGGGAGGCTACTCCGAAGGAGGAGTTGACTACTATTTTGGAAAGTACATTAGGAATGATTAATTTCTTGTTTGAGGAAGAAAAATCCGTTCTTTTGATTCTTACTAAGGAGGAGAGTAGTAACTTTCAAGTTTTGAGTATTTCGGTAGTTTGTGAGTTTCTTGAAGTTTTCCCAGAGGATATCACTTCTCTTCCTCCGGAGAGGGAAGTGGAATTCTCTATTGACCTGATACCGGGAACGACTCCAGTATCCGTTTCTCCGTATCGGATGGCACCACTTGAATTGAGAGAATTAAAGGGTCAATTGGAAGAATTGATGGCTAAGCATTTTGTTAGACCAAGTGTTTCGCCTTGGGGAGCTCCAGTATTGTTGGTAAAGAAGAAGGATGGTGGAATGCGGTTGTGTATTGATTACCGTCGGTTGAATAAGGTCACCATCAAGAACAAATACCCATTTCCAAGGATAGACGATCTGTTAGATCAATTGAAAGGAGCCTGTGTGTTCTCGAAGATTGATTTATAGTCGGGTTATCAACAGATTCGGGTGAAGAGTTCGGATGTACCGAAGACTGGGTTTAGGACCCGTTATGGTCATTATGAATTCCTAGTAATGCCTTTCGGTGTGACTAATGCTCCGACAGTTTTCATGGATTATATGAACAGGATATTTCAACCTTACTTGGACCAATTTGTGGTGATATTTATTGATGACATTCTTATCTATTCTCGTGATTCTCAAGAGCACGGAGAACACCTAAGAATCGTTTTATCCATCTTACAAGAGAGACTGCTTTTTGCTAAGTTAAGTAAGTGTGAGTTTGGAGGTCGGAAGTTAATTTTCTTGGTCATGTCATATCTCAGGGAGGTGTAGCTGTTGATCCATCAAAAGTTGAAGCAGTGATTAATTGGGAGAGACCGAAGAATGCTTCTGAAGTTAGAAGTTTCTTGGGATTCGGCTTATGAAAGAAGTTTTATGAGTTTGATGAAAAGATTGACGACCGCTCCTGTTTTGGTCATTTCTAATCCTAGTAAGTTGTATGAAGTATATTGTGATGCATCGAAGATGGGATTAGGAGGTGTGTTAATGCAAGACGGACATGTGGTGGCTTATGCTTCTCGATAGTTGAAAGTCCATGAAGAGAACTATCCAACGCATGACTTAGAATTGGCGGCAATTGTGTTTACTTTGAAAGTGTTGCATAGTGCCGACTTGATGATGTTAGAGTATGCCGTAATGGAGAAATTTAGAGATCTAAATCTTTAATTTAATTGGACTCCTAATTGTGTGGTTATGGGGAATTTAAATGTCACCTCTACTCTTAGAGAGGAAATCCGACAAGGACAAGTATTGGATGAGATGTTACGAGAATTGTTGACACAACCGGGTTTTGTGCGAACTACCGACGGAATCATTTTATTTAATCAAAGGATTTTTGAAGAAGCGCATAAGGATACTTTTACTACACATCCTGGTTCTTCGGAGATGTATCAAGATTTAAAGAGGGACTATTGGTGGTCCGAGATGAAAAAGGATGTGGCGGTGTACGTGTCGGAATATGCAGTATGCCAACAAGTGAAGATTTAACACCAAAGACCGGGTGGCCTATTGTAACCTTTAGAAATTCCGGTGTGGAAGTGGGATAGTATCTCGATGGAATTCGCAGTGGGATTACCCCGTGCGCAGGGTGGTTATGATTCGATTTGGGTAATTGTAGATCGGTTGACGAAATCTGCGTATTTCTTGGCCGTAAAGACTACTTATAAGGCGAGTCATATCGCAAAGTTGTTCATTTTGGAGATTGTGAGATTTCGTGGTGTTCCTTCTAGTATTGTTTCGGATCGAGATCCAAAGTTTACTTCGAGATTTTGGAGAGCTTTTCAACAAGCCATGGGAACGAAGTTGTGTTTGAGTACGTCGAATCCTCCGCAAACAGATGGTCAGACGGAACGGACAATACAAACCATGAAAGGTATGTTGAGAGCTTGTGTACTAGAAAGTGGAGGAAACTGTACAGGACTTTTGCCGTTGATTGAGTTCTCTTATAACAACAGTTATCATGTAAGTATTGGTATGGCACCTTATGAGGCGTTATATGGTAGGAAATGTAGAATGCCATTGTGTTGGGCGGAGGTTGGCGAAGATAGAATTTTGGGACCCGAGATTGTTCATGAGACTACGAAAAAGATTAGAATGATCCGTGCAAAAGATAATCAAGCACAGGATCGTCAGAAGAGCTATGCAGATGACCGTAGGAGACCTTGGAATTTGATGAGGGTGATCAAGTATTTTTGAAATGTTACTCCGAGATTGTGATTGAAAGGACCATTTAAATCGTGGAAGTTAAGTCCAAGATACGTGGGACCGTATCAATTTTTAGAAAGAATTGGTGAAGTAACTTACAGATTAGCCTTACCGCCTTCTCTGTCCGAGATGCACGATGGTTTTCATGTATCTCAGCTTCAAAAGGTTATCCCAGATCCTCTTCAGCCAATTCTACCTGATACTATTGAGATAGAAACAGATTTAACGTTTGAGCCTCAACCGAGTCATATCACAGGAAGAGAAACTAAGGTGTTAAAGAATAAAGAGATTCCTTTTGTCAAGGTACAGTGGGATGAGACACATCCGGGTGATGCAACTTGGGAATTGGAATCTGAGATGCGAGAAGTTTATCCTCATCTTTTCGGGTAATTGTTTTAAATTCGTGGGCGAATTTCTATTTAAGGGGGGGAGGATGTAATACCCCGTAAATTATTACACTCTAGAAATAATATTATTCTGATTAACTGGGATCCGGTTTAGTCTGAGAATTTATTGTACAAAATAATTAGAGTAAACTGATGGGCTCAGAGCAGATCAAATTAATATTATCTGACTCTGAGGTTTTAACTTTTGGTGTTATAAAGACTTTTTGGACTTTTAGTAGTATTAATTCCTATTAATGCTTACTCTATATACTTTCTTTTCCTCCCTTTGCCAAACAAAAGAAAAGATAGTAAGAGAAGGAAGAAAGAAGGAAAAGGAAAGAAAAAGGGAAGAAAGGAAAAGAGAAGAAATCCAAGGATTTCAAGAGCTAAGATCATCATCAATCCTTCATCAAAGCATCTTCCAATCTTCATCATCATCTAATCTCGAGGTGGGTTATAGATAGAAACTTTTGTTTTAGATTTTCTTGAGGTCTAGAATCTAGGTTAGAATTGTGAGAAAATGAATAATCTTGACTTTAACGGTTGAAATGCGGTATAAACTGTGTAGTATACTCATTAGCCATGTATGATCATCTGTTAATGCATGCTTGTATGTTGGGTGAAGTTTTGGGTGGGTTTTTGGTCACAAAACTCTGTTTTCACGCTGCTGGGAAACCCAGTTTTCGCAGGTTCGCATTGCGAGTCCCCTAGCGAAGAGGAAAGCGAGCGTTCACTGGACATTCGCACGGCGAGTGTGAAGGCGAACATTCGCCAGAGGTTCACACTACGAATGTTACCTTGTTTTGGGTTCTGCCACGGTTCGCCTGACGTTCGCACTGCGAATTGGACAGTGAACCCAATTTTATTTAGGCATTCGCTGGGAGCTTTGCACTGCGAATGAGAAGCGAGCATTCCCTGGATGCTTCGCATTGCGAACATAGCAGATCCTCCAACTTGTTTCTTTCATAACTTTTGACTCGTTTATCCGATGTGCATATTCTTGGTATCGTTGTAAAGCTATGAATATCCTCTAGCTAATGGAAGTGAGAAATATCTGTTTATCGCCCGATTAAATAAATCGGAGGGAACCGTGAATTGGTGTAATTTGTGGTATGTTTAATTATGTGTTTCCATTATGTGATTGATGACTATATGCCTATGCTCTTATTTTTAAACATGTTTGAATATGTATGCATGTTAAAATACAAAATAGGTAGAGTGAGGAATATTACCGTAAACAATTGTCGGAAAGTGTGGAAATGACATAGCGACAACGCTCGTGCATGAGAGGCTGAGGCGTGTGTCTAGTAATCATAACCAGTTTATCTTACGGTGTAGTTTCATGAGACTCGAGCTCCTCCTTTGAAACGTATGCACAATTACTTGGTAGGTTTGATTCCCTACGTGTAGTACGATTGAAGCCTATATGGTAAAGAGAGTTGTGATGGTTAACAGGCCATGAGAAGTGACGGTTCACGGTTAACAGGCCGATGATCCCGAATCCAATTCGTATGCCAAGTAACTACAAGGATCCATGACTCGTATCGTCTTCTAGACGTAGAAGCGGACGGGAACAGGGGATGCCTTGGTAAGGTTATTGATTAGCGAGATTTATTGAGTTAACAGGCTCAGGACTTACCTTTGTGATAGAGTGGGTTAACAGACTCACGAGTGTGGATCCATATAGCGTGTGTGAGTACTCAAAGTCACTTCCCTTCCCTTTTGACTTGAGTTAGGCTTGTTAGCACCTTGTAAAGCCGAGAGGACATATAAGATAGATAACTCACTGATATTTGATGTATCTCACCCCACGTTGTTGTTTACATCACAAGTACTCCAGGTGCAGCGAAGGGTAAGGATAAAGTGGTTTGACTTTTCCTTACAGATTGTAGCTTTTGAGATGGCATGGCTTCCGCTATGGCATTTTATTTTGAGATCATTGTATTGATCTAGTTCTTAGTGTATTTTGGGACATCTTGTATATGTTATGCCGTAGACTTTAGAACTTTGTAATTAAGGCATTTAATGTATATAATGTGTTAACTAGGAACTTATGGTATTTCAGTACCAAATACTTGGATTCATGTATAATATATATGCTTTGATGTATGTTGTTATATATGGGTGTTACAGCTTGTATCGAATCCTGAACTCCCACATGTGCCTTGAACGAACCAACCAAATCTTCCACTTTTAGGGTTTCAAGATTGTTGGATTCTTGAATAGCTATGATAACGTGATCAAAGTGAGAGGTCAACGTTCTCATTACCTTCTCAACTATCATCTTATCAGTTACAGTTTCGCCACAACCCTTCATAAGATGGACGAGTTTCTGAACCTTCGACACATATTCTGCAACTTTTTCGTCTTCTCCCATCGACAATAATTCATATTGTCGACAAAGGTTTGCAACTTGACAACCTTGACTTTCTCACCTCCTTCATAATACTTCACCAGAATATCCCATGCCTCCTTCATCGTTTCAGCATGAGAGATTCTGTCGAAGTTAGCAGTATCGACCGCCGTCTAAATGCAATAAGCAGCCTTGCAATCTTTCTTCTTGACTTCGTTGTGGGCTTTTTTCTGTTCTTCAGTTGCATATTCAGCCAACACAGGAACGCTGCCGATAACCACTTCTAGGGTATCATGGAAGCCAACTAAGGATTGCATCTGTTTTTTCCATCGGATCCAATTCTTGCCGTCAAGCATTGGAAGGAAATTCGGAATGCTCTTATCACCAGTCATCTTCGCAGCGGTTGATTCACTTGCCCTGGAAGCACGATCTCTGACGTGAAGTTCTTGAAAACTCAATCAAGAACAATAACCGGAAGCTCTGGATACCTATTTGTTAGTGCGTGAGACACTTTTAGTGAGGAGATAATAGAAAGAATAAGGAAATAAGGATTTGTATTATTGAATTGTGTAAATAATGATACAAACTATGACTATTTATATACAACTCTAATTGGACTTGGGCTAACACAACTTGAATTATATTTAAATATTAAATCTAATCAAATCTAATCTAATATTTCAACATTATTAAATAAATAAATAACTAGAATAAAAATAAATTGACACCCTTAACAAATAAAATAAAATATTTTATAGTTAACAAAAAATATAATAAAATAATATTTAAATCTCTTACAAAATTTAATATGAAAATAATAAATATTTTAAATTATGCACACCAAATATTACTAATTAACCGTAAATTTAAAGAAAAAAAAAAGCATAAACTTTTTCTAATTATAAGGATTTATGTATAATGACAACCATAAAATACTATACTTACACATTCTCAATTATATGCATTATGCCTAATATCTATAAATAATAAATGTATTTATATTAAAAAAAATACATTTATCAGACAACTAACTCATTTTAGTCCGATTTAATATTAATTAAAAGATGCAAAAATATTTTTGAATTCTTTTGTTAAAAAATAAATAAAGTATGTTTATACTAAAATTTAATAATATAAAAAATAAATATCAACATTACTAATTAATTAAAAATTTAAGAAAATATACCATGAGTTATCTCTAATTACATAGACTTGTTCCTGATAACAAATAAAAATATTTTTTGTAACACCTCTTCAATTACAGAGAATATTTATAATACCTACAAATAACACAACCACACTTTTGGTAAACTTAAGAAAAACACAACCACACAATCGGACAAAAAGATAATAGATTGAAAGTGAAATAATTTTGTAAATAACCTTTAAATGAAATAAAAAAAACTAAAAATTACTCAAAACAATTATTACATTAAAAATATAAAAAATAATTAAAAAATAAATTAAAAAAACTACATTATATGATAATAATAAAATATTAACAATTATAATATTTAAATAAATAAAAGATATTTGATTAAAAAATTTAAAATATCTGCACAACACATAGGTTACCATCTAGTTTGAATTCAATTTTAATTTAACTCATCTTTACAAAACTGGATTTTAAAATGAAAAATATCAATCTATATAACTCTTTACATCATCTATCTTCGAGTAATTTAGAACTTGCAATTTTCTCGACATTGATGTTCCACCTCCAACATGACAACATCGGTTGTTAAGTTATAAATTTTCCTGGAAGAAGACGTGCAGGCCTTATGATCAAGGGGCCTCGGTATTTGTTCCTTGGTTATATTGAATAAGGCTACTAACCTCTGACTCTTGTGGCAGCTGAGAACGAGCAACGAGGATTTGGCGATTCTCCTTTGTAATCAAGTCTGGAAGCATAATGGCGTCATTAAGTATCACTTCTTTACGTCGATTTGTACTGGTGTTAAAGCTCAGTTCTTGATAATCATTCGAGGTGATCCTTGGGTAATGGTCGAGATATCCGACCGATACTTGGTGTGATTATCCTCTCATTCTAGATACCTCCATTGATTTCTTGTGCACTAAAGGTATCATGGTTAATTCGTTTGTTTATGATTTTATCATCGATGGTCAATGGTCATTTCCTACTGGCTGGGATTTGTGTTTTCCTTTTCTCCATGCTCTGCTTCCTGTTGTTCCTGAAAACTCTTCTCCGATGCATGATAATCATGTGTGGGAGAATAATGTTATGAGGATATTAACTTGCGAAGATCCGTATCACTTTAAGGAGGGTCCTGCAGCTGTTTGTCTGGGGGCTAAATCTCTGGTGTAGTAGCCTTTCTACAAACAAGTCTTTGATGGTTTGGCGGCTAGTCTATGACAAAATTCCTACTGGAGTATTGGTTCGGTCGAGGGGCATTTATATGGACTCCTATTACTGCTTATGATATCTTACATATAAGAAAGTAAATGACTATCAAAAATACCAATTTGCCCCTCTGCTCCCACAAGCCACCACATGGCTGCTTTGTTGTTCTCCACGTGGATGCATGAGAAAGAGAAATAAATGTTACAATCCTAGCTCTTTTTTTGTTTCCTTTCTTTTTTGTTTTATTTTTGTTTTATATATTACAAATATTTAAAATTACTAAACTATCCTTGATTTAAATAAAAAATAATAAATTAAAAAAAAAGAAAGAAATGAAAGAAAAAAAAAAGAAAGAAATGAAAGAAAAAAAAAGAAAATTAAAGGTGGCGCTTGCCACCCTTCCTTCTTCAAAATGTGGCGCCCACCACCAAAAGGTGTGGCACCTGCCATGAGAAAAAATTATTTTTGTTATTATTACTATTATTATTATTATTATTATTATTATTATTATTATTATTATTATTACTATTATTAATTTTATTTCCATTTATATTATAATATTATTATTATTATTATCTTATTATGATTACTATTATTATTATTATTTATATTATTATTATTATTATTATTAGTTTAGTTTTTGTTTTATATTAAATATTTTTATTATACAATTATTATTATTATATATATTTGTGCCAACATGTGATCAATGAACCAATAAAATTTAATAATAATTATTATTATAACTAAGTAGTATGATTTAATTTCATTCAACTTAATTTTATTAGTACTTTTGGTTTCACAATAGTGAGATGCAGAAAAAATTTCAAACACTAAAAATTAATTTTAATATATTTAAATGATGTTAATTTAAATTGATTTTATCTTTATAATTAGGACTAATTTATTTTAACTTTAAAAAATATATATTTTTTATATTTTCAATAATTATTTTTATAAATTTTTTGTCAAAATAGTTTTTTAAAAAAAATTAACTCATTTTTTATAATTTAGAAGATTAATTTTGATATTCAATAACATAAATATACATTATTAAATATTAAAATAGTTTAAATCACATAATGTTTATTAAAAAACAAGTATTTTAAATTAATTTTTATCAAAACTATTTGAAATAGCTTCAAATTTAAATTCTTTTTTAAATTTTAATATTTTAAAAAATTATAATAATAAGAAGAAATATCTATCTAAAATAACATTTTATGAAAAATTATTCAAATATATTTTTTATTTGAATTAATTTTTTTAAAAAATTGATGCAATTATGATAAGAAAGAGAAAAAAGAGAAAGAAAAAAAAGATACATGGCACCCACCACCATTAAGGTGGCGCCTGCCATGTAAATGGTGGCACACGCCACAAAAGAAGCATGGCGCCTGCCATGACTTCTGCTCTCCAAAAAAAATAATATAATAAAGTGTTTTATTTTAAATTAACCAATTACTTCCTCTTTCCACAAAATATCTTCTTTCTCTCATCGCTCTCATCTACTTTCTCTCATTTCTCTCATGCATTTCATCTCTCAGATCTAAAAAAAAATTTCATCTACAAATCCCCATTTCTTGCATCTCTCAATCATTCATCTTGAAACCCTTTTAATCAAATTTGTTTTATGTTTTTCCACAGCTTCGTAGAAGGAGATGATTGTCAAAGATGTTGACTCGCAAAAAATCGAAGCCACGGTTCGATTAATCTGTTTTGATTTTATGTTTTTATTTTATGGTTTTCGATAACTAATCGTGTTTTTTAGAAATTGCATTTTAAACCTTGCTTTTTGATGTTTAGGGCTTTTATCAAATAACAGGGTTTGGTTGAACAAGGGTTTGGAAGAACAACAACAGTTTGGTTGAAGACGAATTTAAGGAAGACGAAGATGAGAAATTATGGGTATGATATGTTTGTTCTATCAAATCTATTGTTATTTTTTATTCTGGGAGGTTCGCTTAATCTGTTTTCATTTTATGCTTTTATTTTATGGTTTTCGATAACTAAACGTGCTTTTTAAAAATTGCATTTTAAACCTTGCTTTTTGATGTTTAGGGCTTTTATCAAAGAACAGGGGTTTGGTTGAACAAGAGTTTGGAAGAAGAACAACAGTTTCGTTGAAGACGTATTTGATTGGATAAGTAAGTTTTTCTACAGCCCAACACATATTTGCTCGGTTTTCATAGCGGCATTTTGTTGATTTTGTTGATTTCTGTGGTGCTAATAATTTTGTTGAATTTCAGCAGATCTGCATTTTTGTGGGGTGATGGTTCTGCAAAACGAGTATGAATTGTTGGATAAACAGGTTTGGATTTTTTTATTTCTGAATTTTTTTACTATGGAATGTTATTGATTTGGGGAAAAAGAGTCTTGACCAGGTTCTGTATTTGTTTGTTTAGGTTTTTGATTTGGAGGAAGAGACTCTATAGCAGGTTCTGAGCTGATTTTTGTTTGATTGTTATTATGTACATGGATATATCTTCTCTGATTTCAATATTTATTTACCATTGGATACCCTATTAATGAATTTAAATTTTTTTGGATTTACTAACATTTTTCCATTTCCTCTTTTTGGGTGAGGATTTTGCCAAATATATGGGTGTTACATGAAAGTGGCAAAAAAATTGTGTCTCATACTACTTAATTTGTTAATTGAAGGTCGGTCATGTTGATTATGGAAAATCAACACTATCTGACAGGTTATTATGAAACTTTTTATATAGTTTATACAATGTATTTCTTTTTTGAATTCGTAATAATTGCTGGTAATGATTCTGTGTGGTTTTGGTTAGATCTCACTTGCCATCGATCTGTCTCTATTTTTCACAGGTAATATGTCTTTTGGAAACTCTGGTTCTTGCTTAATGGTATGTTTACACAATTCTATTTTGAATCTTTTGTTGGTTTTGAGATTGAGCATGCTAAGCTTTTGATCCAAATTAGGATGAGATAATCAATATTGGTAGCCTTTTTGACCCAAACAAGGGAATTGTAAAGCATCTGTTTGTTACAGAAGTTCATCTATTTATGATTGTAACATTTTTAATTCTCTGCTCTGTTTCTGTTTTATGTTAATAGAGAATATGTTATTTTTCTGCTTATGATTGTAACATTGTTCACAACATGTTCATTCTCATGTCATGCTCATATTTTTATAGTACCTAAATCAAATTAAAAAATACATGGTTGAATATATATGTTTTTTCATATTAAACATGCCAAATATGTTAAACATTTTCATATTTTTATAGTACCTAAAGATGTTCTTTTGCTGACTTTTAACATTGTTGCGAATTTTTTAAACATGCTAACAAGTTTGGTTTGTGGTGAAGCTGACTCCTGCATTGGAATGTTTTATCCAAGTTTCGTAGGTATGCATTAGTTTTGCCAAAATTTTGATAAAATTTATTTGAGTTATTTGATAAATTGAGTGCCATGTTTGGTTTTGTTTGAAAATTAATGTTACACTTTAACTTGTGCAGGCTTGGTATTGTCGCTGAAGATGGCTTTGTTCGTGTTTGCGGTTGACGCAGTTTTGCTGGCTGTACGATTTTCTTGCAGAACCACAGCATAAATTCAGTTTGATATTAATTAGAGATATCAGGTAAGCCTCGATCGCAATTGGCAATACACATGATATATAAATATATAACACAATACACCGTACGAATTGTCGAGTTTCCCCCCACTGTTGTAGTGATTGACTAAGTGAGAGTAGCACAGCTTTATCAACTAAGCTAACAAGAAACTAGAGCTGGTTACTTCAGTCATTAACAGATAAGGGACTAAATGGAATAAGAGAGGTAACCTACATGGTTGCCCAATCAGGATAGACATGAATATTCCCCTGGTTGGTCTGATTGGTCTGATCCTATTCATAAGGCAAGTACATAAGCACATCAAAATTCAAGCTTTTTTTTACAAATAGTAATGTTATTTGAACATCAAAATTCAGACACTATATGAAACTTATGTGTTTAGCTCTCTCTCTCTCTCTCTCTTACTTTTTATCTTCAATAGTCATCACAAAAATCAAGACGCATAAGAAAATAAGAATATCAATATTTTGATGTCAAAAAATCAGTAGCACTCACAACTGTTATAGGTGAAGAAGGCTTTTCAGTTTTGATATATTTCACTTCCTCACTGGTTCTCATTGCAACGGATCAAATATAGGCTATAGTTCCAAGGACATAAGTTGACGCATGATTTTTTTTTTGGCTGGGATGCATTTTGTAACGTTGCTTTGTAAATGAGCCTTGTGGAGTTTGAACATAGCAGGGAGTTTAGGAATGATATTGTAATACCCCGTATTATCTAAATGCTCAATTGGCTATCAGATTAGATCAGATGAGTATCTATGTGCTCTATCCTTGGTAAATTGGATTAATGGAATCCTCTAAGTACTTTAAGTATCGACATTTGGGATCAATAGAGCAACTAATGAACTCTGAAGAGATCAATTTATTATTATTTCAAGAGACACTTTTATGATAACTCTAATAATTGTTCAATTGGTTGAGACGACAAAATATCAATTGGAGATATTTTGCTCTATTGGATTATATTATATAATAATAGTATTATATATATATATATATATATATTGTTAGAAAGGAAAAGAAAAGATAGAAGGAAGAAGAGAAAGAGGGAAAGCTTGGGAAAAGCTCATGGATCATCATCATCATCTTCTCCAAACTCCTCTTCGATTATCAGGTGGGTTCTAGTTAGAAACTCTAAGTTCTAGAAATAGGTGTTTGGAACTTAGGTTAAAATTTGAGAGAAAATGATAAATTGTTGAATCAATGAAATCTAACGGATAAAATGAGTTATAAACTGTGTTGTATGATCAATATGTGTATAGAATCATCTATTGATGCTTATTTGTGCATTGGGTAGTGTTTGGAATGGGTTTTGGACCCAAAGGCCCCAGCTGTTACGCTGCTGAAATTCTGGGTTTTCCGCAGGTTCGCACTGCGAATCCCCTAGCGAAGGGGAAATCGAACATTCGCTGGTTGTTCGCATGGTGAAGGTGAAGACGAGCATTCGCCAGAGTTTCACCGGAGGTTCGCCCTGCGGACATTACCCTGTTTTGGTTCTGCCATGGTTCGCCAGACGTTCGCACTGCGAATGGGACAGCGAACCCAGTGTATTTAGGCATTTGCTGGGAGCTTCGCACTGCGAATGAGAAAGCGAGCATTCGTTGGCTGCTTCACATTGCGAACATAGCAGATCCTCCAACTTGTTTCTTTCTTAACTTTTGATCCGTAACTTGGATCGGGATGTTCTTGGTGTCATTAGAAAGCTATGACGACCCTCTATCTGATAAAAAGTGAAAATCTTAGGCATGATGTGGGATAAATTATTTAGTGGGAAATGAAGGAAAGTAATGTTTTGTGGAATGTTAGAATTGGCATCTTTTGGATCATAAGTCCGATTGCGGCGTAATTATAGCCGACGTAGAGCTGTGAAAATATCCTACGGGATAAGAGTGAGAAATATTAATTGATACCCGATTAAATGAATCGGAGGGAACCCGAAAGTGATGTTTTATGTGATGAGTCATTATATGTGATTCTATTATACACTTGTAATATGCTTTGTATAACTTTTGATTGAATTATTATATGAAATTCTTAAATGTGCAATTGTAATATGCTTTGCCTAAATTGTTGTTAAACACGATTGAGAGAATATGCATGCTCAAAATGAATTAGGTAGAGTGAGGAAACTTTACCCCATAACGACTTGATAGTGGAACCTAGTAATGGCTAGGAATTGATAGAAACTCTGTATGGCGACGCTCGTGCATTCGATGTAGAAAGGTGCATCCTTGACGAGTTCTGGCCTAGAGTAGATAACCTAAATGGCGATGCTCGGGCACTTGATGTATAACAGTGCATTCGTGACGAGTATTGGTCTAGGAGAGAGTGAACACTAGTATGGAACACGTGTACTTATTATGTTTGATTGTTAAAGGCTAATGTCGCCTAGAAATGTTGAATACAATTATGGTTGTATGTGAAATCACGAAATCGTAACCATTATTCTATTATGTGCCGTCTATTGAGTAACAAGCTCCTCTAGAATGATGCACGATTTCTTGGTAGGTTTGATTCCCAATGTTATAGTACGAATGGAGCCTACGGGTAAAGAGACTTGTGACGGTGTACGGGCCGTGTGAAGTGACGGATCACGGTGTACGGGCCGATGATCCCGAATCCATTTCGTATGCCAAGAAATCTACGAGGGTCCATGACTCGTCCCTACTTCTAGACGTAGAAGAGGTCGGGAGAGAGGGGATGCCTTGACACGGTTATCGATTAGTGATATACTTTTGAGTAACGAGCTCATTAACGTGTTTCCATATAGTGTGAGATTGTGAGATTATGAGATTGTGTACTCAAGGTCTTTTCCCTTCCCCTTGACTTGAGTTAGGATTGATAGAGCCTTGTAAAGCCGAGAGGACTTATAAGATAGGGAACTCACTGAGATTTGATGTATCTCACCCCACTATAGTTGCTATATTTCAGGTACGGTTTGCAGGTTGATTTACGAGTGGAGCAGTGCTTGGATGTTTCAAGAGGAGCCTAGTTGAGCTTTTTCCGCTGTGTATTTGTTGTATACAATTGAGGATATTGTATATTGATCTTAGTTTTTATTATTTTGGCTAGTTTCCGTATCTTGTTCCTTCTGTTGTATCTATGTTTTAGAAATGGACAAGTATGTGAACTATGTCATTAGGCACTTTTGATGTGTCAGTACCAAATAAAATGCTTGTATTGTATTATTCTAGATATCTATTATACAGGGCATTACAGTTGGTATCAGAGCAGGTCGTGTCCTCGACCTAGTCTTGAAACATCATAAGTAAATCTATTCCTGCCTCTTAAGTGTGTCTTGCCATCATGAAACTTAATATCATACTATGTAGCGTTGGGTCTGATCAACCTAATACTATGTATGTCATAGGTAGAATCATGGTTGAGCGACCACGAGGACTCCTAAGTGTTGTCGTCACTTGTGCTGTGAGGGTAGGCTCAAGCCAAGAGTTAGTAGTGAAGAGTTTTGGTCAGCTCAGTTGAGGTCTTAGTAGAAGTTGTGATTTGGGTAGCATGGAACTAAAGAGTGGTGTGTTGTTCTAGTAATCATTTGGAATGGATGGAGTCCGAAAGTTAAGGATCTCTATTGGAAGATTGGTTAAGATATTGAGGAATATGTAAAATCGCTAGTGGAGCTGGATTGACCACTAGTATAGGCAAGATTTCAAGTAATATCATTCCGTGAAAAAGAATGTGGTTTTGTGGAACGCGAGGCTTAAGGTCCGGAAGTGAGATAGTATTGGTGCCTCAGCTTCTAAGGTCGCTATAGTATCTTGAATGGACGAGAATACCTTAAGGAATGTGTTCAGAACAATATCTTTCGACTGGTTAAAGTTGAGAGTTAAGGACGTTCGGCCTTATGGGAACCTAAAGAAGTAGAGAAGGGTAAGAAGGAACACAAAGATGTGTTTACATGCTTCAAGTGAAACAAGTATGTGTCGGACGAAGAGCGTGCGATGAATTGCGTATAATCAGTTATGTAACGGAATTAAGTTTGAGATGATACATCAGGATTTCTGTTTTCAATAAGAGACCAATTTGGAATTGTTAATTTACTCAAGGAACAGTATAAGGTATTGTGTTGGAGAAAGAATGAGCTTCGTTTAGTAAGGAAAAGTGTAGTGATACGGACCGGAGTAAGTTGTATTAAGAAGCAGAGTAAGTATCTTAGATTTAAGGAAATTTTAGTATGATGATTTTATATTTGGATCTAAGAGGATTACCATGGAGAGCAAAGTAAATGCGATGTAGAAATGGTATCGACAATATATTATGAGGAAATGACAACGGGATGTATTTTGGACGAGTGTGCAATAAGGTTTTAAGGTGGTAATGAACCTATAGTTAAGGAAGTGTAATCAAGGATGGTTCACCCATGAGGACCCTGTTAGTATGACGTGGAATGAGAAAGTTACACCTTGGTACTTAGAACAAGCGTAGTAATAGCACCGTAGTCGCGATGTACGTGATGGATTCTTATTCTTGAGACAAGTGTGAAGGGACGTATTTGGTGGAGCAGTGAATATTGTATTTTAAGAAGTAAGATTATGGTAAAACAAAGAAGAGCAATTCAGGACTTATTACGGACTAAGTGTAAATCATGGAACGATTTATACCAGAAGGGTTTTGTTAATAGTTGATGAGAATTGTCGGTTGTGGATTTTCCGTTAAGTAATTTGGTGTAAGTGTGGTGTGTAATGGATAGTAAGGGTAAGAAATCCCGGTTAGTGTGTACGAAGTGATGGAAAGGTTCTTCAAGAGGATGCATTACCCCGATCTATTTTCGAGTATAAAGGACCTTCTGTAATTGTGAATAGTCAGAATATTCAGAATCTACCTTTTGTTGGACTAAGAACGTTGTAGTATTATTTCTCACCAAGGAGTTCAAGTGAGAGTTGTGGCTAAGACCCTAGGATGTCGCCATTATTGACTTCTCGCTAGTATCGTTGTATGAATAGAGAGTGAACTGTTCCGTCGAAGTTTTATGGTGTGCCTGTGTCAGGATTGGGAATGTTGATTGTCACTTGGTTGGAGAGTGTCGTCTGCATGTTTTGACTTTGTCGATATTATCTTGAGTTGATCATGGTTTTGAATTATGAGAAATTGGTTTTTGGTCTAGCAGCAGTGTTAACCGACTAACACAATGGGGTTAACCGTTTAACACGTGCGAGAATGGTGTTTTGCGCTGAATTTTGAGGAAGTTAACCGATTAACCTCAGATGGGTAATCGATTAACATGTGTGTAAATTGTGAAATCCCTTAGGAACCATCATCGGTGTTTTGTTACCTTTGTTGCTCCAATTGGAGAGTATTGTGTAAATGGAAAACGGGATGGTAAGTAAAGGAAAGACGAATTTGTGTTTTGAAATCGGAACTTGTGGAAGGGTGTTACTTAGTCGGTCATCTGTTTAGATGACAAAAGAATTTGACCTCGAGGAAGTGATCTTGTGAGGTTGTGTTGAGTATGAGAAAGCCTTGAGTGTGAAGTCAGAGAATACTCACGAGGTGTTGACCTCACAAGGAATATTGCGGTGTTGAATTATGGTGCTAGTAAGGTTCGAGTGATTGGTCAGAGTTTAATAATCGTTAACTTCCGTGAGTTCATGGTATTGGATTTAGACTCCGTGAGAGTGGTGCTAGTTGTGTGCAATTGTGTTTGACCCAGAGAAGGAATTTGAAAGTTATCTTTCTAAGTACGAGTAAGAATTGGACGTTCTGAAGTTAAGCATGTAACTTGGAATCGTTTGTGGAACGGAACGAATGAGAAAAGTGGATTCAATTGAAAAGCGTGGCATGTCCTTTGAGGGTGTGTGTACGTGTAGAGTGTGGTATGTGGATTGGTGAGTAGTATAGAAACTCACAATTTCGCTTTGAATGGTTTAAGTTGGATAAGTGGTGACTCGCATCTGTTTGAACTTCGTGATGGTGTTATGTAATATTAGTTGAGAACTTGTACCAACAACAAACCTTGAGGGAGTCAGAATCCCGCAAGAAGAATCAATTTGGAGTGTGGTAACTGTAACGCCCTGATTCCGATTTTTTCCATTTTGTTGAGTCTTTTATTTAAATTGAGTGATAAATTATTTTATCTGTGAAATTGGTGTGTTAATATGTTATGTTGGCATGTTATGATATTTTACCATTTTTGAGAGTTTTCGGGGAAAATTAGAATGGAGGGTATTTTAGACATTTCTCAATTAATGTTAAGTTAGAAATTTAGTAGAAATAGAATTGTGTGAGAAAATGAATTAATTGAAGTTGAGTAGAAAATAAGAAAAGAAAATGAGAAAAAAGAAAGTAAGAAAAGAAATAGAAAAGAAAAAGAGATAAGAAGAAGAAATAAGAGAGAAAGAGAAGGAAAAGAAAAACAGAAAGAGAAAGAAAAGAAAAACAGAGAGAGAAAGAAGAGAAAGAAAGAGGAAGAAGAGAAAAGAGGGGAAAACTTGGAAAAACCTAGAAAACCATCAAGAACAATCATCTAGCAAGCTTGGAATCCGGGTAAGGGTGTGAAATCTTATTATCTCATCAATGTATATCATTATGTATGATTGTGTTGTTGTTGTGGTTGATTTTTATGAGTTTTTGTATAAACCCTAAATGTAGAAAATGTTGTGAATGATGATCAAAACATGATTTTGTATGCATAAATGTGTTGTTGATGTTGTTTGAGGTTTGGGTACTGATATGGGTGTTATTTATTTGGTGTAAAAATGAGTTTGGAGTTGGGATACTTGTTAGTATGTTCCCATAGGTGTTGATTGAGTTTTGGGGTGTGAATAAATTGATAAAAATTATGTTTCAAAATATTTCAAAAATGAAAAATGTGTTGGATGGCTTTTTAATGGTGAAAATATGGTAGTATTTTGAATTCTGAGAACACATCTTTTTACGGAATCGAAATCGGAGGTCCGGAAGGCATTTAACGACCGAAAACTGAGTTTTTAGCAAAATCTGCACTTCGTGCGCTAACCCCTGCAACTGTGCGTCGACTCATGAGTTCCATGCGCTGACCCGGGCGAAATTTGCAGGGTTATGCGTCGACTCATGATTCTGTGCGTCGACCTCTGATTGCAGAATTTTCCAAAATGTCCGATTTTGTTTTCTTCATAACTTTTGAACCGTAAGTCCGTTTTGACCCCCGTTTGAAGCGTTGGAAAGCTAATGAAAAGTTCTTTCTATTAAAAATGGTTTGGAGGGTAAAATGTGATTTAATTAATTCGTGTTTTTGGAAAATAGTCGGGTTGTCGGGTTTTTATCGCGTGCAGTGTGTGCGATTAATGTGTATCATGCTATATGCTTTTGATATGTAATGTATAGCTTGCGTGCTATAGTATGGCATGAATATATGTGATAAAATGTTGTGCATGATTGATACGCATTGGCGATGGATGTATGATATTTGAATGTGTGTTTTGGATGTAAATCATACAATAGTGCATTGATGTGAATGTATATAGATTGTATGTGATTGTATGAGATGAATGCATGAATATATTGTGAATATGTATGCATTTCAAGAATGTCTTGAGTCATTTTGCATGTGAAGCATAATGGTGTGCATTCTTGTGTTGTGTGATTCTAATGAGAATCCGCTATAACGTCGTGTGCCCGTGTGGGGTGTGAGCGACGGTTTGGTTCCAGAGGGAATCCGCTATAACGTCGTGTGCCCATGTGGGGTGTGAGCGATGATTATAGACGATCGTGTGCCCGTGTGGGGTGTGAGCGATCGGGTCGTGTGCCCGTGTGGGGTGTGAGCGATCCATAAACATTGTGTGCCTATGTGGGGTGTGAGCAATGGGTGAACATCGTATGCCCGACGGGGAGTTACATTGGTAACGAGCGATGGTTCCAATAAGTTCCTGAGTGAACTTGAGATGATTGAGTTGGTACCGCATTGCATTTGCATAGAGTCGTGAGTCGGTCTCTATGATTTGCATTTATCATCTTTATATGGTGCATTTATGAATAAACATGAATATGTATGTTTATGTGGAATGATAAGAATTGTGAAGGTATGCATGATGAAATGCTTGGATTTGTATATGTATACATTGTAATGTATATGGGCGAATTGTGATGAATTGTGGTGAGAATGTGAAATATGTGTATTTTTATGCTAAGATATATAATTATATGCATTGTTATTATGATAATATTTCTCACCCTTCTGCTGTTTTATGATGCTCTATGAGGCATTGCAGAGTAGGTATGCTGGTGGTCTTTTGTGAAGCGTGTCTTCATTTTTTGGTCGGTCGGCTCTGATATGTAGCACCGGGTAGCTAGGATGTATATGATTCTTTTGTGATACATTGTACATGTATCTTGTTGATGAATGTTTATGTAAACATGATGTATGTTGGTGGATAATACTTGATGATGTATATATATGTTATATATTATTCAATGTTTAGATTTTCCGCTTTTATTCTAAATATTGAGATGTGGGTGTAAGGACTAAGTTCCTCTGTTGCAAAGTTACCCCACTGTTGCATATCAATATTGAGCAGGTGTTGAATGTTTTAATTTCATGTATAATGTGACATACCTCTTTTATGCTATGTTTATAATTATACTCTGACGAAATTTTTAATATGTGCCTAACTGATTATTTGATTATTTGGGGGTATAGAAAGGGGGTGTTACATTAAGTGGTATCAGAGCCAGTGTTGAGTCAGTTGTGTCTGTCTTGTTGTTGTGATGGTTGAACTGTTGTTTAACCTTGTTGTCATTTTTGGGAATGATCAGAATATGGCTGGTAGAAACGACAATGCGATGGCTGCTGCTTTGGAAGCAATGGCTAGGGCGGTGCAAGGTGCGCCGAACGTGAATGCTAATGACGAGTTCAGGAAGAATCAACCACCGGTCTTCAAAGGAAGATTTGATCCCGATGGTGCTCAAATTTGGTTGAAAGAGATTGAAAGGATTTTCAGAGTCATGGACTGTGCAGAGGAGAATAAGGTGAGGCTTGGGTCTCACATGCTGAAGGAAGTAGCCGACGATTGGTGGGTCGGTATGCGTCAAGCTCTTGAGGTGGACGATAAAGAAATAACTTGGGATTTATTTCATACTGAGTTCTTGAGGAAGTATTACCCTGAAAGTGTGAAAGGGAAGAAGGAGATGGAGTTCCTTGAACTGAAACAAGGTAGTATGTCCGTGGTGGACTATACTGCTAAGTTTGTGGAGTTGGTTCAATTCCATCCTCACTATGCTGCAATTACTGCTGAGTTCTCAAAGTGTATTAAGTATGAGAATGGCTTGCGTCCCGAGATTAAGCAAGCTGTGGGATATCAAAGGATAAGGAGGTTTACGGATTTGACGGAATGTTGTAGAATCTTCGAGGAAGATAGCAAGGCTCGTTCTACACATTACAAAAGTTTGAATGAGAGGAAGGGAAAGCAACAAGCTAGAGGTGCACCTTATGCGACACCCGTTGATAAGGGAAAGCATAGGGAAAACTTTGAGAGGAGATCTGGAGGAGGAAGTTCCGGTTCCGTTAAGTGTCACAAGTGTGGTGGAATGGGTCATAAATCATTTGAGTGTGGGAAGACTATGGTGAAATGTTCTAACTGTGGAGGCCTTGGGCATGCTACTACTGATTGTGGAAGGAATATAGTGAAGTGCTATAATTGTGGAGAAGTGGGTCACATTAGTACTAAGTGTACTAAGCCGAAACAAGCTCAAGCGGGCGGAAAGGTGTTTGCATTAGCGGGGACGGACACTACTAGTGCAGACCGTTTGATTAAAGGTACATGCTTTATTAATAGTACGCCTTTAGTTGCTATTATTGATACATGAGCGACTCATTCGTTCATTTCTCATGAGTGCGCTAAGCGTTTGAATTTGTTTATGACTTCTTGGGGTGGTGAGATGGTTATTGAGACTCCTGCTTCAGGGTCGGTAACTACGTCTTTGGTGTGTGTAAGTTGTCCTTTGACCATGTATGGTAAAGACTTCATTATGGATTTAGTGTGTTTGCCGTTTGAGGGATTGGACGTAATCTTGGGTATGAACTGGTTGCAATTTAATCGAGTTCATATAGATTGCTATCACAAGTTAGTGAGGTTTCCTTCTTTGGAAGATGACGAAGATGAGAGTTTCCTATCCACTAAAGAGTTGAAGAAACTTTTAGCGGACGAAGCTCAATTGTTCGGTTTGTTTGCATCATTGTCGGTGGAGAGTAAAGTTGAGCTCGATGTGTTTCCAGTGGTGTGTGATTTTCTAGAAGTGTTTTCGGAGGATATTACGGATGTACCGCCGGAAAGAGAAGTTGAGTTTTCTATTGATCTAGTTCCGGGTACTAGACCGGTTTCGATGGCACCGTATCGTATGTCGGCATCGGAGTTGGTAGAATTGAAGAAGTAATTGAATGACTTGTTGGACAAGAGATTTATAAGGCCAAGTGTTTCTCCTTGGGGTGCTCCGGTATTGTTGGTAAAGAAGAAGGATGGGAGTATGCGGTTATGCATTGATTATCGACAATTGAACAAGGTGACAATTAAGAACAAGTATCCGCTTCCAAGGATCGATGATTTGATGGACCAATTGGTTGGTGTGCGTTTTTTTAGCAAGATTGATTTGAGATCGGGATATCACCAGATTCGTGTGAAAGAAGAGGATATTCAAAAGACGGCCTTTAGGACACGGTATGGCCATTACGAATATTCCGTGATTCCATTTGGGGTTTCTAATGAGCCGGGTGTGTTTATGGAATACATGAATCGTATTTTTCATGAACAGTTGGATCGTTTTGTGGTTGTGTTCATCGACGATATTTTGATTTACTCTAAGTCTCAAGAGGAACATGAAGAGCATTTGAGGATAGTGTTACAAATTTTGAAAGAGAAACAAATGTATGCTAAGTTGTTGAAATGCGAATTTTGGTTGTCGGAAGTAAGTTTTCTTGGACATGTTATTTTCGGTAGTGGTATTAGTGTTGATCCATCCAAGATTGATGCGGTGATGCAATGGGAGGCTCCTAGATCGGTTATTGCCCGATTAAATAAATCGGAAGAAATCGTGAATGGGTGTAACGTGTAATATGTTGAATTATGTGTTTTCTATTGTGTGATCGATGCCTAATTGCCTATACTCTGATTATTAAACATGTTTGACTAGGTATGCATGTTAAAATATGAATTAGGTAGAGTGAGGACTTACCATAAACAATGTTGCGTGTGTAATGGAATAGTGACAACGCTCGTGCAAGTAAGGTCGAGGCGTGTGTCTAGTAATCATAACCAGTTTATCTTGCGGTGTAGTTTCATGACACTCGAGCACCTCCTCTGAAACGTATGCACAATTACTTGGCAGGTTTGATTCCCGCGTATAGTACGAATGGAACCTAAGGGTAGAGACTTGTGATGGTTAACAGGCCATGAGAAGTGACGGTTCACGGCTAACAGGCCGTTGTTCCCGAATCCATTTCGTATGCCAAGTAACTTCGAGGATCCATGACTCGGGTCGTCTTCTAGACGTAGAAGCGGACGGGAAAAGGGGATGCCTTGGTACGGTTATTGATTTGTGAGATTCTTGAGCTAACAGGCTCAGGACGTACTTTGGTACTAGTGTGAGTTAACAGGCTCACCAGTGTGGATACTTGTATAGTGTGTGTACTCAAAGTCATTTCTTTTCCCTCTTGACTTGAGTTAGGTTTATTAGAACCTTGTAGAGTCGAGAGGACTTTAAGATAGGGAACTCACTGAGATTTGATGTATCTCACCCCACTGTTGTTGTTTACATCACAGGTTCTGCAGGTTCTGCGAAGGGTAAGGATAAGGCTGTGTGACTATCCTTGCTTAGCTGTTGGTTTTGCTTCCGTTGTGAAGTCTTTTGAGATCCTTAGTGATCTAGTTCTTAGTTTTATCTTTTGAACATTTTGTACATATAACATGCAGGTGGTTGTATTAGGTTATTTTGGGCATTTTTATGTACACGATGTTACTAGGAATTTATGTATTTCAGTACCAAACGTATTATTCATGTATGATATCTACTTTGATGTATGTATATATATGTAGGCATTACAATAAATATAATACAAATATTTGTATAAATATGCCTAAATAAAAATAATATTTGTATACGAGTACAAATATATTACTTATCAAAATACGAGAAATTTATCAAAAAACTGTAAATTTATCAACAATGTTTCAGTTTTTTCCTAATATTACACTAATTGTAAACAATGTTTCATGATTTTTTTTAATTTATCAAAAAAACAAATTTATCAAAAAAACATTTTCATAGAGAAATACACATTTTCTTCTAACTAAGTAAAACTAATGTTATAAAAAATGTTTTTTATAAATTACTTTTATATGACTTTTTTTTTCTATTATAAAAAATATTTATTTTATACTAAACTTTAATTTCTTAATTTATATCCATTACTTTTGTAGCATTATTACCTTAAATATTGTCATCTTTTATAATTATATATTAATTAGTTTCATAAATATGCATTTAAATTGATTTTTTTTTAATGGTATTAAAAAATGTAACTTAATTGTTATATAAAATATAATCTTTTTTGCAATACAACATTGTCTCAATTGTGTTATTGGACATACACGATTTCCATGAAATTCTTAACATTATTATATATTTAGTCATCATTATTTCTAGGGTTAATACCTATTTTCCCCCCTGCCATATGGGCATGTTTTGAAAAACACCCCTGCGAAAAAAAAAGTTGCATAACTAACCTTAACAAATTTTAAAAGTTTTGATTTAAACCTTTGTCAGGCCACATCATCAAAAATGCTTATGTGGCAAGCATTTTTTTAATTTTTAATTGTAACATATTTCCACATCAGTTAATGAGGACATGCAATGACCATTTTGCCCTCACCCAATTTTCTTAAAAAAAAACCCAGAATTTTGGACATTTGGGAAAGGTCTCGTTTCAAACCCTAACTAATACCGTTCGTCATCTTCATCTTCCTTCCTTAAGCTTCTTCAAGTTTGTTCGTAAGTCAACTGCATAAGCACTATCGTTTGCATTCCAACATCCGAAAGAGTTCTCGAAACAAAACCTCCAGAAGTTTGATTTGGAAAGGTACGTACTATTCTCAAAGTTTCTATTCTCATCCAAGTACAATAATGTGGTCCCAAGTGAGTATCTTTCTAACAATATGTAGGGTTTATTCTTTGTATTCTGCAGACATGGCCGTGTTTAGTTTAATATTTCACCATGCGGGAAATTTTGTTCAAGACAGTCATACGTATTATAGAGGGGGTAGGGAGACAATTGTTGAAGGGCTGGACGAAGATAAATGGAGCTTTTTTGAAGCTGTTAGTCTGGTTAAAGATTGGGGATATGAAGGTTTTAGGCTTTGGAGAAAGATTCCTCATATGGACGAAGGTTTTACAAATGTTGTTGATGATGCACAAGCTGTAGAAATTGCAAAGCATTGCATGTCTTGTAAGGTTGATGGCCATCTATGGGTAGAGCATGGTGTAAAAGACATGATGACCAAGGTGCTTCATCCTGATGTGGATGCCTTCATAACTTCTAGTGAAGATGATAGCACTGATTCTGATGTTGGACAATGTTTTGATGACAGTGAAGAGGAAAGAGCATGTGAAGTAGAAGAGGAAGAATTTGAACAAGTGGAGGTAGATTATCCAGCTAGTGGGAATAGGGTGGATGTCAATGGAAAATCACTGAGAGTCAAGCTTTGTGCATCCAAGGATCCAAAGAAGATGAAATCAAGGAGCAAGGTAAAGAAGCTGAATCTTTTGGTGCCCAAAAGGGTCTTAGGATCCTGTTCACAGAGGAATGCAACAAACTGTGAGGATGTGGAGTATGCTAGTGAGGAACTTGATAGTTCAGATCCTGATGAAAGTGACATGGATGACAAACCTACTAAGCCAAAGTATGAGAAGTTCAGATCAGAGCTACTTAACAAAGACTTTCAATTCAAATTAGGTATGGAGTTCAAATCTCTTTCTGAATTTAAAGATGCTATTAGAGAATGGTCAGTTTTAAATGGTAGGGAGTTAACTTTTGTTAAGAATGAGAGTTATAGGGTTAGGGCTGAGTGCAAGGGCAAATGCGGTTTTTTAGCCTTGTGTAGCAAAGTGGGGGATAGGCACACTTATCAGATAAAGACTTGGGTGGGGACCCACACATGTGCTAGGGTATTAAATAACAAGTCTGCCAATTCCAAGTGGGTCTCTAAGTTAGTGGTTGAAAAGAGGAAATCACAAGGGAAAGTAAAAGTTTCTGAGATAATGTCTGAACTAAGACAGAAATATTCAATAGGCATAACCAAAGGGAAAGCTTGGAGAGCTAGATGTATGGCAGAGGAAATAATTGAAGGAGATGCAAAGGAACAATATAATATGTTATGGAGTTATGCAGCTGAGTTGAGAAACCACTGTGCTGGGAATACAGTCAAGATAAGTACTGAGAGGCCACATCCAACACTACCACCAAGATTTGGGAGATTTTATTTCTGTTTGGATGGCTGCAAGAAAGGGTTTACCAAGGCTTGTAGACCCTTTATAGGGGTAGATGGATGTCATCTTAAGACACATTTTGGAGGACAGTTATTAATTGTTGTAGCAAGGGACCCAAATGACCAATATTATCCTTTGGCATTTGGTGTGGTGGAGACTGAGACAAAGGAAAGTTGGAGATGGTTTCTGCAATTGCTTATGGAAGACATTGGAGAGGAGAGAAAGTATGTTTTTATTTCAGACCAACAAAAGGTACATAGTGTGATATGTTATGCATTTTTATGAATTTATATGTTTATAGATTCAAACTAATGTTATATTTTTTTATTGTTTGTGTGCTTCTGGTTTTAGGGTCTTGTTAGTGTCTTTGAGGAGATGTTTGAGCAAATTGAACACAGGGTTTGCCTTAGACACTTGTATGCAAACTTAAAGAAGAAGTTTGGTGGTGGAGCTGCCATTAGGGACCTTTTAATGGGGGCTGCAAAAGCAACATACTTCCAGGCTTGGGAGAAGAAGATGAATGAGCTTAAACAACTTGATAAGAAGGCATGGGATTGGTTAATGGGAGTGCCAACAAAACTGTGGTGTAAGCATTCATTTTCATTCTACCCTAAGTGTGATGTTTTGATGAATAACTTGAGTGAATCTTTTAATAGTACCATTTTACAAGCTAGGGATAAGCCAATACTCACTATGGTAGAATGGATTAGAAACTATTTGATGAATAGGATTGCTAATAGTATAGTCAAGCTTGATAAGTGGAAGCACAATGTGATGCCTAATCCTAGGAAAAGGCTAGATAAGGAAACACTATTAAGTGGAGAATGGCTGCCTACATGGAGTATGGGTGATTTGTGGCAAGTCCACCACCCTTATAATGGGCTGCAGTTTGTTGTTGATGTAGGGAAAAAAACTTGCACTTGTTGCTTTTGGGATCTTGTAGGCATACCTTGTAGGCATGTTGTTTCTGCATTGCAATATCAGAATTTAGATCCTGAGAAATATGTTGACCCTTGCTATATGAGGGAAGCTTACAAGACATGCTATGAAAACAATGTCAGTCCAATCAATGGTATGGACATGTGGCCTACTGTGGATGCTGAAAACTTGTTGCCACCACAATACAAGAAGGGCCCTGGAAGGCCTAAGAAACTGAGGTTTAGAGAGCTGGATGAGACTGGTTCAAGGATGAGGAGGGTAGGTGTATCATATAGATGCACAAAGTGTGACAAATTTGGCCACAATTCAAGGAAGTGTCAAGCTAAGGAACAAGATCCTAATGCACTGAAGAGAAAGGTAAGGTGTATCATTTAATGTTTCTGATTTATATGTTGATGTAATATGTGTTCTTATATATGTTTTTGCATTATGCAGAGAAAGACACCAAGGACCAAAGCCTCTACAAAGCCTGATGCACCAGAAACATCTACTGCACAAGCTGATGGAAATGTTGATGGAAATGTTGATGACCCAGAGTTAGATGCATTTCTGAATGAAATGATGAGTCTTTATGAGGAACAACAATCACAACTTGTTAATCCCACACCTGCTACACAAGTTTCACAAACACAGGATGCAGAACTTGCTACACAAGATGCTACACAAGATGCTACACAAGCTGCTACACAAGATGCAGAACCTCCTGCTACACAAGTTTCACAAACACAGCCTGCTGCTAGTCATGATACACTACCTGCTGCTATCAATGTCAAAAAACCTTCTGCCAAGAAAAGAGCTGCAAGTAAGAAGCCAGCAAGAAAGAGGTGCAGTGAAAGGTTGAAAGAAGTAAGGAATGCCAAAAGACATGGTGGACCTGGATCAACACCTGATGTGCCATTAGTTTTTGATGATGCAAGTAATGCACAAAGTGGGAGTACATCAAAGAATAAGTGGAAGGATATTGCTAGGCGCATGACTCAGTAGTTAAGCACATAATGTGCCATTTTGTAACTTGGATTTGAAACCTTTGTTTGTTATTTTGTTAAGCACATAATGTGCCATTTTGTAACTTGGATTTGAAACTTTTCTGTTAGTTATTTTGTTATTTTGTTAAGCACATAATGTGCCATTTTGTAACTTTGACTTATTTTGTGAACCATATCAGTTATGTGAACATCTCAGTTATTTTGCAGTGAACATCTTTTATGTATTTATGTGATAATTGTTATCTATCCAACTTATTAGTTATGTTCTTGTTCTTTTATATTCTTGTTATCTTAACATATAACAGTGCAATATTCCAATAAAAGCAATACAATCATATAACAGAAACAACAACTAAATTTATTCACTTAGGTATGTACACAAACAAGTTACATAAACAACAACTAAAAGCAATACAATCTGATAAGTTACAACAAAGTTTCATTCACTTCAGTTACAACATGACCTAACAAAGAAATGAACACAGATACAAATTAAAGCAACTAAAACATAATTCATCTTCTTTGTTAACCCATCAAGCTTTTTCTTCATTTCTTCCATCTTGCTTGTAATATCACTCAGTTGAACTATTCCTTCATCAGAGTAGCTGAAAAACTCATCATCCCAGTGAAATGCGTTGCAATCGTCACCTTTACCCCAAAACTTACATTTCCAATATTTTCTCCCAGGGTTTGAAACCGATTTCGATACAAACATCTTCATGGAGACATTGTGGCCACATTTAGGAGTTACTCTTCCATTGGAAGATAAGCTTGAGTTTGACGAAAATGTTTGACTATCGTAGCTGGATTTCATTGACGACAACGAAAAAATAAAGACTTAGAAGATAACGAGAAGAAGAAAAAAGAAATAAGAAGAAAAAATAAGAAGACGAGAAGAAGACTTGGAAGAAATCGAAGGAGAAGAAAACAAGGAAGATGAAAACGTAGAAGATGATGGGTTAGGGTTTTTTTTTAAGAAAATTGGGTGAGGGCAAAATGGTCATTGCATGTCCTCATTAACTGATGTGGAAATATGTTACAATTAAAAATTAAAAAAATGCTTGCCACATAAGCATTTTTGATGATGTGGCCTGACAAAGGTTTAAATCAAAACTTTTAAAATTTGTTAAGGTTAGTTATGCAACTTTTTTTTTCGCAGGGGTGTTTTTCAAAACATGCCCATATGGCAGGGGGGAAAATAGGTATTAACCCTTATTTCTATGTGTCAAACATCACCTTCTAATCTTGCATTTCACACCGTGTAATGCCCTGTATAATATATATCTAGAATAATACAATACAAGCATTGTATTTGGTACTGACACCATCATAAGTGCCTAATGGCGTAATTCACATATTTGCCCATTTCTAAAACATAAACACAATCTATGGCACAAGACATGGAAACTAGCAAAACAAAATAAAAATCTAAGAATAATATACAATATCCTCAATTGTATACGACAAAATAATACACAGCGGAAATACTAAAGCCAAACTTCTCTTGAAACATCCAAGCATCGCTCCACTTGTAAATCAAACCTGCAAACCACACCTGAATTATAGCAACTATAGTGGGGTGAGATACATCAAATCTCAGTGAGTTCCCTATCCTATAGATTATCTCGGCTTTACAAGGTTCTATCAATCCTAACTCAAGTCAAGGGGAAGGGAAAATGACCTTGAGTACATAAACTCACAATCTCCCACTATATGGAAACATGTCATGAGTTCATCAACTCACAATATCACTAATCGGTAACCACACCAAGGCATCCCCTTTTCCCGTCCGCTTCTACGTCTAGAAGTCGGCCTGAGTCATGGATCCTGGTAACCTACTTAACATACGAATGGATTTGGGTTCTACGGGCCACTAACCGTTATAAACCATCACTTCACACGGGCCATTAACCGTCACAAGCATACGCTCCCAGAGCGGCATTCGTACTGTACGCGGGAATCAAACCTGCCAAGTAGTTGTGCACATGTTTCAGAGGAGCTCGAGACCCATGAAACGCACTCACAAGATAACCGGTTACGATTACGCGATCTCACACACAAACGTGATTGTATTCGACAATCACAAGGCCACAATGCTTTAAGGCCACATTCGCCTTTTCTCAAAGAACACAAAGGTTCACACACATGTTCCATACTAGTGTTTCACTCTCTCCTAGACCAATCTTGTCACGGATGCATCTTCCTACATCAGGTGCCCGAGCCTTGCCATCTAGGTTATCTACTCCAGGCCAGAACTCGTCAATGAATGCACGAGCGTCGCCATCCAGAGTTCCTATCACAATTCTATTCACAACCTAGAATTATAACAATCTTAACTATGCCATTTGTTTTGGGGTAAAGTTTCCCCACTCTTCCTAATTCATATTTTAAACATACATATTTCTTTCATTCATAATTTACAATTAGATAGACATGGCATAATCACAAATATTACAAGTAAACACATATAATAGCATAACATGTCAAACATTATCCACATAGTGGTTCTCACACATTTTAAGGCATACAAGCCACTACTATCCTCTACCAAGCATCCTTGGTTAAAACTCATGGTTTCTCATTACCATTCGTAGCACGTTACATAAAATGTCACTTTCGGTTCCCTCCGATTCATTTAATCGGGTATTGAACTTATTACCTTCACTTACATCCCGTAGGATATTCCCACAGCTTTACATCGGCTGTAATTATGCCTCGATCGGATTCACGATCCAAAGGATACGGAATTTCAACATATCGCATAAACATTATTTCATTCATTTTCCACTAAATAATTAATCTGACATCCGAGTTACGGTACCAAGAACGCCTCGATCCGAGTTACGGATCAAAAGTTATGGATTTTAGAAAAAAATAGTTTTATTTTTTGTTCCAGGTCGCGCTAAGCGGGCCCCACCCCGCGCTAAGCGCGCTACTCTCGGCCTGGAAGGGTTGGAAATTCTCCAGACCGCGCTAAGCACGCAGACCCGCGCTAAGCGCGCACTGCGATATGCAGAAAAATATCCCTTCGACAATCCTTCCCAAAAATCACCATTTTCATCTCAAATCAGTTCCAAACAGCATAAGAAGTATCAACAAATGTTCATATGCATAGTGTGATCATTCAACACAGTTTATATCGATTTTTAACCGTTAAATCCATTGATTCCACATTTCTAACCTAAATCAAACATTTTCCAAAAACTCTAAAACTAAAGTTCTAACTAGAACCCACCTGAGAATCGAAGAGGAGTTTGGAGAAGATGATGAACAACGATCTAAGTTTTCTTCCCTCTTTTTCCATTTTCCTCTTTTCCTCTTCTTCTTCTCTTCCTTTCTCTTCTTTCTCCTTTTCTTTCTTCTTTCTATCTTTTCTTAACATATATATATATATATATATATATAATACTTATTATATAATATAAATCCAACAGGGTAAAATATCTCCAATTGATATTTTATCGTCTCAACCCAATTGATCAATTATTAGAGTTGCCATTAAATCCTTTCTTGAACTATCAATTATTAATCCGTCTCTTTGATAAAATAATTGATCTCTGCTGACATCCAAATGAGCACTTAAGTAATACGGGGTATTACACACCGTCTTATCAATAGTTATACTCAAAAGTTATATTGCAACTTATTTATTAGTATGAGTAAATTATAATAAAATTCAATTATATTGTCCAACTTTCAAAATATTATGACATTTATTAGTCATTAACCATGTGCATGCTATTGTATTGTGCACATCAAATTTATCTATTAAAATACTAAACAACCTATTAGTTTATTGGCAGGGTCCGTTGTAAATTACATCATATATTTTCTATTGGTACTACAATTCTCTAACATGGTTGCAGAAATTATTTAACGTTTCTATTTTGATAGATACTACTATCTTTTAATATTTTTTTACAGATTAAAAAATATGTAATAATATTTTTAAGAAATTATAATTTTATTAATATATTAGGAATAGTGTACATAGTAATAATAATTAAAAATATAATTGAAAAAAATAGTACTATCTCTGATTTTATTTATAAGAAAAATAAAACATATTTTTACAAAATATTATTTTGAAAAAATATGCAGTTTTTATTATGTTAAAGTGGTTTACAATAATTATTCAACCCACTCAATTTTAATTTTTTTATAAATTTATAACAAAAGAGTTATAAATAATTTTTATTTTTTTTAATTAATAAATAACTAAAATTAAATTTATTATTTTGTCTTAAACTTTGAGAGAAAAAAAAGTATTTTTTTATAAATTAGGACGGTAGTGTTGTACGTTAATCAGTACCCGCGCAAAAACACGGGTACTGATATGAGTATCCCACAAAATAGATATTTCTAATAATATTTACTTAAAATGTATTTATTCGTGTTGATGATATTTATTTATTAAATGAAAAAAATATTTACAATTAATATTATATTATTTGATATTTATAAAACTAAATCATTACATAAATATTTTTATAAAAAATATCAAACGATTCCTGCGGGTATTGATTTTTTTTTAAATATCAATTATATTTTTTGTATTTATTAATTTTTATTAATTGTAATTTAAAAAAAATAAAAACAAATCAACATAACACTCCAGTACTCGGACGATCACATGGGTACTGAATGGGTATCGCACGAAATAAATATTATTTCTTTTATTTTACTGATTTTTATTAATTGTATTTTTTTTCCCAACATTTGAAATGAAAACAAATGCAAATGCGCGTCACCGACGGGTACCCGTGTGAACGCACGGGTATCATATTAATTTTGAGTAAATAAGAAATTTACTAATTTTTATTATATTTTGTTATTTTCCCAAATTTTAAATATAAATAAATACATTCTAAGAACAAATACTGACAAAAAATACATTATGAAAACAAATACATTTTGAGAACAAATGCACGTCACCGACGTGTACCCGTGCGAAAGCACGGGTATCATACTAGTTCTTATGTGGAAATTTATCTTTGGTCTTGGCTTTTGCGGAAAACAGGGGTCTCTTCTATTCCTAATAATCTGGATGACTGGTTAAATATTTGTAAGCCCAACTGTACCAACCAATCTAATATTGTGGTGAAAGCTGCCTTTATTTTTACTATCAATCAAATTTGGGCTACTAGGAATAAAATTAAGCATGAGAACTTGAAATAAAACAAATGAAGATTTATCACTTTCATTCAGGACCAGACTATGTTGATCGATAACAGTGCTTTTAATCGCTCCTTCATTTCGATTGCGGACTTTGCTTTGATCAAAGCTTTTGGTGTTATAATTTATCCCCCTCGTGCTCCCAATATAACTCAAGTTTTGTGGTGTCCTCCTATCTCGGGGTAGGTTAAAGCTAATTGTGATGGTGCTTATTGTTTGAATTCCAATGATAGTGGTTGTGGAGACATATTTAGAAACAGTTGTGGCAATTTTCTTCTTACTTTTGCGGAGAAATTACATACAGGGTCTTCAATTGCTTCTGAGTTCCAGGCTATTTTGAGAGCTCTTGATATTTCCAAGTCTCGTTGTTGGCAAAAGCGTTGGATTGAAACAGATTGTTTATTGGTTGTCAAAGCTTGCTCCAACCATAGATTGATTTGTTGGAATTAAATCAATAACAATTAATCATATATACATGCTCTACATATTATGTCATATACTTTAGTGCAAAATAGAATAGATAATACGGACATGTATATAATTACAGGATCTACGACATGTTAGTATATGAAAGAAGAGATTGCAGGAATACCTGGATGAGATTGCAGGAATATCAGGATCTATTGAGAAAGTTTTGTTGGCGGTAATCCTGAAAGGTAGAAGACAAACAACGAACACCTGATGGCTTGTATGGTTCTTCCTCAACCGGTACCCCCTATTGCCTTGAATACTCTTCAGATGAGGAGAAGAGATAAATTGTTTGTGTACGGTATATTGGGACCACATCCTATATATAAGGTGATATGGCCAATTAGGGTTTCCATTATTCCGAAATGGGTCATCCTGACATCCACTCATATTTGAACTCATATTCAATTAATTAATTAATTACTAAATAGAAATTTAATTAGCCTTTTAAATTTATTTGACCACTTAATTAATTAAGGCTCTTAATTTTGATAAATAGCTAATATAATTGAAATATATATGCACTTATAATAATTATTGGAATATAATAATTAAATAATATTTAAATTATAAAATATTCCAACAATCTTCCACTTGGGCAATGTAATTTTAATAATTATATCACAATTCTTTAAACGTGCATCTGAATGCTATTTATCTTTAGATTTCAACTTTATAATTTGGTTCACCTCATACTTCAATAATGGGACCACCGCGACTGTTGTCACTAACGTATAACGTGAAGGAACCCCGACGACCACCACATAAATGTACTTGATGACATAGATTGATATGGATGAGCGACATGGAAATTTCATGTAATGTAATATCTGAATCATGTCTATTTCCAAATGGTCCAACTGAAATTTTTATTGAGATCAGACCGAAGTTTGCAAATTCAATATTTGCATAAAAGATTCAAAAATAGTTATAACAATAATAACCTCATAAACTTTATTTCTGCAGATAATATTAACATAAAGTCTGTATCGATATCAAAACAATATTATAAAACATAAAGAAGGAGTGACTCCGACTAATCTAGGACATCCTTAGTGACAACAATCATATGAAATACCTTATATATCAAGGATTTGATTATTAAATCAACTAGCATAAAATTTCTATCTATATGTTCTATCCTTCAACAACAATAACTTATAAGTCAATGAACTTCATAAAGCAGTTCTTGAAACATTATCCGAATAAATTATGTCACAATATAGCTCGAGTTCTCTTTAAAATCTTTTATTATATGCAACAAAGTGACATAAATACTTAAAGTCATTTCTTGAATTAGGATGCCCATTATATATAGACATCCAAAAGGATCAGAGTCAACCATTCTGATGATCTCCAAATTATTCGATCTCTAATATGTGATCAAGAATTCTTTTGTTCCCTATAACAATCCTTATGGCTGCCTCATTTCAACAATTCAAAATTTGAATTTTAGTATCTGCCAAATGATCTCATTATATATACGTATATTCTGGATGCATGTACATAAGATATCATTTTCTAAATTTCTAGATTCTTTTATTTTGGACAATGATTGAGACTTAATAGTATCCCTTGAAAATTGAGACATACCCTAGTTTATTGTATTTCATGTCAGTTTTATTTTCAACTTTATATATATATATATATATATATAGATGATACCTTGAGAATAATTTCTAAGTATCTAAATACATAATACAAAAGAGATGTGCCTAAGATCTTTCATCACAAAAATTTTGTTAGAGTTTTCTTGGTTTCACACAACAATCATATATCATTAGTGGCTAAATAAAATAAAATCGACACATTAAACTAGGAACATAAACTTACTCCCACTGAACTTGTAAAACACAATAATTTTTCATAATAGACATCTCAAAATCAAGTGAGACAATTATCTTATGAAATATTGTGGTATCACTAATGAGACAATTTCATTAACTCATAAATGAATTTTATTTGTTTGTGTTGTGAAAAACGATGTATTTGTAACAAGTATAAATGGTTTCTTGATGATCAAGAAACAAAACAAGGGTTAACGGAAAAGTAAAACAAGAAGAAGAAGAAACAACAAGGATTGGGCAAATAAAAATTCTGTTTATTATTCACTTTCTCAATCATTAAAGTCACAAATGATTACAAGTGAATATCACAATTTGCCACACTCAACAAACTGAGTGTACTAGACTATTTATAGACTAACTAGGTAACTTGCAGCCCAAGAAACCTAAACAATTGTATCCTTAACACAAGGCCTAATTCGACAGAATAATTCAACATTACAAATTAGAACAGACTTCGACTACAATTTGTAACAATCAGGCATCAGCATGTGAGCAAGCTTCAACTACATGCTTGCCTCCTGTCGAAACACATGAAAGCTCTCCTTCGACACAGCATGAGTTCGACTCAAATCTCACAAATCTCCACCTTGGATCTAACTCAGCAACAAGGGAATTAGTGTAATACCCCCGTATTAATTAAGTGCTCAATTGGATATTATAAGAGATCAATTATTTTATTAAAAAGACAAAGTGATAATTATTAGTTTAAGGGAGTATTTTAAGGTAACTCTAATAATTGATCAATTGGGTAGAGATGACAAAATATCAATTGGAGATATTTTACCCTGTTGGATTATATTATATAATATTGGTTTATATATATATATATATATATATATATATATATATATATATATATATATATATATATTTGGAAAGAGAAAAGAAAGAAAGAAGAAGAAGTTAGTAAGGAGAAGAAGAAAAGAGAAAGAAGAGGAAAGGAAGAGAAATGGAGAAAGAGAAAGAAGAGGAAAGGAAGAGAAATGGAGAAAGAGGAAGAAGAGAAAAAACCCATGGATCATCATCATCACCATCTTCTTCAAACTCCTCTTCGATTATTAGGTAGGTTCTAGTTAGAAACTCTAAGCTCTAGAAATGGATGTTTGGAACTTAGGTTAGAATTGAGAGAAAATGATAAATTGTTGAATCAATGAAATCTAACAGATAAAATGAGTTATAAACTGTATTGTATGATCTTATACCTTTATTTGTTGATTGGGTATGGTTTTGAGGGTGAAATTGTGGATGGGAAGTTGCTGTTACAAAGGGTTTATTTTTCTGCATAACGCAGAGCGCGCTTAGCGCGGGTATGCCCGCTTAGCGCGGTCTGGAGAATTTTCACCCCTTCCAGGCAGCGAGGAACGCGCTTAGCGCGGGTGGGGCCCGCTTAGCGCGACCTGGAACAAAAAGAAAAACTATTCTTCTAAAATTCATAACTTTTGATCTGTAATTCGGATCGAGACGTTTTTGGTACCGTTAGAAAGCTATGACGACCCTCTACCTGATAAAAAGTGAAAATTTAGGGTATGATGTAGGATGAATTATTATAGTGGGAAATGAAGGAAAGTAATGTTTTGTGATATGTGGGAATTGACATCTTTTGGATCATAAGTCCAATTGAGGCATAATGATAGCCGTTGGAAAGCTGTAGAAATATCCTACGGGATAAGAGTGAGAAATATTGTTCCGATACCCGATTAAATAAATCGAAGAAAACCTAAGGGTGATGTAACTTGAGATTGAATCATTATATGTGATTCTATTGTACAACTGTGATATGCTTTTGTATGACTTATGATGGAATTATTATATGTAATTCAAAATGTGCAATTGCAATATGTTTTGCCTAATAGTAATGTTAAACCTGATTGAAAGAATATGCTTGTTTAAAATATGAATTAGGAAGAGTGAGGAAACTTTACCCCAAAACAAATGGCATAGTTTAAAATAGTGAAACCTAGTAACGGCTAGGACATTGGTGTATGACAAGTGACAACGCTCGTGCAAGAGAGGCCGAGGCGTGTGTCCATTACTGAATGGTATAGAAATGAGTGAAACACTAGTATGGAACATGTGTAATTGTTATGTTTTATTGTTAAAGGCATGAGAGACCTAAAGGCTAATGTGGCCTAGTGATTGCCGAATACAATCACGTTTGTGTATATGATCACGTAATCGTAACCATTTTCTTTTGAGTTGCCCTTGAGAGGCCTTCATGAGTCTCGATCTCCTCTGAAGTGCAGGCATGATTACTTGGTAGGTTTGATTCCCGTGTGTAGTACGAATGGAACCTACGGGTAGAGACTTGTGATGGTTAATAGGCTATGAGAAGTGACGGATCACGGTTAACAGGCTGATGATCCCGAATCCATTTCGTATGTCAAGTAACTACAAGGATCCATGACTCGGGTCGACTTCTAGACATAGAAGCGGATAGGAAAAGGGGATGCCTTGGTACCGGTTATCGATTAGTGAGATTCTTGAGTTAACAGGCTCAGGACGTTTTTCCTTTCGTGTGAATTTATGAGTTAACAGACTCATGGCATGTTTCCATATAGTGTGAGAATTGAGATTGTGTACTCAAGGTCATTTTCCCTTCCCCTTGACTTGAGTTAGGATTTGGCTAGAACCTTGTAAAGCCGAGAGAATCCATAGGATAGGGAACTCACTGAGATTTGATGTATCTCACCCCACTATTGTTGATTATTTTCAGGAAGTAATTGCAAGTTTGGTTTACAAGTGGAGCTATGCTGGGATTGTTCAAGAGAAGCTTAGTTGAGCTTATTTCCGTTGTGTATTATTTTCTTGTACAATGAGGAATATTGTATAATGATCTTAGTTTTTATTGTTTTGGCTAATTTCCATGTCTTGTACCATAGATTGTATTATGTTTTTAGAAATGGTCAAGTATGTGAATTATGCCATTAGGCACTTATGATGGTGTTAGTGCCAAATAAAACACTTGTATGGTATTATTCTAGATAAATATTATACAGGGTGCTACAATTAACTAGCTTTCATCATGCAGCTTTATCAACTGCATACAGTGGAAAAACTTGCAACTTGGCAACGTCTTGGTGATCATATCAGCAGCATTGTCTTCAGCCGAAACCTTCAGTACCTGGACTTCACCACGCTCGATTATCTCTCTGACGAAGTGCAGCCTCACATCGATGTGCTTAGTTCGCTCATGATAGGCTGAATTCTTCGACAGGTGTATTGCACTTTGACTATCACATTTAATAGTGATACTTCGACCTTGAAGTTTCAGCTCCTTTGAAAAACCTTCAAGCCACAATGCTTCCTTCACAGCTTCAGTGAGGGAAATATATTCAACTTTAGTGGTTGATAAGGAAAAAACCTTCTGAAGCGTCGCTTTCCAACTGATTGTTGTCCCAAACATTGTGAAAACATATCCAGAAATAGACATTCTGGAATCCATACAACCTGCATAATCAGAGTCAACAAATCCTTCGATTTCGACTATGCTATCACCACCACAGGCTCCACTATAAATCAAGACTCTTTTCAGAGACCCATTTATGTACCTGAGAATCCACTTTACAGCTTTCCAGTGCGCCTTTCCAGGATTGGCCATATGTATGCTCACAAGGGTCACTCCATATGCTATGTCTGGCCATGTACAGACCATAGCATACATCAAAGAACCCACTACACTAGCATATGGAATGCTATTCATATAGATTCTTTCAGCTTCAGTACTCAGACTTTGAGTTGTACTAAGCTTAAACTGAGGATTTGTAGGTGTCACAACATGCTTTGAATTCGACATACCAAACTTGTCGAGAAGCTTCCATAGGTATGTCTCCTGAGATAAGCACAACTTCAACTGCTTTCTATCTCTCCGGATGTCAATCCCAAGAATCCTGGCTGCAGCTCCCAGATCCTTCATTTTGAACTCCTTACTGAGTTCAGCCTTCACCTTCGTTACATCCTCAACACTGTTGCTAGCTATGAGGATATCATCCACATACAGCAGCAACATGACAAGTGAGTTTCCAGGTCAAAATCTGAAGTAAACATAATGATCGAACTGACTTCTAGTGAAACCAATGTGTGCCATGAACTTGTCGAATCTCCTGTTCCACTGTCGAGGAGATTGTTTCAGGACATACAAAGACCTATTCAGCTTGCACACATAATCTTCTTTACCTTTTTCTGCATACCCTTCAGGTTGACGCATCAGGATCGTTTCATCTATATCACCATACATAAATGTTGTCTTCACATCCATTTTCTCAAGTTCCAAGTCGAACTTTGCCACCATGGCCAACAACATTCGAATGGATCTATGCTTTACAACAGGTGAGAACACATCATTGAAGTCAACTCCTTCTTTCTGAGTGAAGCCCCTAGCAACCAGCCTCGCCTTAAAGCGCTTCGACATCACTCATTCGATTCATTCCTTGACCTTGAAAATCCACTTACAACTGACTAACCTGGCTCCTGCAGGTTTCTCAATCAGCTCCCAAGTGTTATTATCATGAAGAGATTTCATCTCGTCATCCATGGCTTTTCGCCATTCAGTCTTGTTTCGACTCCTTATAGCTTACTTGTAATCTCTAGGTTCTTCGTCAAGTACCTCACTTAAAGAGATTAAGGCAAAAGATATAAGATCTGCATAACCAAGTCTCTGAGGTGGCTTGATGACTCTTCTCGACCTATCTCTTGCCAGTAGGTAGTCATCGACAGTTTCCTCAACCTCTTCAGCATCTTGCTCTTCTTCTTCGACTTCATCTGGGCCATGCACTTCAGCATCACTATGCTCCACCTCAACAGGCATCTCTACATGTTCCAGCTCCTCTTCAGAGATTTCTGCACTTCAACCAACATCACCAGTTTTCTTGAACGCCATTTCGCCTTCATTGAAAACTACATCACAACTTGTGATACATCTTCTTTGACCTGGTTCTAGGCACCACAGGCTATAACCCTTGACTCCTTCAGGATATCCAAGGAACATGCATCTCAGAGCTCTAGGTTCGACCTTGTCTTGCCTAATATGAGCATAGGCTAAACAGCCAAATACTCTCAGTTTGTCGAGATCTGGTGGATGACCCGACCAAACTTCTTCAGGTGCCTTCATTCCCAGCGCAGTCGAGGGACATCTATGTATCAGATAAGCTGCTGTCGAAACAGCTTCCACCAAAAACACCTTCTTCAATCCAGCACTAACCAACATGCATCTAACCCTTTCATGGATTGTTCGATTGAATCTCTCTGCTAAGCCATTTTGTTGAGGAGTACCTGCTACAGTCTTATGCCTTGCAATCCCAGACTCAACACAGTAACTGTCGAACACTTCGTTGCAGAACTCAAGGCCATTGTCGGTTCTCAACCTCTTAACCTTTCTGCTAGTTTGAGTTTCGACCAGAACCTTCCAACTTTTGAAATTCTCAAAAGTTTCATCCTTCGTCTTCTGAATGAATACCCATAATTTCCTGGAAAAATCATCAATGATGGATAGAAAATACCTTGCACCTGAGTGTGAAGAATTCCTTGCAGGCCCCCAAAGATCAGCATAAATGTAATCCAGGGATCCATGTGTCCTTTGTTTGCCTTTGTTAAACTTCGCCCTACAGGATTTTCCAAGTACACAAGATTCACAATACTCCAACTTTTCGACTTTGTCACCACCTAGCAGGCTCTGATTCCCCAATTCGACCAGGCCTCTTTCGCTGACATGGCCCAATCTCATGTGCCATAATTCTGTCTTCGACACAGGTTTCGTGGATACAACATTTGTAGAACCACTTACAACCTCAGCCTTAAGGGTATACAAGCCTTGTTTCTTCACGCCTCTCAAGACTTCCTTCGACCCCTTCATGACTTTCAGGATACCTTGCTCTCCTTGGAAAACATATCCTTTTCTGTCGAATTCACTAAGAGAAATTAAATTCCTCTTAAGGTCAGGTACATACCTAACCCCAGTCAATAGCCTTATTAACTCATCATGGAGCTTGAATCTAACAGATCCAATACATGCAATCTTGCAAGCTTTATTGTTCCCCAACAGCACCGATCCACCATCTTGATCGCATAATTCTTCAAACACATTCTTGTTTGGAGTCATATGCCAAGTACACCCAGAATCCATAATCCACTCTTCGCAAGAGTTGCTGCTCGAAACTACAAGGACATCAGATGATTCATAACCATCTTGCACAATAGCTGCATTGCCATTGTCCTTACCTCCATGATTATTCAGGCGCTCAGGGCACACCTTTCTTGTGTGACCCTTCTTCTTACAATGATAATACTTAATATCAGGCATATCACCACCATAAGACTTCTGCTGATCCTTACCTTTCTTCTTGTCAAACCTACCATCTTTCTTTGACGATCTTCCTTTCACGGACAGCCCTTCGCCAACCGATGATAGTTTCTGCTCCTTTCTTTCGTTCAAATCCTTCGAATACAAGGCTGCTTGAACTTCTTCAAAGGTCAGGGACTCTCTTCCATACAAGAGAGTTTCTTTAAAGTGAGCATGCATTCTTGGCAAAGCACACAACAACAACAATGCTTGATCTTCGTCATCGATCTTCACATCGATATTTTCAAGATCAAGAATCAGCTTGTTGAACATATCCAACTGCTCAGCCAAAGCTTTGTCTTCACTCATCTTGAAAGAATATAAAGCTTGCTTCAGGTAGAGACGATTCACCAGAGATTTGGTCATATACAAACTTTTAACTTTTACCCATAATCCTGACGCCGTAGTCTCCTTTGATACTTGCCGGAGAACCTTATCACCAAGGCTCAACAATATTGCGTTGTGTGCTTTCTCGATCATTTCCGTATTTTCTCTTTCCGTCAACGCAGTATCCATGGCTGACTGTCCCATCAACGCTTCCAAACAACCCTGCTGTGCGAGTAGGGCTTTCATCTTCAAACGCCACATACCAAAGTCGTTCACTCCGGTGAACTTTTCAATCTCATACTTTGTTGAAGACATCTCTACCACGCTCACCGCACCAATTTGTTGTGAAAAACGATGTCTTTGTAACAAGTATAAATGGTTTCTTGATGATCAAGAAACAAAACAAGGGTTAACAGAAAAGTAAAACAAGAAGAAGAAGAAGAAACAACAAGGATTGGGCAAATAAAAATTATGTTTACTATTCACTTTCTCAATCATTAAAGTCACAAATGATTACAAGTGAATATCACAATTTGCCACACTCAACAAACTGAGTGCACTAGCCTATTTATAGACTAACTAGGTAACTTGCAGCCCAAGAAACCTAAACAATTGGATCCTTAACACAAGGCCCAATTTGACAGAATAATTCGACATTACAAATTAGAACAGACTTCGACTACAATTTGTAACAATCAGGCATCAGCATGTGAGCAAGCTTCGACTGCATGCTTGCCTCCTGTCGAAACACATGAAAGCTCTCCTTCGACACAGCATGAGTTCGACCCAAATCTCACAGTTTGCCAACCATCAACTTTGTATCTATTGACACTAAATTTTCTCCCATTGCACCATATTGTATTCCTTAATGTCATCATTAAGAAACACTAACTTGATATCCATCTTATGAAGCTCCAAAATTATAACATGTAACAAGTGTCACAACTATCATAATAGAGTCTTTTAATCATACCAAATAGAATTTCTCTTTTAAGTAAATTCTTTATGACACTTGATGCTCTAGTTCTTGAGGAAGTTGAGTTTGATCTTCAAGAATTAATTTCTTAATTTAATTGAGAAAAAGAACAATAATATTTGTATGAGGGTCCAAATTTGTTATATAAATAACAACTATATGAATTTAGGTAGAACAAATTCTTTCCCACTCAGTTTTGTTCTTTGACCCTATCTTTTCCCTAAACTCAATATTCTCAAGACACATTACAATATTTGTCTTAAAATATTCTTTAACTTGGGACTAAAGTTTATGTTTCTCAAACTTTTCAACAATTTTATATTTGTCACAATTCAAACTTTTCAACAATTCTTTAACTTATCATATTAAAATAAAACTTTATTCATTCACCAAATTGTCTTTTAAATACAATTTTAAGTTTATAATGACAATCTAAAATAGTTTTAAATAAACATCAATCTTCACCAAATTTGTCCCCTTTAAATTGATGTTTTTTTCAACACCGTTGAACATTTGTCATTTTATATTATATTTTCTTATTATTCTTTATTTTCCCTTAACCTTTGAGGTATTTACCGAATGAGAACTATTTTATTTTCTCTTGCTTCAATCTTTTCTTTATTGCACACTTTATGAAATTATTCTATTAAAGAAAAATTTCTAATTTTAATTGTTATAAACTTAATTGTGCAAAGAGAATATCATATGCTAAATTTTCGACAAAGTCACCTAATTGACGAAACTATAGCACTTTAGCATGATTAAATAATTTCATAATGCGCTTATGATATTTTCTTCGCTTAATAATTTTAATGAAAAGTCATCACTCCAATGAGAATTTGTCATTCGCTTTATTGCTTTAGAAGAACTAGAATTTAAGCAAATATAATATGACAAAATTTATGTCATCTTAAATAACACCTCTAATGTCTTTGGATTGCAAAACTTTAAGATCATAGACCTGTGTAATTTGGAGTGTACTCACTTTTTAAACTTGAGTCTCACTTTAAATATACTAAATTATGAGAGAATTTGAGTTTCTCCATCCTTATGTAAGGTCTAGATTCAAAAATATAATATTCATATTTTATTCCTAAAAGTTAAAACTTTCGAGAATCAAAATCTAACTTATTTTGCAAATAAATAAACCATATTAGTTTATAGATAACAAAATAAAATGTAGTCACCAAAATACCAAATTCACCATTGATATACCGTCTTTAAGCTATAAAATCAATTGCTAGTAGTATTTATTTTCAATGATCAAACATTAACAATAAATATTTATAAATAATAAATTCTTACAATTGTCACATGTTTACCTTATATGTGTGAGTGCAATCAAATAAACACTTGAAATATTTACACTAATACAACATCATTATTGATATGTCAATAAATTATTACATATACATTCATCTTTTTTTATAAATTAAAAGACTCAAACAAGATACCAAATACACCATTAATTCTCAATCTCTACTTGGAAAAATTAACTATAAATAGTATTCTCACGCAATGATCAAACATTAGTAATAAGTCTGGTCAGATAATGGACATCTTGGACATTAATCATTACTCACATGGATAAAATTAATAATTACTACATATATTTTTCGGTCAAGATGTGTCTTTTTTTTGGCCGACCATAACAGTTCGCATGAACAATTACACACTACATCTTTTGTAATTCTGATTGAATCAAATTTACACAACAAAAGTTACTTTTGCAACATGTCGCTTCAATCATCTCAATCAAAATTACTAGACATTTTTAATAAATTCAATGGGAAGAGTCTTAAATTTACAAGGCACTACCCATAAATGTAGGTCGTATTCATTTAGAATGTCGTTTAATAATAATAATAATATTTCTTGAAAGTCCTTAGTGTGAGAACAAATTCACAATAAAACATAAGTTTTATGAATTTATACAAACTGTATGATTAAAAAAATACTATTGTGTAAAACTTAATAACAATAAACTCAATTAATATAATCATGCTAAATGTATAACTTCAAATCAGATAAATATTAAATATTTATATATCCAAAATAAATGTCAAACAAATTCACATGTACACCAAAGAGTTCTTTAAATAAATCATTTTAGAATCAACAAAACCAATTATAAAATCCAAAGTATCCAAAATTTAAAGAATAAAATATTTAGTTTTACCTTATACTTTTGAGAGACATTCAAAATATTAAAAAAAATTCATAAATAACTAGTTACAAACCCGTGCGGACGCATGAGCTTTAATGTGTTGAGGTGTTATGTAATTAAACGCGGAAATGTTAATCAGATGTTGCAGGTATGTATTAAAATGAATAGTTGAATTAAAGAAAAAAGTGGTGAGTACAAATAAAAAAAAATACATTGAAATTCTAGTAAATTATGATAAATTTTTTAAAATAAAAGCAAAAAATGAGGAAAAAAAAAGTAATAAATTAAAAATGGAAAAAATTAAATGTTATAGTAGATATGTTAGAAACAATGTTAAAGTTTGCATAAATATTGAAGAAGGTTATATATTTTTTAATTTATGAATGTGTAATATAATTCCAATTGTTATAAATTAATTGACTATTTTAGTTCAATTGTATAATGGGTATTAAAAATATAATAAATGTAAATAAAACGGAAAATATAAAGAAGAGTGATTGTACATAAGTGTTAAAGTAAAAAACGTGGACAAAGTAAGAATGGTATGGGTTCTGAAAGCAAACTAGTAACAAACTCGTGCATACGCGCGAGATACGTTTGTGCGTGGAATATGATTTTGGATGCGCATTTGTTTGCAAACTGTCATAAAAATTGAAAGTTGAAAAAAGAAAAATACTTAAAAATAATAAAAAATTTAAGTTGAAATAGTAATAAATATAGAAGATGAAAGTTATATAACAATATCAAATATAATTAAAATTTAAAACTATTGAAACGTGTATTACATAAATTATCGATTTAGTTTTTTTTTACAAATAAGACATTAATTCATAAGAATATTTGAATCAATAATAAAGTTGTTCCCGCATATAAAAATATTTGAATCAACAATATATTTTGTTCTTGTATATAAATTTTATTGTAGTTTTGAAAATATTTATAAAAATATTTAAATCAATAATAGTAAATTTAAGTTGAAATATTATAAAAGCTAATAGGTTTTTTTTGGAAACACAAACAAAGAAAATATCGCAATATTAGAAGGAAATCATAAAGGTTCTACTGCAACAACAATGGCTCCAGAGAAACCGAGTAGTTTGTCAAACGGGTATGGCTGCATGTTGTCGTATTATAAGTTGATGTAATGATTGTTGATTTCTAATGTATACTATATGTTTTATGCATATTACTGTTGGATTTGGAAAAAAAGAATGAATGGATTCAGGAAAAGCTCGACGCCCTTTATGCAGAAGCATTAGGTGTGAATAAAGAACTAATCATTGATTCAAGATCGACAAACAAAGGAAAAGGAAAATAACATATAGTAGCAATAGACGAAATAAGTGAAGCAAGAAAGCAACGAAGGAACCAGTTGCTTCCCAAAACAAAGTCATTGGTTAATGTTCAAAGCTTGTTGAGGTATCCGGGGAAAAAAGAGGAAGGTAATATGATTAATGGTTAAAGTAGATGAATGTTGATTTGCATGCATAAAAAGTCTTTAAACATTTTCCTTGATGAAGTTGCATGTATGGTTGTTATGGTTGTAGAGCAGTCTAAATGTTATATATGATTTTAATCACAATGATAGCTATGTATCTCATGTGTAAAGCACTATGCTGAGGGGTTTTAAGTGTTATCATTTATTTTAGATGTTGTGAAAAAACGATGACTTTAATCAAAATATAAAACTGGATTCTTGAATTATCAAGAACCAAAAACAAGGGTTAGGGTTTAATGGAAAAGAAAACAAGAAGAAGAAGAAATAACAACAAGAATTGGGCAAATATAAATTCTGTTTACTATTCACTTTCTCATTAAAGTCACAAATAATTACAAGTGAATATCACAATTTGCCACACTCCACAAATGAGTGTGTGTCATACCCCAAATTTGTCCTACATGTGTATAACTTTCATCTGTACATCCACCCACTAACAATTATTCAGAAAATCCAAAAAAAATATGTTGTTTCTATCATGAGGTTGAATTGAATCGAATCAGGTTTCAGTTGGGGTTCATCTAGTCAGGGGTGTGTGCAATAGGGACTGGAGTTCATCTGGTTTTGACCTAATTTGCTTGGTTAGACAAAGGTTTGTTGCAAAATCAAGGCCACAGTATGTAATGATTCAAATGGCGTGTGGCTACAGATTCAGTTAGAGTTTGTGTCAGTTCAAGTTGCATGTGTGATTAAGTTGTCAAGTTATCAGGTCATCAAGGGCAGATCATCCATTTTCATTCTCATTTTATCCAATCCAATTCAAGTTTAAACTCAAGATTCAAATTACAAAGTCCATTCAAATTTCTTTCCAAAATTCCAAATATCATTTCATTCAAAAAATCCAATTTCAAGTTTCATATTCAAGCTCTCTTGTTTTTCTAATTCCATTTATATTCCATCTCATAACCAAATTTCATGTCAGGTTTCAAATTCACAACAAAGTTACAATTTCCATCCAAAAATCAATTTCATGTCAATTTACATTCAATTCTAATTTCATGTCCAAATTCAAATACACTTCATAATTCATTTCAAGTTTCAATGCCATTTCAATCCAATTCAAATTTCATGTTCATTTTCAATCCAATTCAAGTTTAATTCCAATCTCATTTTCAAGTGCATTTCCAAGTTTCAATTCATCATTAATTTTAAGTTCATGATCCATGTCAATATTACCAATTTTAGTTCAAATTCATTTCAATATTTCATTTCAATTGCCAATTCCAAATACCAAATTCCAAACTCATGTTAAGATTCCAAAATTCAAACTCACAAAAAATGTCACAAAATATAATAAGCCCATATTTAACTCAAAGTTCCCCAAAGTCCACTTACAAACGAGTCCAATACACTTTATAGCAACAAGAAAAATTCAAAAATATACTACAACAAGCTGCCAAAACTCTGCTGCATCCCAACATGCTATAACCAACACAACATCAGCAGCAACAGTACCATGTGCAGAGGAAAATGGTGCAGTAACATCAGCCACGCGCAAACTAGGACAACAACTTGCACCAATTTGTCCACACATCATCACTTCTTGCCAAAATGTACGAATCTGCAAAAATAAAGATGCTACACTCCAAACCATAACCTCTGCACCTCTTGCTGCACCATCTTGCACCGAAATGAAAAAACTCGTTACCCGTATTTTGCTACATAAAAAAAAACAATACCATAAATAAGGGGCCTGTAACAAAACTTGATTTTGACAACAACTCTCCATTAACAACAGGACAAAACGAATTGTACCAGAAACTTATTGGAGAAGTTTGTGATTCAATTTAAACAAGGAGATGGATAGAGTTAAAGGGGGGACCATCCAAAATAAAAAATGGAGACACAGAAACTCACCAAGGCTCTTTCATGATTAAGGAGCAAACCCTTCAAAGAAAACGTTCAGCGATTCACTAGAACTCCACCGCGAGCTTCCGCCGTCTTCCACCCTTCATCCCCACCTCAAAACCATCATTCTTTTTCACGAACCACCTTCGACACCCTCCTTCAACATTTAATAAATCCAACCGCACCACCTCAAACCTTCACAATCCCTGAAATCATCTCTCAGCCACATCTATTAAAAACCACAACACTCAAATCACAGCGACCCAGACTCCAAATCAAATCTCCTCTCTTCCTCACAAATCAAATCAGAAAATGAATCCTTTCAGAGCAGAGAGATTTGAGAAGAAGAGAAAGTTTTGAGACAACACAAACTCATATACACAAACCTAAAACGAAATAGATCGAAGCCATTTGCAGCGAAAAAACGAACCAACACATCAAATCGAGCGAGGCCGCGCGAGAAGGTTGGAGTTGTTGTTTTCATAACCTTTTTCGTCTTGGTACTGATGTCGTTTTGCTAAAACTCACCTTGGCCTTGTTGCTTTTCAATCCGTCTTCTTTTTCTTTGAATTTTCGTCTGAGCAATGATGAAGAAGAAGAATGAGTATTCTTCTTTCGTTCGGCCCCTTTTTAGAAAAAAAATCCCATGGTTTTAATTTGCCCTTTTATTTTTTTTAAAAGAAAACAAAATAATGATGTTTTTTGAAGTAGGGATCCGAGTTTGGTTGGGCTGCTCATAAAGCCCACATGATCCCCATATAAACACACCCTATTCCTCATACGTTGCAGACCCCTTCCTTTTTTATTCATGAATTTTGTTAATCTTTTATGCAATTACTAAATTCTTGTGGATATTAAATTTCATTACCTTTCTATTCTTTTTATTGTTTAACATTTTGTTTTTATAAAATTAGTTTTATTATTTAATTTGTTTGAAGCTTTCTTGAGGCCTATCGTTTCCATTTTGTTGTCTTTTCAATCATATTTGTAACTTTATTTTCATTTTCGATTGTGGGCCAATGATATCAAAAATATCATGATTTGTGGATTTATTTCAAATAGATCTATATTCTTGATTTATATGAGGCCTACCACCTATTTATTTTTATCTACATTTATTATTTTATTTCTATTCATTTTTGGGTCAATGAAAACCAAATATCAAGGATTTATCGATTTTCGATTTTAAATCTTGATAAAGGTGATACCTTTATTCTTTTTCTTATCATTGTTCGATTTTATTTCATTTTATCGTCCTTTCATTATTTTTATTCATTTTTTGGTCAATGAAAACCAAATATCAAGGATTTTTTGATTTTCGATTTTAAATCTTGATAAAGGTGAGACCTTTATTCTTTTTCTTATCATTTTCCTATTTTATTTCATTTCAATTATCTTTCATTATTTTTATTCATTTTTGGGTCAATGAAAATCAAATACTAAAGATTATCGATTTTTCGATTTAAAATCTTAGTAAAGATGAGACCTTTCTATATTTTCGATTTAATTTCTATCTCCATTTAATTTCCATTTTCGTATATTCTTTTAGTTGGTCAATGAAAGTCAAGTATTAAAGATTATCGATTTCTCGATTAAATCTTGATTAAGACGAGACCGATTTTATTTCTATTTAGATTTTGTTTTTTCATTATCTTATGTCTTTTCATTTTTGGTCCATGAAAGTCAAAAATCGTTGATTATCGATTTCTCGATTAAATTCGATTAAGATGAGACCAACTTTATTTTTATGTCAATATTATATCTTGTTCATTTTATGTCAATATTATCTTGATTATTATTATTGTTCATATTATTATTCATATCATGTTTATCTAACCATTTCATTTTTTTCATTTTTTAATCAAACACACTAACAATTATCGAAACGCCTAAGCACTTAATTTTCGATTAAAATACTTATCACACCTATTCAAATCGTTTTCATAATTAAATCACGAAAGAATTGGATTCTTGAGGTCTAGCACTTCTTGGGTTCTTGAATGACCGCTATTGAGGCGCACGCCTTGGGTGGTGTGTCATTCGACCTTTCGTTTCTAAGACACTTGCCTTAACTATTTGGACAAAGGAATGCCATTGGAGTCTAGCATTCCACGTGGTACTTTCGTCGTCCAACAAACAATATTTCATAATCAATAGAATGAAAAAGGTGTCGTTGAGATCTAGCATCTCAGTAATGCCCCAATTAATTGGTTGCGAGGCCGACGTCTCGTTTATCGAATAATCGTCATTCTCCCTAAAACATTTAACAAACCAAATCATTTTCAAACCAATCCTCGATTCTTCGTCGAGCCCAATCGTAAGCCGAGCGCCTTTTACCTCGCCATCAAACACACACTTGCACATCTCGTGGTTTCGTTACTAGGAGCACCCCTAGGGACTAGTATCGATCCTCACCTCTTTTTGCAACCAATCTGATTCGATCTTTTTTAAACGCTTTCTTAATCAACCTATGAAAGGAGGGGATTCTTGGGATCTAGCATTCCTTGGATCTTCGAATTAATGGCTCTCGAGGCACGCCCTTGGGTTGTTGTTCATTTAGCCTTTCGTCTTAAAACATTTAATCTTTATCGAACATTTTCGTAATCAACTCACGAAAGAACTGAGTTCTTGGAGTCTAGCATTCCTTGGATTCTTGAGTGACCGCTCTCGAGGCACGCCCCTTAGGTTGTTTGTCACTCGATCTTTCGTCTCCTAAAACATTAACCCCTTTTTTCCTGGGCGTACCACGAACTACGACCGCTCTGATTCTTTATTCTCGTCCGAGTAAAGATACGTAGGCATAAGATTGCGACGATCTTGGCGAGCTACCTTCCCTCCATCTTCCGTCTTCCCTCTATCCCTTCCCGTAGTCGAACTACGATTTCTCTGATTTCTCATTCTCGTCCGAATGAGCATACGTAGGCCCGAGGTCGCGATGATCTTGCCGAGCACCCTAGCCTAAAATCACCCCATTTTCCTTAGTAGTCGAAACCTTTTACTTTACCTTTTCGCATATATCGTTGAGAAGAAAACAAACAAGCTTAGATAACGTTCATCACAATTCAAACTAAGAGGTTCCCGTTGAGTACAACGGACGTGAGGGGGTGCGCGTACATTCCTCTCACGTAACCGACTCTCGAACCCAGAATGTGGTTGCGACGACCATGTTCTTACCCCTCCTTAAAGGTTTTCTCGATATTTTCCTTTCCCTCTTTTGGGATAAATAAAGTTCGGTGGTGACTCTGTCGAACCGCTTTCCGCGCCTTACGCGCGAGGGTCGTGTCTTTGATCAAGAGATTTTTTAAGGTTCGACAGTGTGCTAGTCTATTTATAGACTAACTAGGTAACTTTCAGCCCAAGAAACCTAAACAATTGTATCATTAACACAAGGCCCAATTCGACAGAATAACATTTCGACAATACATACATACTAGAACAGACTTCGACAACAGTATGTAACAATAAGGCATCAGCATGTGAACAAGCTTCGACTGCATACTTGCCTCCTGTCGAAATACACATGAAAGCTTATCCTTCGACATAGCATGAGTTCGACCCAAAATCTCACAAATCTCCACCTTGGATCTAACTCAGCAACAAGAGAATCAACTAGCTTTCATCATACAGCTTTATCAACTGCATACAGTGGAAGAACTTGCAACTTGGCAACGTTTTGGTAATCATATCAGCAGCATTATCTTCAGTCGAAACCTTCAGCACCTGGGCTTCACCACGCTCGATTATTTCTCTGACGAAGTGCAGCCTCACATCAATCTGCTTAGTTCGCTCATGATACGCTGATTTCTTCGACAGGTGTATTGCACTTTGACTATCACATTTAACAATGATACTTCGACCTTGAAGTTTCAGCTCCTTTGCAAAACCTTCAAGCCACGATGCTTCTTTCACAGCTTCAGTGAGGGCAATATATTCAGCTTCAGTGGTTGATAAGGCAACAACCTTCTGAAGCGTCGCTTTCCAACTGATTGTTGTGCCAAACATTGTGAAAACATATCCAGAAATAGACTTTCTGGAATCCATACAACCTGCATAATCAGAGTCAACAAATCCTTCGATTTCGACTATGCTATCACCATCACATACTCCACCATAAATCAATACTCTTTTCAGAGACCCGTTTATGTACCTGAGAATCCACTTTAAAGCTTGCCAGTGTGCCTTTTCAGGATTGGCCATATACCTGCTCACAAGGCTCACCTCATATGCTATGTCTGGCCTCGTACATACCATAGCATACATCAAAGAACCCACTACATTAGCATATGGAATGCTACTCATATAGATTCTTTCAGCTTCAGTACTCGGACTTTGAGTAGTACTAAGCTTAAACTGAGGATTTGTAGGTGTCACAACAGGCTTTGAATTCGACATACCAAACTTGTCGAGAAGCTTCCTTAGGTATGTCTCTTGAGATAAGCACAACTTCGACTACTTTCTATCTCTCCGGATGTCAATCCCAAGAATCCTGGCTGCAACTCCCAGATCCTTCATTTCGAACTCCTTACTGAGTTCAGCCTTCACCTTCGTTACATCCTTAACACTGTTGCTAGCTATGAGGATATCATCCACATACAGCAGCAACATAACAAGTGAGTTTCCAGGTCATAATCTGAAGTAAACACAGTGATCGAACTTACTTCTAGTGAAACCAATGTGTGCCATGAACTTGTCGAATCTCCTATTCCACTGTCGAGGAGATTGTTTCAGGCCATACAAAGACCTATTCAGCTTGCACACATAATCTTCTTTACCCTTTTCTGCATACCCTTCAGGTTGACGCATCAGGATCTTTTCATCTAGATCACCATACAGAAATGTTGTCTTCACATCCATTTTCTCAAGTTCCAAGTCGAACTTTGCCACCATGGCCAACAACATTTGAATGGATCTATGCTTTACAACAGGTGAGAACACATCATTGAAGTCGACTCCTTCTTTATGAGTGAACCCCCTAGCAACCAGCCTCGCCTTAAAGCGCTTCGACATCACTCCTTCGATTCCTTCCTTGACCTTGAAAATCCACTTACAACTGACTAACCTGGCTCCTGCAGGTTTCTCAATCAGCTCCCAAGTGTTATTATCATGAAGAGATTTCATCTCGTCATCCATGGCTTTTTGCCATTCAGTCTTGTCTCGACTCCTTATAGCTTCCTTGTAATCTCTAGGTTCTTCGTCAAGTACCTCACTTGCAGAGATTAAGGCAAACGCTATAAGATCTGCATAACCAAGTCTCTGAGGTGGCTTAATGACTCTTCTCGACCTATCTCTTGCCAGCAGGTAATCATCGACAATTTCCTCAGCCTCTTCAGCATCTTGCTCTTCGACTTCATCAGGGCTATGCACTTCAGCATCACTATGCTCCACCTCAACAGGCATCTCTACCTCTTCCAGCCCCTCTTCAGAGATTTCTGCACTTCGACCAACATCACCAGTTTTCTTGAAAGCCATTTCGATCTCATTGAAAACTACATCATGACTTGTGATACATCTTCTATGACCTGGTTCTAGGCACCACAGCCTATAACCCTTGACTCCCTCAGGATATCCAAGGAACATGCATCTCAGAGCTCTAGGTTCGACCTTGTCTTGCCTAATATGAGCATAGGCTAAACAGCCAAATACTCTCAGTTTGTCGAGATCTGGTGGATGATTCGACCAAACTTCTTTAGGTGTCTTCATTCCCAGCGCAGTCGAGGGACATCTATTTATCAGATAAGCTGTTGTCGAAACAGCCTCTGCCCAAAACACCTTCTTCAATCCAGCACTAACCAACATACATCTAACCCTTTCAAGGATTGTTCGATTGAATCTCTCAGCTAAGCCATTTTGTTGAGGAGTACCTGCTACAGTCTTATGCCTTGCAATCCCAGACTCAACACAGTAACTGTCAAACGTTTCGTTGCAAAATTTAAGGCCATTGTCGGTTCTCAACCTCTTAACCTTTCTGCCAGTTTGAGTTTTGACCAGAACCTTCCAACTTTTGAAATTCTTAAAAGTTTCATCCTTCGTTTTATAAATGAATACCCAAAGCTTTCTGGAATAGTCATCAACGATGGATAGAAAATACCTTGCACCTGAGTGTGAAGGATTCCTTGCACGCCCCCAAAGATCAGCATGAATGTAATTAAGGGATCCATGTGTTCTTTGCTTGCCTTTGTTAAACTTCACCCTGCAAGATTTACCAAATACACAAGATTCACAAAACTCCAGCATTTCGACTTTGTCACCTCCTAGCAGGTTCTGCTTCCCCAATTCGACCAGGCCTCTTTCGCTGACATGGCCCAATCTCATGTGCCATAACTCTGTTTTCGACATAGGTTTCGTGGATACAACATTTGTCGAACCACTTACAACCTCAGCCTCAAGGGTATACAAGCCTTGGTTTTTCACGCCTCTCAAGACTTCCTTCGACCCTTTCATGACTTTCAGGATACCTTGCTCTCCTTTGAAAACATATCCCTTTCTGTCGAATTCACCAAGAGAAATTAAATTCCTCTTAAGATCAGGTACATACCTAACCCCAGTCAATAGCTTTATTGACTCATCATGGAGCTTGAATCTAACAGATCCAATACCTGCAATCTTGCAAGCTTTATTGTTCCCCAGCAGCACTAATCCTCCATCTTGATCACATAATTCTTCAAACACATTCTTGTTTGGAGTCATATGCCAAGTACATCCAGAATCCATAATCCACTCTTCGCAAGAGTTGCTGCTCGACACCACAAAGACATCAGATGATTCATAACCTTCTTGCACAATAGCTGCATTCCCATTGTCCTTACCTCCATGATTATTCAGGCGCTCAGGGCACACCTTTCTTGTATAACCCTCCTTCTTACAGTGATAACATTTGATACCAGACATATCACCACCATAAGACTTCTGCTGAACCTTTCCTTTCTTCTTGTCAAACCTACCATCACGGTCTTCCTTTCACGGACAACCCTTCGCCAACTGATGAAGGTTTCTACTCCTTTCTTTCGTTCAAGTCCTTTGAATACAAGGTTGCTTGAACTTCTTCTAAGGTTAGGGACTCTCTTCCATACAAGAGAGTTTCTTTGAAGTGAGCATGCAATCTTGGCAAAGCACACAACAGCAACAACGCTTGATCTTCGTCATCGATCTTCACATCAATATTTTCAAGATCAAGAATCAGTTTGTTGAACATATCCAACTGCTCAGCCAAAGCTTTGTCTTCACTCATCTTGAATGAATACAAAGCTTGCTTCAGGTACAAACGATTTACCAACGACTTGGTCATGTATAAGCTTTCAAGCTTCACCCATAATCCCGACGCCGTCGTCTCTTTTGATACCTACCATAGAACCTTATCACCAAGACTCAGCAATATCGCACTGTGTGCTTTCTCGATCATTGGCGTCTTTTCTCTTTCCGTCAACGCAGCATCCATGGCTGTCATTCCCTTCAACACTTCCAAATATCCCTGCTGCACCAGTAGGGCTTTCATCTTCAAGCGTCACAGACTGAAATCGTTCACTCTGGTGAACTTTTCAATCTCATACTTTGTTGAAGCCATCTTCTCCACGCTCACCGCACCAATTTGTTGTGAAAAAACGATGACTTTAATCAAAATATAAAACTGCTTTCTTGAATTATCAAGAACCAAAAATAAGGGTTAGGGTTTAACGGAAAAGAAAACAAGAAGAAGAAGAAATAACAACAAGGATTGGGCAAATATAAATTCTGTTTACTATTCACTTTTTCATTAAAGTCACAAATGATTACAAGTGAATATCACAATTTGCCACACTCCACAAATGAGTGTGCTAGTCTATTTATAAACTAACTAGGTAACTTGCAGCCCAAGAAACCTAAACAATTGGATCCTTAACACAAGGCCCAATTCGACAGAATAACATTTTGACAATACATACATACTATAACAGACTTCGACTACAGTATGTAACAATAAGGCATCAACATGTGAACAAGCTTCGACTGCATACTTGCCTCCTGTCGAAATACACATGAAAGCTTATCCTTCGACATAGCATGAGTTCGATCCAAAATCTCACATTAGATATGTTAATCTTATGAAGGGATGACAAGTTATATGAAGCAAATGAGGAGGAAGAATGTACAAAAGAGGTTGTGAGAGGCTTTCCTGGATCTAAAATTGGACCATTACAGTTCTGACTTGGATGATGAAGACTCGAATGAGGAAAACTCCGATGGTGAAGATGAAGATGATCGAGAGGAAGCATATTATTGAGAGAAAGATATCAGTTATGGTTATAAGGCACGAAAAAAATGTTCTGGTAAGACAGTGTAACTAATGTTATAGAGTTTATGAGTTTGTTGATACACATTGATATTAAGTGTTTGCAATGTATTTTTGTACAACATTTCCTTAGAGAGGTCACTATGAAATGTCTTTTTTGGAACCAAAAAGAAATAGAGATTGTTGATGTGGATATTGGAATGAGTTATTATGGAAATGTCCATTATGCAAAACAAAACAAAAATATAGTGAAAAAGGAGAAATTTATAGGAAGTGGCTGATACGAGTTTGCTAAAATGAAGAAGCTCAAAAGAGGTGATAATCTTGGATTCTCTATAGACACCTTCTCTCCTGAAACTATGTATGTTTCGTTGTTAAACTGGTGAGGTTCTTCACAGAAGACTTATACAGTTGTAGATAAATGGATGGTGCTTGGTTCTATTTGTTGGTGGTGTTGTGATTAAGGCGTATTAATGTTGCATTAATATTTTGTTAATGATTTTGTTAAGAAGGTGCAATGTTGTAGTAGTGTATTGTTAGTTTGGAACTAATGTATAATGAATGTTTGGTTATTGCCAAAATCTGGGATGTTTGTAATGTTTTGTTTATTGTATGGATAACATAATATTTATGATTTAATGGTATGGATATTTATGGTAGTTATGTCCATTGAAAACTATGTTAAGATTACATGGAATGTCTATTGACAAATTAAGACATTTAAGGGATACTATGATTATGGTAGTTATGTACATTGAAAACTATGTTAAGAATACATGGAATGTTTGTTGAAAACTATCGTTTTATGATTATGGTAGTTATGGCCATTGAAGACTATGTTAATAATACATGGAAGGGTTTGTTGTTAAATTGTTGTTGATAATAATAGTGTTTTGACTAAAGAAGCAAAAGGTTGTAGTGATTTTTTGGTGAACAAAATAAAAAGTAGAATAGGTTTGCAAAAGTGGTTGTCATGTTAAATTTATTCAACACGTGTTATAGAGATAAAGGATAACTGTTGATATTAGAAGCGTGAAATTTATGTGAAGCATGTCATTGTCGAGTATCGTCAAGTTGATGTGAAAAATTAAAAAATTAGAATATTGTTTATACTAGGGGTGGACAATCGGTCGGTTACGGTTGATTTCGGATCTAAAACTTAAATCTGACGTAAACCACGGTTTCATTTTTATGGCTCAATTTTGACCGATAAAATTTCAGTTTTCGTCGGATTCGGTTAAGTCGGTTTGGCAGTTAAGACGGATCGGTTTAATCGGTTTAATATTTATTAGAAAAAATTTATAGAAATGATTTTTTAAATTTTTGTATAAAAAATATTAAATTTTTAGAATAAAATTATTTTTTTAATAAAAATTATTATTACAGAATAATATTTTTAATATTATTTGACATTAATTTTGATTATTATCATACTTTAATCGATAAACTAAATAATATACAAAATTTTATATTACATATCTTGTATTTTTTGTAGTATACAATGCAATCATCAATTTATAAAAATGATAGTATCCTACAAAATTATGAATCTCATTTTTATAGTGAGTCATTCATATAGTACTAAAAATAAATAAAAAATATATTAATTAAGTTCGGTCGGTTTCGATTTTCGTCGAATCCAAAATTAGTATTCGAGCCCGGCCGAAACAACTATATAATATCCAAATTAAGCAACCGAATCAATCCGACACCCAACTCGACCCGATCTATTTGCAAAATACAGACAACATGTCGGTCAGTTTCAATCGATCGATTCAAATTTGTCCAATAGTTTATACATTTGTATAATGATGTCATACATTGCATTCTACAAGCAAATGTATTAATATATTAACATAGGTAGGAAAGTAGGGGAATTAGTCACCCTTCTCTCACCTCAGTCTATATCTCTCTACATATGTTTTTTTATAATTTTTTGGAATTAAATCATCCAAGGATGAATAAGGGATGCAAAACAAATCCAATGGTGATTGAGCCTTTGACTGCAGTGACTGCACCAAATTTTAACTGCAGAGGAACATGGTCCGAAAGTAGGGGCATACATTGCATTCTAGAAGAAAATAGTTTGGAGTCAGAATTGCTTTAATAAAGTTTATGTAGGGTAATAATTAATTTGTAGAGCAAATAGTAGGGTAATAATTAATTTGTTTTATAGAAGGTAGGAGTCATAATTATTTTAATAAGGGTTAAATAGTGTTTACTCCCTGTCATATAAGCGTGATTTCCTCCTTATAAAATCAAGATTCTGTTTGCAGAACACTCTATCTCTTATTTGAATGACTGGACATGGAGAATCTGCACACATAGCATATAGGGTTTGCTGACTGGGCTTATTTTTAATTTTTTTAAAAACATTTTATATTAATATTTTTCGTTTTATATTTATTTTTTATTTTATTTTTCCAAATTATTATTTTAAAAAATATTTTAATTAGGCCAAGATTAATGACAACCAGCCTATAACCATCAGAACTTTTGGTCCATTATTCACAATTAATCTTTTGCACGTTATTAAACCATATGAGAATTTGGTATATATACACTACAGTTTTTAACTTATAAACCGATGTGGGGCTTCAATGCAAAAGCAGCACAGAATTTGCGTAAAACCCACTTGATTGCTGCACCTTCCTCATTCTCTCTCTCTCTTAACTTCAATCCTAAGTATGATTAATCATTTAGCTTTCTCTCTCTTCTCTCTTTAAATGATTAGTTTAATTTACTCTCTCTTCACCCCACACACAAACTTAATAATATTTTACATCTCCTTGATTGTTGGGTTTGTAAGACATGGATTTGAACAGGAAGCTCTAATCTTGTTCAAAAATATGCATGGAAGAAATATGAAGATTGAAAAAATATGCTGTCTAACATGTATTCTGCTGCTCATAAATGGGACGATGCTGCGAAAATTCGAAAGTTGATGAAATCGAAAGGAATAGCCACAATTATATTTCTTTACAAGGAATCAATTATATTTCTTTGTGAACATCCACAACTAGTTGATTCTCATAAGGTATCTCTGCAACATGCTAACAATTATGCAAATTCTAGTAATTCAGCTGGTTCCATGAGTATGAATTCCAACGAAGATACGTCTGAGCCAAATTTTCTATTATTGAAGCATTCCGTGCATAGATCAAAATCTGCTTGTCATGCATAAAAAGAATCTAATACCAAATGGCTAAAAAGAATCTAATAAGTTTAAGACCTTTTACCCCTCCTCCAGTTTGATCCGCATTATTAAAATAAATAGAAATATTGTATTAGTTGTGTTCTAGAAAAATTTAGTCGGAATGGAAGTGTTGGCTAGGCGTTGGAGTCAAGTCCTCAATGCATTAAATGCAACAAAAAAAATACATTTAGAAACTGAAACGAACTGAGATACAAAATACAATGATACTCACAAATATACACTATAAAACTATCAATTCTTAGAAGATTACAGTGCCATTCCCATTTGATACTTTTTATGATTTCGAAACTACCTCCTGAAATAAGCCATAATTCAAGGTGTGTGTAGTTTGTGTCTGGAACTAGCAGGCCGTGTGTTCTTGCTGAAGAATTGAGTGGGTGAGGTTTCCACGATGGAATCTAAGGTGAGGGAAGAACATAGTGGTCTAAGGTGGTTTCACGATGGAATATTGAAGGCGTATGTCCACCTCCTTTGTCTAGTTGTTGCCATGGAAATATGAAGAGAATGGGTGTAAGTGTTGGAAGAAATGAAGTTTATGTCATGGTTGAAGTATAGAGGGAGAAAATGAGGTGCTGTAAAAGTATAAGGATGAAGAGGTTTATGTTATTATGTTCATGAAGGATGAAAGTATTTGGAGGTACATGGAGATGTTTTTTTACTATGTGGAGAAGATGAGGTTGTTCCAAGTTTTTATAAGGTTTTAGAATGGAGAGTTTTATTTATTTCATGAAGGTTGATGAAAGTGAATAGTGAGTAGGAAGTCTGTTGTTGTAATGGAAGGTTGATGAAGGATTAAGTGGAAGGAAGGTGTTTCAATAAAGGGTGGAGTAATGCACTATGTGTACATTGAGGCAGAGCAGTTTCACAACCCACCATAATCTATGCACTGTGTGTACGTGAGTGCAAAAATGTTTTGTAGGTGGATGATGTACTGAAGGTAAATGTTGTTGTTAAGGTGAGAACAAATCCCTCATTTGTTGGTATGGAAGCAAAACAAATGTATATATACCAATCAATAATATATATTAATGAATTGAAAATAGTCTTAGAGTATGTGTGTTTGTATTGAAATAAAAATTGGCTTAGGCTCAAATTTAAAATTTTGATAATTTAAAATTTTGATAATTTAAAAAAATAAAATTAATACGAAAATTAATTAAAGATAAAATTAAATAATTAAATAAATTATAAATTAAATAATATCTAAAAAAAATTAAATAAACATAAACTAAAAAAAATTAAATAAAAAAAAATTAAAAAATTAAAAAGAAGCTCAGTCAGCAAACCCTAACTTCCACATGTGCAGATTCCCTATGCCCAATCAGCCAAACAAGGGATATGATTTTTTGCAAACAGAATCTTGATTTTACAAGGGAAAAATCACAACAAAAAAAAACTTTAGGGAGAAAAACCAAAACACGCCTATATAACAGAGGGTAAACACTATTTAATCCTTTTAATAAAGTTTATGACATGTGCACAACAATAAGTCTGTATGTGTGTAAGTATAGTTTCTTTTTTTTTTTTAAACAGTAGTATAGTTTCATTTTAGTAGTTGCTAAAGTGATGATTTTAGAGATAACATTGCTAACGATGATTGCAAGAAACTTTCAGGATGTATGATGCCAAAACCATTGTAAAAATGAAAGTTACAAATATGTATTTCATTTTGGTTTTGTTACCAAAAATTTATTTAAACTTCCACTAATACATAAATGTTATGTTATATTAGATATTTACAACATATAAGTTTTTCTTATATTTGAAAGTTTATATAGAGTTTTGTACTATAGTAATGTAATGGCCATGTAGTATATAGTTGTCGTAAGAAGATGCAAAATGTTTTTGATTAAATCAAGAAAATGCATAAAGTTAAAGCGTAAATTGTCCAAGAGAAATGCTATAAAGTTATAGCATTACAAAAATAAAAAAAAATAAAAAAAAAAAAAAAGCATCGAAGTAATATTAACAACCAAAAGAAAAAGTAGCAGCTGGATGAAAAAGGTTTACATGAAATAATACTCCAAAGGCCAGATGTATAACTGTCTGGTGAAGGTGGAATCTGTAAGAAGGTGCAATTTGCAAACAATAATCAATTTAAAATATATGATAATTGATGAAGAAACATGATTAAAATGAAAGGGTAGAACTTGGTTGCTAATGTAGCAATGAGTTAAAGTATGACAATTATATTAGAACTTATCACAGTAAATGAAAATTAGTATTGTGATGTATCTCTTAAAGATTGTGGAAGACTTCATTATAAACAACACTTGTTGTTCTTTTACTTGATTCTGTTCATCATGTATCAAAATCTTGATCCCTCTCTTTGAAGTCACTCTTGATATTGCAACATATATTTGACCGTGACTAAAAACATATTATGGCAAATATAATTCAACCAAATCAAGGGCTTGACCTTGAGATTTGTTGATAGTCATTGCATACGACATAATAATTGGGAATTGTCTTCGATTTAATTTAAATGGCCAAGGAGATTGTGAAGGAGACATATCCATATGTGGTATGTAAATAAGGTTCCCATGACCTTTACCACCCATTATCCTTGCTTCAAGTAGATGGTTATCCATATTAGTAACAATTAAATGTGTTCCGTTACACAAACCGTTTGATTGATCAAGGTTCCTCATTAGCAAAATAGGTGTCTCATCTTCAATTTAATGTGATGTCCTGGTAATCCTGAAGTTCTTAGAGAGCTGAGAAATTCTGACTTTGTAGTTCTATGACATCCATATCATGTATTTCGGATCTATCGACTGAGTTGGAGCTGTAGTAGTCTCTTGAATCACATAAAAGAAAAAAATTACCAATGCATTATGAAATGATATAAGTGACATGAACTCATAACAATAAAGTGATACATATGAATAATTGCCTAGAATTCTTGCAAGAGCATGTTCATTGATCTTATCAACAATTTCAATGGTTGCAGCCATAATAGCTCGACTTTTAAGATAGTTGTATGAATGGTAATTATCCAAAAAAATCGGATAGGTACTCTAAAAAATAGCCTTTATTTGGGTCATCAAAGCTTGAAATAAAAATATCAGAAGGAATATCAATCTCTGCATATCCATCATTTGGTTCAGCTATTTTTCCTTCCCCAATATTGAGTAACCATTTTGAAAATTGTTCTATTTCAAGACATTCAATTGGGTATGAACCACTTCGTAGCCGCAAGTTTTTTTGTAAGTGTAAGTACTTCACAACCATTCCAAATCTATGAAGCATATAATGAACCATGTACAATATCAGAACGGGTTCCTCTAGGTACAACATGAAGAATTTGCCTAAAATCACCGCAAAATACAATAACTTTACCATCGAAAATTGTATCGGAATTTGGATGGTTACTCATAATATCTCTAAGTGATCTATCAAGAGCCTCAACACAATGTTTGTGAGCCATGTGTGCTTCATCCTAAATTATCAAATGTGCTTGTCTTAGCATTTCTACAAGGCCATCCTTGGGTTCAATGTTTCAAAGAGATTTGTCTAAAGTAGGAACAGGTATTTTGAACTTTGAATGAGCTATTCTCCCACCAGGAAGCAAAAGTGCAACAATTCCGCTTACTACAACAGTCACCATAATTTGATGCTTTGATCTCAAATAAGTTGCAAGAGTTCGCCACATAAAAGTTTTTCTGGTTCCGCCATGGCCATGCAGGAAACAAACGCCACCTTTTTGGTTGGTAACAGCCTTGATGATTTTACCAAAGATGATGTTTTGTTCATCTTCAATGATATCATTACGAAATGTTAGCCACATGTCAAGCATATTTTCAATTACATTCACGTACAATGTTGTACCTATAAAGAAAATTACTATATCTATATGAATTCCAACAACATGGGTAGTTAAAAAAAGTAAGTCAAAAGCATTGAAACAGTTATGTAGTTATAGTTTAATGTTACACAACAATGCAAATAAAGAAATACAAGTGTCAAACTATTAAGACATTATAGGTATTATCTAAAATATAAAGTAACAACCTGTGAGTGATGCATACAAGGTAGCAAATTTTGATTTAAGTGCAACAACATCATAATTTTGTTTGTCGTAAATCAAGCGAATACCAAGTTGTTCCAAAACATAACCATTTGGATATGGAATGGGACAAAAATCCTTCAAAGTACGCCGATTAGCTAGCAAAATCTTTTCAATTTCAACTAAAGTCAAATTTTGTATTTCTTCATCATTCAAACTAAGTCCTACAGTATGAGAATGGAATGTTATTATTGATCATAAGTACATCTAATATGATACATCAAAGTAAGACAATAATAAATAATTAACATTTATTTGAATTTGTACCTAGATTGCAAGACAAAATACATTATTCATGCAATATACCATCCAACAACCATTTCCAAGCATTAATCCATACATGACTTGGTCGATTTATTGTACCAAACAACAACATAATGATAAATAGCTTCCACAAAAATTGTCCTGAACCCCATGCACTTGCTTCCTTGATAGCCAAAATAAATTCCTTGTAATCCTCAAGAAACCCCATTGCAAAGCATGCATCTCTAAAGCTAAAGTACTGTGTACCATCAACTTTACGCATGTCCTCGTAAGTTATTGGCCCTTTAACTACTGTCAGCATCATTCTCAAATAGAACAATTCACCAGTTGTTGGTGGAACCCATATTGACTGGCCAATTGTAAAACCTTTCTTCCTCAGATTCCAACATCTAGTTCTCTTATCATAAACAAACTTTGTTACAAACTGCCCATATGTCAGGGTTCTTGCCTCTTCGTACTTTTCATTAGCAATCAACCATGTCGTAAATATGGACTCTGTTACACTTGCTTTTTCAAGTATATTTTCCATTGTTGCATGCTTTGTAAAAAAACAGGCTTTTCTCCAATCAAATGGTAAAACATACATTCCACAGTAGGTTTTCAGGCATGAATCTTGAATGATATAATTCTCCAATATGTCTCACTTGGTGATACATAACGGCAATCAAGGTATTGTTGAATTTCATCTATAGCGGCACCAGAACTTAAATTTCATCCTTTAGTTTGGACAATAGAAGCAGTAATTCTATCATAACCCTTATGTAAATATTTGAATAAGTACTTAATGGAAGTACATTGGTTGCACCATTTCATATTGATATAAGACCGAAACTTTAACAACAACCTTGTGTTGTAAGGAACGACATGTCTGTTGTCAAGAGAAACTCCATTTTTGACAATTGTGTAGGTGTTTGACCTTCTTCTATATTGAGGGAAACAATCTTGGTCAACAATTGTTGTTTCATTGAACTTTTTGGGATAAAATTTTGAACATTTTCTATTTTCATGCATGGTGAAGTTAATCGTGACAACCCACATGGGACATGTATCATATATTGCTTGAACAAGTTGCAAAGTCTTGGATGTAACTCAGGGTTAGGAATTTCACATGAGATGATTTTATCAATATTAGAAGGTTTCAAATATTTACTTTGAGGGTGCAAGAAAATCAAAATATGGGTATGTGGCAAACCTCTCTTTTGAAATTCAATTGTATATATAACTGTAATGAAATGTATTAAAATTAGAAGTTTCTAAAAACTATTGAAACTTGGTTAGAAAAAATAAAAGCTATAACATGCAAAATGTAGTAGTATAAGGATGCAAAATATAAGAAACTGAAATATTGAAACATGGTTATAAAAATACTCACATGCTAACATCTTTCCAAGAATATGTCTACGTGTGATGTCAACCATCAATTCATAAAATTTTATTTTGAATACTCTTGAGATAATATCTGGACGATCATGAGGTTTTAAATTGTCCTTTACTAACTCTCTTGTGATTTCAGGCCAATTAGGATTACATGTGAAAGTCAAAAACAAATCAGGGAACCCAACTGAACTTGAAATTGCCATAACATTAAAATAGAGTTGATCCATATATCTTTTTCTCCCAACAAATGTTGAAGGAAAAATAAGTCTTTTTCCATTATGTGCATTGGCTTTTTGATTTGGGTTTCTTTCATTTTCTTTAAGTTTGTGGTATTTACCAACTCTTAACGTAGATTGGTTTTTTCTGAGCCAGTTAAGCCGCTTTGTTTCCATCATCGTGTACCCATCAACCAAAAACTGATGAAACACTCTCCGTGAAGAAAGAATAATTTTTTCCTCACATTTTCTTTGTTGCAATCAAAATGATAGCCACTCCATGATTGTTTGACGGTTTCTTTTAGTGACAACAACTTCACCTTGGTAAGTGTAATACCCCAAAATTTGCTCTCCCTTTTTGGCATCATAGTTTAGCATTATCATATATCATATCATATCCATCTCATTAGCACTGCATTACATTTAACATAGAAAAATGAAGCGTAGCATCTCTCTTACCATCAAGGCATGTGATCAGGTGGAAGATGGACAATCAAGGGATCATTCAAGGCACAAAGAGGACAAACAAGTTCACTCAAGAAAAGTCAAGAGGTATCTCATGTATTATACTATCTCAATTGATCATCCACAATCTCAAGGAAGTGAGATCCAATGGGAGATTGAAACCATACATACTTCATCATGCAAGAGGTTCAAAAACTGAAGGAAAACCCTCAAAAGAGATAGCTCATTGATCCAAAATCACCCTCAAATGGCATATTTCATCATCCTTTAAGAGGATACACAACATACTCTGAGGAATTTGAAGTTGAAGACTGCATATTTTTCTCCTAGGAGGAAGGCACCAAAATTAGGGTTTCCAATTAAATCAAGGTATCTTTGATTTTTTGGACAAAACTTGATGTCATGGTATTCTACATGTCCTTAAGTGTATGTATGTGGAAAATTGCCTCTCAATTGGTTTTAGAAGTGGTTCAATTGGAAGAAAGATAAAAAAATCAGGAAATTTGGGGCCAAGTCAAATAATCAGAGGAAAAAAGTCAACTCTTGACTTTTTTTAAGGCCAAAATCATGAAATTCATGTTATATGTGACCAATGTACAAAATTTGATCAAGAAACTCCAAAGGAATCATAAAAAAATCAAGATGTGGAAAGTTGCCATTTTTGGAAGAGGTAGGGTTACTAAAAAAGGCAAGTTTTGGCCATTTTGCATCAGAGTTTGAACCAAGGCCATTTAAAATTGAAGCACCAAATGAAAATTCCACTCGGCCACAATAAAAGATCTTGCTTTAAGCTTCAAATCCATGTGTAGAACATCTCCATTGGATAAAAATTGAGTGAGATATGATTGATCAAAGTTGAGACAAACTTGGGCAAAACTAGGTCATGACCAAGAATTCTCAGGTCACGCGCACATCATTTCCTCAAACAGTTGGTGTGCCAAATGTTCCCTCATTTTTCATCAAGATAAAAGCTTCAAATGGAAAACTTTTCAACATCAAAGTTGTTCTTTGTAGTGTCATCTTCAATATTGATGTTGGGAAAATTTTGAATTGGTCAAGTTATGAGGGAGATATGTTGGTTCCAATTTAGGGTGATCATACTGAAAATCCATGCCATGCACACCATGCCAGCCAACCTCTTGCCACACCCACCAACCAGTTTTGAACCATTGTGTTCATAGCTACTTTTAAGTGTGTTCAAGGCATTATTTCAATCCAATTCTCACATCAATATGATTCTATGATGTACCATTTTTCTAATGCCATCAATATTGTGTTGTTTCATTCACTAACATGAGAGATATTTACCATCAAACATCCACTGTTGCATTGATTCCAAACTGTCACAAAATCAGAAAATAAAATGTTGTTGTTGTTGTCTTGACATTCACACGCATACACCCTATATTCATTCCCACAATAAGCCAAGCATATGCTACTTACACCATTCATAATGGCACGTGCTGTACATGAGAAAAGGAAGAACCAAAACTTAAGAAGCAAGTTTCTTTTGCAGCTGCCACACCAGAACAATTCATCATCACCATTCCTTTCATTTGCTCCTCACCACAACTGCCATGAACATTTCCTCACCATATCACAACCCTCAATGACTCGCCCCTAACTAACTTGACTTAGTTAGTTAGGGTGCACTCAATTTAACCACCTTAACTCATTTAACTCAACTCATTAAACCCTGGTTAGCTCACCCTATAAAACAGATTTCACTCTCTAATTTCACTTCCCAATTTCACTTTCTCATTTTCACTCTCAAGAACACTCTCATTCTCTCCACATTCTCTGAATTTTTTTTTCTCTCTCTGTGCACGAATCTTCAGTCACCTTCATCTACTTCATCTCCATCATCATCAATGGCACATGATTGAAGTAAGAACCATCAAAATTCACACGAATTCTTCAGGTGAAGCTTCATCAACATTTTGATTCTCTCTCTGTCCTCAATATCTCAAGACTCAACTGCATTTATTTTGCACGAATCAAGCTCAAGATCAAGAGTGGATCTCTGGTTTTCTTTTGCTTCAAGGTTCTGCAAACTTCAGGTTCCAATTACTCCAACTTTATTGTATCGTATTCTTGTGATTTAAGTTTGTTTTATGATGTTTAGAGCTTATTAGAAGCTATGCGTGAGTCCTGGCTAGTTGATAGGCTCTTTAGGAGCTTAGGTGTGATTTTAGGGCAAATTATCTTGGCTCGGTTTGTGTTATGCGTGCATGATCTGTGAGAAATAAGTGTGTATTCGTGCTCTCCATAAGTTCAGCTTCAATTTGGTATACATTTTGTGGATTTCTGGAGAAATCAAAGTTGCAGACGGTGGTGATTGACCGGAGAAGGTGACCGGAGGTCCCTCTCCGGCCGGTGGTCATTTATTTTAGGGTTTCTTGCCAGAATTAATGTGGACCGTTTGATGTTCATGATCCAATGCTCCAAAACGCGCCAGCGCATTATAAAAAGCGTGCACCACACGTGCATTATTTCTGAATTCACTTAAACGTTTTGTGTTGTGGTACATGATAGGGATTGTGGGCACTCACGCACATGCATTGATTTCAATTACTTTGACTCTTATGTTGACTTGACTTCATCCAATAGTTGTTATTGCTTTGACTGTGTTTGACTGAGGGTGCACAATTCTTATGTGCACCGCGCGTGTAATGGACTCAAGATAGATTGCTTTTTACACCCCACTTTTAAAAGCCCAAACCAATTTGAACTCATGTTTTGCTATGTTCACACCTCCCCTTCCCTTTGCATTTCATTTTATTTTTATTTTTTTATGCACGTTTGCTTTTAAATTTTTAAAAATATCAAATGGCATCATAAAATTCCACAAAAATTCATGAGTACCTCCAAGACATTTAGAAAATTTTTCATGATTTTATTTCTTGATTTTATGACATTTTTGCCCCTTCTCTATAATATTCTTTGAATTTCAATTTGTGTGCATGCTTAATGTGATACATAAATTTGTGCATTTTTGTTCTTGATCATTAAAAATTGTTTTGATGCTCTTCTTTTTGTATTGAATCATCAGCATCTTGAGGTATGTTAAGTGATTTTTATTTGATTTTTTTAGGTTAGTTTATGGCATTTTTGGTGTTCATTTTTGTGTTACTTTGTATGATGTGTATACTTGACCTAAGTGCATTGTATAAAGCCTTTTTGCCTTGATTTCTTGCATGTTATTTTGGTATACGATTCACTTCTGATTTGTGTATCTTTAAACCATGCTTGCTTAATTTCCATGAGGTCATCTAATTTTTGTTTAATGCATTACCTTTGAAGCATAATAACATGTCATATCATCTTAACTTTTGTGCATGTTTACATGATTTCTTTTGTACATACTTGCATGATCATTTGCATATTTGGTGAACCATTCATGTGACATAATAGGTCATTGATACATATTATGTCATCTTTGCATGTTGATTGTCATTTGAGCCTTGTGCACCTTTAACATGTTGTGTTTGCACTTTCCTTTTTTGAACTTCCATTTCAATTCTACTTCTTCTATCACTTCTTGCATGTCTTAGTTGCTTCATGAATACTTGTGAGATGTTTGTGAATCATTTTTCATTTCATTTCAATTCTGATCCTTGGATTACATGTTTCATTTATGCATGTTTCTTCTCTTTCTTTTCATCTTTCATCTCCCTTTTCTTATGATAGCATGTTCTAATGCCATGGATGATGATTGTTGGTTGTTCACTTGAACTTGCTTGATGATAATCTTTTGTTTTCCATATGATGTACATTCTGATTGTGACATTAGGATTTGATCTTTCATCTTATTCTTTGATTGTCTTTTGAGCTTTATGGTGCATTAAATGTTCTTTTACTTCTTATACTTCTTATACATGTTTACTAACCATGTAGGGGCTTTGGTAAGTTGCAATTGAGTGTGGATAAGGAATCCACATTCAAACTTCTATCCTCTCATCTCTTTTACAATTCCATCTTGTGTTTTGTTAAGCACTTATGTGCTTTCTTTTAATAACTCATTATTTCCCCTTTTGAATTACAATTCATCTTCTAACTTAGAAGTGAATTGTTTAATTCATTCTTTCTTTAGACTTTAGGTTTAAACCTCACAAACCATTAGGATCACTCCCTTTAATCTCCAATTAGGATTGAGTCTTAGATCACATAGATTTTACCTTTCTCCTCTCTTGAGTCTCTCTTCTCATCTCAAAGAAAATGCAAAATATCTAATAAAGGTAGGCATTTATTGCATTTAGGCCTTTCATATAAAGAAAAGATTATAAAGGGGTCTTCTCTTATAATCTTAGAATGTGTAGCATATGCCCCATCTTGGGTCAATGTGTTAAACATTCGATCTTGTATGAGGGACTTAAATGCAATACTTGTTGAAGGTACAAATAAAAAACACTTCTTCATTTCATAATCAACAAAAACACTTAATAAACACAAGTATGCTAGTGTGTTTGAACCTTAATAATTGGAACTAAGTGTGAGGGTCTTCTTCACCCTTAGTGTGTTTTCTTACTCATTCCATCTTGGAATGTGAGAAGGTACACATTCCAATGACTAAGATTTAGATACACTATCATATGCAAACAAATGAAAAAACTCTTAAAAGACAAAAACAAACAATAACGTCTTTCCTTCGGGAATTCTTTCCTCATCTCCTTCGGTCATTCCTTAAGGATGCGTCATTTCCGTTCTACCGCAAACAGGTAACGCCTATGTCTCCCTACAGCGAGTTGCAACACCTAAACTGCTAGGACGCGAACGTTGACGTATTCCATTAAAAAACACAAACAATCCATCCCTAGTGAGGGGAACTACGTCGCTCTGATTCTCATGCTCCCGATGAGATACGTAGGCAGTGGGGTAGGGCCCATGCGAGCACTTCTTTTATTTTCCCTACATTTGATTCTCTTTCTCTTTCCTTTCCTTTTCCATTCCTTTTCCAGTATCCTTTCCTTACACCCTTTGATTGAAGCAGCAAGCGTGGATCCCATCGGGTACGATGGACGTGTGGGGGTGCTAATACCTTCCTCTCGCGTAACCGACTCCCTTACCCATTTCTCTTGGTCGCAAGACCATGTTCTTTTCCTTCCTTCAGGTTTATGCGGTGTTTCCTTTCCCTCTCTTGGGATAAATATACATTGCTGGCGACTCTGTTTCGGTGCCACTTTCGCGTTTGTACTAGGATGAAAATCCCGGGAGCGACAGCTGGCGACTCTGCTGGGGATTAGTTGACCTATTGCTGGTCCATCCTAAGCGAGTCAATCCTAGCGCTTGTTTGCTTTTCTTTCATTGGGTGTTTACTGTTATGCTATATTTACCGTTTTATTGTATGGTTTACTGCTTTACTGTACATTACTGTATTTACTGCTTTTTAGCATTACATATCATATTATTACTGTTGTATCGGACTGTGCTGTTTTCTGTTTGGCGGGATGGGATTTCTGAGAGATGAGCTCAGTACACAGGCTCGAGTATACACTTAGACTTAGAGTGGAGGGTAGTGGGACCTATGTGCCATCTGTGTACGTGGGTAATCACGAAATTCACAGCTAGACGAGGCTATCTTGGGACCCATCATGGCGTGCGCATCTTGCGTATTCTAGGATGTCGATCTAGAGAGCTGTCGACTCTAGTGACCGATCATGAGGACCTTAGTGGAAACATCTCTCTTTAGCGGTGACAGTGGCAGACCACATTCTGTGGCAAACCCACTCGCACCCGAGGGCCCACTTTGGTACTTGAATAGGATGACCTTTATTTTCTAAGGTGAGTCAGTGGACGACCTCTTTGATTGGCATAGCATTGTATCCTACAGGTTGAATGTGCTATCGCTTCTCAAACCTCCGAAGCTGACAAACCTTATTTTCTAGGAACCGCATGTGAGTATGGGTGGGATGTTTACAGGTTTGCAGGTAACCCGGCCTCCTACATACCGTACTTGTGGTTTGAGTATTCATCTCAGATATATTGCCAGATTCAGTACAGAGACACAGTGCACACAGTTCAACACAGACACAGACACCTGGATACCTGATCACATGCCTTTTGCATTTGCATAATCATATCATAACAGGTTATGTTTGTCATTTTCAGGTACCTACCATATTGTCTGATTCCAATCATGAGTTCCCAAGAAGTTGAGGTTAAAAGGAAGAATAATGTGTCATACAAATTCCCTGACCCTAAGCTGGATTATTGAACAAGATGATAGGTATGGCTGGTTCTGATGTTCTCAGCACTTTTCAGAAGGAATACGGAGAGCTGATTAAGATGGTCTGTGCATTCACAAAGTATGAGAAGGATGGGTTGCATACTTTCTTACAGTTCTATGAGCCATCAATGAGATGTTTCCTATTCCCTGACTACATTCTGATGCCCACTCTGGAGGAATTCTCATTTATTTTGGGAATTCCAATCACGTCTGCTATACCGTACTTTTCTAAAGGTGCTCTCGCCCCTGAAGTAATCGCTGCTGTTCTGCATCTGGACCTGTTTGTTGTGAAAAGTGGCCTAAGCAGACTCAAAGAAGATGAGGGATTTCATTTGGAGTTTCTTTTTCAACAAGCTCAGGAAGCTGCCAAGGCTAACAATTGGACTACTTACAACGCTGTGTTAGCTCTTTGTATCTATGGCTTGGTGCTTTTCCCCGGTCAGCCTGATTTTGTTGATATGCCGGCGTTGAAAGTGTTTGTCTCGAAGAATCCGATTCCTACCCTGCTAGGGGATTTTTATCACTCCGTACACTACAAAAATGAGAAGGCAAGAGGGAGTTTGGTTAGTTGTTGTACCCAATTGTTATGTCATTGGCTCTTCAAACATTTACCTCGGACTGGTGCGTTTGTAGAAACTGCTGAGACAATGAAGTGATCCAAGAGACTGATAGGTTTGACTGCCAATAATATTATTTGGTTTGATCCCAAATTACTGATGATAGAGCTTACTGTCAAATGTGGAAGTTTTCCGAATGTGCCTCTACTTGGAAGAAGAGGTGGGATTAATTATAACCCGGTATTGGCAGTTAGACAATTTGGTTATGCTTCGAAAAATCCTCCTGCTAATGAAGAGATTAGCGCTTCTCTGTTTTTCGTGGGAACCAAGAATGAAAGAGTGCCAGAAATAATAAATGCTTGGAAATTTAGGCAAAGAGGGGGAAAGTTGACTTTCGGCAAAGGAGACTGTAGATCATACCCTGACTACGATGCTTGGGTTGAGATGAAGGTCAAAAAGCTGTTGCTACCCTTTTCCAGAGAAGTTCTCTTATGTCCAGATCAACATTCCATGGTACCGGTTGAAGAGTGTGAGAAATTGAAGAAAATGGTCAGGGAGTTGCAGATAGAGAACTCTGGGATGAGCAGATGTCTTCAAAAAGCTTTAGCCGATAACAAAGATTTGGAGAAGAGAGCGTTGAAAGCGGAAAAAACCCTGGCGGACAAAGAAGAAGATTTTGATGAGAGAGCTCGATACTTTCGGAAGCTTACCTTGGGAGCAGATGATACTAGTCAGGCTCATAAGGCTACAAAGCAGGCGCTAGCCCGAAGCAAGGATTCGTTAGCTAAACTCCGTCAAGCTTGGGATGAGGTCAGAATTGAGAACTCTGAATTGCAGGCCCAGTTAAAAGATAAAGATGAAGAGCTGAAGAAAGCACACGTGGAAAGAAGAAAGTATCGAGAAGATCTTGGCAAAAGTCAAGAACGAGTAAGAAATGCTGAAGATAGGCTAAAAATCGCCAACAAAGAGCTTGAAGATGTCACAGCCGAGCTGAAACTGGTTAAAATTCAAGCTGGAATCAAGAGGCGCAAAGGAGCCAATGAAGATGAAGCTTTGCTGATGCACGTGGGGTCATTAGAGGATGCATTGGAAAAAAGGGACGTAGTAATCAGAGAGCTGATTGAGAAGCCGCATCATCAGCGTACCCGCATCCTGTTTGAAGAGATTAAGTACTCCAGCCAGAAGCTGAAAGATGTAGAGCTATCAGATTAAGGATTTTGCTGTTTCTTTGTAATTTGCAATGGTTACCATCAGAATTATTGATGGATCCATTTGACTGCTTGTTTCTTATTTTGTTGCTGAAACTATGACAAACGTGCTTGAAAGTTTTCGGGAATTTGTATGAAATGAGCTATTTTTGTTCACAATTTCTGGTCTTCAGATATATGCGATGTGATATCTGCACACTGGCACACTACAAAGTCACTATTTCTAGTCTTCAAATATTTGTGATCGATGTATATGAATATCTCTTCATGGCAAAACTCAGTAATCATGACTCCTGGTCTTCAGGAATTCGTGGTTACGATTGGAATCAGGATATGAAAAGTATCTTGAAATGACAAACATAACTTTGCATTTGCATTTGCATTTGCATATCATTTTTGCATTGCAGGTTTTCCTTTTGCAGGCGCCTGCTAACCTTTATTTGGTTTTCAGGCACGATAGCTGATACCCCAGTTCACCGATATTCTACCCGACGCAATCAAGCAAGAGTAATGGAGCAAGTTCAGACTGAGTTAGCTGATTTGATGGGAAGGATGGAACAGTTCATGAACCTCATGCAGGGGATTACTCAAGGTCAACAGGAGCTGAGGACAGGTCAAGAAAACATGAGGATTGGACAAGAAGCTATGAGAACCACTATCCAGAGGCTGGAAACTGAAATCCCAAATCGCACTGTGCGCACTCCTCCTGTTGGCACAATCCCTGCTGGTGGGGTACATCTGGGATTTGACAATAATGAGGATGGTCGAGATGACCAGTTCACTGCATTCAACAATGACATGGGTTTCTATAATGACGACCAGAAGTACGAAGCGTTAGATGAAAGACTCAAGGCTATTGAGAGCCAAAATCCTCTGGGAATTGATGTAGAAGACATGGGTCTCGTGCAGGGTGTGCGAATCCCTCCCAAATTCAAGCTTCCTGCTTTGTATAAGTACAATGGCAGTACCTGTCCTAAAACACATTTGCAAGCTTACAATCGCAAGGTTGCCGCTTATACTGATGACCAGAAGCTCTGGATGTATTTTTTCCAGGACAGCCTGTCAGGCGCCTCCCTGGAATGGTATGTTAAGCTGGACAGGGTTCATATCAAGAGCTGGAAAGATTTGTGCGCCGCGTTTCTGAAGCAGTATCAATATAATTTGGATATGGCACCTAATCGTACTCAGCTGCAGAGTATGACTCAGGATCCTAAGGAAGGCTTTAAGCAATACGCACAAAGATAGAGGGAATTGGCTGCACGAGTTCAACCACCTTTGGGTGATCGCGAGATGGCTGATATGTTCATGAGCACACTCCAAGGGTCGTATTTGGATAGATTGGCTGCGTGTCCTTCCACAGGGTTTGCTGATATTGTTGTTGCTGGGGAACGAATAGAGAGTCTGCTGAAATTGGGTAAGATTCGAGACGTCGGTGGGACTGGTGCTTCGAGTTCGAGGAAACCCTTTGCCAACGGATCAAGGAAAAGAGAAGGGGAGTCCAGTGTTGTGCATAGAGGAGGGGGCAGAGGTAGGAATCAGTCTTATCATCAGGTGGATGCTGTAACCATTCCGGTTCCAGCTAGACAGCAAACTCCAGATCAGCAAGGTAGACCCCGATTCCAGAATAACAGACCAAGGAACCGTAAGTTTGATCCTTTGCCTATGTCATATGCTGCTTTGTTACCACAGCTGCTCAAAGAGAAGTTGGTTGAACTACAGACTATGAGGCCGCTAGACCCTGGAAAATTGCCTCAGGGTTATGATGCCAACGCTAGATGTGAATTTCATTCTGGCGCGCAAGGTCACTCGATAGAGAAGTGCTGGGCTTTTCACCATAAGGTTCAAGACCTGATTGACGCAAAAGCTATTAATTTCTCTAAGCCGCCGAATGTTCGTGATAATCCAATGCCCCATCATGGAGGTGCAAGCATGAATGCTATTTCTGATGGTGAGAAACTGAATCTGATTACTGATGTGAATTTGGTAAAGACTCCGCTGTTGATTGTAAAAGAGCGTTTGTTAAAAGGAAAAGTGTTTCCTGGATGTGGCTCTAATTGTGAAGATTGTTCAATACAGATTAATGGCTGCAGTAAGTTGAAAGTTGGACTGCAGGATCTTATGGACGAAGGAAGACTTCAGTTTGATAAGATAGAGAGAGAAAAAGACGTTTCTGCCGTTACTATTTACTATAATCCAGTTGAGATACAGGTGCCTGTTGAGGAGCCTATTGATATCATCGTGCCCGAGAGGCCGAGACCAGTTACGATTATAGTTTCTGAATCGGCTGCTTATGTGTCTAATAGAGCAGTTCCATGGCAATACGGAACTGATACTCGTCAAGGAGGAAGTCAACAGAAAGCAGAGGCTGTTGGTACCAGTATTGAGAATGTCAGTGGACCAAGTGGTTTCACCAGAAGTGGTCGACTGTTCGCTCCCCAGACTCTAAGGAGTGATAAAGAAGCTGAAGCCGCTGCAAGAGTAAAAGGAAAACAGGTTGTTGATGACAAGGTGTCTGCTCAGGAAGAGGACCCTAAAGTCAATTTTGATAATGATGTTGAGGAATTTATGAGGGTTATCAAAAAGAGCGATTACAAGATCATTGATTAGCTCAATTAAACACCCTCTAAAATTTCGATATTATCCCTGTTAATGAGCTCAGATGCACACCGGGCTGCTTTGTTGAAGGTTCTAAATATGGCATATGTTCCCAAGAGATTACAGTGAATCAGTTGGAGGGGGTAATTTCTAATGTGAATGTGAGCCACGAGTTGGGGTTTACGAATAGGGATTTGACGCCAGATGGACGTAATCACAACAAGGCTTTGCACATCACACTTGAATGCAAAGGAGCTGTTTTGTCGCATGTGCTGGTTGACACAGGTTCCTCCTTGAATGTGTTACCCAAAAAGGCCCTGATGAAGATTGAAGTAGATGGGTTGATTCTTAGACCCAGTGATCTGATTGTGGGAGCTTTTGATGGATCCCAAAGATCAGTGTTTGGAGAGGTAGAACTGCCAATACAGGTTGGTCCACAAATATTCAAGATGATCTTTCATGTTATGGACATTCAGCCTGCTTACAGCTGTTTGTTGGGCCGACCATGGATTCACGCAGCAGGCGCAGTTACCTCCACACTACATCAGAAGCTCAAGTACGTGTTCGAGGGTCAAGTGGTTACTGTTTGCGGCGAGGAAGATATATTCGTGAGTCATCTATCCACTTTCAAATATGTGGAAATGGATGGAGAAATTCATGAAACCCTGTGCCAGTCTTTCGAAGCCCTGAATATCAATAACTTACCAGAATCTACTTCAGCCGCAGTGGTGTCGAATGTGCCAGGTGGGCCAAGTGCATCAATTGCGTCATACAAGCAGGCCAAAGAAGTGGTCGAAAGCGGGAATGCCCAAGGTTGGGGTAAGGCTATTGACGTGTTCGTGAAAGAAGATAAGTTTGGCATTGGATACCAGCCGGGCCAAACGCCAGTTCCCCGATTCCGTGGGCCAATCAATTTCAATAGTGGAGGAATTATCAATCCCAATCAGTCCTGCTCAGCAATAGAGGATGACGCTGAAAGCTCAGATTACTTGGACAGATGGGTGTATGCATTGGCTCCAGGCGAGGCATTGCAAAACTGGTCTAGTGAAGAAATCGTTCATGTTGTACACCATTCAGAGTAATAATTCTTGTCTTTCATAATGCATAAAATCCCACACTTTGCCCAAGGTGTGAGGATCCATTTGTAGGGCCACCATATTTTCTCATATAATGTTCAAATATCAATAAAAGGACGTTTTTGTTTACAAATTTGTGTTCCTTTATTCTTTCTTTATTTTTATTTTGCACAAAGAAAATAAAAATGATAATGCACTTTCTTTTCTTTTGTTTCCAAGCAAAATAATCTAAAATAAAGCATAAATCCAATCATGCAGACTTGATTCTGTGAATTCCTCTGAAAATGATTCTGCTATGCCCACGTATGATTTCGACAATCCGATATATCAAGCCGAGGAGGAAAGTGATGAAGACTATGAACTCCCGGAAGAATTGGCTAGATTGTTGAAACAGGAAGAAAAGGCCATTCAGCCTCATCAGGAAGCTCTCGAGGTTATCAATATTGGGTCAGAAGAAAGCAAGAAAGAGATCAAGATCGGCGCAAGTCTGCGGGCTGATGTAAAGCAAGAGTTGATAGTCATGCTACGGGAATACGTTGACATCTTTGCTTGGTCATATCAAGATATGCCAGGTTTAGATACAGACATAGTTGTGCATAGACTACCGTTGAAAGAGGATTGTCCACCGGTCATGCAAAAGCTGCGCAGGACGAAACCAGAAATGGCTTTGAAGATCAAGGAAGAAGTACAGAAACAGTTGGATGCAGGTTTTCTGGCAGTAACTAACTATCCTCCTTGGGTGGCCAACATAGTACCGGTGCCGAAGAAAGATGGCAAAGTCAGAATGTGTGTGGATTACAGAGATCTCAACAAGGCGAGCCCTAAAGATGACTTTCCACTCCCTCATATTGATGTGCTGGTTGACAATACCGCTCAGTTTTCAGTGTTCTCATTTATGGATGGATTCTCCGGGTACAATCAGATAAAGATGGCGCTTGAAGACATGGAGAAGACGACATTCATTACCCTGTGGGGTACCTTCTGTTACAAAGTAATGCCTTTTGGGTTGAAGAACGCAGGGGCAACTTATCAAAGAGCAATGGTGACGTTATTCCACGATCTAATTCATAAAGAGATCGAGTGCTATGTGGATGACATGATTGCTAAATCAAAGACGGAAGAGGAACATCTGATCAACTTGAAGAAATTGTTTGAGAGGCTGAGGAAATTCAGGTTGAGACTGAATCCTAACAAGTGTACTTTCGGCGTGCGATCTGGAAAATTGCTTGGTTTCATCGTCAGTGAAAAAGGGATAGAGGTTGATCCTGCTAAGGTGAAAGCTATACAAGATATGCCTGTACCAAGAACTGAGAAAGAAGTTCGTGGCTTTCTAGGGAGATTGAACTAAATTTCAAGGTTCATATCTCACCTAACTGCCACTTGCGAACCGATATTCAAAATGCTAAGAAAAGATCAAACGGTCAGGTGGAATGATGATTGTCAAAATGCCTTCGATAAAATAAAAAGATATTTGCAGGAACCTCCGATTCTGACACCTCCAGTTCAAGGGAGACCACTGATTATGTACTTGACAGTGCTCGAAGGATCCATGGGTTGTGTTCTCGGTCAACACGACGAGATGGGTAAGAAAGAACACCCTATCTACTACCTGAGCAAGAAGTTTACAGATTGTGAATCGCGTTATTCAATGCATGAGAAGACATGCTGTGCACTCGCATGGGCCGCCAAGCGATTAAGACAATACATGCTCACACATACAACCCTGTTGATCTCAAAGTTGGATCCGGTCAAGTATATTTTTGAGAAACCAGCGCTTACAGGCAGAGTTGCAAGGTGGCAGATGGTACTGACAGAGTACGACATTCAATTTACTTCGCAAAAAGCAATCAAAGGAAGTATGCTGTCAGATTATCTTGTGCAACAGCCTCTTGATGATTACCAGCCCATGAGATTTGATTTCCCTAATGAGGACATCATGTTTCTCAAAGCGAAAGACTGCGAGGAACCACTTCTGGAGGAGGGGCCTGACCCTGAATCCAAATGGAGTTTGATGTTTGATGGGGCAGTTAATATGAATGGGTGCGGAGTTGGTGCAGTCCTCATTACGCCAGAAGGTGTTCACATGCCCTTCACTGCCCGAGTAACTTTCGGGTGTACCAACAATGAAGCAGAATACGAAGCTTGCATACTAGGGATTGAGGAGGCTATTGATTTACGAATCAAGACCCTCGATGTCTTTGGTGATTCAGCACTGGTAATCAATCAAGTAAAGGGAACTTGGCACACACATCAGCAGAATTTGATTCCGTATAGAGATTATACGAGGAGATTGCTGGCATTCTTTACAACTGTCAAGTTGTACCATGTTCCTCGAGATGAGAATAAGTTTGCAGACGCCTTGGCCACTATATCTTCGATGATCAAAGTGCATGGTTGGAACTTTGTACCCAGGATTGATGTATCTCGTCTTGATAGGCCTGCTTTTGTGTTTGATGTTGATGCAGTGTCTGACGATAAGCCTTGGTACCATGACATCAAATGCTTCTTGAAAAATCAAGAATACCCGCCTGGGGCATCTTCCAATGACAAGAAGACATTAAGAAGGCTAGCTGGTAGTTTCTTCTTGAACAAAGATGGCGTGCTGTATAAAAGGAATTTTGACACGGTTCTGCTCAGATGTGTGGATAGACCCGAGGCAGACCTGTTGATGATTGAAGTGCACGAAGGCTCTTTCGGTACCCATGCCGGAGGACATGCGATGGCTGAGAAATTGTTGAGATTAGGGTATTATTGGCTGACCATGGAGTCAGATTGCTGCAAGTATGCTCGCAAGTGTCACAAATGTCAGATCTATGCAGATAAAGTGCACGTTCCTCCCAATCCGTTGAGTATCATGTCTTCTCCGTGGCCATTTACGATGTGGGGCATCGATATGATCGGGAAAATTGAGCCTACTGCTTCAAACGGCCATCGTTTCATCTTGGTCGCCATTGATTACTTCACTAAATGGGTTGAAGCATCATCTTATGCCAGTGTCACTAAGCAAGTAGTGGCTCGTTTCTTGAAACGAGATATCATTTGTCGATATGGAGTGCCCGAAAGAATCATTACTGATAATGGTTCTAATTTGAACAATAAGATGATGGCTGAGCTATGCCGGGACTTTAAAATCGAACATCACAATTCTTCTCTGTACCGCCCGAAGATGAATGGCGCGGTCGAAGCGGCCAACAAAAATATCAAGAAGATTGTGCAGAAGATGGTTGTCACGTACAAAGATTGGCATGAGATGTTACCACTGGCTTTGCATGGGTATCGAACATTAGTCCGCACGTCCACTGGGGCAACACCATACTCGCTTGTATACGGTATGGAGGCAGTTCTGCCGGTAGAAGTTGAAATCCCCTCTCTCCGAGTATTGATGGATGTTAAGCTAGATGAAGCTGAATGGGTACGAGCCAGATTTGACCAGCTGAGCCTTATTGAGGAGAAATGACTAGCAGCAGTATGTCATGGCCAGCTATACCAGCGCAGAATGAAGAGGGCATTCGATCAAAAGGTTCGACCTCAAGTCTACAAGGTTGGGGATGTGGTGATCAAGAGAATACTTCCTCCGAGTACAGATCACAGGGGCAAATGGACTCCTAATTATGAAGGTCCATTCGTGGTTAAAAAGGTTTTCTCAGGTGGAGCCTTATTGCTGACAACCATGGATGGTGAAGACTTTTCATCCCCTGTTAACTCAGATGCAGTTAAAAAATACTTCGTATAAAGAGACCCGCTGGATAAAAGAAAAAAGGAATCCAGGAAAAAAAGGGCATCCCGGCGAACCAAAAATAGAATAAAGGTTCGGGCAAAAATTAGGGATATGATTGAAAAAAAATTGTACACCCGGTAAGTTGAAAACCCGAAAGGGCAACTTAGGCAAAAAAGGGTATCCCGGTGGATTGAAAACCTGAAAAGGCGGTCCGCACAAAAGAGGGATTAAAGCGAATGACTGCAGTCTGAATTAATCTGTACGTTTTCTACTCTTCAGCGAACTGGTAAAATTCCAAGGGAGGAATTGGTCGGACCACGAGCTTCTAAAGGCAAAGATAATCCGGAGAGTTGGAATACATACTGGCTATAACAGAATCAGAAATCAGTTGGAATCCAATTTCCGCATTATCATTAGGATAGATTTCTTTTCTCAATTTTATGGCAATCACCTCTTTCAGGGGTTTGCTTCCGATTGTAAATCCGCCAATTTTGGCATTTCATCAATAAAATTGAATATTCAGTCACGAGCTTTTATTTTCATTTTACTGTTTTGTTTGCAAAAACGTCCGATTTTTTATAATAAAACGTTATTTTGAAAATATCTTGGCCTTGCAAAAACATGCACAAAGACAATTGAAATTACTTTGCTTGTTGGACAACCTTGGATGGTGGACTCAAAAGACCACGCAATATCCTGGGGCATGTGCATATTCTTTTTCTGTTGCAGGTAATGAGCACGATCGATCCGAGCAGCATGATCGTAACCACGAGCAGATATTTGCTATGACTTGATATTGTTGTATCTTATTAAGTCGATTCTTCCATTCAAGAGTTCCCACCGAGTTTCATGACGGCAACGGTGGTCGAAGATGGATTTCTTCTGTGTTAATAACGGTTATTAATGCAGTGAACGCTCCAGGTCAATAACAAGTGTCAACCCTCCAGTATCTTGCAGACGATGTGAAGGGTAGTTCAAGGCAGAGTGTTCGTCTATGAGTTTGAAAACGTTTGGTTTTCTATAAAATCCTCTTAAGAGACGAAACTTTTAGTACTAACATCCTTCGTGGAGTTTACTCTTGGCAGGAGGTACCAGCAAGTGGTAGTATCATATATCCCGCAGGTTTCAGCAGGTGAAATTTGTCAAAGATCAATCCCCAGCGGAGTTATTGACCATCCCATGCATGGGGCATGTTATCTCCCCAGCAAAGGATATTCCCGATCTGCTATCCCCAGTAGAGTTTGAAGACGTTTGGTTTTCTGTAAAATCCTCTTAAAAGGGCATTCCCCAGCACGAGACGCTTTAAAGCAGTTTTCTCTAGCAGAATGTGTTGTAAACTCATTATCCCCAGCGGAGTCGTCAAAGAGAAAGTTCGCCCGACATGGGGCATTGTGACATTTATCCTAAACTCGACAGTCATCTTCCTCAGCAGATTACCGAGGAATTGCTTTGGGTTTCCCTAACAAATCTCTAGGGACTCTTTCTCAGCATGTTGCAACGGATTGTCTTTCGACCAAGATTTGGTTATCCCCGGCAGAGCAGCCCTGATCCCCAGCAAGATCGTATCTCTGGTAATGGTACCGCCACAGAGTTCAGCATTGAATCTTGTCTGCTATACTCCCCAGCCGAGTCGCGGTATTTTCCCCAGCAAAGTTTAAGGAGATCGACAGAATCTCTCCTTTAGCAAGGTGTCAACATATGATATTACCCAGCAGGTGGTGTAATTCTCAGCAGTGTTCATTTACAATCCAAAGTCCAATTTATTTTGGCATGCGTACAGTTTGTTCATGTTATTCCAGCAGGTGGAGTGATCATTTGGCAATTTTAAGCTTCCAACGACAGTTTGGTAAGCACCGAAGTCCAACGACAGTTTGGCAAAGCTTCCAACGACAGTTTGGTAAGCACCGAAGTCCAACGACAGTTTGGCAAAGCTTCCAAAGCCGGTTTGGCAAGCACTGAAATCCAATGACAGTTTGGTAAAAGCTGCAAAAGTCCATCTGAAGATGGCAAGTTTGAGATCCCAAACATCGGTTTGGTAATCTTTGAAGTCCAACGACAGATTGGCAGAAATCCAACACAAGTTGGTGAAAGTCCAACGACAGTTTTGGCAGAAAGTCCAACGACAGATTGGCAGAAATCCAGCACAAATTGGTGAAAGTCCAACGACAGTTTGGCAGAAAGTCCAACGACAGATTGGCAGAGCAGCTAAAGTCCATCGACAGTATGGCAAGCCAGTAGTCGTCTGGCGTCGTTCGAAAAAGACATTATTGCAAGTCCATCAACAGTATGGCAAGCCAGTAGTCACCTGGCGTCGTTCAAAAAGACATTGTTGAAAGTCCATCAACAGTATGGCAACCCAGTAGTCGTCTGGCGTCATTCAAAAAGACATTGTTGAAAGTTCATCGACGGTATGGAAAGCCAGTAGTCGTCTGGCATCGTTCAAAAGACAGATCTCTCCGACAACGTTTCATTTGAAGATTCAATCCAGCAGTCCTGTTGGGTTTATATCCCTTTTGTTCTTCATCATCCAGAGCAAATTTTTGGTTATATTTGGTATTCAATCACTATATACCTTGAAAGTCTGAAAGCAATCGCTTTCAGGCATTCAGGTCTACAGCGTTTGAATAGGGGCAGCTGTAATACCCCAAAATTTGCTCTCCCTTTTTGGCATCATAGTTTAGCATTATCATATATCATATCATATCCATCTCATTAGCATTGCATTGCATTTAACATAGAAAAATGAAGCGTAGCATCTCTCTTACCATCAAGGCATGTGATCAGGTGGAAGATGGACAATCAAGGGATCATTCAAGGCACAAAGAGGTCAAACAATTTCACTCAATAAAAGTCAAGAGGTCTCTCATGTATTATACTATCTCAATTGATCATCCACAATCTCAAGGAAGTGAGATCCAATGGGAGATTGAAACCATACATACTTCATCATGCAAGAGGTTCAAAAACTGAAGGAAACCCCTCAAAAGAGATAGCTCATTGATCCAAAATCACCCTCAAATGGCATATTTCATCATCCTTTAAGAGGATACACAACATACTCTGAGGAATTTGAAGTTGAAGACTGCACATTTTTCTCCTAGGAGGAAGGCACCAAAATTAGGGTTTCCAATTAAATCAAGGTATCTTTGATTTTTTGGACAAAACTTGATGTCATGGTATTCTACATGTCCTTAAGTGTATGTATGTGGAAAATTGCCTCTCAATTGGTTTTAGAAGTGGTTCAATTGGAAGAAAGATAAAAAATCAGGAAATTTGGGGCCAAGTCAAATAATAAGAGGAAAAAAGTCAACTCTTGACTTTTTTTAAGGCCAAAATCATGAAATTCATGTTATATGTGACCAATGTACAAAATTTGATCAAGAAACTCCAAAGGAATCATAAAAAAATCAAGATGTGGAAAGTTGCCATTTTTGGAAGAGGTAGGGTTACTAAAAAAGGCAAGTTTTGGCCATTTTGCATCAGAGTTTGAACCAAGGCCATTTAAAATTGAAGAACCAAATGAAAATTCCACTCGGCCACAATAAAAGATCTTGCTTTAAGCTTCAAATCCATGTGTAGAACATCTCCATTGGATAAAAATTGAGTGAAATATGATTGATCAAAGTTGAGACAAACTTGGGCAAAACTAGGTCATGACCAAGAATTCTCAGGTCACGCGCACATCATTTCCTCAAACAGTTGGTGTGCCAAATGTTCCCTCATTTTTCATCAAGATAAAAGCTTCAAATGGAAAACTTTTCAACATCAAAGTTGTTCTTTGTAGTGTCATCTTCAATATTGATGTTGGGAAAATTTTGAATTGATCAAGTTATGAGGGAGATATGTTGGTTCCAATTTAGGGTGATCATACTGAAAATCCATGCCATGCACACCATGCCAGCCAACCTCTTGCCACACCCACCAACCAGTTTTGAACCATTGTGTTCATAGCTACTTTTAAGTGTGTTCAAGGCATTATTTCAATCCAATTCTCACATCAATATGATTCTATGATGTACCATCTTTCTAATGCCATCAATATTGTGTTGTTTCATTCACTAACATGAGAGATATTTACCATCAAACATCCACTGTTGCATTGATTCCAAACTGTCACAAAATCAGAAAATAAAATGTTGTTGTTGTTGTCTTGACATTCACACGCATACACCCTATATTCATTCCCACAATAAGCCAAGCATATGCTACTTACACCATTCATAATGGCACGTGCTGTACATGAGAAAGGGAAGAACCAAAACTTAAGAAGCAAGTTTCTTTTGCAGCTGCCACACCAGAATAATTCATCATCACCATTCCTTTCATTTGCTCCTCACCACAACTGCCATGAACATTTCCTCACCATATCACAACCCTCAATGACTCGCCCCTAACTCACTTGACTCAGTTAGTTAGGGTGCACTCAATTTAACCACCTTAACTCATTTAACTCAACTCATTAAACCCTGGTTACCTCACCCTATAAAACAGATTTCACTCTCTAATTTCACTTCCCAATTTCACTTTCTCATTTTCACTCTCAAGAACACTCTCATTCTCTCCACATTCTCTGATTTTTTTTTCTCTCTCTGTGCACGAATCTTCAGTCACCTTCATCTACTTCATCTCCATCATCATCAATGGCACATGATTGAAGTAAGAACCATCAAAATTCACACGAATTCTTCAGGTGAAGCTTCATCAACATTTTGATTTTCTCTCTGTCCTCAATATCTCAAGACTCAACTGCATTTATTTTGCACGAATCAAGCTCAAGATCAAGAGTGGATCTCTGGTTTTCTTTTGCTTCAAGGTTCTGCAAACTTCAGGTTCCAATTACTCCAACTTTATTGCACCGTATTCTTGTGATTTAAGTTTGTTTTATGATGTTTAGAGCTTATTAGAAGCTATGCGTGAGTCCTGGCTAGTTGATAGGCTCTTTAGGAGCTTAGGTGTGATTTTAGGGCAAATTATCTTGGCTCGGTTTGTGTTATGCGTGCATGATCTGTGAGAAATAAGTGTGTATTCGTGCTCTCCATAAGTTCAGCTTCAATTTGGTATAAATTTTGTGGATTTCTGGAGAAATCAAAGTTGCAGGCGGTGGTGATTGACCGGAGAAGGTGACCGGAGGTCCCTCTCCGGCCGGTGGTCATTTATTTTAGGGTTTCTTGCCAGAATTAATGTGGACCGTTTGATGTTCATGATCCAATGCTCCAAAACGCGCCAGCGCATTATAAAAAGCGTGCACCACACGTGCATTATTTCTGAATTCACTTAAACGTTTTGTGGTGTGGTACATTATAGGGATTGTGGTCACTCACGCACATGCATTGATTTCAATTACTTTGACTCTTATGTTGACTTGACTTCATCCAATGGTTGTTATTGCTTTGACTGTGTTTGACTGAGGGTGCACAATTCTTATGTGCACCGCGCGTGTAATGGACTCAAGATAGATTGCTTTTTACACCCCACTTTTAAAAGCCCAACCCAATTTGAACTCATGTTTTGCTATGTTCACACCTCCCCTTCCCTTTGCATTTCATTTTATTTTTATTTTTTTATGCACGTTTGCTTTTAAATTTTTAAAAATATCAAATGGCATCATAAAATTCCACAAAAATTTATGAGTAACTCCAAGACATTTAGAAAATTTTTCATGATTTTATTTCTTGATTTTATGACCTTTTTACCCCGGCTCTATAATATTCTTTGAATTTCAATTTGTGTGCATGCTTAATGTGATACATAAATTTGTGCATTTTTGTTCTCGATCATTAGAAATTGTTTTGATGCTCTTCTTTTTGCGTTGAGTCATCAGAATCTTGAGGTAAGTTAAGTGATTTTTATTTGATTTTTTTAGGTCAGTTTATGGCATGTTTGGTATTCATTTTTGTGTTACTTTGTATGATGTGTATACTTGACCTAAGTGCATTGTATAAAGCCTTTTTGCCTTGATTTCTTGCATGTTATTTTGGTATACGATTCACTTATGATTTGTGTATCTTTAAACCATGCTTGCTTAATTTCCATGAGGTCATCTAATTTTTGTTTAATGCATTACCTTTGAAGCATAATAACATGTCATATCATCTTAACTTTTGTGCATGTTTACATGATTTCTTTTGTACATACTTGCATGATCATTTGCATATTTGGTGAACCATTCATGTGACATAATAGGTCATTGATACATATTATGTCATCTTTGCATGTTGATTGTCATTTGATCCTTGTGCACCTTTAACATGTTGTGTTTGCACTTTCCTTTTTTGAACTTCCATTTCAATTCTACTTCTTCTATCACTTCTTGCATGTCTTAGTTGCTTCATGAATACTTGTGAGATGTTTGTGAATCATTTTTCATTTCATTTCAATTCTGATCCTTGGATTACATGTTTCATTTATGCATGTTTCTTCTCTTTCTTTTCATCTTTCATCTCCCTTTTCTTATGATAGCATGTTCTAATGCCATGGATGATGATTGTTGGTTGTTCACTTGAACTTGCTTGATGATAATCTTTTGTTTTCCATATGATGTACATTCTGATTGTGACATTAGGATTTGATATTTCATCTTATTCTTTGATTGTCTTTTGAGCTTTATGGTGCATTAAATGTTCTTTTACTTCTTATACTTCTTATACATGTTTACTAACCATGTAGGGGCTTTGGTAAGTTGCAATTGAGTGTGGATAAGGAATCCACATTCAAACTTCTATCCTCTCATCTCTTTTACAATTCCATCTTGTGTTTTGTTAAGCACTTATGTGCTTTCTTTTAATAACTCATTATTTCCCCTTTTGAATTACAATTCATCTTCTAACTTAGAAGTGAATTGTTTAATTCATTATTTCTTTAGACTTTAGGTTTAAACCTCACAAACCATTAGGATCACTCCCTTTAATCTCCAATTAGGATTGAGTCATAGATCACATAGATTTTACCTTTCTCCTCTCTTGAGTCTCTCTTCTCATCTCAAAGAAAATGCAAAATATCTAATAAAGGTAGGCATTTATTGCATTTAGGCCTTTCATATAAAGAAAAGATTATAAAGGGGTCTTCTCTTATAATCTTAGAATGTGTAGCATATGCCCCATCTTGGGTCAATGTGTTAAACATTCGATCTTGTATGAGGGACTTAAATGCAATACTTGTTGAAGGTACAAATAAAAAACACTTCTTTATTTCATAATCAACAAAAACACTTAATAAACACAAGTATGCTAGTGTGTTTGAACCTTAATAATTGGAACTAAGTGTGAGGGTCTTCTTCACCCTTAGTGTGCTTTCTTACTCATTCCATCTTGGAATGTGAGAAGGTACACATTCCAATGACTAAGATTTAGATACACTATCATATGCAAACAAATGAAAAGACTCTTAAAAGACAAAAACAAACAATAACGTCTTTCCTTCGGGAATTCTTTCCTCATCTCCTTCGGTCATTCCTTAAGGATGCGTCATTTCCGTTCTACCGCAAACAGGTAACGCCTAAGTCTCCCTACAGCGAGCTGCAACACCTAAACTGCTAGGACGCGAACGTTGACGTATTCCATTAAAAAACACAAACAATCCATCCCTAGTGAGGGGAACTACGTCGCTCTGATTCTCATGCTCCCGATGAGATACGTAGGCAGTGGGGTAGGGCCCATGCGAGCACTTCTTTTATTTTCCCTACATTTGTTTCTCTTTCTCTTTCCTTTCCTTTTCCATTCCTTTTCCAGTATCCTTTCCTTACACCCTTTGATTGAAGCAGCAAGCGTGGATCCCATCGGGTACGATGGACGTGTGGGGGTGCTAATACCTTCCTCTCGCGTAACCGACTCCCTTACCCATTTCTCTTGGTCGCAAGACCATATTCTTTTCCTTCCTTCAAGTTTATGCGGTGTTTCCTTTCCCTCTCTTGGGATAAATACACATTGCTGACGACTCTGTTTCGGTGCCACTTTCGCGTTTGTACTAGGATGAAAATCCCGGGGAGCGACAGTAAGCATGTAGAATGGTAGATCTGTAGTCATCCTCCCCATATGGGAATAGTAATGGATACTGAAAAATCAAGGTAGCTTGGATGAAACTCGTCAATTTTTTTCAAATTACCACCACGCTCTTGAATGATGATATCTCGCTTGGTGCCCGAGTCAATATCACCAACAATAAGGGCGACGACTTCTGAAATTGTTGGCTTGTTGTAAACTCTACCGTCCATTTGACAGTCAGATATGAGTTACAATTTTAAATCTTTGAGATTTTGATGTTTTAGCATATCACTTGCCATCTTGAAAGCTTTAGCATGAACATTATTTGGATCCAACATTAACTTTAGATTTATCACAATTGTCCTGTCAATATGTTTTTTGTCCCTTTAAAATAAACAACAAAAAGAAGTATTCAACTACTTGCTGCAAAAAAAAAAAGTTGAATTTTTATAATCGTTGTAGTAATAATAACAACCTGAAACATTCTATGCGGCTATCAATTTTATTGTCTATGTCAAATATATACAATTGTGCATATTTTGGTGGTTGACCTATCTCTGGCAGCATCGTCCCTATTCTATGGCAGACTTGTCCATGAAGTCCTAGAGTTGGGGGACCACCTCCCTTGGGGAAATTGGTGTCAAATTTCATACCAGGTGAAGTGAAAGAGAACATTGCATAATAAGTCCTTATGTTTGATTGATAATTCTTTCCATCAATTATTGTAAGGTCAAATATGAGCTTTTGAAGTATGAGTGGGCGGTCAGCAATCATTGATAGTTTAACCTTTCCTCCATGACAACAGTGTTGAAATTTTGGGCACGTTGTATTCCTTGATTTACTCATTCATTCATCATACCACATACAAGAAAAATAATATTGACACTCCCAAACCGGATCACCAATATCAAAGAATTGTGTTGCAACATTACACATTAAATATATCAAGCAACACAAAAGTGTACAACATTGAAAATGCATTGACTTTAAAAGCTTGATGACAGAAAACGAAAATATTTAGTTTTTTATACTGTAACACCTCAAAATTTTCCCTCCTCTTTTTCAACCTTTATTGGCTTATGCTTTATTTCATTTACATCTTCATTTATGCATTGCATTGGTTCTAAGACATGGGATCAAGGTATCTTGGTTTTCTTCAAGAGGAAGAGGTGGTTTTCAAAGCAATAAGAAAGGAGATGTCTTCAACATCATGGTATTCTTAAGCTACAAGGTCTTCATACCCTCCAAGGTATCTCAACAAGTTCACACAATCATTTGGTGATTAGGGTTTCAAGTGCTTCAAGGGATTCATCTGATCAAGCTCCTAGTGGCTCTGAGCCAGGGTTTTGGTCAAAGGCTACTTGTGATTGTTTTATTGTGCAAGACAAGGTTCCATGGTTTAACATACATCTTAAGGGTCCTACATAGGCCTCATGGTTCATCACAAATCATTTCAAGGGTTTCTTAAGTGGATAGAGGAAGCATTTGATTCATCTGATTCAAAAGTCAACTGGTGCCCTACAAAAGTCAACTCTTAAGTTCTTGGGTCATATTTGGGCATTTCAAGTCATCATCCATGTTATTATGAGGATTGATCAAGAAAAATCAAGAGAAATCATAAAATCATGAGAAGTTACTAAATTAGGGTTTTTGGATTTTTTTCTAAGTATGGAAATTTTATGTTCATGAAGCCATCTTGCAAGATTCATATCTTCTTCATCCTTGATCCAAATGGTGCAAATTAATACTAAAATTTAATATGACATCGTATACTACAAGTTTGTAGAAGAAATAAATTTCAAAAGATGCATAGATCAAGAGTTATGATGACATAAAGTTGGGAAAAATAGGATTCAAGATGTTCAATACTTAGAATTTTTCTAAGTATAGAAATTCAGCTTGGAGGGCATGTTTTCAAGTCCATTTTTCTTGATGATCCAAGCTCCACCTCAAATTTCCTCAAACATGAAAGTTGTTCTTCATACTTCCTACATTCCATTGAGACCAAGAACTCCTCATTTGGCTTAGTATATCTCAAGTTATGGTGCTTTCAAGTTAAGACATTTTAAGGTTCAACTTGGTTTTTAACTTAGAATTTTTCTAAGTGTCACGGGTCAGCTTTGTGGACATAACTTCAAGTGTATTTTCCATCACCTTCCAAACATGGTTTCACTTTGCTTTCAACATTAAGATTTCTCATTGTTCTTCCTACTTTCCTTTAAGCCCAAGAGTCCATGATTTGGAGCAAGATTCATCAAGATATGATCCATAGAAGTAGCATGCATGAATGTGGTTTATACATCATATTGTTATTTTTCCTTGGCACAATTTGAACATTTTGCAGCATGATGCCTTTACCTCATCATATTCACACGCATGATCTCACTTTTCTTTCCAAAAATGCCTAAACACATGCACATTTTCATGTACCTCTCATGCACACTTTTTACCAAAATAAGGAAAAGAAAGAATGTGGCAACAAACTTGCTCTCCTCTCACTCTCTCACGTGCCACATTCCTCATGCTTTCTTTTTCTCATCTTCAGCTTCATTTACAAACCAAAAACCAAGCCAAGAAGCTCATGCCAATGCTGAACCCGAGCCTACACCATCACATATGATTTTTCTCATTTCTCACTTCCAAACCAAAGCAACAAACTCAGAGCCTTTATCTTTGATTCCATTCCATTTTCCAACCCTAGACACTCCATATAAAAGAATTTCACTCCAAAATTGATTAATTCACTCCATTTTCAGATCTGAGCTTCCAAAACCCTCTCAATTTTCTCATCTGTGAGTTCTTCATTTTTTGAGAGATCTTTGTGTTTTCTTGGTTGAATCATCTTCTACCAAACATCTTCTACCTTCTGTATGCAAGAGTAAGCATCTGAAACCACCATTTTGAGCAGTATGAGTTCAGAATACTCCATTATTGATTTGGATTTGGTTGAAGAGATTGAAGTAGATTTAGCACAAACCAAACCTTGATCTATAATCCTTGAGCTCTAAGGAAGCATTCTGCATCTTTGGGTGACTTCTCTGATAGGGTTGAAGAGGCAACGAACCTTCTCCGTTAGGTACATTTTGAAGCTCTCTTTAATCTCTCTTCCATGCATCATTTTAGGCCATAGTTGTTGCTAGAATCATGTTGGGAATAACATGAGCTGAAGTCCTACGAAAATAGGCTCTGTATGTGCATGAAATTTGAATTTTTAGTTTGTTAGGGATTTAATTTTTTCTTCGATTTAGTGCCTTAGAGTGTTTATTTTTTAAAATGGATGTTGGATTTGAATTCTACATGAAATTTGGAGTGGAGTAGTGGTTTACTTTTTCATTTCTAGGCATGATAATGTAGCTCCGGTGGCCTGCTCGCCGGAGAAGAAGACCGAAGCTAGGGCTCCGGCGTCTGAGGGTTAGGGATGAGGTGATGTGGCTCTCACACCTTATTTTGAATTTTAATTGTTTGAGATGTTGTGTTTTGGTTCGCTAGCTCTGCTGACTATGTGCTAACTCAATTAATGAGGCTTGCGTGGCATCTTATTGTGTTTGCTACTTAGTTTGGGCTTTGACATTTTGATACTAACACCCCTCCTTTCTTGGCCCAAGCACGCGCTGAACTTGATTTCAGTTCATTTCTTTTTGCTGCTACACCCCCTAGCCTCATTTGTTTTATTTTATTATATTTTTTATTCTGATTTTATTTTAATACTTTCATTTATATTAAAAATTGACAAAAATATATTTCTGATCATTTAATGTCTTAAGATATTTTCATGATTTTTATTTTTATTTTCAAATTATTTTTCTATTTTATTTGATTTAATATTGCAAGGTGTATTTTCTTGATGATATGGAACTAGGGTTTGATTGTTGATGCATATTGATTGCTTCCTTGAGCCAAATTTTCTACCATGTTTTGACACTTGATTGCTTAATGTTTGAGTGTTGTTTTGGTGCTTTGATGATGTTTTTTTGAATGCTTTTGAATTGATTTTAATTGATCCTCGATTTATGCTCGATTGATGAGATATGCTTGACTTGTTGAATTAATTTAAGGATGCACTTGTGCAATTATTTTTGGGATCTTTTCCCACTTGATCTTGATTGTTTTGCCATGATTTAAAGCTTTAGATTCACATTTATTTGGTCATTTAAATATTTTTTTCATTGATGCTTTAATTTGGTGATGTGTTGAACATGATATTTGCTTATCTTTGACCTAGCCTTAGGACATGTGTTCTTGCATGATCTTCTTGATGTTCATGATGCTTGTATGATGTGATATAACTTGTTTGAGCTTCTGAACTTTCATGTCTTGATGTCCATTGCATGATCACCTTGCCTCTTTTGCTTCTCATGACTAGTTTCTCCTTTTGAAGCTGATGTTGAATGCTTCCTACTTTGGATATGATACTTGATGAACCTTCTTGATATCTTGGGGCTTGTCTTGAATTGAAGTGTTTGATTGTGCTTCTGACCTTCCATGTTTCCATGCCCTAATCTCATTGCTTGAATCATTTGTCACTTGTTTCTTATGAGTTAATTATTGACAAATGTGTAGCCATTGGTGTAGTTCATATATGATTCTCTTGTGGCCATTTCCTAATCTTTGAAGTGTGTTAAACATGATATGATATATCTACTGACCTATATGGATTCTTATCTTGCTTGACTCATTTTTCTTTGGTATGCTACTTGATGATATTAGTTAATGTTTCAAGTCATGAATGTATGTGCACTAGTTGTCTATCTTTGCTTAAGTTCTTAAACGTTAATATGTGAATCCTTTGAGCATGATTTGTAATGATTGAAGTGTGTGCATAAGTGTTTACTTTCATACATCTTGGTTGTTTTGATTCAAGTTTGAAGCGTGTTTTGAATAGCATGAATGTTTGTCATTTGTGGATTGATTATTGAATCTCCTTGTTTGATGGCATGTTCTCTTTCATCTTTGAATCTCTTATGTTCATCTTTACTCGGGTTTCATGTGATACTTGATGTTGTTTGTGAATGAGTTATATAATGTTTACTTGTGCTTTGTTCACATGCTCCCTTAAGGCTCCTAGTCCAACTTAGTTTCTGATTAAGCTTGGAGTAGAATAGACATTAGGCTCTCAATCCTTTGCATGACAGAATTAAGTTAGCTCCCTTTCAATCTTAACCCTAGGTCCATATATTTTATGATAAAATTAGGATAGTCTTTCCCTTTCTCATCTCAACTATAGGACCATTTGACATGACAACATTTAGGGTGGAGATCCCTTAGTCTTTTCCTTTTGCCCTTTGAATCTCTCTCTTCTCTCTCTTAAACAAAATCAAAATACGTAATAAATACGATGAGTGTGGTCGTCACGAGCCTTAAGTACATGGGAAGTGATAAGCGGGAGTCTCTCCTTACCTTGTCTAGAGTGCTTTGCATACGTCCCATTTTGGGTCGATCTTGTGAAGTATTCGATCCTATGTCATAGACTTTAGTGCTATACGCAACTCAAACCAAGTCAATTCACTTCTTTAAAATACTTGAACAAATGCAAATCATTTTGTCCTTCGGGATTTTCCTTCAAACCTTTTCAGAAAGAGCATGTTACTTCCATTATACCGCAAACAGGCCTCGCCCCTAGCCGCTGGAATGCGAACTTAGCATCGCTCATAAAAGAAACTAAGCAACCACTGGTCCTACGAACTACGAACGCTCTGATTTCTTCATTCTCGTCTTAATGAAGATACGTAGGCACAAGACGGCAAAGTCTTGGCGAGCACCCTCCCCTCTTTCACCCGTAGTCCTCCGAACTACGTTGACTCTGACTTTCCCATTGCACGAGGGAATACGTAGGAATAGGACGACAAAGTCCTATCGAGTCTCCTTTAGTTTTTTTCCTTTTACGTTTCTGTTAGCAAGTAGGCTTTAGACAAACACACCCTTTGATTAGAACAACAAAAGTGGATCCCGTTGAGTACAACGGACACGAGGGGTACTAACACCTTCCTCTCGCATAATCGACTCCCGAACCCGGAATTTTGTTGCGAGACCATGTTCTTTCCCTTTTTGAGGTTTCTTCGATTGCTTCCTTTCCCCCGTCGGGATAAATAACGTTCGGTGGCGACTCTGTTTTTCCGCCGGTTGTTTTTCGCGTTGCGACACATACGACTAACATTGGAGGTAGTCTTCTACTATATAATCATCAGCTATATCTACATCACTGTCAGAATTAGCATTTGATATATTATTTGAACCCGAATCCATGTCATGGTCTTGCTGTGAAATTTGTGGAATGGTTAGCAGTTTGTTGTGGAATGGTGTTATTTTGGAAGGAGATAGTAGTATCAACTTGCTCATTCGAAGTAGTTGGAGGTGGTGTATTATGGTATATAGGTACGTTAGAAGTTGTTGCTTGAAACTACATAAATAGTTTAACTCCAACAGGTCTAACAAATGAGTTGGTTTTAGACCTACAATGACATTTTGAATGTTGAGTATTTAAAAAATGAGAAGTCGAATCATGAAGTGAGGTTTGATCTGATATGCTTTCAGTTTGAGTTATATGTAGGTTCGACTGTTCAGTGGGAGACATATTTTCTGTAACATTTGAATTTGATTGAAGTTTCCGATTCAATATTGTTAATTTTCTTATTTTCTTAGTAGCAGAAGCAGGAGTGTTATTAGTATCCATGGTTGCTTAGTGAACATAAAACTATATCAACATTACATAGGTTTCATAAAGGTAAAGTTGAAACCCAAAAGTGGTACCTACATAAGTATTATATTTGAAATAAAGAATACAAAAATAGTTAGAGGATGGTGATAAGAAGTGGCACAAACTTTTCCTTCTCAAAGTCAAAATGAAAATTAGCTAGAAAAATGTTGGTAAAGAAGTTATGTAACTTTATTCATTTAAAAATGTTTTGCCAATTATCTCATGGAAGTAGTACAAATTTTGTAACTTACACTGAGAAACATGTGATGACTAGCAAAATGTATATGTGTTATTTTTTATATATTTTAAACTAACGGGATACCCGTGCCTTCGCACCGGTACCCGTCAGTGACACGTATTTGTTTACATTTAATTTTTTAGTCATATAATATTCATTAATAAAAAAAAAGAAACTTATATTTATAAAAATTAAATGAATAGAAAATAAAAAATATAATAAAAATGGAAAAAAATTGTTTAAAAAATTACAAAAAGTTGATATAAAAATGTTATAAGTAGAAGATGAAATATATGTAGAATATCAATTTTTTCCCGTGTATAAATATTATTCAAAAAAATATAAATGTAGAATTTTTAATTGTTTTCGTACATATCAAATTTTGGATCAGCATAATATTTTCCCCGTGAGTTCACATGGGTATTGGTTTGTCAATGTCAAAATATTTTCCAATATTTTCATAAATAATAAACTTGTTCTCGTAAAAAAAACTAATAACATTCACTTATTAATTTAAAAATATTTTAAATTAATTTATAAAAGACATTTATTTTTTTCCCGTATTTAGATATTTAAATTTATTTATAAGAAAAATATTTTTCTTATTTTTAGATAAGTAGTACACTTTTCCCCGTAGATATATATATTTCCCTTATTTACATCAATAACATATAATTGTCAAATTTTTCTCGTATTTAAATTGATGAATAAGTATTTAATATATTGTAAATATGTTTTAAAACTTCTATAGTTTTAAAACTATTTATAAAAATATTTGAATCAATACTATATTTATTCCCATTATTATTCTATATTTTTTATCAATAGTTTCACTTCCCCTTTTTATATAATTTCAATATTTGAATAAAAAAACAAAATTTATTAAAATTTTAAATAAATATAATTTTTCTAATTATCTATTCAAATTTCAAACAAAGATCAAAATTTGAAATTTAGTTTGAAATTTTAAATATTGATATTGAATCATGTATACAAAAAAAAAAATACTATTTTTAAAACTAAACAGTTGGAGTTTAACAAAATAATTTTACAACAAAATCTATAGATTTGGAATAAATTTAATAGATAAATTAGAAAAGTTGATATAAAAAATTTTATAAGTAGAAGATGAAACATATGTAGAATATCAATTTTTTCCAGTGTATAAATATTATTCAAAAAAAATAGAAATGTAGAATTTTTAATTGTTTTCGTATATAACAAATTTTGGATCAGCATAATATTTTTCCCATGAGTTCACATGGGTATTGGTTTTTCAATGTCAAAATATTTTCCAATATTTACATAAATAATATACTTGTTCTCGTAAAAAAAACTATTAACATTCACTTATTAATTTAAAAATATTTTAAATTAATTTATAAAAGATATTTATTTTTTCCCATATTTAGATATTTTAATTTATTTATAAGAAAAATATTTTTCTCATTTTTAGATAAGTAGTACACTTTTTCCCCGTAGATATATATATATTTCCCTTATTTACATCAATAACATATAATTGTCAAATTTTTATCGTATTTTAATTGATGAATGAGTATTTAATATATTGTAAATATGTTTTAAAACTTCGATTGTTTTAAAACTATTTATAAAAATATTTGAATCAATACTATATTTATTCCCGTTATTATTCTATATTTTTTATCAATAGTTTCACTTCCCCTTTTTATATAATTTCAATATTAGAATAAAAAAAATTTTATTAAAATTTTAAATAAATACAATTTTTTCTAATTATCTATTCAAATTTCAAACCAACATCAAAATTTGAAATTTAGTTTGAAATTTTAAATATTGATATTGAATCATTTATACAAAAAAATTACTATATTTAAAACTAAACGTTTGGAGTTTAACAAAATAATTTTACAACAAAATTTATAGATTTGGAATAAATTTAATAGATAAATTAGAAAAGTTGTTATAAAAAATGTTATAAGTAGAAGATGAAACATATGTAGAATATCAATCTTTTCCCGTGTATAAATATTATAAAAAAAAATATAAATGTAGAATTTTTAATTGTTTTCGTATATAACAAATTTTGGATCAACATAATATTTTCCCCGTGAGTTCACATGGGTATTGGTTTGTCAATGTCAAAATATTTTCCAATATTTTCATAAATAATAAACTTGTTCTCGTAAAACAAACTATTAACATTCACTTATTAATTTAAAAATATTTTAAATTAATTTATAAAAGACATTTATTTTTTCCCGTATTTAGATATTTAAATTTATTTATAAAAAAAATATTTTTCGCACTTTTAGATAAGTAGTACACTTTTTCCCCGTAGATATATATATATTTCCCTTATTTACATCAATAACATATAATTGTCAAATTTTTCTCGTATTTTAATTGATGAATAAGTATTTAATATATTGTAAATATGTTTTAAAACTTCGATTGTTTTAAAACTATTTATAAAAATATTTGAATCAATACTATATTTATTTCCGTTATTATTCTATATTTTTTATCAATAGTTTCACTTCCCCTTTTAATATAATTTCAATATTAGAATAAAAAAACAAAATTTATTAAAATTTTAAATAAATATAAATTTTCTAATTATCTATTCAAATTTCAAACAAACATCAAAATTTGAAATTTAGTTTGAAATTTTAAATATTGATATTGAATCATTTATACAAAAAAAATACTATATTTAAAACTAAACGGTTGGAGTTTAACAAAATAATTTTACAACAAAATCTATAGATTTGGAATAAATTTAATAGATAAATTAGAAAAGTTGATATAAAAAATGTTATAAGTAGAAGATGAAACATATGTAGAATATCAATTTTTTTCCGTGTATAAATATTATTCAAAAAAAATATAAATGTAGAATTTTTAATTGTTTTCGTATATAACAAATCTCGGATCAGCATAATATTTTCCCCGTGAGTTCACATGGGTATTGGTTTGTCAATGTCAAAATATTGTCCAATATTTTCAAAAATAATAAACTTGTTCTCGTAAAAAAAACTATTAACATTCACTTATTAATTTCAAAATATTTTAAATTAATTTATAAAAGACATTTATTTTTTCCCGTATTTAGACATTTAAATTTATTTATAAGAAAAATATTTTTCTCATTTTTAGATAAGTAGTACACTTTTTCCCCGTATATATATATATATATATATATATTCCTTATTTACATCAATAACATATAATTGTCAAATTTTTCTCGTATTTTAATTGATGAATAAGTATTTAATATATTGTAAATATGTTTTAAAACTATTTATAAAAATATTTGAATCAATACTATATTTATTCCCATTATTATTCTATATTTTTTATGAATAGTTTCACTTCCCCTTTTTATATAATTTCAATATTAGAATAAAAAAAACAAAATTTATTAAAATTTTAAATAAATATAATTTTTCTAATTATCTATTCAAATTTCAAACAAACATCAAAATTTGAAATTTAGTTTGAAATTTTAAATATTGATATTGAATCATTTATAAAAAAAATTACTATATTTAAAACTAAACGGTTGGAGTTTAACAAAATAATTTTACAACAAAATCTATAGATTTGGAATAAATTTAATAGATAAATTAGAAAATATTTAAGAAAAATTTAATGAGAAAAAACTCTATATTAACAAATAAATGATTAAAATTTGCATTAAAAGTATTAGATCTCAAGTATTTATTTTACAATAAAAAAACTCTAGTGTTATTTTAGTTTACCCATTTGAATATTTTTCGAAAGTATTAGAACTCAATAAAATTTTTTTTTTTAACGTTACACCTTTAGCTTACTTTATGTGTAATTAATTGTTTATTAAGTGGTATAAATACATTAGCTTTTCAATGAAAGAGAAGACACTATGACGTGGACATTGCAAGATTTCAAGGAAAGAAGCAGACATGGAAGTTTCAAGTAAAGTGAAAGTAGAAAATTAAGTGGAGGATTGTGAGGCTGAACACTTGTCGCGAGGGGAAGGCAGAAGGGCAGGTTGGTAATTTAAAGAACATAGAATTTTCTTATATGATAGATAGCCAAAACATTTGGAAGTATGAGGTGTCAGTGTGCGATTGTGACATGCGTTGTTAGTAGGAAGTCTTATACACATTTTATGATTATGGGGGTATCTCGAAAAAGGATTTTTTTAATGAAACCACACATTGAAATATAGTATGTATGTAAAATGGTTTTCTTGAGTCAACATAACAATTCTGATGGAATGTGCTTTACTTTAATGATTTGTTGAATATCAGATGAGATCAGATGAGTATCTATGTACTCTATCTTTGGATAATTGGATTAATGGAATCCTCTAAGTGTTTTAAGTATTATCAATTGGGATCAATAGAGCAACTGGTGAACTCTAAAGAAATCAATTATTTTATGAAAGAGACAGATCAATAATTATTAGTTCAAGGGAGTATATTAAGGTAACTCTAATAATTGATCAATTGGTGTAAGACGATAAAATATCAATTGGAGATATTTTACTCTATTAGATTATATTATATAATATTGGTTTATATATATATATGGTAAGAGAAAGAAATAGAAAGAAGAAAAACAGAAGAAAAAAAAAAGAAGAGGAAAAGAGAGGAAAAGGGGAGAAGAAGAAGAAACCATGGAAGAAGAAGAAAAGCTTAGGGATCGTCTTCAAGATTCATCATCTTCTTCAACCTCCTCTTCGATTACCAGGTGGGTTCTAGATAGAGACTTTAGAGTAGAATTTCTTGAGGTTTTAGAGTTAGGTTGGATTTTGGGAAAAATGGATGTTTTTGCAAAATCAAAGAATCTAACGGTTGAAGTGTGTTATAAATTGCGTAGCATGATCAAAATATGTGTAAAATCATCTATTGATAATTGTTATGAAGTTTGGATTAGTTTGATTTAGGTTGAAAATCTTAGGGTTTTGTGTAGAAACTATGCATTAATGTTGGATATCATGTTTTATGAAGTTTGTTGGATAAACCATGATAGAACCATGATAATATACCTCTATTGGTTGTTTGGGTATGGTGTTGGGGATGAATTTGGAGGTTGGAAGTTGTTGTCAAAGGGTTTATTTTTCTGCATAATGCAGAGCGTGCTTAGCGCGGTCTGGAGAATTTTCACCCCTTCCAGGCAGCGAGGAGCGCGCTTAGCGCGGGTGGGGCCCGCTTAGCGCGACCTGGAATAAAAGAAACTATTCTGTAAAAATCCATAACTTTTGATCCGTAACTCGGATTGAGACGTTCTTGGTATCATTGGAAAGCTATGGCAATCCTCTACTCAATAAAAAGTGGAAATTAGGGGTATGATGTGGGATTCATTATTTAGTGGAAAATGAATGTAGTAATGTTTATTTGATATGTTGAAATTCCACATCTTTTGGATCGTAAATCCGATCGAGGCATAATTACAGCTAATGTAAAGCTGTGGAAATATTCTACGGGATAAAAATGAAAAGTATTGTTTTCAATACCCGATTAAATGAATCAGAGGGAACCGAAAGTGACGTTTTATGTACCATATCTATCTAATTGTGAATTATAAATAAAAAAATATGCATGCTTAAAATGAATTAGGAAGAGTGAGGAAACTTTACCCCAAAACAAAATGGCATAGTTAATGATAGTGGAACCTAGTTGATCGTACCTGGATCAGACAATATTTGGTGGCCAACAACGTCTTGTGGACTTCAGCTCCGGTGAGGTTGAAAGACCGGGGGGGGGGGGGGGGGGGGTGTACCTGCAAGGTACTCCGACGCTCAAGTAAGGCAAATGTCAAGTAAAAGCAAGTACAAGGTTAGAGTGTAAAAGAGTGTGTAACCTGACCCTTAAGTGAGAGGGTATTTATAGAGAGCCCCCAGCGCGGGGCCAACAGTCACTAGCACTGGGCTGGATTGCCAGGCCCAATCCAAGTAACTGCCAGGGCTTACGTGGCGTAGTGAAGACCGGCACGTGGTCTTCTCCTTAGGGTAACCGCTCCTAGATCTCCCGAATTAGGGCAGATCGATTCCATCGGGAATGGGCGGTTACATGAGAACGTGTCCTCGCAGGGAGGAGTCTTGCGTGTCGGAGAGAGACGTGTCCTCGCGGGGAGGATATGTATAAGGAGATGGCTCTTCGAGGGGGGAGCACCTAAGTGTCGAGGAGGAGCGAGCCCAGAGAGGTTTAGCGCCCTGCCCGATGCTCTGTGCCAAGGTGTGGCGTGTGCCCGACACTGTTGATGTGGGCATGTGCTCGACGTTGGTTGTGATAAGAGGCCTTTGTTGGGCCACCCCAGGACATGTGGGTTGGGCCTGCTCGATTGAGGAGCAGACCCCGGCCCAGTCCAGAACACTAGTAATGGCTAGGAAATTGATGAATAACTTAATGACAACGCTCGTGCAGAAAAGGCCGAGACGTGTGTCCAATACTGAATGATATAGAAAAGAGTGAGAGACTAGTATGAAACATGTGTATTAACCATTGTGGTTTTTTGAAAGACAAAAGAGGTCTTAAGGCGAATGTGGCCTTGTGATTGTCAAATACTATCACGTTTGTGTATATGCTCACGTAATCGTAACCATTTTCTTTTGAGTTGCCCTTGAGAGGCCTTCATGAGTCTCGAGCTCCTCTGAAGTGCAGGCATGATTACTTGGCAGGTTTGATTCCCGTGTGTAGTACGAATGGAACCTACGGGTAGAGAATTGTGATGGTTAACAGGCCATGAGAAGTGATGGATCACGGTTAACAGGCCGATGATCCCGAATCCATTTCGTATGTCAAGTAACTACAAGGATCCATGACTTGGGTCGACTTCTAGACGTAGAAGCGGACGGGAAAAGGGGATGCCTTGGTACAGGTTATCGATTAGTGAGATTCTTGAGTTAACAGGCTCAGGACATTTTTCCTTTCGTGTGAATTTATGAGTTAACAGACTCATGACATGTTTCCATACAGTGTGAGATTGTGAGATTAAGAACTCAAGGTCACTTCCCTTCCCCTTGACTTGAGTTGGGATCGGTTAGAACCTTGTACAGCCGAGAGAATCCATAAGATAGGGAACTCACTGAGATTTGATGTATCTCACCCCACTATTGTTGTTATATTACATGTGTGGTTTGCAGGTTTGATTTACAAGTGGAGCTATGCTTGGATGTTTCAAGAGAAGCTCAGTATTAGTTTTTTCGCTGTGTAATATATTGTATACAATTGAGGATATTGTATATTGATCTTAGTTTTTATTATTTTGGATAGTTTCCATGCCTTGTGCCAAATGTTGTATTTATGTTTAGAAATGGACAAGTTTGTGAATTATGCCAATAGGCACTTATGATGGTGTCAGTACCAAATTAAAACACTTGTATGGTATTATTCTAGATAAATATTATACAGGGCGTTTCAGTTGGTATCATAGCAGGTCGTGTCCTCGACCTAGCCTTGAAACATTATAAGTAAATCTATTCCTGCCTCTTAAGTGTGTCTTGCCATCATGAAACTTAATATCATACTATGTAGTGTTGGGCATGATCAACCTAATACTATGTATGTGATAGGTAGAATCATGGTTGAGCGACCACGAGGACTCCGTAGTGTTGTCGAAACTTGTGCTGTGAGGGTAGGCTCAAGCCAAGAGTTAGTAGTGAGGAGTTTTGGTCAGCTCAGGGGAGGTCTTAGTAGAATATGTGCCTTGGGTAGCATGGAATTGAAGAATGGTGTGTTGTTCGGGAAATCCTATGGAGTTTATGGAGTCTGAAAGTTAAGGATCTCTATTGGACGATTGGTTAAGGTATCAAGAAATATGTAAAATCGTTAGTAAGGCTGGATTGACGACTGATATTAATGAGGATTTCAAGTAATCTCATTCCGTGGAAAAGAAAAATTGGTTTGTGGAATATGTGACGTAAGGTCCTGAAGTGAGATAAATTTTGGTGTTTCAGTTTCTAAGGTCACTATGGTATCTTGAATGGACGAGAGTACCTTCAGGAATGCATTCGGAATAATGTCTTCCAACTGGCAAAAAGTTGAGGGTTAAGGACGTTCGGCCTTTATGGGAATCTAAAGTAGTAGAGAAGTGTGTGAAGGAGCACAAGGATGTGTTTACATGCTTCAAGTGAAATAAGTATGTGTCGGACGAAGAGTAGGAGATAAGTTACGCGTATTCGGTTATGTAGAGAGATTAAGTTCGAGATAGTACATCGGGATTTTCTGTATTCGATGAGAGACCAATTTGGAATTTGGAAATGTTAACTTACCCAAGGAACAGTATAAGGTATTATGTCGGAGAAAGTTTGAACTTTATTTAATAATGGAAAGTGTAGTGATACAGACCGGAAGAAGTGTGTGTTAAGGAAATTTTAGTAAGATGGTTTTATATTTGGACCTAAGAGGATTACAAAGGAAAGCGAAGTAAACACGGTGTGGAAAGCGGTATCGATGGTATGTTAAGAGGAAGTGGCAACGGAGCATATTTTGGACGAATGTGTGATATAATCCTTAAGATATTGTTGAAACTAAAATTAAGGAAGTGTAATCACGGATGGTTCACCTGTGAGGAGCCTGTTAGTATGACGTGGAATGAGAAAGTTACACCTTGGTATTAAGAACAAGCGTAGTAGTAGTACCGTGGTCACAAGGGTACGTGATGGATTCTTATTCTTGTGACAAGTGTGAGGGGATGTACTTTGTGAAACAGTGAGTATTGTATTTTAGGAAGTAAGATTGTGGTAAAACAACGAAAAGCAAGACAAGACTTATCACAGACTAAGGGTAAATGATGGAACGATTTATACCAAAAAGGTCTTGTAGATAGTTAATGAGAATTGTCGGTTGCGAATCTTATATTAAGTAATTTGGTGTAAGTGGGATGTTCAATGGATAGTGAAGGGTAAGAAATCCCAGTTAATATGTACGTAATGATGGAAAGGTTCTTCAAGAGGATACATTACCCCGATTTATTTTCATGTATAGAGAACTTCTGTAATTGTGAATAATCGGAATATTCGGGATCTACCTTTTGTTGGACTAAGAACGTTGTTGTTTTATTTCCCACCAAGAAGTTCAAGTGAGAGAACAAGGTTGTATGTTAGGTTTTGTTTGTGGACGAATCAAGTATGAATCGTGATTAAAAACCCAAGAATGTCGTCATTATTGGTCTCGCGCTAGCGTAGTTGTTTAAGCAGAAAAGAAACAATCCCGCTGAAGTTTTGTAGGGTAACCGCGTCAGAATTCGGAATTTTGCCTTGTCACTTGGTTGGAGTGTGTCGTCTGAATGTTTTGACCTTGTCGGTTTTACCTAGAGTTGACCATGGTTGGTGAATGTTATATAAGTTAAGAAGCCGCGAGTTGAGAATAAGATTTCAAGTTAGAACAAGCCGGATTGATGATTTGAGTTGCGATGACTTTTGAATTTTGAGTGGTTAACCGATTAACACGTGCAAGGATGGTATTTTGTGCTGAACTTTGAGAAGTTAACCGATTAACTCAGACGGTTAATTGATTAACATGTGGGTAAATTGTGAAATCCCTTAGGAACCATCATCTGTGTTTTGTTACCTTATGTTGCTCCGATTGGAGAGTGTTGTGTGAATGGAAAACGGGATTTCAAGTAAATGGAAGAGGATTTGTGTTTTGAAATCGAAACTTCTGAAAGGTGTTGCGTAATTGGTCATTGGTTTAGATGACGAGGGAGTTTAACTTTTGGAGAAATGATCTTGTGAAATTGTGTTAAGTGTGGGAAAGTCTTAAGTGTATTGTTATCATTACTGTAGAGAGTCTTAAGGACGAGGTTGGAAATACTCATGAAGTATCGAGCTCGCAAGGAATATTTCGGCGCGTTTTTGGTGTTATTAAGTTATGAGCGGTTGGTCAGGGTTTCGTATTTGTTATCTTCCGTGAGTTCATGGTTTGGATTTAGACTGTGGGGGAGTGGTACTAGTTGTGTGCAGTTGTGTTTTAACCAGAGGAAGAATTTTGAAGGTTATCCTTCCAAGTAAGAGTGAGAATTGGGTGTTCCGAAGTTAAGCATGTACCTTGAGAAGCGTGATATGGACTTCGACGGTGTATATGCGTGCGGAGTATCGTAGGCGAATTGGTGAGTAGTATGGAAACTCACGATTGTGCTTTGAATGATTTAAGTTCCGATAAGTGGTGACTCACTTATGATTGCAGTTCTATGATGGTGCTATGTAATATTAGTGGAGTTTTGGTGACGACAGAAACCTTGAGTAAGTCGGAAAACCGTAAGAATAATTGATATGGAATATGGTAACCAGAACCAGAGGTTGTTAAACTATTTTGGATATATTAGTTCGAGTTTAGAATGAACTTGGAGTTGTATATGTTACAGTTGTAGCAGTGTAACTCTTGCATCTTTATCGTCTAGAGAGTGTTGGACTGATGTTATTATATTGTGTGTTGGCAAGGTAATTATTCTACTATAGGATGTCAGTAAGTTCTTGTGCCAATTGGTTATTAAGGATCCCAGTGGATAAGTGTGTTTCTCCGTGGACTGTTAGCTACCTGGTAGTACTTGAGAAGTCATGGATTTCCGTGGGGAGACTTCGGATTGCATAGTCGAAGGTAATAGATGTAAGAGTTCAGTCAGAATGGTAAGAACTTGAAGATTATTGCTAGTAAGTATGGAAATAAGGAGATCTTGTTTTAAGGGTGTTACCTTTCGGTGTGATACGAAAGAGATGAAATATCGGATGTGATGGGTACAATGTACAACGTCAGACCAGATGGAACTGGTAAGAATGATAATTCGTGGAATTAAGGACTTTAGTCTGTGAAGTCAAGTTGGATTTTGAGTACGTCAGAAAGTTTAGTGGAAGTAAAGATAAGTGTGGATCTAAGACAGTGATACAAGTTGCAGTTGTTGTTGAGTAGAGAAAATTCGGGGGCGAATTTCAATTTAAGGGGGGAGAGTGTAATACCCCATATTATCTAAATGCTCAGTTGGATATTAGATGAGATCAGATGAGTATCTATGTACTCTATATTTGGATAATTGGATTAATGGAATCCTCTAAGTGTTTTAAGTATTATCAATTGAGATCAATAGAGCAACTGGTGAACTCTAAAGAAATCAATTATTTTATGAAAGAGACAGATCAATAATTATTAGTTCAAGGGAGTATATTAAGGTATCTCTAATAATTGATCAATTGGTGTAAGACGGTAAAATATTAATTGGAGATATTTTACTCTATTGGATTATATTATATAATATTGGTTTATATATATGTGTGGTAAGAGAAAGAAATAGAAAGAAGAAACACAAAAGAAAAAAAATAGAAGAGGAAAAGAGAGGAAAAAGGGAGAAGAAGAAGAAACCATGGAAGAAGAAGAAAAGCTTATGGATAATCTTCAAGATTCATCATCTTCTTCAACCTCCTCTTCGATTACCAGTTGGGTTCTAGATAAAGACTTTAGAGTAGAATTTCTTGAGGTTTTAGAGTTAGGTTGGATTTTGGGAAAAATGGATATTTTTGCAAAATTAAAGAGTCTAACGGTTGAAGTGTGTTATAAATTGCGTAGCATGATCAAAATATGTGTAGAATCATCTATTGATAATTGTTATGAAGTTTGGATTGGTTTGATTTGGGTTGAAAATCTTAGGGTTTTGTGTAGAAACTATGCATTAATGTTGGATATCATGTTTTATGAAGTTTGTTGGATAAACCATGATAGAACCATGATAATATACCTCTATTGGTTGTTTGGGTATGGTGTTGGGGATGAATTTGGAGGTTGGAAGTTTCTGTCAAAGGGTTTATTTTTCTGCATAACGCAGAGCACGCTTAGCGCGGTCTGGAGAATTTTCACCCCTTCCAGGCAGCGAGGAGCGCGCTTAGCGCGGGTGGGGCCCACTTAGCGCGACCTGGAACAAAAGAAACTATTCTTTAAAAATCCATAACTTTTGATCCGTAACTCGGATTGAGACGTTCTTGGTATCATTGGGAAGCTATGGCAATCCTCTACCCAGTAAAAAGTGGAAATTAGGGGTATGATATGGGATTAATTATTTAGTGTAAAATGAATGTAGTAATGTTTATTTGATATGTTGAAATTCCACATCTTTTGGATCGTAAATCCGATCGAGGCATAATTACAGCCGATGTAAAGCTGTGGAAATATCCTACGGGATAAAAGTGAAAAGTATTGTTTTCGATACCCGATTAAATGAATCGGAGGGAACCGAAAGTGACATTTTATGTACCATATCTATCTAATTGTGAATTGTGAATGAAAGAAAATATGCATGCTTAAAATGAATTAGGAAGAGTGAGGAAACTTTACCCCAAAACAAAATGGCATAGTTAATGATAGTGGAACCTAGTAATGGCTAGGAAATTGATGAATAACTTAATGACAACACTCGTTGTAATACCCCGTAAATTATTTTACTCTGGATAATATTATTATGATCAACTGTGTTCCAGTTTACTCTGAGAATTTATTGGATAAAATAATTCGAGTAAATTGATGAGCTCAGAGTGAATCCAATTAATATTATCTGACCCTGAGGTTTTATTATTTGGAGCTTTAGAGACTTTTTGGACATTTAGTAGTATTATTAACTAATAATAGTTACTGTATGTTTTCTTTTCTCCCACTTGTGAAAAATAGAAAGAGAAGTGGAAAAAGATAGTAAGAGTGGAGAGAAGAAGAGCAAGAGGAGGAAAAGAGAGAAACATAGAAGAAGAAGAACAGGAGCAAGGATCATCATTCATCCTTCACCAAATTATCTCACCTTCTTCATCATCATCCTCAATTCAAGGTGGATTCTAGTTAGAACATTAGTTTTAGAGTTTTTGGAAATGTTTGAGTTAGGTTAGAATTATTGAAATCGATAATCTAACGGTTAAAAATTGATATAAATTGCGTAGTATAATCGTAATGTGCCTATGAACATTGGTGATACTTGTTTTGACTATTTTGCATTGTTTTGGATTGGAAAAGTTGAATTTTTGGGGTTTGGAACCATGTAACCCGCAACAGAAAAATTCTGTTTCTGGTGCGATTCACCAGGCGAATCAGAATTCGCCAGGCGAATGGGGTTTCGCCACAGGTTCACCAGGCGAAGTGCTGGCGATAAGGAATTCACCAGGCGAAATCCCGAGTCGCCAGGCGAATAGGGGAGGACAGAAATGTGTGAGCTACTGGAACTTTTGGATTTTCAAAATATATGGTCTCGCCACTGTCTCGCCAAGCGAAATGGTGGCGAAGGGGGATTCGCCAGGTGAATTCTTAAGTCGCCAGGCGAATTTGGCTGTTTCTCAATAATTTTCTTTTCTTCAAAAATTCTTAACTTTTGTTTCGTGTATCCGATTTAAGTGTTCTTGATACCGATAGAGAGCTATGAAAATACTCTATCTAATGGAAGTGGAAAATTTCTAGATTGATGCCCGATTAAATAAATCGGAGGGAACCAGAATTGGTGTAACTTGTGATATGTTGAATTATGTGATTCCATTATATATTTGACTTATGTTTACCTATTCCCTTGTTATTAAACATGTTTGAGAGTATATGCATGTTAAAATATGAAATAGGTAAAGTGAGGAATATTACCACAACTTATATTAGAACCTAGTAACAGCTAGGAAAAATGATGAATAACATAACGACGACGCTCGTGCATGAGAGGCCGAGGCGTGCGTCTATTACCGAAAGGTATAGGAAAGACTAATGACAGTATTATGGAGCACGTGTAAATGATGTTAAATGTTGAGAGAAGGCAAAAGAGGCCAAAAAGGCTAATGTGGCCTAGGATTGTTAAATACAATTATGGTTGTATGTGAAATCACGAAATCGTAACCATCATTCTATTATGTTCCATTTCATGAGTAACGAGCTCCTCTGTAATGAATGTACGATTACTTGGTAGGTTTGATTCCCAATGTTATAGTACGAATGGAGCTTCCGGGTAAAGAGACTTGTGACGGTGTACGGGCCGTGTGAAGTGATGATTTAAGGTGATAATGTGTCCCTTATTTCCGAATTCATCTCGTGTGCCAAGTAATCTACGAGGGTCCATGACTCATTCCTACTTCTAGACGTAGAAGAGGGCGGGAGAAAGGGGATGCCTTGACAAGGTTGACGATAGTGATACACTTTTGAGTTAACGGACTCAATAACGTGTTTTCACATAGTGTGTGTGAGTACTCAAAGTCACTTCCCTTCCCATTTTGACTTGAGTTAGGTACGATAGAACCTTGTAAAGCCGAGAGGACCTATAAGATAGGGAACTCACTGAGATTTGATGTATCTCACCCCACGTTGTTGATTATATTACAGGTACCACAGGTTCGGCGAAGGGTAAGGATAAAGTTGTTTGACTTTCCTTACTATCCTGGCTTTTTGAGGTAGCAAGGCTTCTGTTGTGAAGATTTTTGAGATCATTATTTGATCTAGTTCTTAGTGTTGGAACATCTTGTATATATATAATGCCATAGTTTTTTTTGTATTAGGTATTTTGGGCATGTATATGTATAATGTGTTTACTAGTATATTTATGGTATTTCAGTACCAAACGTAGAATTCATGTATATTATATATTTTGATGTATATATATATATATATGGGTGTTACAGTTGGTATCAGAGCAGGTTGTATCCTCGACCTAGCCATGAAATAGTATAAGTATTTCTTTCCGTTTCATATGCGTTGTGTCGCCATTGGTCTTACGTGTTATATTTATGGTATTGAGCCTGATCAACTTAATCCTATCTGTATGACATTTAGGAACATGGCCGACGGGCGCAGAAATAATCGTGGTAGACCCAGAACCACTCCGGTAGGGACTAATCCGCCAGGCGGAGAGGAAAATGTTCCATGGCCTCAGTTTCTGCCGCAGATGCAACAACAACAGAATCAGTTTATGCAACAAATGGTACAATAAATGGCTGGGGGTCTGCATCCTCCAGTGGTTGTTCCCGAAGTTACAGGTGGAAGCTTTAGGGATTTCATTCGTATGAATCCTCCGGAATTTCTGGGAGGGTTGGATCCAGTAAAGGCTCACGAGTGGATAGCTGACATGGAGAAAATTTTCTTAATAGTCCAGTGTAGTGAGGAAAATAAGGTGGTTTTCGCTTCTCACTTGTTGAAGGGTCCTGCCATGAGGTGGTGGGAGAGTGCCTCAGCCTTGATGACTATTCAAGAGGTACCCAAGGTCTGGGAGCAGTTTAAGATTAATTTTATGGAGAAGTATTTCCCAAGTTCCTTAAGGTCTCAGAAGGAATTTGAGTTTCAACAGTTGAGACAGGGTACTTTGACTGTAGCCGCATACGCTGAGAGGTTTGAGGTAATGGCTATTTATTCTAGTAAGGCTATGTATGCTCCAGACGAGAGGTGGAAGATTGATCAGTTTCTTTTTGGTTTGAGGGCTGAAATTTCACATAGCGTGTCTCAGAGGGAGTTCACTAGCTATGCTGAATTGTTAAGGCAGTGCTATGTGGTCGAACACAGTTTGAAGAAGGTGCAAGCAGAAGGGGAATTGAGTAGGTTAAATTAAGGTGATCGTGGAAGATCGAATCAACAATTTAGACCAAGACAACAAGCTTTAAAAGGGAAGCAAGTTCAGAGTTCTAAGACTAGTGCACCTCCGGTGTGCCGTACTTGTGGAAAGATGCATTTCGGTAGATGTCGCTTTGAAGGAGTGGAGTGTCATCGGTGTCATAAAGTGGGCCATATGGCAAAGGATTGTCCTCAGAGTAGAAATCAGATTCAAGAAAGGAATACCGGCCGAGTATATACGTTGGATGCGAAGAAAGCAAAGGGTGACAACTCTTTGATTGCTGGTACGTGTTTCGTTAATGGACATCCTTGTTTTGTGTTATTTGATTGTGGAGCTACACACTCTTTTGTATTGATACGATGTGTAAAGCGACTTGGGTTGCAAGCTGTTCCGTTGTCTCCACCCATGGTGGTTACTACCGCCATGGATGAGATTGTTGAAACACCTTTAATGTGTGAAAATTGTGTTTTATCTGTGGATGGAAGAGTTTTTCAGATTAATCTGATTTGTTTGCCGCTTAAGAAAGTGGATGTTATTTTGGGAATCGATTGGCTTTCAGCTAATTCGGTATTTATCGGTTGTGAAGAAAAGCTAATCATTATTCCATCCGTAGAGGCTACCCTGAAGGATGTGTTGACTACTATTTTAGAAGGTACTGTTGGAATGATAAATTTCTTATTTAAGGAGGAAAAATCTGTTCTTTTGATTCTCACTAAGGAGGAGAGTAGCAACTTTCAAGTTTTGAGTATTCCGGTAGTTTGTGAGTTTCCTGAAGTTTTCCCCGAGGATGTCACTTCTCTTCCTCCGGTGAGGGAAGTGGAATTCTCTATTGACCTGATACCGGGAACGGCTCCAATATCCGTTTCTCCGTATCGGATGGCACCACTTGAATTAAGAGAATTAAAGGATCAATGCGAAGAGTTGTTGGCTAAGCATTTTGTTCGACCCAGTTTTTCGCCCCGGGGAGCTCCAGTGTTGTTGGTAAAGAAGAAGGATGGTGGAATGCGGTTGTGTATTGATTACCGTCAGTTGAATAAGGTCACCATCAAGAATAAATACCCATTACCAAGGATAGACGATCTGTTAGATCAATTGAAAGGAGCTTGTGTGTTCTCGAAGATTGATTTACGGTCGGGTTATCATCAGATTCGTGTGAAGAGTTCAGATGTACCAAAGACTGCATTTAGAACCCGTTATGGTCATTATGAATTTTTAGTAATGCCTTTCGGTGTGACGAATGCTCCGGCAGTTTTCATGGATTATATGAATCGGATATTTCAACCTTATTTGGACCAATTTGTGGTGATTTTCATTGATGACATTCTTATCTATTCTCGTGATCCTCAAGAGCAAGGAGAACACCTAAGAATCGTTTTATCCATCTTACAAGAGAGACAACTTTTTGCTAAGCTAAGTAAGTGTGAGTTTTGGATGTCGGAGGTTAATTTTCTTAGTCATGTCATATCCCAGGGAGGTGTAGCAGTAGATCCATCAAAAGTTGAAGCAGTGATTAATTGGGAGAGATCGAAGAATGTTTCTGAAGTTAGAAGTTTCTTGGGATTGGCAGGTTATTACCGAAGGTTTATCAAAGGCTTTTCTCAATTGGCCTTACCAATGACGAAACTTACTCGAAAGGATCGTCTGTATGAGTGGGATTCGGCTTGTGAAAGAAGTTTTATGAGTTTGAAGGAAAGATTGACGACCGCTCCTGTCTTGATCATTCCTGATCCTAGTAAGTCGTATGAGGTATTTTGTGACGCATCAAAGATAGGCTTAGGAGGGGTGTTAATGCAAGATGGTCATGTGGTGGCTTATGCTTCTCGACAGTTAAGGGTTCATGAAGAGAACTATCCAACGCATGATTTGGAATTGGCGGCAGTTGTGTTTACACTGAATGTGTGGCGTCATTATTTGTATGGGGTGCATTTTGAGATGTTCAGCGATCACAAGAGCTTAAAGTATCATTTTGATCAGAAGGAGTTGAACATGCGTCAAGGAAGATGGATGGAGTAATTGAAAGATTATGACTTGGAACTAAAGTACCATCCGGGTAAAGCGAATAAAGTGGCAGATGCGTTAAGTAGGAAAGTGTTACATAATGCCGGATTAATGATGTTAGAGTATGCCTTATTGGAAAAGTTTTGAGATCTCAATCTCCATTTTGTTTGGACTTCTAATTGTGTAATTATGGGAAATTTGAATATCAATTCTAGTCTTAGGGAAGAAATCCAACAAGGTCAAGGGTTGAATGAGAAGTTACAAGAAGTGTTGGTACAACCGGGTTTTATGCGAGCTACCGACAGAATTATTTTGTTTAACCAAAGGATTTGTGTACCGGATGACCCGGAGTTGAAAAGAAGGATTTTGGAAGAAGCGCATAAGGGTACTTTTACTTACATCCTGGTTCTTCGAAGATGTATCAAGATTTAAAAAGGGACTATTGGTGGTTCGGTATGAAAAAGGATATTGCGGTGTACGTATCGGAATGTGCGGTATGCCAACAAGTGAAAATTGAGCACCAAAGACCGGGTGGCTTACTACAACCATTAGAAATCCCGGTGTGGAAATAGGATAGTATTTATATGGACTTCGCAGTTGGATTACCCCGTGCCCAAGGTGGTTATGATTCTATTTGGGTGATTGTGGATCGGTTGACGAAATCTACGCATTTCTTAGCCGTAAAGACTACCTACAAGGCGAGCCATCTCGCAAGATTGTTCATTTCGAAAATTGTAAGGTTGCATGGTATTCCCTCTAGTATTGTTTCGGATAGAGATCCAAAGTTTACTTCAAGATTTTGGAGAGCTTTTCAACAAGTTATGGGAACGAAGTTGTATTTGAGCACGTCGAATCATCCGCAAACGAATGGTCAGACGGAACGGATAATACAAACAATGAAAGATATGTTAAGAGCTTGTGTACTTGAAAGTGGAGGAAATTGGATAGAACTTTTACCGTTGATTGAGTTCTCTTATAATAACAGTTATCATGCAAGTATTGGTATGGCACCTTATGAGGCATTGTATGGAAGGAAGTGTAGGACGCCATTGTGTTGGGCAGAAGTTGGTGAAGATAGAATGTTGGGACCAGAGATTATCCAAGATACTACGAAAAAGATTAGGATGATCCGTGATAAAGTTAAACAAGCACAAGATCGTCAGAAAAGTTATGCGGATAACCGTAGAAGGCCTTTGGAGTTTGATGAGGGCGATCACGTGTTTTTGAAAGTTACTCCGAGGTTGAGGTTGAAAGGACTGTCTAAGTCGCAGAAGTTAAGTCCGAGATACGTGGGACCGTATCAAATTTTGGAAAGAATTAGTGAAGTAGCTTACAGATTAGCCTTACCACCTTCTCTGTCAGAGATGCACGATGTTTTTCATGTATCTCAGCTTCGGAAGTTTCTTCCAGATCCTCTTCAGCTAATTCTACCTGATACGATTGAGATAGAAGCAGATTTGACGTTTGAGCCTCAACCGAGTCATATCACGGGAAGAGAAACTAAGGTGTTAAGGAATAACGAGATTCCTCTTGTTAAGGTCTAATGGGATGAGACGCATCCGGGTGATGCAACTTGGGAGATAGAATCAGAGATGCGAGAAGTTTATCCTCATATTTTCAGGTAATTGTTTTAAATTCGTGGGCGAATTTCTATTTAAGGGGGGAGGATGTAATACCCCGTAAATTATTTTACTCTGGATAATATTATTATGATCAACTGTGTTCCGGTTTACTCTGAGAATTTATTGGATAAAATAATTAGAGTAAACTGATGAGCTTAGAGCGAATCCAATTAATAATATCTGACCCTGAGGTTTTATTATTTGGAGCTTTAGAGAATTTTTGGACATTTAGTAGTATTATTAACTAATAATAGTTACTATATGTTTTCTTTTCTCCCACTTGTGAAAAATAGAAAGAGAAGTGGAAAAAGATAGTAAGAGTGGAGAGAAGAAGAGCAAGAGGAGGAAAAGAGAGAAACCTAGAAGAAGAAGAATAAGAGCAAGGATCATCATTCATCCTTCACCAAATTATCTCACCTTCTTCATCATCATCCTCTATTCAAGGTGGGTTCTAGTTAGAACATTAGTTTTAGAGTTTTGGAAATGTTTGAGTTAGGTTAGAATTATTCAAATCGACAATCTAACGGTTAAAATTCTATATAAATTGTTAGTATAATCGTAATGTGCCTATGAACATTGGTGATACTTGTTTTGATTGTTTGGCATTGCTTTGGATTGGAAAAGTTAAATTTTGGGGGTTTGGAACCATGTAACCCGCAGCAGAAAAATTCTGTTTCTGGTGCGATTCGCCAGGCGAATCAGAATTCGCCAAGCGAATGGGGTTTTGCCACAGGTTCGCCAGGCGAAGTGCTGGCGAGAAGGAATTCGCCAGGCGAAATCCCGAGTCGCCAGGCGAATAGAGGAGGACAGAAATGTGTGAGCTACTGGAACTTTTGGATTTTCAAAATATTGGGTATTGCCACTGCCTCGCCAGGCGAAGTTCTGGAAAAGGGGGATTCGCCAGGCGAATTCTTAAGTCGCTAGGCGAATTTGTCTATTTCTCAATAATTTTCTTTTCTTAAAAAATTCTTAACTTTTGTTTCGTGTATCCGATTTAAGTGTTCTTGATACCGATAGAGAGCTATGAAAATACTCTATCTAATGGAAGTGGAAAATTTCTAGATTGATGCCCGATTAAATAAATCGGAGGGAACCGGAATTGGTGTAACTTGTGATATGTTGAATTATGTGATTCCATTATATATTTGACTTATGTTTACCTATTCCCTTGTTATTAAACATGTTTGAGAGTATATGCATGTTAAAATATGAAATAGGTAAAGTGAGGAATATTACCACAACTTATATTAGAACCTAGTAACAGCTAGGAAAAATGATGAATAACATAACGACGACGCTCGTGCATGAGAGGCCGAGGCGTGCGTCTATTACCGAAAGGTATAGGAAAGACTAATGACAGTATTATGGAGCACGTGTAAATGATGTTAAATGTTGAGAGAAGGCAAAAGAGGCCAAAAAGGCTAATGTGGCCTAGGATTGTTAAATACAATTATGGTTGTATGTGAAATCACGAAATCGTAACCATCATTCTATTATGTGCCATTTCATGAGTAACGAGCTCCTCTGTAATGAATGTACGATTACTTGGTAGGTTTGATTCCCAATGTTATAGTACGAATGGAGCTTCCGGGTAAAGAGACTTGTGACGGTGTACGAACCGTGTGAAGTGATGATTTAAGGTGATAATGTGTCCCTTATTTCCGAATCCATCTCATGTGCCAAGTAATCTACGAAGGTCCATGACTCATTCCTACTTCTAGACGTAGAAGAGGGCGAGAGAAAGGGGATGCCTTGACAAGGTTGACGATAGTGATACACTTTTGAGTTAGCAGACTCAATAACGTGTTTCCACATAGTGTGTGTGAGTACTCAAAGTCACTTCCCTTCCTCTTTTGACTTGAGTTAGGTACGATAGAACCTTGTAAAGTCGAGGGGACCTATAAGATAGGGAACTCACTGAGATTTGATGTATCTCACCCCATGTTGTTGGTTATATTACAAGTACCACAGGTTCGGCGAAGGGTAAGGATAAAGTTGTTTGACTTTCCTTACTATCCTGGCTTTTTGAGGTGGCAATGCTTCCGTTGTGAAGATTTTTGAGATCATTATTTGATCTAGTTCTTAGTGTTGGAACATCTTGTATATATATAATGCCATAGTTGTTTTTTTGTATTAGGTATTTTGGGCATGTATATGTATAATGTGTTTACTAGTATATTTATGGTATTTCAGTATCAAACGTAGAATTCATGTATATTATATATTTTGATGTATATATATATATGGGTGTTACACTCGTGCAGAAAAGGCCAAGACGTGTGTCCAATACTGAATGATATAGAAAAGAGTGAGACACTAGTATGGAACATGTGTATTAACCATTGTGGTTTTGTGAAAGACAAAAGAGGTCTTAAGGCGAATGTGGCCTTGTGATTATCGAATACTATCACGTTTATGTATATGCTCACGTAATCATAACCATTTTCTTTTGAGTTGCCCTTGAGAGGCCTTCATGAGTCTCGAGCTACTCTGAAGTGCAGGCATGATTACTTGGCAGGTTTGATTCTCGTGTGTAGTACGAATGGAACCTACGGGTAGAGACTTGTGATGGTTAACAGGCCATGAGAAGTGACGGATCACGGTTAACAGGCCGATGATCCCGAATCCATTTCGTATGTCAAGTAACTACAAGGATCCATGACTCGGGTCGACTTCTAGACGTAGAAGCGGACGGGAAAAGGGGATGCCTTGGTACAGGTTATCGATTAGTGAGATTCTTGAGTTAACAGGCTCAAGACGTTTTTCCTTTCGTGTGAATTTATGAGTTAACAGACTCATGACATGTTTCCATACAGTGTGAGATTGTGAGATTGAGAAATCAAGGTCATTTCCCTTCCCCTTGACTTGAGTTAGGATCGGTTAAAACCTTGTACAACTGAGAGAATCCATAAGATTGGGAACTCACTGAGATTTGATGTATCTCACTCCACTATTGTTGTTATATTACAGGTGTGGTTTGCAGGTTTGATTTACAAGTGGAGCTATGCTTGGATGTTTTAAGAGAAGCTCGGTATTAGTTTTTTCGCTGTGTAATCGGTTGTATACAATTGAGGATATTGTATATTGATCTTAGTTTTTATTATTTTGGATAGTTTCCATGTCTTATGCCAAATGTTGTATTTATGTTTAGAAATGGACAAGTTTGTGAATTATGCCAATAGGCACTTATGATGGTGTCAGTACCAAATAAAAACACTTGTATGGTATTATTCTAGATAAATATTATACAGGGCGTTTCAGAGAGAAAACAAATAGTAGTTACAAATGTATATTTTGTTGCATTAGACACTGTAAAAAGTTGACAAATGCAATTCAAGAAGTTGGTTTTAAACTAATATTTGAACAATCCATTTAAGTTGTTAACAAATACATAGTATTTGGTATAAAATGTGTGAGTGTATCATTAACAATACAAGTTTGGTTGGGAAAGTATTATTTGGACACAAAATGCCGTTATTTTGGTGATGTGGCATTTTTTTAAAGAATGGCAGATTAGAGTTTTCCACAACATCTAATTTTCTTATATTATAGATATACAATAACTAAATATATTAAATAAATTAGTATTTGTCTTATCTCTCTAAATCTAAATTCAAGTGCAGATTTTATGTGAATCAAATTGAAAGATAAAACGATAATTAAAAATCAAATAAAATGATTTGATAATAAAACCTTTTTTTTTAAACCAATAATCAAATCACCAAAATAATATTTAAATTCAATATTTATCTTTCCCAAATAATTGAAATAAATATATATTTCTAAATATATACCCTCTAGCCACAAATAAAGTGTTCAAAATCAAAATCATTAATGAAAAAATATTTTTATGATTTTCAATCATTGATCATAACCATATATGTGATTTCAAATATATTTAGAAAAATATATATTAAATAAAATATCACTCAAAGAAAACCAAAATTTTCACAAATACTTTTCTTTCAAAAAAAAATTTATTCTGAATCAAAACTTTATCATATAATTTGCAAGTCAAATTCAAAACTTTATTTGATGGCAACAAATTATATTTGAATCAAATCTAAAATTTGTGATATATATCACAATAAAATATTTAATTTCAAATAAAAAACTTTATTTTTAATATATTTCTTTGATTTTATTTTATACAAAATCATGATCAAAACAAATATTTAGGATTATAATGCAATTAAGGACCAAATAATTGCAATCATCAATGAAGAAATATTTATATATAGATGTATAATTGTTTATTTGAAAGAATATAAAAGAACATGTTGTGATACTCCAAATTTTACCCTTAGATTCTTTGATTTTTTGCATATCATTTTAGGTCAATTATTTTTACATAATACCCAATTTATCAGCTGGAATAAACTTGTTGGATTTACAGCCGAATCGGTCAAACTAAAAGTCAACAGTGCGAAAAATCAGTGGACGGAAAATTTTAAAATCGAGCTTACAGACGTCAGTGATATTAATCTACGTTTGACCAAACGCTGTATTTTTCCGAATAGTATATTTTTTACTGATCATTTTGGTGTACTCATTTTATTTTTTCGAACACTTCGATATCGGTCTGATTATTCGTTTTATCGTTTTATTTCTATTTCTAATTTAATAATCATTTTAATTATTCAGTTTTTTACTCTTAATTTTATTTTTTAATAATTAATACTTCTTTTCTATTTTATACATAATTTTATTTTAATTTTTTTTCAAACTGATTAAACAAATTTCATAAAGTTGATTTTAAGTTCCCATACACTTTTTAGGTTGTACAAGCTACAATATATTTTTCTTCACGCAGACCTACTACTCTCTTTTTCTTTTTTCAACGGCTATGTTTTTTGTCTTTTTACCCTCTTCCACGTTTCCTTGTCTAAAAAAAATATAAACAAACACATCATCTCACTCCCTCAACTCCATTTTATTTTCACATCTCTCTCTCTCTCTCTCTCTCTCTCTCTCACAGTAAACGTACACATGCTGCAATAAAACCTCACATACACACTTGCAACACACTTCTATTATCTTCCTATATATACTCTCTCACGTGAAGAAACAAGACCACAAGTCACAATACTACGCATTTAATATAATTCATTTTTTTTTCTCAACCTCTTTTGATGATGATGAAGCTTAAACATACACTCTCATCCTTCGTTTCCTTTTCTGCCATAGAAGCTCATCTCGAAACCTTCACTTCATACTAAAAGAGAAGAAAACACATTGCATACTGTAAATAATTACCACCATCGGCCATGCTACTATACCACCACCTTGATATCATACTCTCATTTTTGTTCCTTTACAATAACAACCTGATATACCAACTCATCATCAATATCTTCTCATACACAAAATCATAACCTTCCATCTCCTATCATCTTCTTTTCTTCCAACCATACAATAACACCCACAAGTTGTACAACAACAACAAGCAGGGCAGAGACCGTTTTCGTAACACTTCATCACAGCAACACCTTCACAACTCGGCAGCAGCGCCGGGAAAAGCGTGTTGGTTACATTTCAATTTGATTTGCACTTATGCTATTTCTTTCTTTTATATTTTTGTTTGAGTTTCAATCTTGATCATGTTGTTTGTTTTGTTGCCTGCATTTCAATTGTTGAGTTATGCTTCATTTTGATTCGGCTCGTCTTCGTGGGTTTATGTTGTTGATGACTTAATTTTATTTTCAGTTATGTTTTGATTTCATTAGGCACTGAACCTCTCATTTTTTGTCTTATGGTTATCTACTATTAACATTTATAGTGATTATGTGTGTCATGTTTCTTTCACCATGTTATAGTTTTCATGTTTATTCACATATTAAGAGGGAGAGGTATCATGGCATGTTATTGAGAGGAAAGGGTGAGAGATCCGTTTGTAGGAGAGTGTATACTCTCATGTTGCAGCATGAAGCTTGTGTTACTGAAGATGATTCATATTTTGTGGGTATGTTTTAAAACCAAGTTTGAAAAAGTCAACATTTTCTTTTTACTTATTATTATTGGTACTATCCTTAACTGTAATTTATTTAAGCTTAGTTCAAATTTTAATTTAAAATTTGTATATATACTTTTGTCTTTTTGTTTTATAATATATACACTTATTTTTCTTTAGTTATATAAATATTTTTTAGTTTTATTTGTTTTCTTATACATACATATATAATGCAACGTTTTATCCTTTATATATATATATATATATGAAATTCTGGTACCAGATATGTGATGTTACGTGTGATGTTACGTGTGATGTCACAACAACACACTTTGTAATGGACAATATAAAACAACAGAAGAGTACACAAAGAATTGTTCACCCAGTTCAGTTAAACAACTTACTCTGGGGGCTACCAAGCCAGGAAGAAATTTCACTATTAGTAGAATTAATTTACAGACTCAACAACCCAGTTGACATCTCCTAAACTTAATCTCTACCTAATGAACTTTCTACCTAAGAGACCACTTAGGTATGAGAACACTACTCACTTCCTAAAACACCTCAAAGATCACACTTTGAGAAACACCTTGATCCTGCTTACAAGCTTTGATCAAGTAACAACACTCTCTTGCTTCACAGCTCTAAGAGAGTACACCTTACAACTCACCAATTCAACCTAGAATGGTTTACAAAATACTCGTACAAAGACAATGATTGACACTCAATATATGCTCTCTATTTTCTGTGCTTTCTTCAAAGGATTGATGCGCTTTATATAGCTCTTTGATTTGGGCTGGGACCTGTTACAATATCTGACCTGATTTGTTATTTAAAACTGAATCTTCAAAAACATATTTTCTCTCCAAAATCTTTTAAAAATCTTCAGCCTTTAAACACTCCTACAAATCTGCATCAAATCTGTTTGCAACAGAAAATATCTCCTCCAAGATATTCGCAACCAAAAACTCTAACAGCTCTCCCAAATTCCAGCTAATACGCTTAACCCTAAAAACATCTCAAACCTGATGTTTTAATGATCTGCATATCTGATGTCATGATATCGCATGTGACATCAGACTTCAAAACTTCAACAATTTAAACACTTAACATTATCCAATGTTAAGACTCAATGTTAAGACATCACCCATGTGACATCAACATTGAACAACTTTGTTTTACCAAAATTCTAGCCAATCCAAGAACTAACAATCTCCCCCTTTGGCTAATTTTGGCTAAAACAATCTCTGCAACATCAGAGACTTCAGCAGCGGATAAAAATTGAAAAATGTTAAAAACTCCTAGCAGCACTCCTTCAAAACAGCTCCTACTTCAAAATGATGCACATACTCCATCAGCTCAGCAAAGGGTCAGGCTCCCCCTCAAAACCAGAACCAGCATACAACTGCACAAACACTCTCCCCCTCAAGTTCTGCACCACATCAAAAACAGGATTCACAACCACACCTTGGCTTGGCTAACTCTCCCCCTTTTTAGCCATAATTGGACAAACGCCTACTAACTACCAGTTAGTCCTAAGCTAGCTCTCATTGTCAGTCTAAAGTCAGCATTCAAGACAAGACAAATCACAGAACAAAAACATAAAAAGTGCTTAAAACATAATATTTAGGTTACAAACCAAACACATCAAGTGCAAAACAACAAAAGCAAAAAAAACTACTGTCTAGCAGAAACAACAAAAGAAACTTAATCTTCATCAGAGCTAGGCCCATCTCCATCATCCTCAGAATTGACACCTTCAGCATCATCATTATCATCCTGTTCCAAGGACTGGATCAACTTCTCAATTTCCTTCTTTCTAGTCATGCTGGTACTGATCACAATATCCAGATCCTTGCAAGTAGCCTTCAATTCTGCAAGCAAATCAGCTTTGGTACTTTTCTTCTTGACACCAGCATCTGATGTTGAGACAATGTCTGGAACATGACTCCCAACAAACAATTTTGGATGCAGAGATAATGGAGACTCCCTCTTGCAGGCTGTGTCTGAACTTGTCAATATGCCAGGATGTTGCTTCAGAATTACTCCACAAATGAGAGATGGAAATGCTATAGGCATTTTGATAGCATTAGTGGTGGCATGTTTCACAGTCTGTTCAAAAATATATGATCCATAGTCAAATTTCTTCTTAGTGCCAACAGCATAAATGAACCTTCCTAATCCCACAGCTGTTGTGGTTTTATGATTAGTAGGCACCCAATTTGCAGCTCCAATTCTGTGCAAGATAGCATACTTAACACTAAGTTTGCTAGTTGTCAATTTTCCTTTCAAGGGCCACACCTTTACTTGACCAGCAGTTATCTCCTTGCAAACATCATTATCAGTAACTTCTAACTCTGTAAACTCTTCTTCTTTTCTTCCTAGGTAATTGTTGATAACCTCAGGAGAGAACTCAATACATTTGCCTCTAACAAACACTTTCATTAAATCCACACTTCTTTTGTCAGAAATATTCATAGGAATGTTGACCATAAACTCCTTAACCAGACTGTCATAACACTTGAAGAACCCACAAACAGTCCTCATCAATCCAGCAACCTTTATCACCTCTATTACTTCTTTAATTTCCATAGCCTCTTTGCCAATCTCTCTTTCAAGAGCAAGTCTTCTTTGACAAACAAATTTCCACATGGAAGCACTGCTTGCATAATGGAATGAAATGTTGTCAACAGGAACATCAGGTATCTTGTCTGCAATTCTCTTCAAGATTGACTTTCTCACAGGAGTGATGTCTTGAACATCATCCTCAACATTATACTCTGATTCAGATTCTTCCAACAGCTTCCTCTTTCTGGGATTCACAACAACTTTACTCCATGTTTTTGTTAGACCAACAACAGAAGTCTTTTTCTTCTTTCCTTCAGCTGACTTCTTAGGAGAAGATTCCACATTCTTTCCTTTTCTAGTTTTAAGTCTTTTGGCAAGACCAGGTACAACATTTCCAATCACTTCATCTTCAGACAGGTCAACAACATTTACCACATCTTCATTCTTCTTTCCACCAGGGCTAGTTTCAACATCCCTATCAGGTGATGTTCTGACATTTGTTTCAACATCAGCTTCCTCATGAACACCTTCTTCTTCAACACCTACTTCAGCATCTTCAATGACAGACATAGCCAGTCTGTGAAGATTTGTATCAGCACTTTGCATGTCCTCCTTTTCAGCAGGTATTTGTCTAAGGGGAATAGAAATGCCTTTTGCAGATAAATCCTTATCCAAAATTTTGGTGGCAATCTGATTAAGACTGCGATCAACATCAAACCTCTCTTCAACAGCTTGAGGGGTGGAAGATCCAGATGCATATTTCTCTTTAAAAAGAATGCTAGTGACTAACCTCCTAGTTTCACTATCATCAATTTTAGGTGTAGGCCTTTTGGGTTGCAGTTTGGAAGGTCTTGACTTACCAGATTCAGGAACCAACATGGAGATGGGTGCTACATTCAAAGTTTCTTCTGCAGAGCCCTCTTCTGTAGAAACCCTAGCTTTTTCGCGCGATGAACTTTGTGAAGCAGATTTCTTAGATGGAGATGATATATGTTTTGACATTGTTCCTGTGAAGCACTTTAGATTCAGAGATGAATGGCAATTTTTGTTGAAGGAGAAGGAGATGAACAGATTAGGGATATGAAGTTTGATGAAGCATAAGATGGCTACAATAGGTAATGATAGCCTAAAGTATGGAGCCTGATTTTGTGGATCACTTAAAAGCCAATCAATGAGTTTCTCCCTCCAAAATAACTTTCCTTTTAAATTTTTAAAAGAATTCACACCATAAGTTATTAACTCTAATTGACCTTTCAACATGCTCAAACTTTCACACTTAATGTTACAGTCTGATGTCACAACATCAACCTTAACATCATTAGATGAGCTGACCTCTTGAGGTACCCATTGATAACAATTATCTCTGGATCTGACTCCCTTCATAACAACCTCATTCTTCTCATTAGACACCAAACACTCATCTTTAGTGTAGCTGACTTTGTATCCTTCATCACAAAGCTGACTTATGCTAATCAAATTAGCACTCAAACCTTTGACAAGAAGCACATTGTCAAGATCAGGTCCATAATGACACTTCAATTTTCCAACTCCTTTTACCTCCCCTTTCTCTCCATTACCAAAAGTAACATCATTTGAGGAGCAAGAATTGATCTCCACCAAATGATTTTTGGACCCAGTCATATGCTTTGAACATCCACTGTCAAAGTACCATCCATCCTTAGCAGAATGTCTATCTGATGTGTGAGCCAATAAACAAGTAACCTCAGCTTTAGGAACCCATTGTTTAACAACCTTAGTCCTGTTCTCCTTCTGTCTAGGTTGAGGGACAGATTTGGGATATCCATGCAGTTTGAAGCAAGAAAACTGCATATGACCAAATCTTCCACAATAGAAGCACCTTACTCTCTCTTCTCTGAAGTTGTTAACCTTCTTGCCACCTTGATGATTTAACCAACAAGACTTCATTTTCAAGATCAGCTTTAATAGTCTCAAGCTGAACAATTTGTTTCTTTTGTTTCTCACTTTCTTGACAAACCTCTGCACTCCTCAGACATAACTCTTGATAGGAGGCTGCTAACTCCTCAAAAGTCAGTTCCTCATCACTTGATTCTCCATCAGACACACATGTCCCTGTCAATGCTCTAACATGCTTGGCTGACTCTTCTTCACTTTCACTGTCAGTATCAGACCAAGAAACAGTCATGCCCTTCTTCTGCTTCTTAAGGAATGTAGGATATTCTTTCTTGACATGCCCATAACCTTCACACTCAAAGCATTGGATCCCTTTGTCTTGAGCAGTTTTCTCTTCATCCTTTTCTTTTGACTTGCTGATGTCAGAGGAGATGTTCTTAACATTAGGTTTGTAGTTTCTATTCATTCTTTTGAACACCTTGTTGATCTGTCTTCCCAGCATAGCAATAGCCTGAGATAGCTCCTCCTGAGATTCAGCACCATTCCCTTTCTTCTCTTCTTGAGTATTAGATACCAAGGCTATACTTTTGGTCTTCTTTTCAGGTTCCTCTTCATTCAACCCTAACTCAAAAGTTTGAAGAGATCCAATTAGCTCATCCACTCTCATTTTACTGATGTCTTGAGCTTCTTCAATTGCAGTCACCTTCATCTTATATCTCTTGGGAAGGGACCTAAGGATTTTCCTCACCAGCTTTTCTTCAGTCATCTTTTCTCCAAGAGCACTAGAGGCATTAGACAGCTCAAGAATACTCATATGAAAGTCATGAATAGTTTCATCTTCCTTCATCTTTAGACTTTCAAACTTTGATGTCAGAAGTTGAAGTCTTGACATCTTAACCTTTGAAGTTCCTTCATGAGTAGTCTTCAAGATGTCCCAAGCTTCCTTAGCAACTTCACAGGTATTGATCAACCTGAATATGTTCTTATCAACTCCATTGAAAATAGCATTTAACGCTTTGGAATTACCAAGGGCAAGCTCATCTTCTTCCTTGGTCAATTCTTCTTCAGGTTTCAGTTTTGAGCTGCCTTCTTTTTCTTTCCCAGCATCATCTTTCTTAACAACAACAGGTGCTTTCCATTCTTTTAAGATAGCCTTCCAAGCCCTGCTGTCCAAGGATTTCAAAAAGGTAATCATCCTTGGTTTCCAATAATCATAATTAGAGCCATCCAAAATAGGGGGTCTATTCACAAATCCACCAACTTCCTTGTCCATCTTTACCAGAAAGTATCATCCCTAGATTTCACCCAGATGCAGAGCAGGATGCCTGCTCTGATACCAATTGAAATTCTGGTACCAGATATGTGATGTTACGTGTGATGTCACAACAACACACTCTGCAATGGACAATATAAAACAACAGAAGAGTACACAAAGAATTGTTCACCCAGTTCAGTTAAACAACTTACTCTGGGGGCTACCAAGCCAGGAAGGAATTTCACTATTAGTAGAATTAATTTACAGACTCAACAACCCAGTTGACATCTCCTAAAATTAATCTATACCTAATGAACTTTATACCTAAGAGACCACTTAGGTATGAGAACACTACTCACTTCCTAAAACACCTCAAAGATCACACTTTGAGAAACACCTTGATCCTGCTTACAAGCTTTGATCAAGTAACAACACTCTCTTGCTTCACAGCTCTAAGAGAGTACACCTTACAACTCACCAATTCAACCTAGAATGGTTTATAAAATACTCGTACAAAGACAATGATTGACACTCAGTCTATGCTCTCTATCTTCTGTGCTTTCTTCAAAGGATTGATGCGCTTTATATAGCTCTTTGATTTGGGCTGGGACCTGCTACAATATCTGACCTGATTTGTTATTTAAAACTGAATCTTCAAAAACATATTTTCTCTCCAAAATTTTCTTAAATCTTCAGCCTTTAAACACTCCTACAAATCTGCATCAAATCTGTTTGCAACAGAAAATATCTCCTCCAAGATATTCGCAACCAAAAACTCTAACAGCTCTCCCAAATTCCAGCTAATACGCTTAACCCTAAAAACATCTCAAACCTGATGTTTTAATGATCTGCATATCTGATGTCATGACATCGCATGTGACATCTGACTTCAAAACTTCAACAACTTAAACACTTAACATTATCCAATGTTAAGACTCAATGTTAAGACATCACCCATGTGACATCAACATTGAACAACTTTGTTTTACCAAAATTCTAGTCAATCCAAGAACTAACTATATATATATATATATATATATATATATATATATTAGTTATAATATATATTTGTCGTGTATGCTTGCGTTACGACGATGGCTTGCTCGATTTTGCTTATTATTATTCTGGCAGATATTTATTTGCTTTATGAGCTTAGTAAATCCAGTTAATGCTTGTATAGAGATTCTAGTTATGAGGCTGGGGCGGTGGAATTTGGTTTCGTTGCAAATATGATGAAATTCTAGTGTTGGCACTTAGTTTATCATTAATAAAAATGATCTGTATTTAACTTGTTGCTTTTCAAGTAATGCATATATAAAAAAAAAAATAAAAAAACACTTTTAAACCATTTATTCTATTTTTTATTTTCTTATTTTTTAATTTTATTTAGTTAGTTTTATAGTTAAAATTAGCTTAATCATTTAATTAGCTTTTAAATATAACTTTTTGTCTTTGATTTTTGTCTATTTAGATTTTTAATTTTATTCTGACAATTTCTGATGTTCATTTTAATTTAATTCTTATTGCATTCACTGTATATATGTTGCTGTTCATTCTACTCTCGATACCGGAGGTTTCCTCCTTGTCCCTCTGTTACCTATACCTCATTCCAAAGGAAAGGACCCTATAGTTGACTGTCACGTCATTTAGGATAGCCATATCTATCATTCCCTTATCTCACGCCGTCGTGCGATTGAGACTTGCCTTCCCATTTTTACCTAGCCTTAGGATTGGAGTCGCCGCACTCCACGTAGGTGTCTTGCTGTCAGACCCTACTTTCCCGTGGACACTTCTTTCTCGTTTTACCTAGTCTTAAGTTTGGAGTCGCCGCACTCCACGTAGGTGTCTTGCTGTCAGACCCTACTTTCCCTTAGAACCTTGACCACAGTCAAGAGTTTTTCACCCTATTGAGGGGAACTACGATTGCTCTGATTTCTCAAAGTACCTTTTGAGAATACGTAGGCATAGGATTGTGAGATCCTAGCGAGCTACCTTTTTCTTTTTCCATCTTTTTCCTTTACATCCAATGCCTTATTGGAATTCACCATTTCTCACCTTTTTACTCCGTATTGAGGGGAACTACGAATGCTCTGATTCCATTCCCGTCAGGATACGTAGGCACGAGATGCGATGTCTTGGCGAGCATACTTAGTGTATATACCCCTAGGTTTTCCTTTACCTTAGCACATTTCCCTTCGCAAGCAAACTTTAGCATAACACAAATACTAACAAGAGGTTCCTGTAGAGTACTACAGATATCTAGGATGCTAACTCCTTCCTTAGGTATAACTAACCCCCAACCTTAGATCTCTTAGCTGTGTCTCTACATAGCGCACTTAGGGTTTTCCTCGATCTTTACCCATTCCTTTGGATAAATCAAAGTTCGGCGGTGAATTTCAAAGATGTGTGATTCAAGTTAATTAATAGCTTGATATCCGATTCTCACCGCAACACATGCGTGCATATAAATTTATATGGAAGAACTTAAACCATACAAATTGTTTCAAAACAAATATACACACAATCATAAATTTCATACTATCACAATGATTTAACAAGTAAAAGAAAACATCCCCAAATATTATTACCATAAAAAATTCATATCTTGAAAACAAAATTCACACAATCATGAATTTCAAATATATGTTTCATAATCGCATATTCACACAAAAATTGAAGTTTAGTGGACAAATTTCAATAAACTTAACATGAAGACCTGTTCTGATACCACTTATTGGAGTTAAATCAATAACAATTAATCACATATACATGTTCAACATATTATGTCATATACTTTAGTGCAGAATAGAATAGATAATACGAACATATATATAATTATAGGATCTACGACATGTTAGTATATGAAAGAACAGATTGTAGGAATACTTAGATGAGATTGCAGGAATACATAGATCTATTGAGAAAGTTTTGTTGGCGGTAATCCTGAAAGGTAGAAGACAAACAACGAACACCATGTGTCTTGTATGGTTCTTCCTCAATCGGTACTCATAATGCCTTGAATACTCTTCAGATGGGAAGAAGAGATAAATTGTTTGTGTACGGTATATTGGAGACCATAGTCTATATATAAGGTGGTGACCAATTAGGGTTCTCATTATTTCAAAATGGGTCATCCTGACATTCACCCATATTTGAGCTCATATCCAATTAATCAATTAATTTTTTTTTCTTTCTTTTCGGAAATCTTGGTATCCGGTCTTGCGACCGACTAATTCAAGAGGGACCAATCCCACCGTCCACTAGCGGGGGCCCCGTTTAAAGCAAGAGCAAAGCTCCGTATAGACTAAATAAAAATATAATTAGTTTTTTAAATTTATTTGACCACTTAATTAATTAAGGCTCTTAATTTTGATAAATAGTTAATATAATTGAAATATGTGTACCCACATAATAATTATTGGAATATAATAATTAAATAATATTTAAATTATAAAATATTTCAACATGATTCTCATTGGTCTCCGGAATAGATGGCTGGAGAGTACTAGCCAAACTAACTTTACAAATCTTATTTTCACGCACATATTTAGCGAAGTGAATTCTTGCGCTGATTTTTTTGTTATTATAAGTATCACCGCAAATTCCTTAATTACTTTTGATTTTATAAAAAATAGGTTAGATATACTTTTAATTTTTTATGGAGATTATTTTTATTATTCTTTTAGTAATCATTTAGATGTATTTTTTTTCTTTAATATAATCAGGTTTTATTAAAAAAACTGTAATTATAAATTCAATACATTAGAAGAAGGAAAAAAGAAAACTAATATAATAATTCACTAGCTTGACATTTGTGTGGAAAAAATAATAATCAAGGACGGGAGTTTTTAACTAGCTAAGTCTTTGGAGTGATCTCAGTTCTAGTAGATAAGAGGTGTTGAATTCTAAATTTAAATAAGTGTTGATTCAAAATTGAAGTTAAAATATAGTTTAGTCAAGAATTCACCTAAAACAAAACAAAAATTGATGTCGCATGCATGTTTACTGTGGAATATGAGAAATGTACAATGAAACCTTGGTCATCTAATTAATTTTCATTGTGTAAGATATTTATCCAAAATTTCAAATGTCAGTATAAGAAATTTATTTTATAGACTAGATATAGCATTTTTTCTTCAGCACGTTCCATCTTGTTTTCTATATTCTTAAAATTGAAAGATTTAAAGTTGAATCTTCTTCTTTAGTATGTGTATATATACCATCCTCTTTCTCCTTAATTAGACATCACAAACCAAAAAGCTAGCCAACATTACTTATTCACCAATATCATGGCTAACGCCAAATCCTTCTTATATCCAACCTTCTTCACAACCTTTCTCTTCTTTTCCTTTGTAAACGCCACTTACTATCAAGACATATCTCCATCATTCCTTGGTTTCAAGCAAGAGAAACTCACTCACATCAACTTTTTCTTCCATGACGTCGTTACCGGCCCAAAACCCACCATGATCATATCCTCCGAATCTCCTTTAAACGGTAAATCCGAATCTCCCTTACCGTTCGGGTCCATAGTGGTTTTGGAAGATCCACTAACGGTTGGACCCGAACTTAGCTCCGAACAAATCGGAAAAGCTCAAGGCTTCTACTTAACCGTTTCTCAGGCTGCCGTGCGTGATTTGGAGTTAGTTATGGGAATGACTTTTGTGTTTACACAAGGGAAATACAACGGTAGCACGCTAAGCGTGCTTGGGCGCAACACGATTATTTCTCCAATAAGAGAAATGCCGATTATTGGTGGAACTGGAGAATTTCGATTTGCACGTGGTTATCTTCAGGCAAAATCGTATACAGTTGATTATTATTTAGGTGACGCTATTGTAGAATATAATATCTATGTGTTTCATTATCCTTCAACTTCATCATCTTCAGAGATTTTTGCTGACGGTAGTCGATTCATGAACGAACCTATGTTTGGCACAATATAAAGGAAAAAAGTTTAAGAACTAAATAATAAGTAGAGAATAAGGGGCATATATGTAAGCTATCTAAATAATTGGGATGCTTATTATTGCTAGTTTGTAATTGGAGGGGAAAAGACAAATGACAATGAAATGTATTTGAATTAAAAAATATATAATGCTCAATAAAAGTTTATGATGTTTTGTAGTTTCACCGTATTAATTTTTAATTATATTCTAAGTTCACAAAAGTACACTTAATTCTTTTTTGAATATTCGATATTACTTTTTCTTTAAAATTATCTTTTACAGAAATATTATTCGAACACGCATTTTAACATCAAATATTTACATCATATATACTGTTCATCGTATTTATATGGTGAACAATATTTTTTTTAATAAAAAATATAATTATGAACAATACGTAATCAATGCGTGACAAGTGTTTTGAAAATACATGAACAATGTCCCGTGAACAGTATGTTTGCACAATGAATTTAAGTTGTGAAACAAAATTAGTTAATAAAATATAAAAAATTGATTAATAAAGTTATTAAATTAGTTAATAAACGCTCAAATATTAAAAATAGTTTTTATGTAGTAAAACAAAATTGATTGATGAAAATTAAGAAGTTGATTAATTAAATTATAAATTTGATTAATAAACGTTCAAAATAAGTTTTAGCGAAAATAAAGTTGATTAATAAAATATAAAATATTGATTAATGAAGTTATGAAATTATTACACAATTTTATATTAATACCTTTTAATAAAAAAAAATAAAAAAATGATAATTTTTTGTAAATTTTAAAAAGAGATTAATTGGAATACACTGTCAGCGTAAAACTGTTAAATGTAATTCATAGTGTCGAAGTCGAAGCATTCATAGCTTAGTGTCGTGTCGAATTGTTTAGGTTGTTTCGACAGAATCGTGTTAGATTTGATTTGATTGGATTCAGATTTGGTTAGATTAGATTTGATATTTTGGGCTTTTAATTTTGGGCCTTTGCAAATCTATATCTATAAATATGAAGTATCCTTGCATTGTAATCATAACATTGTATAGCATTCACAGTTGCGGTTAGCAGTGAAAATACAATAGTAACAGAAATCCCACGGTTAGTGGGTAAAATTTTCTCCAAATATTTCTCCTCTCTCTCTTTTCTTCCTGTTCTTAGTTTGTTCTTCTTCTTTCTTTGTTCTTCATTGCTATTGTGTAGTGGATTTGTGTACAATCTTGAGATCAAGATTGAAGTGGAATTCCCATAGGGTGTGGTGAATTTCCAACATCTGGTATCTAGAGCTCCGGTTACGATTCAAGGAGGAAAATCGTGATGGCTATGAATCATTCAAATGGGCACTTTCCGGCGACCCTACCAATTCTCAAGAAAGATAATTATGAGAATTGGTGCAAGCATATCAAGGTGGTTTTCTGTTATCAAGATCTTTGGGATCTTGTGAAGGAATGAGTAACACCGCTTGGAGAGAACGCGACGGATCAAGAAAATGCTGCACACAAAGAATTGAAGAAGAAAGATTATAAAGCGTTGTTTATAATCCATCAATGTGTTGATCCAGATAACTTTGAAAAAGTTAGCGATGCAGAATCAGCAAAGGAAGCATGGGAGATTCTTGAAAAGTCATTTGGAGACGCAGAGAAGGTGAAAGAGGTGAGGTTACAAACTCACAAGAGAACCTATGAGTTGCTTCAGATGGAAGACAACGAAAGTATTACAGATTTCTTCACCAGAGTTACAAAGCGGGTGAATCAAATCAAAGTATGTGGAGAGGTGTTGACATCAAGATCAGTTGTTGCAAAGATCTTGAGGTCATTGGCTCCAAAATTCGACCACGTGGTAGTCGCCATAGAAGAGTCGAAAGACTTGTCAGTATTGACGAAGGAAGAGCTTCAAGGGACGCTTGAGTCTCATGAACAAAGGATGGCTGAGAGAGCTGCAGCAAAGTCGAAGAGTGATATGGCTTTGCAGGCGCGGTCAGAAAAGGAAAGGAAAGGTAAAGGAAGCTGGAATGGCAACAAAGGAGGAAACCAGTCGAATCAGAAGAAACCTTGGAACCAAGGCAACCAAAGAGGTGGTGTTGCAGGTAGAAGAAAAGGTGGTGATCGAAAATCTGACAAAAGTCACATTCAATGTTTTAATTGTCAGAAGTATGGCCATTATGTTAGTAACTGTCCAGAAAAGAAGAAAAATCAAGAAACTGATGCAAATCTGGCGAAGCATGAAGAAGAAGAGACGTTGCTGATGGTCACAACAAAAGATGAAGAAAGATTCCAAGATCAGTGGTACTTGGACTCAGGATGCTCATTACACATGACTGGGAGGAAAGATTGGTTTGTCAACATGAAGCCCTCGTCGAAGAACACTGTGAAGTTTGCAAATGACAACACTCTAGCAGCTGAAGGTGTTGGTGATGTTCTGATTATGAGGAAAGATAGCAAAAGGTCAACAATTTCCAATGTGTTGTACATTCCAGGTATGAAGAGTAATTTGCTCAGTATAGGGCAGCTGGTCGAAAAGAACTACAAGGTAGTTGTCGAAGACAAGATGGTGAGAGTTCTCGACGCAGATGGTAGGTTGATCTTGAAGGCTCCAATGTCTCAGAATAGGACCTTCAAGATTGAACTCAAGGTGATGGAGCACAAGTGTCTAGCAACGGCAGCCATCAGAGATGAGTGGTTATGGCATTTTCGACTAGGCCATCTCAACTTCAATGACATCAGAGAACTGAAGAGGAGAAATATGGTTTCAGGATTACCAGAAATTGACATTCCAAGTGAATTCTGTGAAGAGTGTGTTCAGTCGAAACAACACAAGAATAGCTTCAGCAAGGATGCAGGAAGGAAGTCGAAGGCAATTCTTGAAGTCATATACTCTGATGTATGTGGTCCAATCCAGGTGGATTTGATTGGTGGCAACAGATATTTTGTCACGTTTATAGATGATTTCAGTCAAAAGTTGTGGATTTACCTCATCAAGAAGAAAAGTGATGTGATTGATGTATTTTCCAGATTCAAATCCATGGTCAAAAGACAGAGTGGTCGAAAGTTGAAGATTCTGAGGACAGGTGGTGGTGGAGAGTATGTGTCGAAAGAGTACGATACATTATGTGAAAAAGAAGGGATTGTGCATGAGGTGGTGCCGCCCTATACACCACAGCAAAATGGAGTTGCAGAATGAAAGAACAGAACCATCATGAATATGGTGAGAAGTATGTTGAATGGAAAGCATCTACCCAAAGAATTATGGGGAGAAGCAGTTTCGACAGCAATGTATATTTTGAACAGATGTCCGACGAAGAAGCTTGAAGGAGTCACACCAGAAGAATGTTGGTCTGGTGTCAAGCCAAGCCTCGGTCACTTGAAAGTGTTTGGATCTATAGCACATAGACATGTGCCAGATCAGTTGAGAAGGAAGCTTGATGACAAGTCGAATCAGATGGTCTTGATAGGATATCATTCGACTGGAGGTTACAAGTTGTTCGACCCAGTGAATAAGCATGTAGTGATCAGCAGGGACGTGATCATAGATGAGCTTAAAGAATGGGATTGGACAGAGAATGCCAAGAAGGATTTAGTGAGAATCTATTGTGAAGAACTAGCCATTGAAGTTGAAAGAGAAGTTCAACAGGAACCAGTTGCAGATGAAGCAGGTTCAAGCAGACCTCGACGAACAAGACACATGCCTGCAAGGTTGCAAGAATGTGTAATTACATCAGATGATGTGGTCGATGAAGAGGGTGAGCTGGTACATTATGCTTTCTACGCAGATGTCAAACCAGTCAATGCAGCTGAGGCATTGAAAGATTCGAAGTGGGTGAAAGCAATGAATGAAGAGTTAGAGTCCATCGAAGTCAACAACACATAGTCACTTGTCGAATTGCCTCAAGGCAAGAAGGCAATTGATGTGAAGTGGGTTTACAAGGTGAAGGTGAATCCTAGAGGAGAAGTAACTCGACACATGGCGAGACTTGTGGCGAAAGGATTTCTTCAGAAGGAAGGAATTGACTTCTATGAAGTGTTCGCACCTGTTGTTAGAATCGAAACAATCAGGTTGGTAGTTGGTCTAGCAAATATGAACAAGTGGCACACATGTCAGATGGACGTGACACTACAAAAAAAACGCGGGATTTATGGCGGTTATTGTACGATGGGTTTGTAAACCGCCACAATTAACTGTATATTAGGGCGGTTATAGAAGACGCCACAATTGCCAACATTTTAACCGCCATTATTAACTATTTTTTTTCCGCCTCTAGTCACAAACTGCCTTCAACAAAAGCCCCACTTAAAATTTCACTTCCCTCTTTTTTTTTTATTATATTTTAATAATCAAATTATTTTATATTTACATTTTTATTTGATTAAATCTATTTTTTACAGTATCCTAATTAACTAGATTTTAGTTAATAATCAAATTATTTTATATTCACATTTTTATTTTATTAAATCTATTTTTTTTACAGTAACCTAATTAATCAGGTTTTAGAAAAAAAATTCAATCCTTCAGCTTTAGTTTCTACCCTTTTCTCTCAAACCCTTGAACGATGCTTCCTTAAAAATTGTCGGCGCCTCCTCTCAAATCTGGTGACGATTACTCTGTTCCATGTCAAACCTGGGGATGGTTCTCCTGTTTGCACTCAAACTCGGTGATGACTCTTCTATTTCATTTCAAACCCGACGGTGCTTCTTATGAAATGCGGCGACCCTTCCTCTTAAATCCGGTGGCGATTCCTCTATTTTCCCTCAAATTGTTGACGATACCTAAAAACCATCTTTTCTCCCTCATATATAACCCTCTTTTGATTTGGGGTTCAAAAACCCTAAAAATACGTTCAATTGCACCAATGATTTAGATTATGCATGATCGCCGAAGATAGAGAACAAGATGAAAAAAATTCTCTTATCTGAAACGATGGACATCCGGGAGGGGGTGAGCATCAAGGTTGAAGGTCTGACTAACAGGTTCTTGATTTCACATTCCTTTAAACTTTCCTCCATTCTTACATATCTAGGATCCTAGTATCCACTAATTTGGACAAAATATTTTCTATTAATATTTTCTTCTTTTTCAAATTTCTTATGACGCAACACATTATAATGATTTGACCTTAATTGTTTTGATCTAGATTTGAGTTTTGGTTTGCACTACATTACTATGAAAAATATAACCAAAACATATCATCACAGATACAGTATGTTAGGCCTAGAATAGATAGATTGATATGCATGGAAATAGTTATTGGTATGTTAGGGTGTGATTAGAAGTCCAAATCAAGGACTTAATTTTGGATTTCATTTAACCATGTGATCAGTGAAGTTAGTTGTTAGTAATTTAATTCATCTAACTTATATGATATGTTTGATTGAACTTGGATTTGTTAAGCAAGTTGTAAGAGAAATGGTGGGAATTAATAAGTCCCTAAATATATCAGTGTTTTGATCTTGGGTCAAATTTTTGAAAGTAGAATGTCGAGACACTTTTTGCTGACATAAATTATTTGAATTATGTGCATTCATATGCTTTTGCATAGTTATATTATATTTTAATATAGTTTTGAGTTTTCTCTTGAAATTTGTTTTCTTTTACGGTTAATAAGGTTCAATGAAACAACATTGCTTGAAAGGCTAAGGAACAGGAGGCTTGTGTTTGTTGGGGATTCACTCAAAAGAGACCAATGGGTTTCAATGGTTTGTCTTGTTGAATCTTCAATTCTCCAAACACTCAAATCCATCCAAACTCTCTTTGAATATTCATTTTTAGTAAGCATATTTTATTAATGTACAAGTGTTGTTAATTTCAATGGATGATTTATATTGTCAAAAAAATATGGAATTTTTGGTTGTGCAGTACCTTACCTTGTTAGTAGTTTTAATGGGAGGTTCAAAATTGAGTATTTGTAGTAGATTATTCCATTTTTGGGACCAGTTTCAAAATAAAGTATTTGTAGTAGATTTTTCCATTTTCTCCATCATCACAAAACCTCTGTTTTTCTTCTCCAAAAACCTTTCTTCTTAGTGAGTTCCATTCTCTGTGACGCCTCTTTCTTCTCACCATAGTGAGTTTTTTCCTTCTCGCCACTGATTTCCCTGTTCTCTGCACTAGTCTTCTGCTCTATGTACCTGGCTCATCCTTATCTTTGAGCACCTCTTAGTTTAGTGTTTATTGGTTGCTTACAAAATATTTAATTGTTATTGTGGTTTAATTTATTAATAAGTTAGAATGTTGAATGTGCTCTCTTCACATGATAAACTATATATAGATACTAGCTAGATGTTTTAACATTACTTTTGTATTATGCAACTATTACGAGTTTATGAGTGAAGTCCGGAGATTTCACGAGTTTACGTGAATTCTTTAGTTTGACAGCTATGTAGAAGTAATACCTACTTTTTCTCTATTAAGTATCCAAATTGTTGATTAAATTAAAATAGATTTCACTTATGCTTTTTGCCATCATTGCATTAGTAACTAACTTTTGTGTTTTACACTTGTGGAAATGTCAGCAAAATATTATCAGCGAGAGGAATGTTAACAACACTCTTGTTACACACTCTGCAACACACTCCACGTTGCTTTATTTTTAAAAAGCCAATACATTTTTTAAAAGATTATCAATTTATGAGACAAGGGAGTTGACTTTGTAAAAAATAGACCAACTTACATGAAAATATGGAAGAGTATAATTTCTTCTGGCATTTGACTTTTTACTCTCCTATATTAAGGAGCATTATGTAAGCTGGAAGCAACTAAATGTATATCAGGTTAGTCACATGTTTGATATTTTAGTGCTTCTGATTCTCAAAATGCTAATTGACATGTCGGTGTGATTGTCATCAAATCATAATGATGATTATAGATGTGGACATTCTTACTTAAGTTCTACATTTAGTTGTCCTGAAGGTTTTATTTCCTTGTATCTTTTTTACAGAATCACCATATATTTCTTTGCAAAAGAAGATGAAGCCGACATCCTCACACCGACCAAGGAAAACCATCTTGCACCTGTGACTGTACAATTCCAGCAAGGTCTTGGATAGAGGTTTAGATAGCATTCTGGAACTAGTATTAACTTTTCAACGTTTGAGGAGTCAGATTTATTGAAGGTGGGTGACATGGATGTCTACCCTTTAGCAGTGAAAGCAGAGGCATCCTCTAAAAATCACAATGAATTAAATGAAACTGTGGCATCTGGTATCACTAACTCTCAGATAACTCAAGAGGTGTTCAAGAAGGAAAAAGGAGAATTCCGGGTAAAAGTTGTTAAGCAAATCTTGTCGATGAATGGAATGCAGTATGAGCTGCTGGAGATATATGGTATTGGAAATTTTGTGGAGAGTGGCGTGGATGACAACGACCAAGGAAAAAGAGTGTGTGATCTGCTTGTTAGAGCCTCATGACACAATTGTCCATCCCTGCTGACATATGGTATATGAAGCATCCCTTTTTAATGCATTTTTTTTATAAATTTGATTAGGTCATTGAATGATACTGATGGTAGTCATCAATATCAGTATTATTCTTGAAGTTGATTAGCTTCTTTGATCAATTTGATTAGGTCATTTAATAATACTGATGGTAGTCATCAATATCAATATTATTCTTGAAAATCTGCTTATTTAATATTGTTCTTAGCAAACTCGTGACCATTGTCAAATTTAACAATTGAATACTGCTTATTTAATCCTTGACATTCTTTGGATGGATCTCTACTCTTTTTTTGCAGTGCATGTGTAGCGGATGTGCACAGGTTTTGAGGTTCGAGACAAATAGATGCCCGATTTGCAGACAATCAGTTAGGAATCTTTTGGAGATAAAGGTAGGGACTGAAGAGTAAAGAAGATACATACATTGTTACCTCTATAAACTTCTTATACAGCCCAACTGTAATAATAATACTATATTACTTCTCCCTGGGTTCTTTTCATTTTTCAGATAATCTCAAATGATACTGTCATGCGGTTCACATTCTTTGATCTTTTATGAGTTTTTGTTTAAAAAATTGGAAGGAAAACTTATGTCTACTCTTTCCCTTTCAGATTTTGTTCAGTCTTATTCTTCCACTAAAAAGATTGATGCTTCAGAATCGCTTAATGTGGATATCAAGGCACCAAATTTGATTTTTTCGTACACCACTGATAATGATGCAACCAACATGCTCAAATGTTCTCTTCCTTCCGTCGAAGTCCCTGTAAAAACTATCACACCTAGTTTACCAAAGGTAACTAAGATGTACTTCCTTTTTTATTGTAGCTAGTTATATGAGTACTTTATCCGATTACCAATTCAAGACTTTGTTTGAATGAAGGATCATCAACTCATGAGTTAAGAATGTCTTTCTAGTATTGGTAATCACAAGTGAATTTTCCAAGATTATATTGACAACATCTTAATGGATTTCCAATTATATTGTTATTTCAATTTCATTGAATTTTCATTTGAACTTTCAATTTGTTGGTCTTGCTTAGACAAGCTTTTTGATAACAACGATAGTCGTTTCAATAGTAAACAGCACAGTGACACCTCCACTGACCAAGGAACAACTATCACGCAATTTATACCGACCAATAGGATTGGGAATGGGATATTCATCCTCAGATTCCTTTGATCAACACTCAATGCAGTCCAAGCATTATCAGTATGATTTAAGTGGAATTATCTGCACTCAAGTGTGATTTAGACACTATTAATTTTAGCTCTATGTCAAGGAAAACACAAATTTGCATTGTCTACACTCATTCAATAAATTTGAGTGCATGCATCACTACATATCATATTTTTATAAGTCGCTAAATGGGTGAATCAAATGATCTTTAGAATTATTGAAGATGCGAATGCGTTGAAGGTGTTTTTGAGTTTAGCTTAAATGAGTGACTTATATTTTCTTTATAGTGTTCTATTTTTATGCCACTCTTTTTCTCATGCTTGGATGAGTTTTCTGCTGTTAGGGCAACATGTTTGGCTAGGGTTATTGTTGAAGGATCGATGGAGTTGTGTCTATTTGGATCCTTCTCAGCCCATGCCAAAGGAACAATAACTATTTTTTATATCAGGCGAAACACAATTTAAGGCCAAAACCAAAGACGACTTCAATTGCTACACTATAAGCATGTTATAAATCTAGGAATAGATAGATATTTGTATTTCAGCTTACTCTTTTCTGTGTCAAACAATATGAAATTTATTTGTTGATTTTTATTCATGTGGTTCAGTTGAGAAAATTTTGGTGAGGTGCTTGCAAGACGATGGTTGGAAGAGAACCGCACCAGTGTACGTGAACAATACTTGTGATATTCATCAAAGGATTTCCTACTAATGGTTTACAAAAAGTGGAGGTGGTGTTACTTATTAATTTAGTTTAATTCTTTATATGCTGTGATTAGATTACCGAACTCCAAATGGTACTACCTGCGCCTCTATCGGGATCATATCATCTTCAAGCTTTCTACTGTTCTCTTTTGTGGGAATTAAATTTATTATCTATTAGTTATTAGAGATACTGGTGAGCCAATCAATTATTGTCAGGAAACTTATAATGGTTGTAAATTATATGTCGTTGTTTGAAATTAGGATACAAAGAATGAGTCATGTTACTCATTACTTTAAATATTCTTATGTTTGTTGTCAATGAAAAATAGCTTTGTTCCAACACATTTGAATTTGTAGTCATATAAATCTGAATATGATACATGTTGGACTATAAAAGATGCATCAATATTTTTTGTTTTTGAAAATGTGAAAATTGTGGCAGTTTAAACTGCCACAAGTTGTTTCTATTTAATAGAAAAATAATGAAAATTATGGCGGTTTAAACAGCCATTACTTACACATAAAAACCGCTATCTTACTTCTAAGTTAATTGCGGCGGCTTGCACGGCGTTTAATACAAAACTGCCAGTTTTTACTTTCTGGCAGTCAAAATTACGGTGTTACAAGAAAACGCCATTTTTGTAAATTATGGCGGTTTAAACCGCCACAAAAATACTTTATGAACCGCCACAATTTTCATTTTTTTTGTAGTGTGAAGTGTGCGTTCCTTAATGGCCCCTTAGATGAAGAAGTTTATGTCGCACAACCAGCTGGATATGTGAAACGAGGCGAAGAAGGAAAGGTGTACAGGCTGCATAAAGCTCTGTATGGACTTAAGCAAGCTCTAAGAGCTTGGAATAAGAAAATCGACAGCTTCTTAAGGGAGAAGGAATTTGTGAAGTGTACGACTGAGCATGGAGTATATGTAAGAAGAAGCAATGGCGAATTGCTTATACTATGCCTCTATGTCGATGATTTGTTGATAACAGGGAGTTGTAAGAAGGAGATCGAAGATTTCAAACATGACTTGAGTGAGGAGTTTGAAATGTCAGACTTGGGAAATCTATCATATTTCCTTGGCATCGAATTCTACAAGACTAGTAGAGGTTTGATGATGCACCAAAAAAGATATGCAGGCGAAATACTCAAGAGATTTGAGATGCAAGATTGCGACTCAACTTCGACTCTAGCTGAGACCAGACTGCAACTGTCGAAGGATCTAGACGAAGATGATGTCGACCCAACCCAAAATAGAAGAATCATTGGGTCACTTAGATACCTTTGTCACACAAGGCCTGACTTAGCATACAATGTGGGTATGGTAAGTAGATTCCTGCAGAAGCCAAAGGTATCACACCTAACAGCGACGAAGAGGATACTGAGGTATCTGAAAGGGACTCCCGACTACGGCATTTTGTTTTCTGCAGCTAATGAAGGGAAAGAATGCAAGTTAGTGGGATACACCGACTCTAGTTGGTGTAGTGATGCTGAGGATAGAAAATCCACAAGTGGATATGTGTTTATGTTAGGTGGTGCACCAGTTGCTTGGAGTTCGAGAAAGGAGCCAGTAGTGGCATTGTCATCATGCGAAGCAGAATACATAGCTGCTTCTCTTTGTGCATGTCAAGCAACATGGATGGTGAACTTGGTCGAAGAGATTACAGGGAAGAGTCATGGAGCAATTACCATGAAGATCGACAGCATGTCAGCTATCAATTTGGCGAAGAATCCAATAGCTCACGGTCGAAGCAAGCACATCGAAATGAGGTTCCATTATCTTCGAGAGCAGGTAGCAGAAGGGAAGATGAATTTGGAACACTGCAGAACTGAGAATCAGATTGCAGATATCATGACGAAGGGAGTGCAGGTCGAAGCCTTCAGAAGACTAAGAGCCATGATGAATGTAGATAGTTTAGACACAATGAATTAGGTGGTGTGTTAAATGTAATTCATAGTGTCGAAGTCGAAGCATTCATAGCTTAGTGTCGTGTCGAATTGTTTAGGTTGTTTCGACAGAATCGTGTTAGATTTGATTTGATTGGATTCAGATTTGGTTAGATTAGATTTGATATTTTGGGTTTTTAATTTTGCGTCTTTGCAAATCTATATCTATAAATAGGAAGTATCCTTGCATTGTAATCATAACATTGTATAGTATTCACAGTTGCGGTTAGCAGCGAAAATACAATAGTAACAGAAATCTCACGGTTAGTGGGTAAAATTTTCTCCAAATATTTCTCCTCTCTCTTTTCTTCCTGTTCTTAGTTTGTTCTTCTTCTTTCTTTGTTCTTCATTGCTATTGCGTAGTGGGTTTGTGTACAATCTTGAGATCAAGATTGAAGTGGAATTCCTATAGGGTGTGGTGAATTTCCAACAAAAACTACTTTACACGGTCATCCAATTAAAATGAATTATTTTGACACATAATTATAGAATTAAAAATAAATAAAAACCTAAATTATAATTAAACAATTTTAATAACAACTTCTTCCATGTTTCTTTCTTCTCATGTGTCAAAATAATCTATTTTAATTGGATGACCGTGTAAAATAGTTTTACACTAACAGTGTATTTTAATTAATCTCTTTAAAAAATATATAATTATAATATTTTACTATTTATTATATTGATGAATAGTTAAATACAATGCATGTGTATGTCGTGGTTTAGGAATATTATTTTATTTATATTCGTATTCTCTATTTCCTCCGATGTCTTATCAACATTTTACTATCTCTTTGTTTTAATCTTTATATTTTTATTTTTATTTTTTAAATTTAAAGTTGTTTTCTCCTATCTATTGTTGCATTCTATTTTTCTTTATTTATCGGGAGTTTCTTGCATCTACTTAAAACGAATTTATGGAAATGAACGTAACAATAAAATTTATTTTAAAGAATAAAGATATGTTTGAATGACTTTTAATTTTTAGTTTTTAAAAACTATTTTATAAATTTTTTTTTTTTTTTAAGTTTTGAAGAAAAAATGCATGTTTGATAATTTTACTTTTAAAAATTATTTTAAATTTATACAATATTATAAATTTATCATTAATAAAAATATATAACTTTTTTTTTTGTTTCTCAACTTCTTAATTTCCAAAATTAAAAATGTATAACTTTTAGTTTTTAGTTTTTAAAAATTATTTTTTAAATTAACTTTAAAAAATCATTTTGAAAAGAAAATAAAACATGTTTAAAAGTCATATTTTTAAATATTATTTTAAAATTGCACAATATTACAAATTTGTCATTAATAAAAAGGTATCACTTTTCCTTGTTTTCCTCTTTTCAATTTTCAAAACTAAAAATCAAAACATCTAAAACTTATTTTAATTTTTTAGTTTTTAAAACTGTTAAATAGAAAATAGTTTTGTAAAATTAGACTACCATACAAATTTTATATTTTTCAAATTTTAAAAACTAAAAATTACTCCATTCAAACTATGAATTATCTATTGTAAAATTATTCTACAAAACAAGTTTAATTTGTTTTAAAATAACTTAAATTTTCTATTAAGTGATATTTGTAACCACGATACCGATTATCTATTTATTCTATTGTAATTCCTCAATGGGTCAAGTGTTATCCAGATTATGTGAGATGATAAAGATATCCAATTATTATTAGTAATTTATGTTTTGAAATCTAATATATAGGTAGGGATGGTAATGGATAGGATTTGGGCAGGGTACTATAGTACCCGTCTCCATACCTGTATTTTAAAAAAATCTATGTACCCGTCCGTGCTCATACCCGTGTGGGCACTAACATTTGTACTCGTGCCCATCTTCTGTGGATAGCTAAGTACCCATACCCGTATCTGTTTATTCGCATTTCTAATAAAACATTATCAATCAATTATAATTTATTATGTCATTTTAAGAACATTAAAAAAATTCAAGGATATTATTGTTGAGTTAAGAAATAACAAACACTTATATTAAAATGCGTACAAGTTTAATATAGATGTATTCAATAAAATGGATAAATATACATGTGTTTATAATAATAAAAATAAAACTCTATAAATTTATATAGTGCGGGTATGGGGCGGGTTGGGTACTAAGATACCCGTACCCACACTCATACCTGTGTATTTTATTGGGTAATTGCTCGTATCCATTTTGCGGGTTTTTACTCTACCCGTTGTGGGTAATTTTTGTAGATACCCTATGGGATGTGCCAAATTGCCATCTCTATATATAGGTCAGTTACGACTAGGAAATATATTAATGATATTGTAATTTTTTTTTAGGGTTAAATATACAAAACTCCCCTGCAATGTTAGCGAATTCTCATTTTAGCCCCTGTAAAATTTTTTTTTTTAAACACTCCCTCTTAATATTCAGATTCCCTCACTTAGCCCCCTGACTGCCACATGGCAGCAAAGATTCCTTTCTCTTTGCTTGCGTGGCAGCCAGGTGGCATTTTTAATATTATTTTTTTATTTTTTTTATTTTTTTTTTATTTTTTTTTTATTTTTTTTAATTTTTTTTAATTTTTTTAATTTTTTTAATTTTTATTTTTATTTTTATTTTATTTTTATTTTTTTAATTTTTTTTTAATTTTTTTTTAATTTTGTTTTATTTTTTGTTTTATTTGTTTTAGGATAAAATACAGTTTTGGTCCCCCTGTTTATCAAAATTCACGGTTTTGGTCCCCCTATTTTTTTTTTAACAGTTTTGGTCCCCCACCCCTCACTATTCATGTACGGACGTGCACTGTTCATGTACGGACATGTACGGACAAGTTACTGTTCATCATTTTTTTGGGCCAAAATTGGAGTGGGGGACCAAAGCTGTTAAAAAAAAAAATAGGGGGACCAAAACCGTGAATTTTGACAAACAGGGGGACCAAAACTGTATTTTAGCCTTTGTTTTATTTGTTTTTATTATAATTTTTATAATTTTTTTCCTTTTTTTTTATTTCTTTTTCGCCTTGCAACCGATGTAAAAACATACATTTTAAGAAAGATAGCACACATTTTACATCGGGCCAGAAAGGAAACCAATGTAAAAAAAAAACATTTTACATCGGGCCAGAGAGGCAACCGATGTAAAAACATACATTTTACATCGGGCCAGAAAGGCAACCGATGTAAAAACATACATTTTACATCGGGCCAGAAAGGCAACCGATGTAAAAACATACATTTTACATCGGACTTAATAGTCAACCGATGTAGTAGATGTATTTCACATCAGACTTAATAGTCAACCGATGTAGTAGATGTATTTTTCACATCGGACTATGGCCCGATGTAAAATGTCTTTGATTTACTACATCACTTGACTTTACATCGGACCCAGAACCGATGTAAAATGTGTTTTTCGCCCGATGTAAAAAGTCTTTTCTGCACTAGTGTAATTTTTAAAATAAAAATTTGTTTAAAATAGAATTAAAAATAAAAATTAGGTCCAAAAACGAAAAATAAAAAAAAATAAAAAAATAAAAAATATATAAATAAAAACGAAAAAGAAATAAAAAAAAAGAAAAAAAAATTATAAAAATTATAATAAAAACAAATAAAACAAATAAAACAAAAAAGTAAAAAAAAAAATAAAAAAAATAAAAAAAATGTAAAAAAATTAAAAAAAATAAAAAATAAAGTAAAAAAAAATAAAATAAATAAAATATTAAAAAATAATAAAAAAATAATAAAAAAAAGTAAAAAAAATAAATAAAAAAAATAAAATAATAATAAAATAATAAAATAATATTAAAAATGCCACGTGGCTGCCACACAAGCAAATAGAAATGAATCTTTGCTGCCATGTGGCAGCCAGGGGCCTAAGTGAGTGAATCTAAATAAAATGAGGGGGTTTTTAAAAAAAAAACTTTACCAGGGGCTAAAATGAGAAATCCCTAACATTGCAGGGGGGTATTGTATATTTAACCCTTCTTTTTATTATAGTGAAAATCACTAAGTTTGATAGTGTTTGAACAAAATTGGTTAAAATTATATCCTTTGGATTTTAATGATAACAAAGTATTAAAAGAACAATTGAGCTTTCTAACATCTGTTTAAGTTTGCATGAATATAATCATTAAAAACAGGTGAAAATATGCTTGAGGGATCTACATCTAAAGGTCAGACTCTAACTCTGAAGACCACTTCTGAAGACTCTGTCTATGATGAAGACTCAGACTCTGAAGAAATCAACTCCGAAGAAAGTCAGTCTCTGGTGACCCAGACTCCGAAGCTTTAGAAGCAAAGAAGCAGACTCTGATATTATCAGCCTATAAAGAGTGAATTCTAAAGAAAGTCAACCTCTAAAGTAGAAGCTTTTTAACCGAAGCAACTCTGACAGACTCATAACTTTTTGATCACATGAAGAGTTAAGGAAAATATCTTCCTTGGTGCTTGAGCTTCAACAAATAATTCCTATTATAGAAAGGTGCTTTATTGATGTGTCTAATCAAGTACAAAGGTAGTCCAACCTATTTGGTGAAAGTCTTCAACATCTCTTTTTCTCCTCTCTATAAAAGGAGTTATAGACCTGAAAAAGAAATTACTTTAGCACTAATACAACACTCTGCTATAGACTCTAAACATTGACATTCAAAGAGAAGCTACTCTATCAAATTTATTAGACTTAGAACATCTTAACATTTGTATATTTTAGAATTTCTTAAGTCTTAGATCTTTCTAAGTTGTATTGTATCTACATCTCTGATTGTATATCAAGTATAATTGTTACCCAAAACTTTTAACATATTGTTTAGAGTCAGAAGCATCTTGCTTTAGTGTTTGAGCATTTAAAGTCTTGAGCTTGTGTGCTTGAGCAAGGAAGTCTCAAACCTGTATGTTTGAGAAAAGAAGTCTTTAGCTTGTGTGCTAAGCAAGGATGTCTTGAGCTTGTGTGCTTAAGCAAGGAAGTATCCGACTTATGTGTTTGAGTAAAGAAGTTGTATACTTGTGTATATAAGCAAAGGAAGTTTCTTACTTGTGGGCTTGAGAATTTGTAATCAGTTTGATTATAATGGAAATCCCTTAGAAGTATAAGGGGACTGGACTACTCCCAAGTTGTGAGAGAAACTAGTATAAACTGCTTGTGTCTTGTGCTTTAACTTTACTTGCTTCTGAACATTATTCCACCGTTATCTATTGTTTATCCTGAGTCAGATTCTGTTGAAGAATATGATAAATACATTTAAAGTTCAGACTCTGAGTGACCCTGATTCAGACTCGAAACTGAAGGTTCAGACTCTGATTAAGATCGGTTAGAAGCAAAAGTTGAAAATCTTGAGAAAAGTCAACACAATTCAACCCCCTTATCGTATTTTCTCACCTTGAGTTGGCATCAGAGCAAGGTCAATGCTGAACACTTAACGGTGGTGCAGAAAGGATCTTAAGAAAAATACATATTTTATTATGGCTGATGGTTCTGAAGTATCTGGTCCTGATGGGGGTGTTGGTAGGGTTAATCATGATTACAATACCTCTGAAAGAAATAATTATACAGCTAGACCTCCTTTCTTCAGTGGAGATTCCATTGAGTTTGAATGGTGAAAAATAAAATGTATACTCACATCATAGGTTTTGATGATGAGTTGTGGAACATTTTGGAAGATTGGAAGATGACATTAATATCCATGTCAATGGTGTTGGAATGGTGTCTGACAGAAAATCTCTCACACCTGAGTAGAAAAAGATTTACAAAAAACACCATAGAGTTAGAGGCATCTTGGTTGATGTTATACCTCATTATGAGTATATCAAAATCATTGATAAATCTACTGCTCAGACCATCTTCAAATCTTTATGTGCTACCGATGAAGGAAACCAGCAATTTCAGGAAGTTAAAGTTAATCTTCTGGTTCAATAATATTAACTGTTCATAATGAAAGAGGATGAAAGAATTGAAACCATGTCCTCAAGGTTTCAAGTCCTTGTGTCTGGACTTCAGGTCATTAACAAAAATTACACTACCTCTGATCATGTCAAGAAGATTCTTATAAGTCTTCCTGTCAGATACAGATTCAAGGTAATAACAATTCAGGAGGCTAAAGACTTAAACACATTAAGTATTAAAAGTCTTATTAGCAATCTCCAAATCCATGTGATGAAGCTGAATGGAGATAAGCTTATAAAGAAGTTTAAATCACTGGCCTTGAAGTCAGTAGTAGAGAAATCTAGTGATAAAGCTGTCAGATTCTCAAAAGTTTGGAAACCACAAGAAGCTTCTCATGAAGAAAATTTTGATGGTGACACTGATGATGAGGAAATGGCCTTTATCATCAAGAGGTTTCAACATCTGGCTAACAAGAACAGGAAGTTTTCTGGCAGTAGATCTGACTTCATAGGAATAAGCTCCAAAGTTAGCAAGGATGATAAAAAAAGGGTGCTTCGATTGTCAAAAGCATGATCATTCTATAGTTTATTTTCCATAGCTTCAGAAAGACAAAGCTAAAAAGGGAGGCTTTCAAAAGAAAAACTTCAGAAGCAAGTTTAAGAAAAGTCTCATGGCAACATGGGATGAACTTAATAACGAAGAAAAAGATTATGAGAATAAAGAAGAAGCCAATCTTGCTTTGGTGGCTTCAACATTCTCAGACTCATAATCAGAAACTAATTCTAACTCAAATTCAGAGGATGCTAACGATGTATTCTCTAAACTTACTAGATCTGATCTAATTACTTTTTGTCAAAATATTTTAGAAAAATGTCAACAGAAATCCAGACACATGATAATATTGAAAAAGCAATATGATCTTTTGAAAGTTGAACTAAAACCATCTCAAAACAAAATTGAATCTCTTGATAAAGATCATATTACTCAAGTAAATAAAGTGTCTAATAAACCCTTGAGTGAGCATGAACTGGGTCTTTAAGAATTTATCATAACTGGTTTTGAAAGAACAAACCTTGCTTCCATGATTTATGGAGTAAGTAAGAGCAAAGGAGAAGGTCTTGGTTATCACCAAAATCTTTTTAATCCAAGGGCTGAAACCTTAATTAAATCATCAGATCCTTCTTCTTCAAGCTCTCCTCAGAAAGGGTTGTACTCTCAGGTTGTGCCTACTACTAATGCTAAGGTTCTAAACTAATCAGAACCTATAATTGTAGAATCATAAGTTCTAAATAAATCGGAACCTGAGACCTCAAGGTCGAAAGGTCTAAAGAAATCAGAACCAATGATTCTTAAGTCAAAGGTTCTGAAGAATATATAACCTAAGATATCTATTTAAAAGGTTCTAAAAGGTCTAGAACCTAAGAATAAGGCTCATTCAAGATAACAAGTTGTTAAATATAAATTCTTTAATAATCCAAAGCCTTATTACAAAGCAAAGGTTCAAAATAAGAGGAATTCCAGTAAAACTAACCTCAAAGGACCCATAAGAGTATGGGTACCAAAAAGTAAGATTATTTTTGCTGCAAATATCACTAGCGCAAAAACGGTTTTAGACAGCGCTTTTTTAGCCTTTAGACAGCGCTTTAAAGCGCTGTATAAACCAGCGACGCTATAGGTTTAGACAGCGCTTTTGGTATTACCAAAAGCGCTGTCTAAAGGGGCGTGTATTTAATGAAAAGCGCTGTCTATGGTACCTTTAGACAGCGCTTTTTCACATTATATGGATTACTTTAGACAGCGCTTTCGTCAAAAGCGCTGTCTAAGCCCTACCTTTTTTTGACTTTTTTGGTACACCTTAGACAGCGCTTTTGACGAAAGCGCTGTCTAAGACCTTCCATTTTTGACTTTTTTAGTACACCTTAGACAGCGCTTTCACCATAAGCGCTGTCTAAGACCTTCCATTTTTGACTTTTTTAGTACACCTTAGACAGCGCTTTCACCATAAGCGCTGTCTAAAGTGGACCTTAGACAGCGCTTTCACCAAAAGCGCTGTCTAAGGTGTACGAAAAATTTTATATAATTTTTTTTTAACCACAATTTTACCAGGTTTTTTCAACCAGAATTTGACCTGTAATTTTCAACCAGCAATTTTTTTCAGAATTGGCAATTCAAACCATTGGCCTTTCTACACCAAAATTATATATCCAAAATTGGCATTTCATACCAATATATATATTTAAAATTACAAACCAAAATTGTATATACACCTATTTATAATTACAAATCATTACATTTTTCTACAAATGCACATTTTACTTATTCACCAAAATTGCATCCAACCAAAGCATTGCTTCCAACCAAAGTTATTGCTTCCAACCAAAGCATTTTTTCTACAATGCACATATTACTTATACACCAAAATTGTATATACACCAAAATTGCATCCAACCAAAACATTGCTTCAATCTACATTATAGGTCCTGAAAACACAAAGATTGTAATTCAAAGTATTAAAATTCAAAGTATATACACCAAAAATTGTAATTCAAAGTATATACACCAAAATTGTAATTCAAAGTTTGTAATTCAAAGTATATACACCAAAATTGCAATTCAAAGTATATACACCAAAATTGTAATTCAAAGTATATACACCAAAATTGCATCCAAAATTGTAATTCAAAGTTTGTAATTCAAAGTATATACACCAAAATTGCAATTCAAAGTATATACACCAAAATTGCATCCAACCAAAGCATTACTCCAACCAAAGTTACACATATTAAAATTCTCATCAATTAAAGTAAGAGTATAATATTATACCTTAAGTTTGTAAAATTCCGAGCTCCATAATGTATTGACACCACTCCTCTTTGATTTCATCCAATAGAGCCTTTGTGTAAGTAGCACTCCTGAATTCTTCAAAATACTACATAATAATATAACATATAGTTTGATTTAGTTTTAACTATTTCATTAGACAATATGAGAGATATGTGTTAAAATAACTCATAAGTTAGAAATACATACATCGGGTGGAATCTCCATTCGATCCAACGAAATAGTGTCTCTCATAAATCTCAACATGAAATAGCCGCAATCTATTTGATTGCGTTGCCGAGGACACTACAAATGAAAATAAAATATGGATAAATTCTAAGTTTTATCAAGTAAGCATCACTAATATAATAAAACATGTGATAATTAATATACCTTCACATAATTCCATGTAATGGTGTGGTCGATTCCCCGATGTTCTAGGAATGCTTGTATAGTGCTAATAAAATATAAATGAATATTTAGAACAATTCACATAAATAAATAAATATACACATTTCTATTTAGAACAATTTCACTTACGTGTCAATACAGTCCTTCATATCCGGGTATGTGGTCCAATCATTTCCTAAGGAATCCAGATAATACACTACTCCGCGGATAGGATTGATTGCAACCTGATCATCATGTGGATGATCATCATCATGTGCGTGATCATCAGCATGTGGGTCATCATTGTTAGTAGCCATCTAACCTGTAATAAATAAATCAAGGATATCAAATATAATATATAACAAATATAATAAAGAAATAAAGGATATCAAATATAAAAAATATGACATAATATATAACAAATATAATAAAGAAGTCAAGGATATCAAACATAATATATAACAAATGTAATAAAAAAATCAAGGATATCAAATATAACAAATATGACATAATATATAACAAATATAATAAAGAAATCAAGTATATAACAAATTTTACCTCTTTCACTAACATCTCTTTCTTTTCTTGGTTGGAATATGAATTACTTGTTTCTTATCAATGCGGACGGATGAATGGATCCAAATTCCCTCGTTATGGTCATTTCTGATATATGACCCATCCGCTATAAGATCCTCATCCATGAAATTATATTAGTAGCTTAAATTATTTAATTACATATAACTCTGTGAAACTTTTATCCGACCATCCATTGCCCGCCTTTAAGTTGTACAACTTCAATACCGCAGACAGTCTTGTGAATTTAGTGCAACCTTGATAGAGCGGTTTCTCTGCATCGCTTACCAACCTCAAGAATTTACATTATTAACATTAACACTAACACTAACACTAACACTAACACTAACCTAACACTAACACTAACACTAACCTAAACTAAACTAAACTAAACAAACACATTATATAGCAATAGTTAACAATGTAGAAAAATGTTAACAAGAACAAACTATAATAGATGTTCTAAACTAACACTAACACTAACACTAACACTAACCTAACACTAACACTAACACTAACCTAAACTAAACTAAACTAAACTAAACAAACACATTATATAGCAATAGTTAACAATGTAGAAAAATGTTAACAAGAACAAACTAAACTAACACATTATATTGATTCTATTCCTATATCACCAAAAATGAAGTTAGCACATATTTTATTATTATATCCAACAACAGTCCAACATTAGCAACAACATTAACAACATTAGCAACATTATCAACATTAGCAACAGTCCAACATTAGCAACAACATAAACAACATTATTATCAACATCAACAACAACATTATTATCAACATCAACAACAACATTATCAACATTATCAGCAACATTATCAACTGAAACTCTGAAACTCTGAAACTTCCAAACTGAAACTCTGAAACGTGTAAAATGTGTAATACTCTGAAACGTGTAAAATGTGTAATACATCAACAACAACATTATTATCAACATCGACAACAACATTATCAACAGCAACATTATCAGCATACCTTATAAAATGTGTAATAATCTGAAACTCTTAAACTTCCAAACTGAGTGACGAAAACGCGAAATGAGAGAGGAACAGACGGTCACGGTGGAGTAAAGGTCGTCGGAGTCGCGAAATGAGGGAGGAACGGTGGACGACGGCGCGGTGGACGACGGCAAGGGTTTAGCTCAGGTTCGCAAGTATCCGTTCGCAACAGGGGAGGGAGAAGAAAGAGCGCAAAACTGAAAATGAAAACTGAGTATATTCATATATTTTAATTTTATTAGACCTTAGACAGCGCTTTTAAACAAAGCGCTTTCTAAGGTGGACCTTAGACAGCGCTTTAAAAGCGCTTTCTAAGATTGGCCTTAGACAGCGCTTTTGTTTTTATTTTTTTAAATATTTAAGACCTTAGACAGCGCTTTCCTTAAAAGCGCTGTCTAAGGTCTTATATTTTTTTTAAATTTAAAAGGCCTTAGACAGCGCTTTTAAGGAAAGCGCTGTCTAATATTTTCCATTAAATTTTTTTAAAAATTTAAAAGGCCTTAGACAGCGCTTTTCACTAAAGCGCTGTCTAAGGTCTTATATTTTTTTGCGCTTTTCCTTTATTAAATTAATAGATTCCGTGTTTTTGACCTATAGCAGCGCTTTTGTAATAAAGCGCTGTCTAAGGTGAGATGTTATAAGTCCTTTTTGTTGTAGTGTATACTGAAAGGAAGGAACAAAGCAACAACTTTAGTTCTAGGACAATGGCTGCTTACAACTTATAACAACAGAAAATCTTATGTTCCAAATCCCAACTCAGAAGGAGGAAGGAAATGTGGACTCTGGAAGAAACTAGTAAAGAAAGATTACTGGTATTGGATAGACTGGAGTTGATCAATCAGAAGCTGGTGCTTCAGATGCTTAACCAAACTCTGAAGCTCATCTAGTCGAAAAGGTCTCTAAAAGGACCCGTGATGATTATCAAAAGATAATTATTAGAACAAAGCAGTTCCTCAAGAACAATCTCATCAGCAGATCAGAAGCAGCTCAAAGAAAGGTATGTCATTTTCTATGTTTTTATTCAACAGTTTCTAATCCTAATATTTCAATATCAGTGAGTATAATTTCACATTTATGAAAGTAGAATTACACTTCATTGTGGTAATAATACCTTTATCTGAGTGCCTAAAAATCTTATTCTGAATGGAAAATCAGAGTCTGATGATGATTAGAAGCTACTATGATCAGAAGATCTGAACTAGCTTCTGGTGTATAGTAGCCTTTAAAGCATCTTAGCCTCTGAAGCTCTGAATAAGATTAATGGCCTCTGATAAGCACACAAGTGGAAAATCTTTTCAACTACCTCTAGCACATGTCCACTTACATATCATAAATTTAAAACGTCTACTAACATATGTGTTGAAACTGCTGGGTAAAAATTCTTCAGATTATGATGATTTATCTTATATGTTGTATGTTTTGTCTCATTTGTCATTAAGTTTTGTTTAGATCAAAAACACTTTTTCACTCAAAACATGCTACTTAAGCAGAGTCACACACTTCTCTCTCTCTCACTTCCCACACTTTTGTTCTCAAGCTTTCTCTGAAAAACCCTTTTTTAATAGAAACCCTAAGAACCCTAAAATCTCTTTTGCAATGGCATCATCATCTTCTCAGCAAGCACCCATGAATGTTGGTTTAGGTAAAAGTTTGCACATCAAACTTAAAACTATGGATTTCGATAAGGATGATCTAAAGCTCATTCTGGAGCAGATTATGGATTTTAACTCTTTCAATTTGAATAGCTTCTCCCTATGGAGTTTCTTAAGAGTACAAGAATGGTCTTAATTCTTTGATATATTGAATGGTCTAACTTATCCACATCTGTTCAGGGATTTCTGGGTAAGAGCTAAAGTGTATGATGAGCTTTCGGCTTCAATGGAAGAAAATTGGATGGTTCTGAATGATAAATCCTTAAAAGGAAAGAGCATAAACGAAATGGGTCTAAAGGAGTTTAAAGAAGTGGAGATTAGGTCAGATGTAATGGGTTTTGATTTCATAATCACTCAGAAGATAATCACTAAGCTTCTTGGTGTGTCAAATACAGAAAGATTATGTCTGAACACTAAAGAAAGCAGTCTAAAACTGATATGACCAAAGAAAAATTGTTTGAGCTGTCAATAAATATAAGTTCCTCTTCAGAATATTGTAAGGTGAATAACATGAAGACTATTTGAAATTCTGGCAATGCAGACAGCAGATATCCTAATACATGTCAAGACATTGTTCTGCATAAACATTTAAATAAAGAACAGAACAACAGACTTATATTTTGAATAGAATACAAACAGCAGAAAGAAAACATCACACAAGAATTATTGACCCAGTTCGGTGCAAATCACCTACGTCTGGGGGCTACCAAGCCAGGAATGAATTCACTATTAGTAGTATTAATTTAGAGCTAAACTCCCCCGTTTACAACTCCTCACATAATCCCTACCCAGTACAATTCTATCTAGAAATCACCATCTAGATAAGAGAAACCCATCTCAATTCCTAAATCACCTTAGTGATATCTAACAGTTACAATCTCCAGTAACTGCATAAATCTGTTCAATTGAAAGACATTCCTTCCAATAACAATATTCAACCAAGACTCTTGACTAACAACAATACTCAGTTTTTCTTAAAAGCTTACACCAAGAACAATATTCAACTCTTGCTTTAAAGCTTCGAGTGAGAACAATTTATAACAGCCTATGTCGACCACATAGTATCAAAAGATACATGGGTGACTTACAAACTACACAAGAGACTCTCAAAATCGTAAACCCTTATGTTGCACCGACGACTTGTTGTTATGTGTGCTTACTATTTTAGGTCTAGCAAGTCCTTATTTATAGACTCTTCCAGAATGGGCTTAGACTCTTCAATTAGGTCCAATCTTCACGTTGTAAATCTTCTGCAGAATCTTCTCCACAAAAATAGGAACAAATCTCCAAATAGTTTCCTAAAAAGTTTCCAAGATCCTTTTTATGAAATCCAATTAAATCTGCACTTTGTTCCTAATAAATCTCCTTGACCTGCATATAATGATGAGACATATCCAAAATATTCTCATCAAAACAAAACAAATCTGTCAAGAGATATACAACAGCAGGACCTACTGTACCAGACAAAGATGTTGTGACATCTCCTTCGACATCTTGATTAAAAGTTACATGACAGCAAAACAGCAACACCTGCTGTACCAGACTAAGATGTCATGACATCTGTCTTCGACATATGTCTGAAACACATAACAGCAGCACCTGTTGTACCAGACCAAGATGTCATGACAGTTGATGAGGATGCTTCAACATCTTACTCAACATCTTGCCAAGTATTATAACCATATCTGTACTGATGTCTGATCAACCATGTCAGGACATCTTACCCAACATCTTGCTGTAAACTTGTTTTAGCCAAAATGTAGCCAATCAAAGACCTAACACTATTTAAAAGCTTCTGTTCAAGATTCTCATTGTATGTTTGATCCCTAGAGAATGTAGCATTGACCAAATTTCTTGGGATCATAGATACTTCTTATGGTATTTGGAAAACGAAGAGAACACCAATCTCCCTGCTTATATATTCCATAATCTTTGTGAGGCTATTAAGGATAGAAAAAAGCATAAGAAGAAGAATGTGCCATATGCTAGACTTCTATCTGAGTTGTTCTATCAAGATCGTCTAGTTGATGCCCTAAAGATTGCCTCTGCTCGTGATGATCTAAAGGAGATTCATGGAAACATTTTTTCTCAGTTCCGGCCAATATAAAGCTTCTGGAGAAGAATGGTGTATTTCTATCAAAGGACCCTCTTAGAGTCAAAAGTACAAAATCTGACTATCTTAAAGGACTTTCATATCATTACCAAGCATGACAATCCTGATGTAATTAAGATATACATTGATATGGAACTTAAAGAATTTGGTGTGGTTATGAGATATGAAGATCTACCAGAAGATCCAAATGATGCATATAATCCTTCTAAGAAAAGAAAACATATGGCTTATGATGCTCAAAAAATTGTTCAGAAGCCTCCTAAAAAGAAGGTTGTACAACAGAAGGAGATTGAGAAGGAAATTGAAGAGGTAGTTGCCTCCACTATCTTGATTCCCTCTAAGACAGGAAGTGGAAGGACTCCTCATAAGACATCTTCATCTTCTGCACTTGTGAAGAAGAGGAAGTTTAGGAAGATGGTTTTTCCTTCTAATGAAGAGGAAGAGGAAGAGGAAGAATAAGAAGTTCGGGTATCTTTGGTCAAGAGGAAAAGGGTTGCAGATGCTGGAGCCCAGAAGGTTGTAGAATGATTTATTCTCAGGGGAGCTCAAATGTTAGCCTCTGATCTATTGGAACAAGCAAACAAACAACATGCAACCTCTAATGACCAGTTGGAAGAAGTTGCTGCTAAAGGAGAAGTTCTGGAGACTGTTGAAGTCATAGCTAGGTTGAAGTTTGTTGAGGGACCTCTGAAGGTGAAGCTTCTAGTGTACCAGAAGAAGTTATATCAGAAGATGCTACAATCCTTGCTTCTGAAGCTATTGGTGAAGAGAATCGAGCTACTCTAGATGTTATGGAGACTGATATGGCAAGTAACAATCTGAAATCTATCTTTGAAGATTGTTTTGATTATTCCACCTTAAATCACAAATCACAAACACCCTCACCCAATCCTTCACCCAAACCATATCTAAAACACGCTTCATCACATGTTCAATTATCAGAATCTATAGTGGAATCCCATAACCAAACACATATCCTTTAGATTCTAGAAAATGCTATGAATCTAGTTGATTCTCAACAAGTTGTTGGTGAATCAACTGATGATAAAAAACAACTAACATACTTTTCTGACTCTGAAAAACCACCACCTTTTAACACCCTGCTTGAACCCCCCCCCCCCTTTCATGGATGTTTCTAGTGGGAATGATTCTTCTAAATGTGAATCAGAATTTGAGTTCATAGCTCATCTTAGTCTAAAACATGTGACTATTTCACCTATTTTTATCAGACCTATCTAAGTTATCCCTCTTTAAACCTTCACCCCACAAGACCTACAAAATGACCAAGCATGTTCAGCTAGAGTAACCTCTGTTTAGAATATCTTATCTAATCATTTGAAGCTTACCATGTAACCCAAGATCAACCAGAATCTAAACCTTCACCGGAAACTCATCCTTAACTTTCAACTGGCCCCCAACCTACATCTGAAAATCAAACCCAATCCTCACCTCAACCTACATTTCATCCAGAACACCAACCTACACCCCCAATCATCACCTCAATCTACACCTCAACCAGAGCCTAATCCTTTTCAGAATCAATATGAAGTTCAAGTCACCTCCAAACCTCATTTTGAAACTGAACAAGTTTCTTTGGTCCAACCTCAACCTCAATCCAACCTTAATTAAACTGTCCAAAAGAACCATCCATCTGACCATCACCGTCCTCCCCCAAAAGAACAGATGTTATGTCAGAATCCGGCACAACAATCCTATCAATTCCCTCACAATCGGGCAATCAACAAATAGACATTCCAAATCCGCCACCCTATATCCAAGTTCAAGTGGAAGAAATCAAAATTGTTTTCTTTGATAGAGTGCAAAATTTGGTTGTTGAGAGAACCACAGCTTCTGACCCAGTAACTTATGCTACTAAATAAGATTCTCTCACAACCTCTGTGGTATCAGTGTTTCAGAATTTGAAGTATATCTCCTCAAAGTCTGTTGCCTCTAAAAATCAAAGACAAGAGCTTATGGAAGCAAAACTGGCTTCTGTTGCAGCTAATCAAGAAGCCATTTCTATCAAGCAAAAAGACATGGATGATAGGATGAAAGCTATGGACGCCAGGCAAGATGTCATGGGTGCTGATCTGAAAGCAGTTCTGGAACTTCTGAAGAAACCTTAGGCTCTAGGATTTAGTCATCTTTATGTTTTATCTTGTATGAACTTGCTATTATTTTTTGTTAATGAAATTTTTTCTTCAATATCCTTTCTGTGCTTTTATTTATCTTTTTGTTTTTGACAAAAGGGGGAGAGACAAAGAGTATTTAAGCACTTGAATTTGAAGATTATTTTTACTGTGCTTAATTTCTAAAGATTAATATTATTGTGCTATTAAGGATAAATTTAATTAACCTGGCTAAGAATTAGGGGGAGCTTACAAACCTCACCTTCATAACTATCTGACTTATGGGCAGCTTACAAACCTCACCTTTAGGATTATCATAATCATAGGGAGCTTACAAACCTCAGACCTAAGTCATAATGTTAATTAAATAAACAACCATTATTCTTAAATACTTATGTTTGTCATCATCAAAAAGGGGGGGATTATTGGAACAAAATTCGTTAAAATCATATCCCTTGGATTTTGATTATAACAAAGTATTTAAAGAATAATTGGGCTTTCTATCACCTGTTCAAGTTTGTAGGAATATAATCATTAAGAACAGATGAAGAGATGTTTGAGGAATGTGCATCTAAGGTCATACTCTGGCTCTGAAGACCACTTCTGAAGACTCTGCCTCTAATAAAGATCCAAACTCTAAAGAAGTTAACTCTGAATAAAGTCATCCTCTGGTGACCCAGACACTGAAGCTTTAGAAGCAAAGAAGTGGACTCTGATGTGATCAGCCTCTGAAGAGTGAATTCTAAAGAAAGTCAACCTCAGAAGTAGAAGCTCTTTAACTGAGGCAACTCTGACAGACTCAAAACCTTTTGATCACATGAAGACTTAAGGAAAATCTCTTCTTTGGTGCCTAAGCTTCAACGGATAATTCCTTTTATAGAAAAGTGCTTTATTGACGTGTCTAATCAAGTAAAAAGCTAGCCCAACATATTTGGTGAAAGTCTTCAACATCTCTTTTTCTCCTCTCTATAAAAGGAGTTGTAGACCTGAAGAAGAAATTATTTAAGCGTTAATACAACACTCTGTTATAGACTCTAAAAAATTGACATTTAAAGAGAAGTTAGTCTATCAAATTTATTAGACTTAGCACATGTAACACTTGTATATTTTAGAAGTTCTTAAGTCTTAGAGTCTTTCTAATTTGTATTGTATCTACACCTCTGATTGTATATCAAGTGTAGTTGTTACCCAAAACTCTTAATAGATTGTTTAGAGTTAGAAGTCTCTTGCTTTAGTGATTGAGAATTTGAAGTCTTGAGCTTGTGTGCTTGTGAAAGGAAGTCTCAGATCTGTGTGTTTGAGCAATGAAGTCTTTAGCTTGTGTGCTAGAGTAAGGAAGTCTTGAGCTTGTGTGCTTAAGCAAGGATGTCTCAGACTTGTGTGTTTGAGTAAAGAAGTCTTATATTTGTGTGTATAAGCAAAGAAAGTCTCCTACTTGTGGGTTTGATCCTTTGTAATCAGTTTGGTTATAATAGAAATTACTTGGAAGTATAAGGGGATTGGACTACTCTCTGGTTGTGAGAGGAACTAGGATAAATTGCCTGTTTCTTGTGCTTTTACTTTACTTGCTTCTGAACAATATTTCACGGTTATCTATTGTTTACCTCTGAGTCAAATTCCGTTGCATAATCTGATAAAGACATTTAGAGTTCAGACTATGAGTGACCCTGATTCAGACTCTGAATTAGATCAGTAAGAAGCAGAAGTTGAAAAAGCTTGAGTAAAACCAACACAATTCAACCTCCCTTTATTGTGTTTTTCCCACCTTCAGAGAGGACTTTACGAAGCTTAGAGTTATAACGATCAATTAGAATAAACTTTGTGTTTTATCTCTCTTCCTTTATCTCCTTATCATTCAACACTTGTGATTGACTTTAGTCTTATTCAAAACAAACTAAAAAACTTTAAATAGGTAACACAATTCAAACTTCTCTTGTAATTTTTTCATCTTGGCTATTAGAATTAGAATTTGACCTAGTTATACAAAATCAGCTTTTAAGTGAGGGGTGTTATTCTATATAAACTCTAATTTTCCTAGTTTACCCCTCACACTTAGTATTATTGGACTTGATACATAGATACAAATGGTGGTTGGGTTAGTGAATGGAATATAAACATACTAATCTGATCTATAAACTCAGATACCATATTAGAATTAGATTTTGACTTAAATTCATCTCTACAAAACCAAATTTTAAGGTGAGAAATATCAATGTATACAACTCTTACATCATTTATCTTTTAACTTTTTTTTTAAAGGGTTAATGAAGTTTTTGATCCTCCTAAATATTTCATATTTCACTTTTAGTCCCTTCAAAAATTTCCTTCAAAGAATGGTTCTCATAAAATTTTTAATTTTAACTTTTGGTCTCTCCTGCCAAAATCGTCGCTAAAACCGTCGCCATTTCCGTCGCTAAATAAAAAACCGTCGCTAATTCTGTCTCTAAGTTGTAAAAACCGTCGCTAATTGGCAGGAGGGACCAAAAATTAAAATAAAAAATTTTATGAAGACCATTCTTTGAAGAAAATTTTTAAAAAAAGTAAAAGTGAAATAAAGATATTTATGAGGACAAAAAATTTTATTAACCCTTTTTTAAAACTGCAAAATATAATTAACAATGAATCCTAGCATAGGAACAAATATACACTTACAGTGGCAACATTATTACGACGACACCCCAACATTATCTTTAACAAAGGTAGAATTTGCAATTTTCTCCCCAACGACGTTCCACCTCCAACATGACAATATCGGTAAGTTATCAATTTCCTTGGGTTTACTCCACAAGTGACCCCAACTATGATTATAAATTCAAAGCATTAGGAAAAAAAAAAGAAAACCTAATATAATAATTCACTACCTAATAGGACCGGAGTTTCTTGACTACGCAAGTCTTTGGAGTGACCTCAGTTATAGTAGATAAGTGTTGAATTCGGAATTTAATTAAGTGTTGAATTCGGAATTTAAGTTAAAATATAATATAACTTTAATAATGTGTTGTCCACTTGTCAAAACAAAACAAAAATTGATGTCGTTTTATTGTAAGTGAAACCTTGGTCATCTAATTAATTTTCATTGTGTTAGATAATTTGTCCAAAATCACAAATGTCAGCATAAGAAATTCATTTTATAGACTAGATATAGCATTTTCTCTTCAACACGTGAGTGTTTTTTACCGTTTTACCCTAGTTTTAAAATTTAAACACTAAAATACTCTACTTTGAAAAGAATTTTCCCAGATATCCTAGTTACACTACATGTTTGGCCAATGAAGTGGCGAGTAGATGAAAAAATTTGATTCACGCAGTTGCTCGGCAAATAAAATGGTGAGCACCTGAATATTTTATTATTTTATTTGTTTATTTTAGATTTTAATATTGTTTAAATATTTTTAATAATAATTTTAATTATTAAAAATATATTTTATTAAACTAATAATATTATACTTATTAAAAATAATTTCTTATTAAATATTATAATTAAATGTAATAAGTAATATATTAAAAAATATAATTTATTCATTAAAATTTATTATATTTTAAATAAAATTTAAGCGAAATAAATATTTTTTATTGATTATTAACAAATAAAATACATATCATCAAAAATGACCGTCTGTTCCACACCTAGCGCCCTTTTTTAGTCGGTGTCCCCTGCCCAACTGTTTAGTTGCATTTTTTGGAGGTGATGGAGATGAATCGGAAGACATATCTTGATGATGATGTGTTGTAGGGGATCCGCTTGCCTTGAAGGGGGTTCGCTTGCCTTGTAGGTTGCTCCACAAGAAGGTATTCAATGTTATAATCTAGCATTTGCATTAGTTGTTCCTCCATGAGCAAAAAATGTTAGAATGAATGTGATGGTTGTGTGTAGGTATCAGGTTGGGTATATTGGATGGGTGGGTAAAAGACATCATCAGTCGTGAAAGTAGAGGTGGGTTGAGAGAATGAAGTGTTGAAGGTTTGTTGTTGAGATTGAGGGTTTGATTGATCAAAGTTTGGCAGAGGAACTGGAGTAAACTGTAAGGGTAGTCGAAGGGTGGTTTGGTGCTGAAATTGTTGGTTGTAGTTGTAGTAGTAGTTTTGTTGAGGGAGTGGAGTGTGAGGAGTTTAGTGTTGGGATGAGGTTGCATAGAAAGTGTGGTGTTTGGTGGTCTGTGTGCGATGGTATGTTTGTTAAGCGGATGAAGATGTGTGTCCCCCAAATTAGGATGTGTACATTCGTGGCACATATTAATGTATTGGCGCGACAGTTGGTTGCGTTGAAGAGGAAGGATGTCTACGAGGGTCGTTCAAAAATTGGTCTGGAGTAATGTGCACATAAGGAATTGCATGAAACCAATTGAAATACTCTCGGCTTGGCTTACGTTCACCAACTACCGCGCCCCCTGCAAAACCAAATGTCTTCTCAGTTTCCATTCTTTCACCACATCTTTGTTTAATTCTTGCCAATGAACTTTTTGGGCTTGTTTCATCGTTAGTGCGTGGTGTTCCCTTAGACACCTTGGTTGGGAAGGGATTCCTTGTTCAAACCCGAACTGAAGTTTGACCCTATCTGTCTGATGCATTTCCACAGTATAGAAACAGATAAGAGAAGTCGTAGCACTCCAGATTCAGCTATCTCTAAGATTGAGCCCCGGGAATTGAATGTACGGCCTCCATGTAAAATGTCACAAAAAAAAGTTAGAATACAATTAAGAAGTATATAAAAATGTATGTTTTATGGTTTCAATCGCACGTTTCTTTCATGCATGTGATCCAGTGCGTTTCGATACCCTTGTAGATGAAAACGAGGATTACTGTCGTAATTCATACCTCGTTGGGTCCATCTTGTAGAAACAAAAAAATGTATTAATGTTAGGTATAGTTGATTAAGAATATAATAAATTGCATTTATATATTAGGAATACCTTTGAGTGTATGGAAATGACGGTTGCAATGTACTAACAGGAGCAAACAAGGGTATACGCGTGAATGCCCAAGTAATGAGTAGTACAACACAACCACTCATGCTCATGACATCTTTGATCGCGACCTTGCACATATTTCTGTACAGTGTTTCCAGACAAGCATAACCCCAACTAAATGTGTTGAATTTTTCTAGATCCCCCACGAAAGGAATCCAAGAAGAATGCAACAGATTGTGACTCTTGTCTGGGAACAAAATAGTAGCAATGACAAGTAAAATATATAGTTTGGCTTGTAAAATATTATCTTCCTGGGTTGGGGAAGATTTATTTTTTAAAGCTTCATATAAATTCTCTAACCAAGTAATCCTTACAGACCCTCTATTTTTATCAGCTGTTGTAGGTTCTACCCCTAAGTTCTCCATGTAAACATCGTTTGTTACATCGGTAGGACCGTTAATAGATTTTCCATCAACTCGGAGACCAAGTAACATATTAACATCTTCTAATGTTATTGTGCATCCACCGGTTGGTAAATGAAACATGTGTGTTTCCGGTCTCCATCTCTCTCACAAACCAGTAACTAGGCTTGAGTCCACTTTTAAACTCTTTATTTTTGCGACATTCACAAAACCTGCTAATTCTAAATACGGGATTATTCCCGCACTTGGTTGGATATGAGTATGAGAATGGACTCAAAACCTTGCATTCACCTGAAAAAAAATAGTGAACACAAAAATTAAATAAATAATTACGTTGAGTTTTTAGAAACCTTACACTTGCTTGGATGTTTGCTTGTGTTCCACGATGTTCTTCTCCCATCCACAACAAAGACATTTTGAATGAGTGAGTGAATGTGAATGAGTGAGTATTTTGTAGAAAGAGAGTTTTGTAAAATATGAAGAAATGTGTGTGACTAAATTTTTTTACCAGGCTTAAATTTATAGAGGTGTAGATGAAGAGTAGTAAATAAGTTGGTAAGATTACACACTGATAGATAAGACTACACACTGCATTCCCTTGGGACTTGATACGCTAGCACACCCTAATAAAAAATCATAAATGCTCTTTAAATTTGTTGAAAGAGAAAATGAAAACAACAATATATAGAGGAGGGGGAGAGGGGGTTGTAAACAAAGCAATTTAAAATATATTACTTGAATGTTCTTAACCATGCATAATTGACTTCATGATGATTTTTTATGATTGATACACTACAAACCTAAGCTTATACATTAAATCACTATAAAAATTGTCTAACCTATATGGTATACAATCTATGCAATTGCAAACATGCAGTAGCAAATATGAAATGAATGAATGCTTGTAAAGTTATAAAAATAGGGAAAAAGAAAGATACAAAAGATATATAGTCCTTCAGCGTTCGTCCTCGCTTTGCCTACATGCACTCTTTAATGGATGATGCCATTGAAATATAATCATGATCTTCCATTATGATGATAAAATGATTACAACGTTTTAATTACAAAGAATTATATCAGACTAATCCCTTCAGATGAAGCAGACACTAAATTACTAACACAATACAAGATCTCTCAAGATCTTGATCCAATAACCTCACTATCCACAATAACCTGCTCCAAGTACTCGTCTGTAGCAACTTGATCCCACTAATATCTTGTCTGAGCGATTGCTATTAACTGAGCATATATTGGAAAACTCCCAACATTGTTTGCTTGTAATTTTTATCAAACACCGCCAAAGAAGGACGACTTCCAACTCCACCTTGTGGACCGTTGATACTTGATTCTGCCAAAGTCTTCTTTGGAGTATAATGGAAACTATTGTCTTGTTAGATAACTTCTGAATACCAAACTGCACTCAAGAAACGGTACCTGCAACTGTTACAAATAAAAAACTTGCAACACACAAAAATATTAGATACCCTAATGTACCACTAGTCCCCTTTTCACTCAATCTTGAGAGAAGGGTCCATAAACAAGGAAAGAGACTAAGGATGAAGATGGTGAACAGTTCCAGATAATCTCAACAACAACTGACGTTGTAAGCGATTAGTCAAGTAATTCAATTTTGATGAATGATAAACACACACACACACACACACACACACACACACACACACACACACACACACACACAAGTTTAAAACAAGTTTCTAGATGAGTGAGTCTTGGTTCTTGATGGTTATTAAGAGCTTGATCAAATCCTCAATAAGATTGATCAACTCATTCTCAAATTCACACAAAAATAGCAACCCAATTGCATAAACAAGATGCAACAAAAAAGACAAAGAATTGACATGGGTTCAATATCAAAGATTGGTATTTTGGAGAAGAAGAGAGAAGAATGGTGTAAAGATGAACACACTAAGAAGAGAGGACAAAAATCACTATTTTTTTCTCTATGAATCATTCTAGATTTCCCACACTTGTTACTGTGATAAGAAGAAACAAGCATTTAAATGAATGATGGAAATTTTGTTTTTTATGGTTTGATTCAAATCAAGTTGGGATTTTGATTCAAATCAATCTAGGAAGAATTAAAAAGAAATGCTTTTCAAAGCAAATGATTCAAATCATTATTTGCACTTGATTTAAATCGAATGGGATTATGATTTGAATCATGTTCAATTTTCGATCCGAATCAAATGTTCCAGAATGTAATTCCAATTTTCAACAGGTGAATGATTTGAATCAGATATTACACGTGATCCAAATCAAATACCAAAAACATCAAAATTCAAATGTTCTAACTTGTGATTCAAGCTACTCGTGTGGAAAAACAGAGTAGTAACTTTCATAGGCTCAAAAATAAAATAGCTAACAAGGATCAACTGAATACAATATGAAATGCAAAGGGTTATTAGTGATACAATTACATAACCAAAAATATTACAATCAAATTGAGAGAAAGTTTTCAGTCACATAGATAAAATGAAATAGCATACAAATTACAAATACGCAATGAAACAATAATCGAATTGTAAAACATAAAAACAAAATAGATACATAAATCACGTAAACGAAACCAAATGATATTATATGCCTTTAATCTCCCTTTTTTTATGTTTGACAAAATTGTGAGATTATTGTTGATGAAATATTTCAGTGCGAGATTTGGAATTTGATGAAACATTAGTCAATTTGATGACTATCACACAATACTTCATTTGAGTCGTAAAAGCTATAAAGCTCCCCCTGCATTAAACACTTAATATGCGTAAATATTGACAATGTCTCAGCTACTTCTCCCCCTTTGTAAAATATAAAAAAGAAGAGAACCAGACAAAAAACGCACAAAAAATAATCCAAGCTAACATAAAAGCCAAAAACTAAATGCCCCACTTAGTGAATCATGAGCACAAACATACACATCGCATATAAAAATCAACACAAATACGCAACATAAAAGAGATAACAAGATAAAATAGCAACTGAGCGAATAACAAAAATACCAAAACACCGTGAATTAAAATTATACAATTCACATGGTACACAAAAGTTATTCTGATAATCAAAGATACAAAATATTACATCATTATAGTTCAAACCAAAATAGACATAAAATAAAATTAAATATGCTAAATGTCGTGATATGAAACATCACACAACGTCACTAGGAAAGAAATCAGAGGATGGTGGAGGAGGTGCAGTAGCAGCAACAGGGTCTTTCGAAACAAAAATACTTGTTGCAATAGTGTTGTGATGGAAAACGAAGTTGTTACCACCTAGATAATCAACAAAGCTCTTAACCACTTTAATCTGACTAGCCAGACGCCCTTCTGATGCAATAATCTCTTCTTTCATCTTCACCCGGTTCTTCTCTCCAACATTGGCAAATATCAACACGTGCCATCTTCTGATACAAGATTTGTCCATGACATATATTCCTTGGGTTTTGATGATAACAAAGTATTAAAAGAACAATGATTATGTTTGATGTGTGTTTCATGTATGCAGGTTCTAATACTTATAGAAATATATTCAGAAATCTGATATACAAGGGCACACTTGAGAGATGAAAGCTCTTGGGGTTTGACTAAATTTTGGTTAAAACTTAATGAAGAATGCTGCAGACAGAGATGTCGAATACAATGTCCTAACATCATGACTCGACATATATAGCAGGTTCCAAAACTGGTGCAAGAATCAAGGAATGATTAGCAGTGGATCAAGGGATCAATAAACAGCAGCTTTCAAGCCCGTCGCAACAGAAGAGTTTAAAAGAAGACCAATACCTAGGACTGAACAACCAAACCTATTGTAACACTTTTGTAAAGTAGAAAATAGGGTTTATGGTTTTGAGAGTCATAGGCTTTCTTGTAAGTCTCCCTCTGTATCGATTTGATACATTGTGGTAGACATAGGTACTTGTACAGATTCAGAAACCCATAGGTAATGAATCGTGTATTATTCTTGGATGAAGCTTTGAAGCAAATCCAAGTTAACTTGTTAGTCAAGGATGCTTGACTGAACTTTGTATTGAAAGGAGTGTCTTTCAATAGGATGGTACAGTTATGGTGTAGTAACTGTTAGATAATCACAGGTTGTGGTTTAGGGAGTGAGATGGGTTTCTTTTATCAATTAGATGTGACTTCTAATGATAAAGAGTTCATTGGGTAGTGATAGGTAAACGTGGGAGTTTATTGTAAACCTGAGGTTGTTTACATAAAACTATACTACTGATAGTGGATTCTTTTTCCTGGAGCGGTATCCCCCAGATGTAGGTGAGTTGCACTGAACTGGGTCATCATATTCTGTGTTGTTTATCATTCTGCAATTTACAGTTCAGTATTGATTAACATGTTGGAACAGATGTCAAAACATCTGTGTTTCTACAGTTACTGATAGTATAGATATTAGTTTGCAGTTCTATTCTTTATTTAATAATTATGCAGAACAATGTCTTAACATGTGTTAGGACATCTGTTGTCTGCTATGCCAGAATTTCAATTGGTATCAGAGCAAGCATCCTGTCTGTTTCTGGATGAGATCTTTGGGAGATACTTTCTGGAGTTTTAAACAAGGAGGAGTTTTGGAGATCAGCTCATCAACTCAGACATACTCAAGGGTATTAATGGATAAGATGGATGTTCTGGATCGAAGGTAACAACTTGTTGGTTGTTCAAGTTGCTGAGAAGGTTCTATAATAACTACAGGAGAAGTGGCTAGTTCTCTTGTTGGGGTGTCTTATAAGATGTTCTGACATCTTATTAGGGCAAGTTGAATTTGTTCCTTGGTGGTTCCGCTGCATATGTTTTTGATGAAAGAGCTCTGGAATTTATGGCATTCTGGAGTTGTTACTGAAGACAGATGGTGGAAGATCTCAATCGTCAGCCTCTATATTTGAAGATATCTGCATTTTTTTATTGCAAAGTCAGGAGCGATGGAATGGAGAGATTTGTTGGTAGATGTCTGCTATGGTGACTTGGTACTTAGAAGCTTGGTTCCATTGTGCAGTTTGAAGTCAGTTGAAGAGAAAGGGATTTGAGATTAAGTTTATCAAGTTCTTGCTCTAGGAATTTGATAAATTATTAATCGGCTAAGTTGTCAAAGATACTTGAGTTGTCTCTCAAGTCCACTCATAAAGGCATCTCAGTCGTTCATCTAGAGTCTTCTAGTTATTCTTCTGACAAGAGGGTGTTTCTGTGAAACATAAACCTGAAGAAAGTAGAGGTAATTTATTTTCACTGTCCAAAAGTGCAAGGAAGGATTCATCTCTCTTAATCCTAAGGGTGGATCCAATCTGAATGGAGATTTAAGAACTGTTGAGGTAAATAGGGTTCGTTCAGAGAGAATCTTAGCTACTTGAGTCAAGGGTGGCAGCCTTGGTATCTCAACACTTTATTGGTCAAGGAAGATACTTGCAAAATTGAATACTTGATAAGTGTTCATGGAGTGATCTATTGGAGTATGGCTTCAACAGTGACACAGGGTTATTGAACAAGGATTTAAGATCAATTGCTATTTATGATATTCACAAGTATTTAATTGATTATCCTTGAATGTGAAGTTCAAGATTGCTGATGTTCAACACGATATTAAAACATCTCTTCATCTGGGTTTGTGCAGAATCATGGGAGGGGTACTGCATAAGCTTTTGGATCTATTTCTCTTGGGTGTTGACCTAAGAACCTGCTTCAGTTTGGTGTGGCAGAAGCATCTGATCTCTGGAGAGTTTCCTAACAAGAAACTGGTCTAGAAAGTGGTGATGTTGAAGATGAAGAAGAAGACATCATAATCTTGATTAATAGCTCTTGGACCAGTTTATTTCTAATCTAGGAGTATTGGAGTGCAACAGGTGTGTTCCAGTTGTTACTAGAAGCATCTGATGTTTATTTGGAAAGTGTCCTGGCAAGAGACTTGTCCAGAATATAGTGCTGGTGATGGCACAGCTTGGGTCAGTTTATTTCTGATCTAGGTACATAGGAGCATGTGATCTTGCTCATCTTGGAGGTCAAGGTTAAGTGGCAGGTATCTCTGACTTCTACAGACTGCTCTACTTAAGGAAAGTGATATCCTTTGTTATAGCTATGGTGTAGTCTATGACTACTTCTCTTCTGAAGAATCAGACTTGGCACGTTGAGTTCTTTGGAGTTGAGAAGCAGATATTCGTCAAGGTGCGAGCTTGAATGGAATACCTGTGATATGATTAAGTAGGATGAAGGTTGTCTACTCAAACTTGGTTGTTGAATCAAGTCTATGAGAACATGGAACTCTTGTTCTATAATAAGGAGTAGGTTCTTCTAAGTAGCAGAAGGAAGGGCTGAATTCCTCAGTTTGATGTTTGATCAGATGTCAGGACATCAAGCAGAAACTTCAGAGTCTTAGTTGATGTAGTGGTGCATCATTGCAAGACAAGTTGATCTTCTCATAAAGAAATGGAATTAATGCTTTAAAAAGGTCTATCTCATGCAGTTTGTGGGAGCTGTGGAAGGAGAAGATGTTACATGTCTAAGGCTTGGTGGATCCTAGATGGCTTGCTATGGAGCAAGTAGATCATGTAACTTGAAGATTAGGTTTCATTGGTGGATCAGAAGATTATCTGAAACTCTGAAGAAAAGTTAAGATGAACCAAACAGTGGCAATTGGTTAATCTTTATTGTGCATTCAAGCAGGGTGCTTGGAACTAAATACTCTTGGGCAGAAGGGTAGTTGGTTGAAGACGTAAGGAGGTTATGGTTTAGTTCTATCTTGGAGCTTGTGGTAGAAGTTCTAAGCTGATTATGGAAGATTACCTTCTTTTGGTGGATGAGAGTTTATTTCTCTCTGTGGTTCTCTGGAGTTCTTATTGATCAAGCTGGTGGCGCAGTGTTGTGTGAAGATCTTCAGTTAGAGTACTATGCAGATAGTAAGTCCAATGGTGGAGCATATCAAGAACCATGTTGGTTGGTGTCTGTGATATGTGAAGAATGTCCTAACTGATGTTAGAACATCTTCTGGGTTGGTTATCCTTGGAGTAGGATTCTTAGTTCACATCTTATTTAAGAGGTATTTATTTTGTCGTACGGGAGAATGATGGGTAAAGGACTAACTTGGAAGTCTGATGTGAATGTGGCATGCTAGAAGTGGATCAGTTGGGTGCTTTTGGAGCAAATGAGCTGAGGATTTCTAGAGCATGTGTTTGATGTCCTTCAAGTGTGAAGAACGTCTAGGCGAGCTAGCAAACTAAGGGGCTTTGTATGTCTCTTTGAGGAATGTGAAGTATTCCATATTCAATTGGGTTGTATCTCAGGGAACAAGGAGTTCTATACATGAGAATTCAAGAGGAATTTGTGTGGTGTGTATATGGTTTCTGGACAAGAGGGATGAATGGTGTTTTGGTCTCAATCCAAGAGTTTGTTGGTTGTGGTACAAGGATGCATTCCTGGTACTCTTATTGTATGATCATGAAGTTGTCATGGGATATCATATGGTGATTTTAAGGTGTTTCTTGCTGAAGAAGCATCTGTTGAGAAAGATAGGGGAAAACTTCTGTCTGTTAAATATACTGGTATGGTACATGGATTGTTTGAGGGTTAAGCATTAGGTGAATGCGTTCAGCAGGTGGGTTGAACAGAGGGTGCGCTCTTGAAGACATGAAGATGTGTCTTATGTTTTCTATTCATTTAGGGTGTTCTTCTTGCAAAGGAGTGATAACACTATTATAGTGTGTTACTTTAACTTAATTTTTAAGACATTTCTAGTTCATGATTTCACTTCTGTAGCATGAGTTTAAAGTGTTTTAGCATGATTTAAGCTTTAAGCACTTTATGTGCTTCTTTCACGTTTTCATTGTGTTTTTGCTCTAAAAGGAAGTTTGATGATGATGAGATGTGGCATGACCCCAGTTGCCAGGTTCTGGAGCAGAATGAGGAACTATTTAGAGAAGAAGAGTTGATGATTTAATCAACCATTTCACCAAGAGGGTTGGAGAATGATGATGAAAAGACTAGGGCTCACATGGCAGCATTTTGATGAGCATTGGAGCAAAAGGAATGGATAAGACCAAGTAAGCTAGAGGACAAAAAGAGGGTATGGTGGGGACCACGCATGCAGAAGAGCGCCCAACACCACCAGCCGTCTGCTCTGCTCCACCAGCCTGCAAAAAAGCAAATTTGTCTCCCACCCACATCTGTACCAGATTGCTTGCAGTGGAAGGATTGAAGGACAGCTGGCCAACATGAAGAATTGATTTGGGCCTAACCTTAATTTTGTCAAGAAACCCATGATCCAAGAAGAACCAACTACCACTTCCATTCATCACTATTTAAGAGAGCTTGTGCATTGAAGACGGAGAGACGGGAGAGTTCACACACATTAATAGTTTATTTTCAATTTTCAAGTTATTTTCATTTTCTAGAGTTAGAGTATTTAGAGAGTATTCTTTTCTTCTCCAGACCTGTACGTTCTGCTGAGAACTGTCGTGACTAAAGAGAGCTATTGTTGTTTAACCAATGCAAGAGATCTCCAAGTTATTATTAGGCTACATTTCTTTACTCTACTTGTAAGATGATGTTTCCTATCAATTTCATTCCATGAGTAGTTTGTACTCAGCTCATCATGAGCTAAACCTTTGCTTGATGAGACTAATGAAGTTAGTATAAAAGTAGTTTTTATGTTAATATAATGTGTTGGCTAGTGTCTTATTTTGTTATGTGTTTTTATGCTATAAACTTGGTTCTTAGAGTGATCAACTAGGAAAAAAGTAAAAGCTTGTTGTTGAGAGAGATCCAATAAACAAGTGGATTTCATAACAAAAGTGGTTAATAAAGTAGGATAGAGATATTCACTTAATTCAACTTTCTTAGAGATAAGGAGTTGAGACCATAAAGACTTTTCAGAATTAAAACCAGACGTATTTTAGGGTTACAAGTGAGACTTAGAGATTTGTTCCCTTGCCCTAGGTATGCATGTTTTTGATGTTGTAGAGATACACCACTAGATCGCGTTCTGACCTTTTGAGGCACGACACTTCCCATCATAAAAGCATTCCAACAACAACTATACTAATGGATTTAGTTCATCAGCTACTCTCTCTGATATTTTAACTCCCTTTTAGTTTTTAGTAATTTTTAGATATTTGTGTGTGCTCCTGTTCCTTATTCTCATATTTCTGTTATCTTGCCCATACTTTTCTTAAACAAAGTACGCCAATATTAGTGGTTCAAACACTTAACACTTCCCTGTGGGTTCGACCTTTATTTTATCACTTACTACATTACCAAGCATGTATACTTGCATGTGACACCATTGCTCCAAAACATTTAAAAGCATTGCATTGTTTGGAAGTTAGCAAGGATCACTGGTTATCTACGACAGGGGGAGTTAGACTTCTGTTGTGGATATATGATTGTAGTGGTGCAGATTGAATATCAAGATTGTTTGTGGTTTCACGCAGTTTGTGATAGATTGCCTCAAGTGAGGTTGATATGTCAGATGAGATGTCATGACATTGCTCTACTGGTATAAGTTCTGGTTGAACTTATCAGGTTATTCTAATTTCATCATTGGTGTCAATGGATTTAATTAGAAGTGGTACAAGTATCTTGAGAGTTGCTGCTGCTAACTGAGAGATGTTTGAAGAAATGTCTGAACATCTTGGTCAGTTACTCTTGGTTTACTGGTTAAAAGGGATTAAACAGATGCTACAAGAGGGACTAAACAAAGTCTGACAAGATGTCAGAACATTGGTTAGGATGTATGGTTGTACTCTTAATTGCTTTGGACGGTGGAGAGATTGTGTCTTAGGGAACGCGTGTTAAACATGTGTTTTGGAAAATGCGCATTCCTTGAATGGTCCTTGTTAAAAGGAAGAAACAGTCAAATACGGTTTGGCCGGTGCACTTTTGTCTATGAAGAAAAACAATTTCATTTAAGGGTCACATTGAATGGACATGTGTTACTTCCAATGGTTCGTTACATCCTAAGAAAAATGCTCTTGTAGATAAAGGGTGTTCTCATCCTCATCTTGTCGCAGGTTATCTTTTCGGGGTGTGCTAGGTTATCATGGGGTTTATTCATTTTTGGATTGGCTCGATTTGGGTATGGGTCTGTCTTGGACATGTTTGTCAATTTTTGACTAAAAAGGGGGAGAAAAGTACAAGGGTTGAGTTTGTTCTTGCAGTTGGTTGGCAAGGATGTTGGACAGAATGTTATGACATTCTGACTGAGTCTTAGGTTTCCCATATATATGTTTTGAGTCCTTCTTTCGTGTCCTATGATCTGAGTTATGAACACAGTCGTGTCCTGTGTTTTGAGTTACCTAAGTTGGTGTTTGGTTGCTTCAGTGGAAAAATTCTTCCCCCCAGGTGAGGAAGTATAGATTCATGGGGAAAGGGAGAATGAATGTCATCATCTCTTCCTCATGTACACCAACATGATTGGAGTCACATCAGTATTCCAATCATAACCGCCACTTAGGGTGAAGATACGTAAGGAGCATCCTGGGTTTATTTTCCAAAAGAAGTTTTAGCCAAAATTTGTCAAAAGTGGGAGATTGAAAGCTTCTGGGGTTTGACTAAATTTTCGTTAAAACTTAATGAAGAATGCTGCAGATAAAGATGTCGAATACAATTTCCTAACATCATGACTCGACAAATATAGCAGGTTCTAAATCTAGTGCAAGAATCAAGGAATAATTAGCAGTGGATCAAGGGATCAATAAACAGCAGGTTTGAAGCCCAGCGCAACAGAAGAGTATAAAAGAAGACCAAGACCTAGGACTGAACAACCGAACCTACTGTAACACTTTTATAAAGTAGAAAAAATGGTTTAGGGTTTTGAGAGTCGTAGGATTTCTTGTAAGTCTCCCTCTGTATCGATTTGATACATTGTGGCAGACATAGGTGTTAGAACAAGATTTGGTTCTGCAAGATATCACTATGTTTTGATAATAACAAAGTCGTATTTGTGTGAGAACAATTTTGGTACTCTAACGTTTATTTTCTTAAGTATTGAAAAACAGATGCTGACACTGATAAAGTTAATTCTGACTCTGATAAAGCTAGCTCTGACTCTGATAGAGATCATGTGAAACGTCACTCTCAAATTCTCAAATAGTCGCTTCTGCGTCAAAGAAGCAAGATTGCTTCTGATCTACTGTGCTTCAGAAAGACTCAAAGAAGACAATATGTTGCTGCTACAATGTTCTCTTGGATTCTGTCTCTAAATTTAACTCTGATACTTATCTTCTGAAGACTAAGTGCTAACGACTCTGAAGACAAGGTTCTGATTAACAACGTTCTGAAGACTCCAAAGACTTAAGTTTCTGAAGACCAAGTTCTGAAGACTCTGAAGACAAGGTTCTGCTGAACAAGTTCTGAAGACTCTGAAGACTTATGTTTCTGATAACAAAGGGTTCTGAAGAAGGAGTGCTGAAGACTCCGAAAATAAGGTTTTGTTGAACAAGTTATAAAGACTCTGAAGACTCAAGACTCTAAAGACCCAGTGATTCATTCTTCTAATCATGCTTCAATCATATTAATTCAGAAGCCTCTGATGGATAGAAGAAGATGAAACATTTGCGAGGGAAAATAGTACATAGTACAAATCAAACACGTTCTTTTCCACTACCATTCCACTACCCTGATTTGGTGCTACAAAGGACAATTTCAGTGTACGATTTTCATCCCGGCATAACAATATTATTTCAAGTCGCCAGTATTTTACTGATATTCCTTATCTACCCTTCAACGGATCTTTTTCTGGCTATATAAAGACTTGATCATTCAAAAAATCATGTGTGACACTAAGTGGAAAAAGAGAGATATACAAAACACTGATTCATACGAGAAAGAACTCAAGAAATAGAGAAATCCACGAATGAACAGTAAAGCACCACAATACAAAGAAGAAGATTGTTCTTACTGTATATATTCTCTCTAAGTTAGATTGAGCTAGAAATTGTGTTTATATCAGATTATGTAAGAAGCATTTCATTGTAAACATTTGATTTGATCAAACAGTTGTTTGAATTCCTTAAGGGACCAGTTAGGTCAGAATCCTTAAGAAGAGACGGTTAGTCTGTGTATTGTTAGTCATTAACAGTTGCTAGTGCAGTTATAATCAGTTTGGTTATAGTGGATTAAGTCCTTGTGTATAAGGCGAAATCACCTTGGAGGGTGGACTGGATTAACTTGATAGTTTTCAAGTGAACCAGGATATATCGTGTGTCTTTCTCTATTGTTAGTTTATTTGTGATCTTCGTTTGAGTTTAACAAAAAGCTTTCATTTTGAAAACCCAATTCAACCCCCCCTTCCTGTGTTTTTCACCTTTAATTGGCATCAGAGCTCCGGTTCTGATTGTGATAAAACGGTTTATCAACACTTCACCGTGTTCAGTACCGGTATTTGTGTGAGATATTATGGCTGCTGCAGCTAATGTTAATACTACTGTAGAAGAGAAAGATCATTACAGTGCCAAACCACCGGTATTTGATGGTGAAAAGTTTGACTACTGGAAAGACAGAATAAAAATTTTCTTTCTTGGTTATGATTTAGATCTTTGGGATCTGTTAGTCGATGGGTACACTCACCCAGTTGATGCTACAGGTGCTAAAATATCTAGAAGTGATATGACCAACCAACAGAAGAAAGATTATAAGAATCATCACAAGGCAAGAACCATATTGATAAATGCTATCTCTTATACTGAGTATGAGAAGATAACAAATAGAGATACTGCCAAATCTATTTTTAATTCTCTAAGAATGACTCATGAGGCATTCAGAATAGAGGATGATGAGACAGTTGAGACCATGTTTTCAAGGTTTCAAATGCTAGTCGCAGGACTTAAAGTTCTGGACAAAGGTTACTCAACTGATGATCATGTTAAAAAGATCATCAGAAGTCTTCCCAAGAAATGGAGACCTATGGTAACAGTTTTAAAGCTATCCAAGGATCTTAATAGCATAAGTCTTGAAGAGCTTGTTAGTTCTTTAAGAAGTCATGAGATAGAGCTGGAAGAAGATGAACCTCAGAAGAGAAGCAAATTTATAGCTCTTAAGTCTAAACCTGAAAAGGCAAAGACTTATCAAGCCAAGGAAGAATCAGAAGATTCTGGTGAAGAATCAGAAGATGAGTTGTCGCTAATCTCTAGAAGGATCAACAAACTATGGAAGCATAGACAAGGAAACTTCAGAGGATCTAGAAGAAACAAAGGCCGCTCTGAGTCATCATCTGGACAGAAGAAGCAGAACTCCGGAAATGAAGTTATCTACTATGAGTGTAATGAGCCAGGTCATTACAAGAACGAGTGTCCAAAGATCAAGAAAGACAAGAAACCTAAGAAGAACTTCTCCAAAGCGAAGAAAGGACTGATGGCAACTTGGGACGAATTTGATTCTGAAGAAGAAGACTCTGATGAAGAACAAGCAAATGTTGCGCTAGTGGCAACAATTGACGATGAAGTATCTGGAAAACCAGAAGACAAAATATCATCAGAACCAGAATTAGACTCAGACTCAGAGGTATTATCTAAAATCTCTCGTTGTGAATTAGAGTCTTATCTTTCAGAAATGCTGGAAAAGTATCAAACTCTTTAGAGTAAATACAAAGATCTTAAAAGATCACATGTAATTGCTTCTGAGGAAAAAGATAAGCTTGAGCAGAGTAATTCTTCTCTAAATGAAAACATTTTTTGCTTAAAAAATAGTAATTATGCCTTGAAAAGCAAAGTTGCAAAATTAGAAGAAGAATTAATCTCCAATATCTCTGACACAAGTTGTATCAACTAGTATAATAGAGCATTCCAGTATTTTCTTGCTAAAAGTATAGATAGAAGCATAATAGCTTCCATGATCTATGGAGTAAGCAGAAATGGTAAGAAAGGTTTGGGATGTACAGAATCATCTGAAATTGACGAAAGTCAAACTGTTAAACCAAAACCTCTCTATGACCATTTTGTGCCTTCTGGCACTGAGATTGTTTGCTCTGAGCTTGCACAAGAACCCCCATCGACACAGAAATCTGTTTCTAAAGTTAAATATCAAGCACAAATTCCACATGATTATCCTGTTGCACAAAAGCCCAAAGTTGTGAAACACTCTAGAAAAGCTAACAAGAGAGGACCCAGAAAGTGGGTACCTAAGGACAAGATAATCTATGTTGCAAATATCCTTAGCAGCTTAGTTGAAACACCAGTCATGGTACCTGGATAGTGGTTGCTCGCGACACATGATGGGAAGAAGGCATATGTTCCAAAGTCTGGAACTTAAGCCTGGAGGCTTCGTCGGTTTCGGAGGAAACCAGAAAGGAAAAATCATGGGCTCTGGAACCGTTGGTAATGGTAACCTTTCTTCTATTACTGATGTTATTTTATTCAATGGTTTGATGCATAACTTATTGTCAATTAGTCAACTTAGTGATAATGGTTATGATATCATCTTTAATCAAAAGTCCTGTAAGGCTGTAAGTCAGAAAGATGGTTCAATCCTATTTGTCGGAAAGAGGAAAAACAACATTTATAAGATTAGACTTTCTGATCTTCATGAACAGAATGCCAAATGCTTAATGTTTGTGAATGAAGAGCAATGGGTATGGCATAGACGTTTAGGCCATATTAGCATGAGGAGGATTTCTCAGCTAAACAAGCTTGAACTCGTCATAGGCTTGCCAAATCTGACGTATTCTTCAGATGCTCTTTGTGAAGCATGTCAGAAAGGAAAGTTTTCTAAAACTTCCTTAAAAGCAAAGAATGTTATGTCCATCTCTAGACCGTTAGAACTTCTACACATTGACTTGTTTGGACCAGTGAAAACTGCCTCAATGAGTGGAAAGAAGTATGGATTAGTAACCGTTGATGATTATAGTCGTTGGACATGGGTAAAATTCTTAAAACATAAGGATGAATCTCATTCTGTGTTCTCTACCTTTTGCTCTCAAGTGCAAACAAAGAAGGATTATAAAATAGTCAAAGTCAGAAGTGATCATGGCAGAGAATTTGAGAACAGATACTTTAAGAATCTTTTTGATTCACATGGAATTTCCCATGATTTCTCCTATCCCAGAACTCCACAACAAAATGGAGTAGTGGAAAGGAAGAATAGGACTTTGCAAGAAATGGCTCGTACCATGATCCAAGAAACTGACATGGCTAAGCACTTCTGGGCAGAGGCAGTAAATACATCATGTTACATTCAGAACAGGGTTTCAATAAGACCTACTATGGGTAAGACTCCTTATAAATTGTGGAAGAATAGAAAACCCAACATTTCATATTTTCATCCTTTTGGTGGTATCTGTTTTATGTTAAACACTAAAGAGAATCTTGGCAAATTTGACTCCAAAGCTCAAAAGTGTTTGCTGTTAGGATACTCTGAACGCTCTAAAGGCTACAAAATCTATAACACAGAAACACGAATTGTCGAGGAATCAATTCATTTTAGATTCAATGATAAGCTTGACCCTGAAAAGTCAAAGCTAGTTGAAAAGTTTGCAGATCTGAAGATCACCTTATCAGAATCTAAAGAAGAAGAAGATTCAAGAGAAGCAGATAAATATGCAGATTCTCCAGATTCAGATACAACCTTACCAGAAACTCAAAATAACTCATCTCATCAGAAGAAGAATAGATTAAAGACTTCTCATTCATTAAGAATTAATTCTGGGAGATAAAGTTGATCCAGTACGAACTCGTTCATCATTCAGACATTCTGAAGAAACCCTTCTGGGTTTGGTTTCTCTGATAAAACCAACAACAGTTGATGAAGCTCTTAAGGCGAATGAGTGGATTCTGGCCATGCAAGAAGAACTAAATCAATTCACCAGAAATGACATCTGGGATCTTGTTCAGAAACCCAAAGGTGTCCACGTCATTGGAACTAAATGGGTATTCAGAAACAAGTTAGATGAGAAAGGCGAGGTCGCAAGAAATAAAGCACGACTGGTTACACAAGGTTATACTCAACAAGAAGGGATAGACTATACAGAAACCTTTGCATCAGTTGCCAGGTTAGAATCTATTCGTATTTTAATCTCATTTGCTGTGAATCATGACATTACTTTATATCAGATGGATATAAAGAGTGCATTTTTAAATGGATATATTTTTTAAGAAGTGTATGTGCACCAACATCCTGGTTTTGAGAGTTCTGAAAACCCAGATTTTGTTTTCAAACTTAAGAAATTGTTATATGGTCTGAAACAGGCTCTCAGAGCTTGGTATGAAAGGCTAAGTAACTTTCTTTTGGAAAATGACTTTACCAAAGGAAAAGTGGATACAACACTCTTTTGTAAAACCTTTAAAAATGACATTCTGATTGTTCAAATCTATGTTGATGATATTATATTTGGTTCTGCTAATATTTCCTTGTGCAAGGAATTTTCCAAGTTAATGCATGCTGAATTTGAAATGAGTCTGATGGGAGAACTCAGATTCTTTTTGGGAATTCAAATTGATCAGCGATTAGAAGGAACATACATTCATCAGAGCAAGTATGTAAAAGAACTTCTGAAGAAATTCAATATGTCATAAAGTAAACCTGCTTAGACTCCTATGCATCCGACATGCATTATGGAGAAAGAAGAAGTAAGTAAAAAGGTTTGTCAGAAGCTCTATCGTGGTATGATAGAATCTCTTCTGTATTTGACAGCTTCTCGTCCAGATATTCTGTTCAACGTATGTCTGTGTGCTTGTTTCCAATCAGTTCCAAGGGAAACTCACTTAGCTGCTGTTAAAAGAATCCCAAGGTATCTAAAAGGAACAACTAACCATGGCTTGATGTATAAGAAAACATCAGAGTACAAGCTTTCTGTTTATTGTGATGCAGATTATGCTGGAGACAGATTGTAAAGGAAAAGTACTTCTGGAAACTGTCAGTTTCTGGGAAGTAACCTTGTCTCCTGGGCAAACAAGAGACAAACAACAATTGCTCTCTCAACTGCAGAAGCAGAATACATATCAGCTTCTCTGTTCAGTACTCAGATACTCTGGATGAAGAATCAACTTGAAGATTATCAGATACACGAGTGTAACATTCCTATCTTCTGTGATAATACTTCTGCCATTTGTTTATCTAAGAATCCTATTCTACATTCTAGGGCAAAACATATTGAAATAAAACATCACTTTTTACATGACTATGTTCAGAAGGGTACTTTTCAATTAAAATTTATGGATACAGATCACCAGTGGGCTGGTATTTTCACAAAACCCCTTACTGAAGATAGATTCGTATTCATTCTGGAAAACTTATTTATCAAACCTTGTCTAGAATGAGATGATAATATTTTAATGCGTCGGACTACCAGAACGTCTGATATAAAATTTTGATGTTAAGCAAAGTGTGTTAATTTTTTATTTATTGACTTTCTGATTCATGATACTTCTACAAGTTAGAAAATGTCCTTATCAGAAATTAGTCCAGTCAGATACCTCTTGGTATTCCTGACGTTGGAAACATCAAAACATGTTCTCTTGAAAACAAACGGCTATGATTATTTATGACACGTGTCCAAAATCAAATCATACCTACTGTTGAAGAGACACCTCGAGCGTTGTGATTTCGTGAGACTTGATTTCAAGTAATTATTTCCTATTACTCCTTAATATCTCTATAATCATGTTTAACACATTGGATTTGAAAATTTACTTGATAACTGTTTAAATCTTTACGTCTTCCTCTCATATTATGCATTTATAAAGATGTGTGTAAGACAAAGATTTCTTGGAACTAAACACTTGTCTACCTTCTTTTATTCTTTGTCAGTTTCTTCCCTCTCTCTTTCGAGTATACATTTATTTGTATTTATTGACTGATGTCATAATATTAATAACGTATACTGATCTGTGATCTTTTGGAGACTGATACACTCCTTTATCATTCTTTGTTCTTGTTTGTATCCCTTGTATTGGAAATGATGAATTACTCGTCTCAATTCATCTAGTCTTTATTGCTATTTATTTCTATCACTCTTTGTTCTCTTTATATACCACACTTCTCCTCATAACTATTCATCCATTTCTAAACTTGCTTTTCACTCCTATCCTTCTTGCTTTCACTATGTCTTCTAAAACCATTAAGGGAGAAATCTCTGACTTAGATCTCTTGAAAGAATACTCTATTGATTTCAACGATCTTGTTGACAATGGTCACACCAATATTCTCTTAGACATTATATACCAAAACTGGGATAAATATATTGAAATTCTCAATGGACCCATCTATCTAGTTCTTGTAAAAGAGTTTTGGGCTAATGCTCGCATCCTTGCATATGAGTCTGATATATGTTGCATTCTGTCTACTGTGTGTGGCTTTCCCATCATGATTAATTCTACAATCATCTCTCAAGCTATAGAATGTAAAAAGGATGGCGAATGTGTTGAATACTACAGAGGAAATAACTGGTTTGCTAAACACATTCACATCATCTATCTTCAAGAAGGACCTGCTGACAGTCCCTCTTCTCTCACCCTTGAGGCTAAAGTCTGGTACCAAATCATGGGAACGAATCTTAGACCCAGGGAAAAGGGAACAGGAAGGCTCTCTGCAATGGATAGGCTCTTCATTTTCTTCTTAATCTCCAAGATTAAGATAAACCTGCCTCAATCCATATTTAACTTCTTGAAATGAGAAATTCTTTCATCGAGAGTGGAGTTGTTGTTTCAGATTCCCTACAGTAGAGTTATCTCTCACATTCTTGATCTTCAAGGAGTTGTTGCCCACTTAAAACAAATCGGAATAAATGAGAAACTTGTTACTGAATGGTGTTCTCCCATGAACTATTCTGAAACAATCATCAGGGAATGAGATAGCTGGTTGGTGGGTGTTTCATCATTTTTGGTCTCTCTTTCTTTTATCATTGTTGTTTTTGTCCGTTGTCCTTGTTGTTTGTTTGTTTTCTTGTTTTGTGATTCTGTTCCTATACTGCGCCCCTGGCATTTTGCTTTTATCAATGAAGAATTTTCCCATACTTGCATTTATCTTATCTTACTACATTCCATTATGATTGCCATAAAAAGGAAGAAAAGTACTGAATTTAACTTATCTACATTCTCTCAAATCAAAATGCTTAAGTTAATCTTTTGATTACCCTTTTTTATTATGACAAAAAGGGGGAGTATTAATATGGAAAAGTTATTTTGATAAATATCTTGTCCCTAATCATAACTCTAACATTCTAACACTTTAATTGGCATATCCTTTTAGAAGTTTTTTCAGGAAAAATAATTATATTGGCAAAATGACTCTGATATCAATCAGGCTCTGATTTACTTAATCAAGCTCTGTTATCAGAATGCATCACCACTATATTCAAGCTTTGATATTTTGGATTTGTCTAGATCTTTGCAAAAATCTTATAAGATTTTGTTAAGTCTTAGATTCAGGGGGAGCTTGATAAAGGGAAGTTTACTTTGAACTTATCTGAGTCAATTTGTTTGAGTTTCACAAAAACCTTTCATTTTGAAAACCCAATTCAAACCCCCCATTTCTTGTGTTTTTCTCACACCTTCAATTGGCATCAGAGCTTCGGTTCTGATTGTGATAAAACGATTTATCAACACTTCACTGTGTTCAGTACCGATCCAATATTTGTGTGAGATATTATGGCTACTGCAGCTAATGTTAATATTGTTGTTGAAGAGAAAGATCATTACAGTGCCAAACCACTAGTCTTTGATGGTGAAAAGTTTGACTACTGGAATGACAGAATAGAAAGTTTATTTCTTGGTTATGATGTAGATCTTTGGGATCTGGTAGTCGATGGCTACACTCACCTAGTTGATGCTACAGGTGCTAAAGTATCCAATTCAAATCCCCCATTTCTTGTGTTTTTCTCACACCTTTAATAGGCACTTGTACAGATTCAAAAACCCGTAGGTAATGAATCGTGTATTGTTCTTGGATGAAGCTTTGAAGCAAATCCAAATTAACTTGTTAGTCAAGGATGCTTAACTGAACTTTGTATTGAAAGGAGTGTCTTTCAATAGGATGATACAATTATGGTGTAGTAACTGTTAGATAATCACAGGTTGTGATTTAGGGAGTGAGATGAGTTTCTCTTATCAATTAGATGTGACTTCTAATGATAAAGAGTTTATTGGGTAGTGATAGGTAAACGTGGGAGTTTATTGTAAACCTGAGGTTGTTTACATAAAATTATACTACTGATAGTGCATTCTTCTTCCTGGATTGGTATCCCCCAGATGTAGGTGAGTTGCACCGAACTGGGTCATCATATTCTGTGTTGTTTATTATTCTGCAATTTACAGTTCAATATTGATTAATATGTTGGAACAAATTTCGAAACATCTGTGTTTCTGCAGTTACTGATAGTCTGGATATCAGTTTGCAGTTCTGTTCTTTGTTTAATAATTATGCAGAACAATGTTTTAACATGTGTTATGACATCTGCTGTTTGCTATGCCAGAATTTCAAGAGAAACTAAATTGTTAACTTCTGGTGGTGCAGACTATATAATTCTCAAACTATCTCAATTGTGAATATATAAACATCATTGATACATCTAATGTTCATACTATCTTTGAATCCTTGTGCTCAGATTTGTGGAAATCACTTATGAAGCTTTTCCAGTTACACTTCATCTAATCTTTCCAAGCAAATTTTGAGAAGATTATTTTGAATTCAAACCTGAGGTCACAGTTATTTAAGAAGTCATACAACCTGAGTTTATTGTGCCTTGTAGGTTTTTCTTGCAATCTCCAAAGAAAAGAAATGGAATTAGATTATGAAAATCTATCTAACATATCATTTTTCCTAAAGCATGTTGATGGATACTTCCTATGGAATGTCTGATGATGAGGAATTAAACTTCATAATCAGAAGATTTCTTTAACTGGCTGAATGGAACGTGACATCTATTGTTAGAAGATTAACTTCATAAGATTCTGAGATATTTGTATTTCAACTGATTTCCCAAATCCAAGAACAAGGAGAAACACTGCCAGAACCTAATGTTCTAAGTCTTCACTGCAAATTCATTTGAAGCTGACATTAGTGCAGGATTCAGAAGAAAGAGTAATCTGGCTCTGCCGGTCATCACTACTTCTGAAGAAGCATTTGAATCCTGGAATACAAATCAAGTATTGAAGAGAAAGAGATTATGCCAAATCTATCTTGCTTTAATATTTGATAATAAGGAGTTTGTTCTTTAAGGTGATATCTTAAGTGACTCCATTGCTCCTTGATTGAGGGTCATCATGGAATTTGTGTTAAAGTACAATTCTATGAGAAACCTTCAATTCTTCTTCATGTTCTGCCAATAATTATATGACAGTGCTTTAATTTTTTTATGCCAATCTCTGATAGCTACAACTATCTAGTTCTATGCTTGTCAAAGATTTCAAAGTCAAAAGATTTAATCCAAGACAATGAAATCAATGATTCTGCTAAGAACAAGATCTTGTTCATATTATGACCCATCCTAGACTAATACTCTGGAATGAATCATGGTACTACTATCAGATTGATGCATAAGGCAAAGGAAAGTCTGTCTGGACCAATATGTAAGGACTCATAGAAATATGAGTATCATTATTTAAATTTAGTTGTTGCAGATATGGAAAAAAGGAGCAAAGGCATCTACCATGTTGCTTATCAAAGGTTGTTTACAACATTTGATGGAAGAAGAGCCTACAACCCTGACTCAAGTGCTAGAGGTACTGAGTTTGGTGAAAGGACTGGAGTCAATGGTTTAACGACGATTGAATCAGAATCCACTCAAAACAGTATTCATATTACGTGGTCATATCTAAATACTCACACGAGTCTGACCGAGAAAATAAAAAAAAAACATGTCTGTTAGTTTTTGTCTTATTACTTGAATCAATAGATATTTATGTATATATAAATACAAAGTCTCTGTTAGATTTCTAGAGAAGTTCTTTTGATAAAAGAATCTTCAGAGATCTTTAAGAAGAAAATATGTTGTATTTATCTATACTGAATATATCATTAGATAGATGATGGTCATATTTATGGAAACAGTTTCCTCACTTTTTGTGATGATACTGCTATTTGTTAGCTGTTAAATAAACTAATTCAATATTCATTAATCACTCATGACTCTTGTTTCAAGAGAAAATGTTTGGTTCTGAATAGAATCTTGAAGATTGATGACTGACAGAAGATGTCTCACTCTAAGTCTTGATCTACTAGACTCTGATGGATGATAACTTCTGAAAATTGTCAGACTCTAAGATTCAGAAAAGGATTCTTTACTTATGATAAAGCTGTTTAAGTAAAAGGTTTTTCAAAAACTTTTATATTACTTAAATACTCATAAAGGTGAAAAACATCAAGTGGATTCAGGAAATCTATTGGATATGAACCTTTGTAAATGATGTTTTTATTTTTATATATTATTATTATTATTATTATCTAAAACAAACATGAGATGAAACATCATTTTGTGTCCTTTTTCTGACAAGATTCTTATTCCTTTAGAGTCTTGTTCAGTTCTTTTTTTTCTTCATTTTTTTCATTGGTTGTGTCCTGATCAAACCAAACATGAGATGAATTCTCTAGTCAATTCTCCTTTGAATCAACTAGTTGTCATCAATGAAAAGTTAGTGGATTTTGATGAGTTGCTTCGGTCAGGTTTTAACTTCTAGAAGACTGTGTCTGAACAAATTTGGAATGGATACTTTGAGATGCTCTGTGGTTTCACTTATCCAAGTCTTGTCAAAGAGTTTTGGATTAATGCTTCCATTGTTGAGCTGAATTCTGAGTGTGCTATTCTTTCTAAAGTGATTGGTGTTTATATAACAGTAACCTCTAAATCGATTGCTAATGTGATCAATTTTGAGGAGATTGTAGAAATCCCAGGAACTCTTATTTGGGAACACTATCTTCCTACATGGAATATCTTTGTAGATTCATCTAACACATCTTTGGTCTCAAATCTTTGTCCTGATGCAATTGTTTGGAATCAGATTCTGAACTCAAACTTGCTTTCTAAGGATGAGGATCTAGACCTCGTGGATCCTATTGAAAAGGATTTGCTACTACTTCTCAATTCAGAAATGCAGATTGATCTTCCTAAAGTTATGTTTGACTATTTGAAGAGGACTCTTTCTTCCTTTCATAAGGGAAAGAATTTCTTCATTCCTTATGGACGATTTCTTTCAGAACTATTGGTCCAACATGAAGTTATCATATGTTTAGAGGCTGATTCTTCTAAAATCTAGAGAGACAAGTTTGAAGCTATATATGAGAGATTTTGATGTTAGACTTCTACAAATTTATGTGTTGTAATTGTTAAGGCTTTTTGTGTTAAGAAATCTTATTATTAATCCAAGTTTGTTCATGCTTTTGTGCATATTAACTGTTATAAATATTCATTTATATTATTGTTCAAGAGGATAAAACATTAAAAACTCTAAATATGCAAAATTCTCATTAATTGGAAGCTATTACAAATTGTTAAGACTTTCTAGGCATTCAGATTTACCCTAAGGTATTCTCTAGGATCATCTGACATATCTAGATTGTCTAAATAATCTTGTCATTCTTCCTTGGCAAACTCTACAGCTTCATTTCTCATATGATCTCTTTGTTTTAATTTAGAAGTTCTTCTTCTTCTTTAGTGTGCCTCAACGAAGGTTGCTGAAGAAGTGTGTGGTTCTGAAGCCATTTGCTTACTTGTAGAACCTTCAGTTACTGCATCACTCTTGTTTGCTTGAGTTGCTGTATTATGCATGGCTATCTTTCTGAAATCTCTCTTTGGAACCCAAATTTGCTTATACATTTTGGTGTTCAGAAGATTAAGTGGTTATGAAAGTGAGTCTGCTAAATGGTTTTTATAAAATTGTGACATTCAATACCTTTGAGTATTCATTATTTTATTATTGATTAAGTCAAATCAATTTTAAATACTGAATCTTGGAAATGATGTCTAGTATTCTGACCTATTAAGATTCTTTTAACAGCTGTAAATAGTATTGTTAACATCTTAACTATTTCTTTTGGTTATCTTATTACTTCATTAATGTTTTTATCAGAATATCATTAAGGGAAAAATAAAGTGATTATTTGCATGCAATGTATATAGAAATAAATTGGTCAAAACTTCTTCTTCTTTGATCAGGTTAAAGGATTACAAAATAAATATTATAAAGGAATTGGTACGAACTTAGAATAACTCCCTATCTAAGTAATCCATTTCTTTGTAGGAGAATCAGTTGCCATAATCAATATTTGGTTCATCTTCATCGATATCCTCCTTTTCTGCCTCTGGGACAACAAGACGGTAAAACATCTCGTTGAGCCTCTTCCTCCTTGTCTTCTTCATGGACTTCTTCTTTGGCTTCATCACAGCTACAAAAGACCTGTTTATGTAGGTTGTTGAGGTACTGCTGACAAAACTTCTTCTGAAGTATTCATGGTAGAGGGTATAGGCCTAGTAGCAGATGCTTCTAAAGCTGCTGGCTTCTGAAGGTTTTAGATATTCAGATTCGTAAAGCTCTCTGTGACTTCTGTCACAACAGAGATTTTGTTGCTCTCAGCTGATGACTCCATGGCGTATTGGTGGATGTTGATGAAAATGAACTAGGTTTTGGTTGCTTTTATAATGGCTTATGAGTAACCTAATCGCAGAATAAGATTCTTTACTTGATTCTTGGGACAATTACGACCAATAAATATTTAACATGCATTGCACGATCTTTTATTGATCCCTGTTACTTGATCGTTTTCCCTTCTTTAGAATCTGATCTTGTAATGATGGCCTGTTATGCATTTATGATTGTAATTCTTTTATTTTTTTCTCTTTTTATTCTTTTTTGATGTGACAAAAGGGGGATAAAAGATAGTAAGTATTTAATTAGAAATTGAACTCATTCAATTTGTACATAATGGTCATTTATAATTTTTGTATTTAAATTTTTGTACATAATGGTTATTTTGCCCGGGCGACACATTTTAACTTTCTTGTATATATAACTAAGGAGGAGCTTACAAACCTCAACCTCAAACTATCAAACTCAGAAGGAGTTTACAAATCTCGTATTATGATGTTGCCAAAGGAAGTTAAAATATTATTTTTAGTTTTCTTAAATATAGATCTAAGGGGGAGCTTATAAATTTCAACTTTGGACAATTTGACTCAGGGGGAGCTTACAAACCTCATACTCTGATGTTACTAAGAAAATTAAAATACTTTTTCTTGAAATTAGTACTTAAAGTGGGTTTACAAAACTCAATTTTGGACTATTAGACTCAGGGGGAGCTTACAAACCTCATACTCTGATGTTGCAAAGAAAATTATAACTGCCCAACATTGTCCTTTAAATACTTATGTTTGTCATCATAAAAAAGGGGAAGATTGTTAGAACAAAATTTGTTCATGACATATATTCCTTGGGTTTTAATGATAACAAAGTATTAAAAGAACAATGGTTATATTTGATGTGTGTTCCATGTATGCAGGTTCTAATACTTATAGATATATATTCAAAAATCTGATATACAAGGGCACACTTGAGAGAAGCTGAATTGCTAGCTTCTGGTGGTGCAGAATCTGAAGAACACTCTCTAAGTGATATCTGGCATAGACTCTGAAGCTGAAGGTCTCAGCATCAGAAGAAGCAACATAATTGTCTCTACACTTGGTGAATGTAAATTGGCTTCTGGTGATCATTCAGGGTTAGTGATAAAGCTGAAGCTATCCGTACTGCAGAAAGCAAGCTGCATTGTCAAATCAGTTTGGCAGCTAGAGTCTTAGTTCACAAGGCTCAAGAAAAGTTGGCATGCTTTATAGATATTTACTCTCAACTGCTCTATATTACTTGATCTCTTTGAATACTCAATGGTTAAACATGTTACACAATGGATCAAGATCTTTTGGTGTATCTATCTTCAACGTCTCTTGTACTATGGAGAAAGAAAAGACGTTTGATCAAGTTATCTCTCCAACGGCTAGTCTTCTGCAAATGATATATAAGTAGTTGAAGGTTCAAACTGAATCTTTAACAAGGATCAACCTGATGAAGGAGTAACAGAATCATCAATTATCAACACAATCGAGTATGCAAAATTTCTATTGTAAGTTGTAATTATAAAAGCCTTAAGATTTCATAAACATTGAATATCTTAGAAATCTTAAGAGCTTTAGGTCTTTGTTATGGTGATTTCCATGTACCCCTGATATTTGTATCAAGTACACCTTGTTCTCTATTGTGCTGAACATGTTGTTTAGCATATTAGATCAAAGTTTCTTGCTAAGTGCTTGAGCATAAAAATCTCTAGTTGAAAAGCTTGAGCCAAGTAAGTCTTTTGCTATGTGTTTGAGCATTGAAAATCTTAATCTATTTTGATTAAGCAAGTGAAGTCTTGGATTGAGAATCTGAGAAAAGAAGTCTAAGACTGTGCGTCTGAGCAATGAAGTCTCAGATCGAGGGTCCGAGTAGAAGTCTTGAACCTGAGGGGTTTAAGCAGGAAGTCTTAATTCGTGGAACCTGGGCAAGGAAGTCTTGGACTGTGGGTCTGAGTAAGAAGTCTTGGGCTTGAGGGGCTTGAGCAGGAAGTCTTAGGTCTGAGGGGCCTGAGCAGGAAAGTCTTAGGCTAAGGGTCTAAGCAAGGAAGTCTTGGGTCTGTAGGACTTAAGCAAGGAAGTCTTGAGCTTTAGTGGTTTACATAAGAAGTCTCAGACTCAGGGTCTAAGCATTGTAAAACTCTTATGCAGAATGCATAAGCGAGTGTAATCGGGATTTGATTATAGTGAAAATCTCTTGTGAAACAAAGGGAATGGACTAGTCTCATTTGGGAGGAACCAGTATAAATCTTTGTGTCTTCTGCTATTATTTATTTGTTTCTATTAACATTCTGCTGCTAAGTATAACCAAAATTTGAACACCAGTTTAGATTCTAAACTCTGAACTCTGATCAGGAACAAATTAAGAAAATGGAAAACACAATTCAACCCCCTTCTTGTGTACTTTTCTCACCTTCAATCCAAAGCCACTTGTAAACAAAGCGATTTACAAACAAATTACTTGGATATTCTTATCAATGCATAATTGACTTCATGATGATTCCTTAGGATTGATATACCACATACCTAAGCTTATACGTTAAATCTGTATAAGCAAGATTTAACCTATATGGTATACAACCTATGCAATTGCAAACATGAAGTAGCAAATATGAAATAAATGAATGCTTATAAAGTAAAAAGGATAGGGAAAAATAAAGATACATAAGATATATAGTGCTTCGGCGTCCGTCCTCGCTTTGCCTACATGCACTCTTCAATGGATGATGCCATCAGAACATAATTACAATCTTCCACTATGATGATAAAATGATTACAACATTTTGATTACAAAGAACTATCACACAATAATTACTTTTGATGAAGTAGAGACTAAACTGCTAACATAACACAAGATCCCTCAAGATCTTGATCCAATAACCTCGCTATCCACAATAACATGCTCCAAGTATTCGTCTGTGACAATCCACCTTATCCCACCGATATATTTTCTGAGCAATTGCCATTAACTGAGCATATATTGGACAACTCTTAACTTTTCCAGCTAACAATATTTTTCCAACGCCACCAAAGAAGGACAACTTCCAACTCTGCCTTTCGGACCGTTGATACTTGATTCTACCAAAGTCTTCCTTAGAGTATAATGTAAACTCTCATCTTGTTAGATAACTTCTCAATGCCAAACTGCACTCAAGAAACGATATCTGCACCCGTTACAAATAAAAAACCAGTTACACACAAAAACATTAGATATCCTAATGTACCACTAGTCTTCCTTTCACTCAATCTTTAAAGGATAGTCCTTAAAAAAGGAAAAATGCTAAGGATGAAGATGGTGAACAGTGCTAGATAATCTTAACAACAACAGAAATTAAGAGCGATTAGTCAAGTAATTTAATTTTGATGAATGATGAATACACACACAAGGTTCAAACAAGTTTCTATATGAGTAAGTCTTGGTTCTTGATGGTTATCAAGATCTTGATCAAACCCTCAACAAGGTTGATAAACTCATTCTCAAATTCACATAAAATAACAATCCAATTGAACAAACAAGATTAAACAAAAACGGATAAAGAAATGACATAGGTTCAATATCAAAGTTTGGTATTTTGGAGAAGAAAAGAGAATAATGGTGTAAAGATGAATACACTAAGAAGGTGTAGCGAGCGATTTTGGACGTGGTTCTTAAGCGCTGGTCGCTCTCTGCGGTTGAGCTTAAACTACAGGTCGATTCATTTTTTATCCTATTGTGAGCTGATGAAGGAAGGGAAATAGATGTCTCCAATTAACCCTGCTTTGCATACTGAGTTTAAACAGCGGTCTGTTAGGTTACGGATGCTATCAATGTGGGGGGGGGGGGCCTTTGTACTGGTTATTTTTATTTTCGCCAATACTGTTTTCTTTCTTTTTATCTAGACAGAAGGTTTCTGGCGGGGAACAAGGATTAGGATGTTAGGACTGATGCTTTTTGATGTGAGAGTATGGGATTTGGTTTTTTTGTTTAGTGTGCTCGCTAAGATTTTTCTTTCAATCTTATGCCTACGTATTCCCATTTGCCGAAACAGGGAAATTGGAGCGTTCGTAGTTCCTCCTATTCTATGGGAGGAAATTGGTTTTTGGTGTCTTGTTCAAAGCCTAAGATGTGAAGCGAAAGGGTAGTTTGTATCTTGTTCAAAGCCCAAGATATGAAGCTGAAAAGTCTATTTGTGTCTTGTTCAAAGCCCAAGACGTGAACCTGAAGGACCTCGACTTTAGAGAGAATTTGTCATCTCTAAAGAAGGGTTTGTCTGTCACAACTGTTGGGTGACTGGTTATAAAGGAGAATTACTTTAACCAGGATATGTGAATCCGACAATGCCATAATATCCTTTATAGGGGATTTTAACTTGAAGGAGAAGACTTTAACTCAGTGTAGAGCAATGCTATCTTTCCTTAGGAATTTCTCATGCTAAAAGAGGGACAGTGGCATGGATGTAGATGATCCAGAGGCTTGCCGCTTACAGCGATTAGATGGAGGGGAAGGAGTTATTGATGTTTGTGTACTGTGAACGAGGCACAACTTTGATGCTAAAAGGTTGATTGGATTAACCAGTGGTTTTCTTATACAAAGCCTAAGAGGAGGCTATTATGTGTCTCGTACAAAGCCCGAGAGAGAGGCGAAAAGGTTTTGACTCAACGAGGGAATCTTTTCGAATCTTGTATAAAGCCCGAGATGGAGGCTATTGTTTGTTTGGCTCAATAAGAACCCTTTTGTATCTCGTACAAAGCCCGAGATGGAGGCTAAAGGGGTGATTGGCTCAACGAGGGAGTCTCTTATGTGTCTCGTACAAAGCCCGAGAGAGAGAGAGGCTAAACGTTGTTTGACTCCACTGGGGAGAATCATTGTACAAAGCCCAAGAGGAGGCTAAGGTAACTGTTTAAGTGACAGGTCCAGTATACTGATTTTGAAAGAGAAAATCAGTTCTTATATGAGCAACACTGTACTCATGGATTTGATTCAAGGATCCGGGTTATTCCTGTTCTTTAAGGAAGCGGGAAATCCGAAGGGTATTGAGACTGTCCGAGTCTACAGGTTTCCTTCCTCTTTAACGAAGGGGTCACTTGAGAATGTCTTTGAGACTCAAGGATATTAGACTGTCCAAGTCTAGAGTTTTATCTTTTGTACTATGCTTTGAGAAACAGTAGTAGACTCTATGAAAGGATTGTTCTATGAAGATGACTAAGTTCTGTTCCTATACCTCTAGGAGGTCGTCAGGATAATTTGTACGAAGCCCAAGAGGAGGCTGGAAGCTTTTAAGAAGCCGATGGGTCCTTGTACTAAGCCCAAGAGGAGGCTATCATTCCCGGAGGAAGAGATCATTATACGAATCCTAAGAGGAGGCTGTGAATACTTCTAAGAAGCCGGCGGGTCCTTGTACTAAGCCCAAGAGGAGGCTAGGTTGCTTTTAGGAAGCCGGTGGGTCCTTGTACGATGCCCAAGAGAAGGCCGATTACTTTTAAGAAGCCGATGGGTCCCCAAACCCCGAGAAATTCAAGGCAAGCTATTCACAAGGAATAGATCAAGTCAGGAAAGTTCAAGAATTTGGAAGAAACTCAAGAGATGCCATTCACGGAGAAAAATCATCTCTAGGGAATAGAGTTTCTTTGACAAGTGCTTTTAAGAAGCCCGTGGGTCCCCAAACCCCGAGAAATTCAAGGCAATGCTATTCACCGAGAATAGATCAAAGTCAGGAAAGTTCGAGAATTTGGAAGAAACTCAAGAGATGCAATTCACGGAGAAGAGATCATCTCTGGGGAATAGAGTTTCTTGACAACTTCTATAAGTGACAGTCTATGAAAGGGTTCACTGAGAATGCTGCCTTTCATGTCTCCATATTGTTTAACCCCAAGAGGAGGGAAGACTGTGTCTGGTAATCCTATGGGGATCTAGTTTAGACTATTTCTAAGAGTGATCAACGGGCTTAATGCTAGACGTAGTTGCCGGGGAAACTCTAAATATCTATACTATTATTACACAGTTGATATGAGTTTTTGAAAGAAGACTTACAGCGAAACAGCCCCACAATACAGTTATATATATATGAGTTTATGAAAGGAGACTTACAGTGAAACAGCCCCATAATACAGTTATATACATATGAAAGCGGTAAATGAAAGCAATAACCACTTACTCGGTTGTAGAGCTTTCATGTTGTTTGGTTAGTTGTTCAACAAAGAAAGATTGAAAACAACAGTATATTCAAAATCAAAGGAGAAAGTGCTTTGAAATAAAAATGGTTGGGGCTTACAGCTCAAGGAGAGGCCCAGGGTTTTATCAGTGAGCGCACTGTTGAATTTGTACAAAGGGACTTATACAAGTGACTGAGGCCCAAAAAGGTTTTCTGTACAAAGGGATGGGTCTTACACTCTCTCAAGAGGCCCAAGTGAGTTTTAAGAAAAGAAATGGGTCTTACTACTCGAGGGTAGGCCCAGATGATTTTTCGTTAAAAATGGCGATCGCGCCGAGGTTTTCTTTTAACGCGGAGGGACTTATATAATAAGTGAGGCCCAAAATTGTTTTGGTTAAAAGGGGGTTGGGTCTTACACTCTATTAGAGGCCCAAAAGTTTTGAATGGGTCTTATAGCTCAAGGAGAGGCCCAAGGTTATTTTTCAAAAGACGACGATCGCGCCGTTTGTTTTTTACGGTATCGGGACTTATACAATACACTGAGGCCCAAAAATGATTTTGTCAAAAAAAGGATTGGGTCTTACACTCTATTAGAGGCCCAAAAGTTTTGAATGGGTCTTATAGCTCGAAGAGAGGCCCAAAGTTTGTTTTTCAACGGATGATGATCGCGTCGAACTTTTTGAAATACAACGGGACTTATACCATAAGTGAGGCCCAAAAATGATTGTATTTACAAAGGGTTGGGTCTTACACTCTATTAGAGGCCCAAAGAGTTTGAAAGAAAAGAAATGGGTCTTACTACTCGAGGGTAGGCCCAGAGTTTGTTTTTCAACGGATGATGATCGCGTCGAACATTTTGAAATACAACGGGACTTATACCATAAGTGAGGCCCAAAGTGGGTTGTATTTACAAAGGGTTGGGTCTTACACTCTATTAGAGGCCCATGAGTGTTTGAAAAAGTTTGATGAGGGTTGAATTAATCAAAAACCCTAATTTAATTTTTTAAAGGCATTTTTCAAAGAAAAATCAAGTAAAAAATGATAAAAAAATATCAAATAAAATCATTAATCATGTTATAAACAGTGATTAAGGTTTATGAAAAAGTATTTTATCCACATGAATATTTAAAATCATTTTGGTTTTAAAAATCAAGAAAAAGAAATCATTTTAAAAGCATTTAAAATAATTTAAAACAATATTTTTGAATATATTAAAAATATATCAAATAATAATATTTTTTGTGATTTTTTGGTGGATTAAAATATTATGGAGTATGAATAAAAAGTGTGTAAAACAGATTTGGAAAATGATAATTTTTGCTATGTGAAATAATTGGTTGAGTTTTGAAGATAAACTAAGAAAAAGAGGAAAGATGTCACAACATTACATTCGACATCTTTCATGAGTTTTCAACATCTTTTTTATCAAACTTCCAACACCCATAACTTTCTCAAATCTCAATGGTTTGAGACAAAATTTATATGCATCTGGCCCAGAATTTCACAAGGAATCCAATGGTGGTGGTAGTTTTTTCAGATCACACTCCCTCCTCAAAACCCGATAGTGGTTTTGAAAAGGACCTATAATTGCATTTTCTGTGTTACACTTTGATACAGGCATGGATTACATGGTGAATTAGCCCAAACACAACATATACAACATGTATGAGATGTGTATGATCAGTGGACTTCAAAGCAATGCATGATTCCAAGGATTCCAAGTTGTGATGCTTACCTTTTTTTGAGCTTTTTGGAGTTTTTGTGCAATCTGTCAAGCCTCTTGTTCCAGAAATGATTTGATGCTTTAGACACACTCAAATGATCCCTTAGAAGCTTTTAGGATGATTGGGATCAACTGGCACCTGCAAAAACACAAACTGTCCCTTTCTTGCAAAAGGGGTTAAAAGTGACCAAAATAGCAACTCTCTCAAATGGTGTTCCAAATGTTGGGAACCATTTGGGACAATTCAAGGATGATATTTAGAGTGTGTTTGAGGTTTTATCTGGTTTGGAAAGTGACCGAATCAAGACATGACTTGAAAAATGCAAAAAAGTGCCATTTTGAGGTTTTGAGAAGTGACTTTGTGATTTTGTGATTACAGGTCACTTGTGATAGTTTCGACAGCTTACATATGATATATATGAGGTGTGTGTGTGATTAGTTTGAGTGTAATTCCTCTCTAACTCAAAAACTCAGAATTACTTGCTTTGGAAGGCAAATTTGAGGTGAAAGAAGAGATTTTGAGGAAAGCATATGTTTGATGGCTTTGGTGTACTCAAACTGAGCACAAATGAGCTCTATTTATAGCAGAGCAAGTTTGTTTTCGCAGCAATAGTGAATGGTGGCTACAACAGAGGTTTGGCCAATGTTGTCCAATGAAAATCCAAGTCTCCTCTAGCCATTGACTAGAGGTTAGGGCACAGGCTGCTGGTTCCCTTCTTGTTGGAGGAGTCTTAACTGAATTCAGTTGCAAATGTGTCAGTCCATGCCACCTTTGTGCTTCCATTGAATGCTCCAATCCAAAATTGGAGTCTTGTCCCTCTTTTAGGGATTTTTAGGAATAACATGCTACTTCTTGTTCCAAGGACTTTGGAGGCTTGGCTCAGTGATTGTCCCCTTTAGATTTGATCCTCAGATGTGTCCAAAGTGATGACAAGGCTTGGAAATTCGTGTGGCATAAGAAATGTGCAAATCTGTCCCATGAAAAATTCAGCTGCAGCAAGCCTTTTTGTAAAATCCATAACTCCCTGCTCGAGTATGCTACATGGACATTCTAGGACTTTCTGGAAAACTGAGATGATGTACTTCAACTTTGATGTTCAAGGTTTGGCTTGAATCAACTTGGATCATGGAGAAAAACATCCTTGAAGTTAGGACATTCTTGCTGGAAAAATATTAATGATGTCCTATGAAATATTGAAACATTTGACAACTTTGATCATTAATAATTCCAAACTTTAATCACTTGTATATTTTAATCCACTATGATATTTTGAATTGAAGTGAATTGCATCTTTGATGCTTGTCTTGCATGGTGACAAAGCTTGAAAATTGGGTGGCACAAGAAAAGTGCACAAAATTTGTCCTAAAAAATCAGCTCGAGCAAGGCCTGTTGTGAGGTTCATAACTCCTTGATCAAGTTGAATTAATGGGAGTTCTAATGCATTTTGGAAAGCCCTAATGACATACTTTAACTTTGATGTTTGACTTTGGTCTATCAAAAATGGTCTTGAACTTGTGTAGTTAAATCTGTCCTAAAAGTTGTCATGAAAATTCTGCTTTATCAATGCTTCTTGCAAAAATCATATCTCCCTGCTCGAGTATGCTACAAGGACGTTCTAGGACTTTCTGGAAACCTGAGATGACATACTTCAACTTTCATGTTTGACTCCAGACCTGGTTCAACTTGGATCATGGAGAAAAACGTCCTTGAAGTTGGGGCATTCTTGCTGAAAAAATATTAATGATGTCCTATGCAATGTCAGAACATTGGACATTAAGAATTCCCAACTTTGATCACTTATATCTTTCAATCCTTATGATATTTTGAGTTGATTCCCTCTACAATGTTGAAGTATCAAATACCCTATTTAAAAGTAGCTCTTACTCAAAATCAATGGATGCTTGGATCAATAGTTACAACCTTGAAAAGTTGTGCACTTGAACATGATTTTAACTTAGAAAAAATTTCTAAGTTTCTTTCAATTTGATCAATTTTGCAATTTTGCGTGATTTCTTGATTTAAATTTGATCAAATTAAATCATCCATCATATTTTCTTGAGTAATGGCTTGTGAAGCTCATAGTTGACCAAAAAGTCAAACTTTGACTTTCTGCGTCAGTTGACTTTGTATTAGATGAACTTGAGGCTTGATCCACTTGAAAGGTTACACTCTTGTGCTTAATTCTTGAGGTGGGAGTCCTCTTGATCCTTTATGGATGTTTAAGAGGTTAGACAAGTTGAAGATCATGTCATTCCTTGATTGATCCTTTGTCTAAGGCTCTGAGAGGGCTTGAAACCCTAATTTTGATTGTAGTGGATCCTCACCCATCTTTGGGGAGACTGATGAAGTATGATGGTTCCTCCATATTGTGATGATGATTTTCACAATGATGGGAAATCTTAGTGGTCAAAATTTGGGGTATGACAGATGCCCCTATTTAATCTTCTTGGACCCGAAGGTGTGAATGACGAAGGTATTCAGGCATTCGGGGTGCAAGAGGATTAAATATCGGAATACCCGAAATTTTGATGGCTATGAATGGCAGCTTGCGCATTCATCGTCTTTTGCTAAGCAACGATGCTTAGAAAAGGTAAACTTCCCCTCGATCTTGGTCTTCAGCCAAGGAGCTGGTCTCAGTTTTCTTTTGAAATAAACTTCCCCTCGTTCCTGGTTTCCTACCAAGGAACTGGTCTTAGTTTCTTTTGTAAACTTCCCCTCGATCCTGGTTTCCTACCAAGGAACTGGTCTCAGTTTCTAAAGTAAACTTCCCCTCAATCCTGGTTTCCTACCAAGGATCTGGTTTCGGTTTCTGATATAAACTTCCCCTCGATCCTGGTTTCCTACCAAGGAACTGGTCTCAGTTTCTTTTGTCAATAAACTTTCTTGATAGGGGACGCTATTTGTAGCGATTTTCCTCAAACTTCTCGCCAGATTTTCCTGGGGAGATGCCATTTGAGGGAAAAAAAATGACGTCAGACTTGCTGGGGAACCCATTCGTCTGAATTGTAGAGGTACACAAACTTCTCTGTTGGAGACGCCATTTGTCGACTCTATCTGGGGAAAATGAGTCTCTTGAGAGACTGTTTTCGTTTGGGGGCTTACATCATACTTTTCTCGGGATCTTTCCGGAGAAATGCCATATGATGGGATCCAATTTTGAGGTGCCGATGACCTTTTCATCAGTGGTTTTTTCGGAGAAAAACTGCCGTACCGCCGAATCTCTGATTAAGAGGCTTTCTCTGGGGATTTTCCTTAATCCGGGAAAGCAAGGATATCATCTTCAATGGCGAAGAGTGATATTTGTTGAAAGTTTTCTTGTTTCTCAGAGGTTCAAGTTATCAAAGTGGTCAAGGACCGTCTCCAATCCAGAGATAAACGGGAGAGAGATTGCTTAGATGATTCACTTCCTAACGAGGAAAGGTCTGACAACTCGATTGAGAGGACTTTTATCACTAGGGGATAAGACAGACTAGAGTGATAGTGATGCAATATGAATGTGAATGCAAATCAATAATGCATGATGTATGTATGTATATGCGGACAAAACTGACGCACCATACAGACTAAAGGATGAACACGACTGGATACTCGGCCACAGTGGGGCATGTAGAAATATCGCTGGTTCAAGATAGCAATTCTACCTTGCTTAGGAGAAACGGTCCCTGTTGGGAGCGACGCTGGTCGGGCTTAGGAGATGAGAACTCGGCCGAGGATGTCAGACGAAACATGGTCTCTGACATTGTTGATCCTTCATTCAGGCGTACTGGTCTAGAAGGAGTACTTTGATTCTGCACTTTGAGGTTCGAACACATTTGGAGACGCGATTGATGTTCTTTTGATGTTTAACAGTCAAAAGAAATTGCCATCTCTATTTTTAAAAAAGCAGAAAAAATTTTATCAAGTAAATTCATTTTTGTTTTATTTCAAGAATCGTTAATCATGTTAAAACGTCGTTCTGTAAAGCTAAAACAAGTAAGAATTACAAACAAAAGCACAAGGGCTCAAATTTTATTGATAGGATGGAAATCATCCAAACGCGTGATTCCAAAGAGTATTTACAAAGTTAGAAAATGGTAATTTACAGGGAAAAGGGCTACGTTGAAACATAACGACCACTATCCTTCTACCAACTTTGAATTCGGGGCATCCTGAGCTTCTGTCGAAGATGACCTTGACCGGAGTTTTCCTCCAATGGATGGTGTAACTGTTGCTGCTGAGGGACTTGCCTCTGTTGAACATAGTTACTTGCCATTATCCCTAATTTTTGCCTGGATTGTACTTTGATGTTTCCAATCCACCGGGATGATTTTTTCATGTCTCTAATTTTTGCCTGGACCTCCCTTTCGGGTTTTCAATCCACCGAGACTTTTTTTTTCTTTTTTTTTTCTTTTTTTTTTAGGCGAAGTATTTCTTGACTACATCAACATTCGTGGGGTAGGCAAATTCCTCTCCGTCCATGGTTGTGAGTCTCAAGGCGCCGCCTGAGAAAGCTTTCGTGCCCACATAGGGGTCATTATAATTCGGAGTCCATTTTCCCCAGGAATCAGTGAGAAATGATTGTATCTTCTTAAGTAGTTTGAAGATTGGCACGTATGTCACGGTCATGAGGAATATGAATCTGGAGATGTAGTTCAAACGTCCCAGGAATCCTCTGATTTGTTTTTCAGTTTTCGGAGAAGGCATTTCTTGAATGGCCTTGACCTTGTTAGGATCAACTTTAATTCCTTTCTGGCTGACGATGAACCCTAGCAGTTTCCCTGAACGAACACCGAAGGTGCATTTGTTGGGATTCAAGCGGAGTTTGTACTTTCGCAAACGCTCGAATAGTTTTGACAGGTGGGTCACATGCTCCTCTTCTGTCTTAGATTTGGCAATCATGTCATCGACATATACCTCGATTTCTTTGTGTATCATGTCATGAAACAGAGTAGTCATGGCCCTTTGATAGGTTGCCTCAGCGTTCTTCAAACTGAACGGCATTACCTTGTAACAAAAGGTACCCCATGAGGTAATGAACGAAGTTTTCTTCATGTCTTTCGACACCATTTTGATTTGATTATAGCCCGAGAATCCATCCATGAAGGAGAAAATTTTGAACTTTGCTGTGCTGTCTACCAGCATGTCAATGTGCGGTAAAGGAAAGTCGTCCTTTGGACTTGCCTTGTTCAGATCCCTGTAATCAACACACATTCTGACCTTTCCGTCCTTTTTGGGAATGGGTACGATGTTGGCTAACCATTGAGGATATTCAGATGTAGCGAGGAAACCTGCGTCGATCTGTTTCTGTACCTCCTCTTTGATTTTGATGGCCATGTCCGGATGAGTGCGTCTCAACCTTTGCTTTACTCGCGGACATTTCGATCTTAACGGTAAGTGATGTTCCACGATGCTGGTATCCAACCCTGGCATATCCTGATAGGACCAAGCAAATACATCGGGGAATTCTTTGAGAAGCTTTATCAAACTCTCTTTGGCAATTGGACTAAGCAGTGCCCCAATCCTGATTTCTTTTCTCTCTTTTTCTGAACCCAAGTTTACCGCTTCCAACGGTTCTTTGTGAGGTTCAATGGACCTTTCCTCTTGTCTGAGTAGTCGGGAGATCTCTTCTGGAATTTTGTTGTCAACTTCTTCTTCAGCCCCAAATACCCGGAACTCAAAATTGGGAGAAGGCATCAGATCGTATGTTTCAACTGGGTTTAAAACAAGCAATCTGCATAACGTGATGATTTGTGTTTAGAAGAGATAGAGGAAAATGCAAGTGTGTGCAGTGTATTTGTTTTACTGCTTGTTTTTATTTTTACTTGTTTTTTAGGATTACCATTTTTTGAAAAAAGCGAAAAGAGAAAACAACAATTAATGCGGAAATTACAGAACGACGTTATTTTATTAATGAACAAGTCGACTCTTGAAACTACAGCCCTATAAAACAAAACTCTGTCGCTTTGGGCAAAGCGAAGAGGAAAAATTTACAGAAAGTGAGCCCTATCAAAACATCCGTTTCACCTGGGCAGGGTGAAAGGTTAAATATGGCAATTACTTTGACTGGTAAACGACCTTCGGAACATCGACAACAACCCATTGGCGGCGAACTCCTCGGTGAATCACAAAGTCTGGCACCTTCCTTGATTTGTCTTCAGAAATAACGCTGATTTCTGGTGGAGCAGGATCATTGGAATCTCTCTCCCAGGCAGAATTGTCGTAGGAGGATTCCTCTGTTGTATTTTGCATAGCATTTGTACTCTCAGCTGTATCTCCCCATCCAGTTGGCGGGATGTCTTCGAGCCTGATACGAGAGCTTTCAGGAGCGGTGTACTTGACCATATAGTCGTATTTTCCACTCGGTTGTCCCAAGGTGTCCCAAACTTCTTTGGAACTGGAGGAGTCATCTTTCTCGATGACGTTGACCTCGGGAAAAGCATAGTTGATGAATTCAAGTCCTGCAAACGTTGCAAATTCATCGTCATGTTGAGTAGTTTCCAAATGACCTGAGTGTTGATCCCATGACATGGTGGGGACACAGGTATTCTGTTCAATGATGCTCAGCTGAGTTTCATTACTCGGCTGACTTTCTTGCCCCAAGTCTCCTGGATAAGGTTGCCACATTGGCAAGCCATCCATTGGGCCATAGTAATTGTGGTCAAAGTTGTCTTTCATCGGAGTGTCTTCCTCTAATGAATTCGGCGGAGCACGGCATCCTTCCGGATCACAATCCCCGTATATCATTTCGACATCTGACCTTGGTATAAATCTCGGACTCTGTGCGGGATAGCAAAATGGCGTAGGCACCTCTTCCTAAGACATATAACCGTCCTCATTAAGATAGGACTTCCATTCTTCATCTGTGTCAGAGGGACCTTCCTCATTGATAGCATGTACTGCCTGAGACACTAGGTGAAGAAAACCTCCATTGTGGAAGAAGTTTTGAAGGGGATAAAGACTTTCATCGTTGGCAGCTGTCTGGGTACAGGTTGCAGAAAAACCAAGACCCTTCTTTGTTTTATTGTCAATAGGAATGACAAGTTGTCCCCATCCGGTTGTATCGGTACTCTCGACCGCTGTGATAGCATCTTTGTATGAGGAAATCGAGGTTCTTCCTTTGAAATGATTGTCCTTGCTTACCGACAATGCTTGGAACTACGTTCCAATAACCTCCTCGGGTTCTATACCAGTAGATGATGATAAGTTGCTTATAAGCAAGGCTTGTTCTCCATAGACTGTGACAAGTTGATCGTTCTTGACGAACTTTAGCTTTTGGTGGAGGGTTGAAGTAACCGCTCCTGCCTGATGTATCCAAGGTCTTCCTAATAAACAAATGTATGTTGCCCAGATGTCCATGACCTGGAAAGTGACTTGGAAAGTGTGAGGACCGATAGTTATGGGAAGATCAACTTCGCCGATAACTATTTTTCTGGATCCGTCGAACGCCTTGACGACGACCTCGCTGATTCTCATCGAAGGGCCTTTGAATGATAATTGCATCAAAGTGGACTTCGGCATAACATTCAGGGCTGACCCTGTGTCTACCAGTACGCTGACTAAAGCATCATCCTGACAGTTGACTGTGATATTGAGCGCCATGTTATGACGGCGACCCTCTTCAGGTAATTCCTCATCACTAAATCCCAAATTGTTGCAGGAAGTGATGTTAGAGACAATGCTATCGAACTGTCTGATTGTTACATCCTATTCCACAAAGACTTGCTCCAAGACTTTCTGTAGAGCCTTCCTGTGGGCTTCTGAACTGAGTAACAGTGATAATACCGAGATCTTTGAAGGAGTCTGTAACAGTTGATCAACAATGTTGTATTCACTCCTTTGGATGAGCTTCAGCATCTCATCATCATTTTTCGAAAGGTCGGGATTACTGGATTGACCGACTGATAGATCGGGAGCTTCTGTCTGAAGTTCCTTTTCTTTGTTAGGTTCCCCAACCCCTCGGTTGAAGATTCGACTGCTCCGTGTTACTCGACTGATGTCTGCAATGTTCAAGATGGAGGGTAACGAAATTTCCTTTCCATTCTCAATTATCGTTGCACCGTATTTGTAAGGGATAGCCTTAGCTGATTCATACGGTAATGGTCCCGGCAGATAGATGACTACGGGAACTTTCTGATTTTTCTGACCATCATAAGTAATCTCGATCCGTTCCCAGTTGGGAACTTTAGATTCGTCAAGCAGAGGGATAATGGCAAAAACATCCTTGGTCTGGTGACGAACAGAGATTATGACAACACCTCGACTTGATTGGCAAGGTAACTCGGCGTCGAGTTGATGGGTCCAGAACCCGGATATAGACGAATCTCTCTACGATCCACCTGACCCTGGAGAGCTGCTCTCACAAGGTAACACCCTTGGTTACTTTCTGAACAGACACTACAACGTTCATAATTGTGTGGTGGCACCTGGCCACGCCCACTTTGAATACAATGTAACCTCACTAGGTTAGCTTCCCCAAATCGGACGTCCTGACTCTGACGCCGAGTGGGATTCCTGTTACTGATACTAATCTGCTGAGTATCTTCATCCATGTAGATTGGCATCCACCAGTGATTTAACAAGTGCTGAAGTGCCTCCTGGACAAGGGTACAACCTCGATCATTTTCGCAACCCGCTTTACAGCTTTGATAGTCATGTGATATTAAGAATCTGAGTCGGACCTGCTCAGCATGTAACTCTACCAGGTTGATATTCATCACGCGAATATCGAAGATCTGAACCATGTTGATCTGATAGGAATTCCTATCATGGTAGTCTTGGATCCATCCAAGATCCATCTGACGCTGGAGGGCCTCCTGTATGAAAGAGCATCCCTGTTTGTTTACCGAGCAAATCAGACAGGAACTGTAATCGTGTCGTGGCAGATTATGATACTGGCTTTGCCTTGAGTGCATCGCCACCACGTTGACATTCATTGCACGGATGTCGTGGTTCTGAATGATGTTAGAGTTTGTGTAGACCATGTTAACTCCACGAACTCGGTGCTCTTGGATCCATCCGAGATCCATTTGTTCCTGTAGAGCTGCTTGCACTACAGAACATCCCTGATTACTCTTAGAGCAGATATCACACTGGTGATAATTGTGAGGTGGCACATGGCCATATCCGCTCTGTCTACAATGCATCTTGACCAGATTGGTCTTTAACAAGAGTACATCGTGAATTTGATAGACATCATTAGATTCTTTCTCAATCAGATTGACTGCAGCTTTCTCGTGTTGAGGCAGCGGGTTCGTGAGAACATTGGGATTCGTATCTTTGAAAGATAAGAGCCCGCTCCTAACAAGCTTTTGCACGCCGGACTTGAAATTGAGACAAGTCTCAATGTTATGCCCTGAACCTCCTTGATGATAAGGACATGTCTGATCCACCTTAAACCAAAAAGGCGGATTTTTCGGTACTGTAAGAGGAGACTTAGTCTGGATGTGCCCCTTAGCCAGTAGTAACGGAAATAATTCTGCGTACAACATGGGTATAGGATCAAATCCTGGTGGCCGTGTTGTACGGTTGCTGTTATATGGAGGACGAGCCTGCTGAAGAGGCTGTTGTGTCCTTTGCTGATCAGGTTGGCTCTGCGCAACCTGAGGTTGATACGTAGGAATAGGCGCAGGGTTAATAGCAGGAGTCACAGCTGCTACCGGTTAATAACGTCGCCTTTGCTTTCCAAGAGAGATATTCCCAATATCTTGCTCTTTTTTCTTAAGGAGAGCACTACCGTATTTTTTAGTACCGCTCGTCGATCCAGTGTCTTTTACCAAACGTCCTTCTCGGACGACTTCCTTAAGACGTACACCCATGCCGACCATCTCGGTGAAATCACTGGGTACACTGGCAACCATTCGGTCATAGTAAAATGAGCTTAAGGTCTTTAAGAAGATCTTTGTCATCTCTTTTTCCTCAAGAGGTGGACAAATTTGAGCGGCAATTTCACGTCACCTTTGAGCATACTCCTTAAAGGTTTCCTTGTCCTTTTGTGACATTGATCTGAGTTGATCTCTGTCGGGTGCCATGTCCAAATTGTATTTGTATTGTTGGACGAAGGCAGTACCAAGATCTCTGAATGTGCTAATCGTAGCACGGTTTAACCCCATGTACCATTTGAGTGCGGCACCGGTTAAACTATCCTGGAAGTAGTGAATCAGTAGGTCCTGATTCTCCGTCTGAGCTGACATCCGCCGAGCGTACATCACCAGATGGCTTTGAGGGCAAGAGTTACCCTTATATTTTTCAAAGTCGGGCACTTGGAATTTGTGCGGGACTTTCACATTGGGGACCAAACAGAGGTCTGCGGCGTCCTTTCCAAATAAATCCTGACTGCGAATGGCTTGCAGTTCTTTCTGCATTTCCAGGAACTGCTCCTGGAATTCATCCATTCTATCGAACATAGTTTCCTTCTTACCAGGAGGTGTTTGTGGAATCTGTCCTTCCGGGATAGTGTGCACCACAAGGGGTGGTACCGTGACTACGGTAGTGAATCTTGGCATCTCTCGAAGTTTGTAACCTTCAGGAGTCTTCAGTATGCCCCTGGCATCTTCGCTTTCCCGAAGTTTGTAACCTTCAGGCCCAGCGGCTTCTGTTGTGATTCCCTGATCCTCAGTGATTGGCGGAACATATCCTCCCGGGATATAGTTGACAGGCATGCCCCAGGGACGATCTTTCGGCATCTGATACCTAGGATCATTCTTCTCCACTATGGGCATTGAGGTGATCTCTGAGATCACAGTTCTTTGTAGCTGAGCTTCTGCCATGGCTTGCATGTCGTTATGAAGCTTTCTCATATCCTCTCTTAGAGCGTCGATCTCTTCTTTCAACTCTCTGTTCTCTTCCTCAAGATCATCCATCTTTTTCTGACGATTGGCCCGAGTATTGTATGAATGAGACAGTTTGACTCTAGAACCGAGACACAAATGTGAGATTCATAGAGAAGAAGAATGCGTGGTGTGAGAATGATGAATGCAATGATTATATTAATTGTTCTTTTGGTTTAATCAAAATAAACTTCGACAATTAGACTGCCAATATCAAACAGTGGGGAAACCCCTTTTTATTGAATTCGAAGGATTACAGAAACTGAAATACAGTAGATTATAAAGTGAAGAAACAGAAACCTAAGCTAATGGGTCCCGAGTCCTCTCTGAAGAGAAATCGGGTGCTGACTCTAATATCTTCCTTTTCTTTGACCGGGGATCTTGGGCCGTTGTCGGGTTGTCATTCCTTTGCCAGGTGAAAGGAGTGAGCAAATTCTTTTGGTCATCTAGATTCTTTACAACATGCTGCTCCAAAATTTCAATCAGAGCATCTTTTTCCTTCAGTAATTGTTGTATTTTGATGCACTCTACGTCGAGGGTGCGGTACTTGTTCTTCCAAGACCTTCTTTCCCGTTGAACTTTGTTGAGAGTAACCTGAAGCTTTTCAGTTTCCGTCATGAAGTACATGATAGATTCCCTCGGCGGAAGAATTCCGTAACGAGGATAAGGCATCTTTATCTTGAGAGCTCTAGTTTGTACCCAATGGAGATAAGGCTCCACCGAGACACAGTCTGGTTTTCCCAGAGACTCTCATCCTTTCTTAAGAACATGTTTCCAAGCGTGCACTATTTCCATCTTTAGTGCTCTGTCATTTTCTCCTTCCTTGAAGAAAAGGCCTTCCAGATGAACACCTAGTGGGATGTGTCTCATCGGGTATCCAAATTGACGAAGAACCAATATCGGATGATAGTTGATTCCTCCTTTAGTTCCTATGAGGGGTACGTTGGGGAAGTTTCCACAATGGTCAATGATCCTGATTCCATCATAAATCCTATTACACCAATCTATATCAGAGTTGGTAAGAGACATGATCTTCTGCGACCAACGTAAGGCACTCTTGCAATCCCAAAAAGCAGCAGACTTGGGCAAGTGGGAAATAAACCATTTATAAAGTAGAGGTACACAACATGTGATCTCCCCTCCGCTGTACAAATTTCCCAAGTGTACAGAATGATACGCATCTGCGAGCAAAGTCGACACAGGATTTCCAATGAGAAAAACCTTAACGGAGTTAATATCGACGAAGTTATTGATGTTGGGAAACAAAAATAACCCGTAGGTGAGCAAGATAAAGATGCTTTCAAAAGCAGTTCCGTTCCCTATACTGGCAAAATACAGGGCCTTCTTTGTCAAGAACTGGGCTGGCAAACCTTGTATGCCACCCTTAGTAGTTATGTGAGTCTTGACCTCAGACCCGTCCAAATGAATTGCTCTTGCAATTGTCTGATTCTTTGGAATTTCTTCCAGTCCAGAAAATGGAGCTCGATCTGTAATGTGTAGATCGATCAGATGAGAATACTCCTCCAGCATTGGTGATAGCTGGTAATCAGGGAATGTGAAACAGTGGTAAACCGGATCGTAAAACTGAATGAGCGCATCCATGATTCCCTCAATCACATGGAATCTTAACAGTGGTAGCAAACCTCCGTACTTGGCTCTGAAAGCCTCTCGGTTATTGATCATCACTGCTAACCTTCTCAAATCCTCTAGCTTTGGAACCTTGAAGGTGTACGTATGAGTTCTCCTTCTACCAAAATCCATTAGCGTAATCCTCTTCTCTGATATTTGCAATCACAGTCTTAGTTTAATTTGAAAAACAGAGAGACTAGAAGAGAAGTTTTTTGAATGTTTTAATGTTTTTTTAAATGAATGCATGAATGCAGCACACAAAAACATAGAAGAAACATGGGGTCAAAGGGTCGTTGTCATGAAGTCAAGGCTCTACCCATCCCCAAAGGTTTATACTAGGGTGATTTTTGTACCTGTACTCATTATCATCAGCTCCTCCCAGGAAAGCAAAACAACAAGCGGATCGCCAGCGAGTTGTAGAGCAATCTTAGAGTAAGTGCCATTCACCGAGAATAGATCACCAGCCTCAAATGAGGGTAGTATCGCGTAACAACTATTCCCGATAGTTTCCGCACTACGAAAGGGTTTGGCTCCTCTGCTTCTCAGACTTAACAATCGGCCCATTGTCTAGGTGAGAGAATGGGTTGCATTGGTCATCCTCCACTGAGGTTGATGGTCGACCCCGTCGCCATCACTTATCTTAAGTGTATACTCAATCTTTCCACATACGGCATCACCCGCATTCCCATTAGCAGAAAAATAAACACGTATAGCAATTAAGAAAAGCAGTATATATATTTGTCCTAAACATCCTAGACCTTTAAAGCTAAAGATCCTAAGTTCCTGACAGAAAATGGGTTCCCCGGCGGAAGCCCCAATCTGTGGTTTTCACATAAGTGAAGAAAGAAAAAAAAAAGAAAAGAAACTGAAGAGATCGGCCCCACGGTGGGCGCCATTTTTCTGTAGCGAGCGATTTTGGACGCGGTTCTTAAGCGCTGGTCGCTCTCTGCGGTTGAGCTTAAACTACAGGTCGATTCATTTTTCATCCTATTGTGAGCCGATGAAGGAAGGGAAATAGATGTCTCCAATTAACCCTGCTTTGCATACTGAGTTTAAACAGCGGTCTGTTAGGTAACGGATGCTATCAATGTGGGGGGGCCTTTGTACTGGTTATTTGTATTTTCGCCAAAACTGTTTTCTTTCTTTTTATCTAGACAAAAGGTTTCTGGCGGGCAACAAGGATTAGGATGTTAGGACTGATGCTTTTTGATGTGAGAGTATGGGATTTGGTTTTTTTGTTTAGTGTGCTCGCTAAGATTTTTCTTTCAATCTTATGCCTACGTATTCCCATTTGCCGAAACAGGGAAATCAGAGCGTTCGTAGTTCCTCCTATTCTATGGGAGGAAATTGGTTTTTGGTGTCTTGTTCAAAGCCCAAGATGTGAAGCGAAAGGGTAGTTTGTATCTTGTTCAAAGCCCAAGATACGAAGCTGAAAAGTCTATTTGTGTCTTGTTCAAAGCCCAAGATGTGAAGCTGAAGGACCTCGACTTTAGAGAGAATTTTTCATCTCTAAAGAAGGGTTTGTCTGTCACAACTGTTGGGTGACTGGTTATAAAGGAGAATTACTTTAACCGGGATATGTGAATCCGGCAATGCCATAATTTCCTTTATAGGGGATTTTAACCTGAAGGAGAAGACTTTAACTCAGTGTAGAGCAATGCTATCTTTCCTTAGGAATTTCTCATGCTAAAAGAGGGACAGTGGCATAGATGTAGATGATCCAGAGGCTTGCCGCGTACAGCGATTAGATGGAGGGGAAGGAGTTATTGATGTTTGTGTGCTGTGAACGAGGCACAACTTTGATGCTAAAAGGTTGATTGGATCAACCAGTGGTTTTCTTATACAAAGCCTAAGAGGAGGCTATTATGTGTCTCGTACAAATCCCGAGAGAGAGGCGAAAAGGTTTTGACTCAACGAGGGAATATTTTCGTATCTCGTATAAAGCCCGAGATGGAGGCTATTGTTTGTTTGGCTCAATAAGAACCCTTTTGTATCTCGTACAAAGCCCGAGATGGAGGCTAAAGGGGTGATTGACTCAACGAGGGAGTCTCTTATGTGTCTCGTACAAAGCCCGAGAGAGAGGCTAAACGTTGTTTGACTCCGCTGGGGAGAATCATTGTACAAAGCTCAAGAGGAGGCTAAGGTAACTGTTTAAGTGACATGTCCAGTATACTGATTTTGAAAGAGAAAATCAGTTCTTATATGAGCAACACTGTACTCATGGATTTGATTCAAGGATCCGGGTTATTCCTGTTCTTTAAGGAAGCGGGAAATCTGAAGGGTATTGAGACTGTCCGAGTCTACGGGTTTCCTTCCTATTTAACGAAGGGGTCACTTGAGAATATCTTTGAGACTCAAGGATATTAGACTGTCCAAGTCTAGAGTTTTATCTTTTGTACTATGCTTTGAGAAACAGTAGTAGACTCTATGAAAGGACTGTTCTATGAAGATGACTAAGTTCTATTCCTATACCTCTAGGAGGTCGTCGGGACAATTTGTACGAAGCCCAAGAGGAGGCTGGAAGCTTTTAAGAAGTCGATGGGTCCTTGTACTAAGCCCAAGAGGAGGCTATCATTCCCGGAGGAAGAGATCATTATACGAAGCCTAAGAGGAGGCTGTGACTACTTCTAAGAAGCCGGCGGGTCCTTGTACTAAGCCCAAGAGGAGGCTAGGTTGCTTTTAGGAAGCCGGTGGGTCCTTGTACGATGCCCAAGAGGAGGCCGATTACTTCTAAGAAGCTGATGGGTCCCCAAACCCCGAGAAATTCAAGGCAAGCTATTCACAAGGAATAGATCAAGTCAGGAAAGTTTGAGAATTTGGAAGAAACTCAAAGATGCCATTCATGGAGAAAAGATCATCTATGGGGAATAGAGTTTCTTTGACAAGTGCTTTTAAGAAGCCCGTGGGTCCCCAAACCTCGAGAAATTCAAGGTAATGCTATTCACCGAGAATATATCAAAGTCAGGAAAGTTCGAGAATTTGGAAGAAACTCAAGAGATGCAATTCACGAAGAAGAGATCATCTCTGGGGAATAGAGTTTCTTGACAACTTCTATAAGTGACAGTCTATGAAAGGGTTCACTGAGAATGCTGCCTTTCATGTCTCCATATTGTTTAACCCCAAGAGGAGGGAAGACTGTGTCTGGTAATCCTATGGGGATCTAGTTTAGACTATTTCTAAGAGTGATCAACGGGCTTAATGCTAGACGTAGTTGCCGGGGAAACTCTAAATATCTATACTATTATTACACAGTTGATATGAGTTTATGAAAGAAGACTTACAGCGAAACAGCCCCACAATACAGTTATATATATATATATATATGAGTTTATGAAAGGAGACTTACAGTGAAACAGCCCCACAATACAGTTATATACATATGAAAGCGGTAAATGAAAGTAATAACCACTTACTCGGTTGTAGAGCTTCCATGTTGTTTGGTTAGTTGTTCAACAAAGAAAGATTGAAAACAACAGTATATTCAAAATCAAAGGAGAAAGTGCTTTGAAATAAAAATGGTTGGGGCTTACAGCTCAAGGAGAGGCCCAGGGTTTTATCAGTGAGTGCACTGTTGAATTTGTACAGAGGGACTTATACAAGTGGCTGAGGCCCAAAAAGGTTTTCTGTACAAAGGGATGGGTCTTACACTCTCTCAAGAGGCCCAAGTGAGTTTTAAGAAAAGAAATGGGTCTTACTACTCAAGGGTAGGCCCAGATGATTTTTCGTTAAAAATGGCGATCGCACTGAGGTTTTCTTTTAACGCGGAGGGACTTATACAATAAGTGAGGCCCAAAATTGTTTTGGTTAAAAGGGGGTTGGGTCTTACACTCTATTAGAGGCCCAAAAGTTTTGAATGGGTCTTATAGCTCAAGGAGAGGCCCAAGGTTGATTTTCAAAAGGCGACGATCGCGCCATTTGTTTTTGACGGTATCGGGACTTATACAATACACTGAGGCCCAAAAATGATTTGGTCAAAAAAAGGATTGGGTCTTACACTCTATTAGAGGCCCAAAAGTTTTGAATGGGTCTTATAGCTCGAAGAGAGGCCCAAAGTTTGTTTTTCAACGGATGATGATCGCGTCGAACTTTTTGAAATACAACGGGACTTATACCATAAGTGAGGCCCAAAAATGATTGTATTTACAAAGGGTCGGGTCTTACATTCTATTAGAGGCCCAAAGAGTTTGAAAAAAAAGAAATGGGTCTTACTCCTCGAGGGTAGGCCCAGAGTTTGTTTTTCAACGGATGATGATCGCGTCGAACTTTTTGAAATACAACGGGACTTATACCATAAGTGAGGCCCAAAGTGGGTTGTATTTACAAAGGGTTGGGTCTTACACTCTATTAGAGGCCCATGAGTGTTTGAAAAAGTTTGATGAGGGTTGAATTAATCAAAAACCCTAATTTCATTTTTTAAAGGCATTTTTCAAAGAAAAATCAAGTAAAAAATGATAAAAAATATCAAATAAAATCATTAATCATGTTATAAACAGTGATTAAGGTTTATGAAAAAGTATTTTATCCACATGAATATTTAAAATCATTTTGGTTTTAAAAATCAAGAAAAAGAAATCATTTTAAAAGCATTTAAAACAATTTAAAACAATATTTTTGAATATATTAAAAATATATTAAATAATAATATTTTTTGTGATTTTTTGGTGGATTAAAATATTATGGAGTATGAATAAAAAGTGTGTAAAACAGATTTGGAAAATGATAATTTTTGCTATGTGAAATAATTGGTTGAGTTTTGAAGATAAACTAAGAAAAAGAGGAAAGATGTCACAACATTACATTCGACATCTTTCATGAGTTTTCAACATCTTTTTTATCAAACTTCCAACACCCATAACTTTCTCAAATATCAATGGTTTGAGACAAAATTTATATGCATCTGGCCCAGAATTTCACAAGGAATCCAATGGTGGTGGTAGGTTTTTCAGATCACACTCCCTCCTCAAAACCCGATAGTGGTTTTGAAAAGGACCTATAATTGCATTTTCTGTGCTACACTTTGATACAGGCATGGATTACATGGTGAATTAGCCTAAACACAACATATACAACATGTATGAGATGTGTATGATCAGTGAACTTCAAAGCAATGCATGATTCCAAGGATTCCAAGTTGTGATGCTTACCTCTTTTTGAGCTTTTTGGAGTTTTTGTGCAATCTGTCAAGCCTCTTGTTCCAGAAATGATTTGATGCTTTAGACACACTCAAATGATCCCTTAGAAGCTTTTAGGATGATTGGAATCAACTGGTACCTGCAAAAACACAAACTGTCCCTTTCTTGCAAAAGGGGTTAAAAGTGACCAAAATAGCAACTCTCTCAAATGGTGTTCCAGATGTTGGGAACCATTTGGGACAGTTCAAGGATGATATTTAGAGTGTGTTTGAGGTTTTATCTGGGTTGGAAAGTGACCGAATCAAGACATGGCTTGAAAAATGCAAAAAAGTGCCATTTTGAGGTTTTGAGAAGTGACTTTGTGATTTTGTGATTACAGGTCACTTGTGATAGTTTGCACAACTTACATATGATATATATGAGGTGTGTGTGTGATTAGTTTGAGTGGAATTGCTCTCTAACTCAAAAACTCAGAATTACTTGCTTTGGAAGGAAAATTTTAGGTGAAAGAAGAGATTTTGAGGAAAGCATCTGTTTGATGGCTTTGGTGTACTCAAACTGAGCACAAATGAGCTCTATTTATAGTAGAGCAAGTTTGTTTTCACAGCAATAGGGAATGGTGGCTGCAACAGAGGTTTGGCCAATGTTGTCCAATGAAAATCCAAGTCTCCTCTAGCCATTGACTAGAGGTTAGGGCACAGGCTGCTGGTTCCCTACTTGTTGGAGGAATCTTGACTGAATTCAGTTGCAAATATGTCAGTTCATGCCACCTTGGTGCTTCCATTGAATGCTCTAATCCAAAATTGGAGTCTTGTCCCTCTTTAGGGATTTTTAGGAATAGCATGCTACTTCTTGTTCCAAGGACTTTGGAGGCTTGGCTCAGTGATTGTCCCCTTTAGATTTGATCCTCAGATGTGTCCAAAGTGGTGACAAGGCTTGGAAATTCGTGTGGCACAAGAAATGTGCAAATCTGTCCCATGAAAAATTCAGCTGCAGCAAGCCTTTTTGTAAAACCCATAACTCCCTGCTCGAGTATGCTACATGGACGTTCTAGGACTTTCTGAAAAGCTGAGATAATGTACTTCAACTTTGATATTCAAGGTTTGGCTTGAATCAACTTGGATCATGGAGAAAAACATCCTTGAAGTTGGGACATTCTTGCTAGAAAAATATTAATATTGTCCTATGAAATGTTGAAACATTTGACAACTTTGATCATTAATAATTCCAAACTTTAATCACTTGTATATTTTAATCCACTATGATATTTTGAATTGAAGTGAATTGCATCTTTGATGCTTGTTTTGCATGGTGACAAAGCTTGAAAATTGGGTGGCACAAGAAAAGTGCACAAAATATGTCCTAAAAAATCAGCTCGAGCAAGGCCTGTTGTGAGGTTCATAACTCCTTGCTCAAGTTGAATTAATGGGAGTTCTAATACATTTTGGAAAGCCCTAATGACATACTTTAACTTTGATGTTTGACTTTGGTCTTGGTTCAGCTTGCAAAGTCATCAAAAATGGTCTTTAACTTGTGTAGTCAAATCTGTCCTAAAAGCTGTCATGAAAATTCTGCTTTATCAATGCTTCTTGTGAAAATCATATCTCCCTACTCGAGTATGCTACAAGGACGTTCTAGGACTTTCTGGAAACCTGAGATGACGTACTTCAACTTTCATGTTTGACTCCAGAACTGGTTCAACTTGGATCATGGAGAAAAACGTCTTTGAAGTTGGGGCATTCTTGCTAAAAAAATATTAATGATGTCCTATGCAATGTCAGAACATTGGACATTAAGAATTCCCAACTTTGATCACTTATATCTTTCAATCCTTATGATATTTTGAGTTGATTCCCTCTACAATGTTGAAGTATCAAATACCCTCTTTAAAAGTAGCTCTTACTCAAAATCAATGGATGCTTGGATCAATAGTTACAACCTTGAAAAGTTGTGCACTTGAACATGATTTTAACTTAGAAAAAATTTCTAAGTTTCTTTCAATTTGATCAATTTTGCAATTTTGTGTGATTTCTTGATTTAAATTTGATCAAATTAAATCATCCATCATATTTTCTTGAGTAATGGCTTGTGAAGCTCATAGTTGACCAAAAAGTCAAACTTTGACTTTCTGCGTCAGTTGACTTTGTATTAGATGAACTTGAGGCTTGATCCACTTGAAATGTTGCACTCTTGTGCTTAATTCTTGAGGTGGGAGTCCTCTTGATCCTTTATGTATGTTTAAGAGGTTAGACAAGTTGAAGATCATGTCATTCCTTGATTGATCATTTGTCTAAGGCTCTGAGAGGGCTTGAAACCCTAATTTTGATTGTAGTGGATGCTCACCCATCTTTGGGGAGACTGATGAAGTATGATGGTTCCTCCATATTGTGATGATGATTTTCACAATGATGGGAAATCTTAGTGGTCAAAATTTGGGGTATGACAGAAGGATGAAAAAAATCACTATTTTTTTCTCTATGAATCATCATAGATTTCCCACTGTTGTTACTGTAATAAGAAGAAACAAGCATTTAAATGAATGATGAAAAATTGGATTTTTATGGATTGATTCGAATCAAGAAGGGATTTTAATTCGAATCAACCTGGACAAAATTAAAAAGAAATACTTTTCAAAGAAAATTATTTGAATCATTATTTTCACTTTATTCGAATCAAATGGGATTATGATTCGGATCATGTTCAATTTTTAATCAGAATCAAATGATCCAGAATGTAATTCCAATTTTCAACAGGTGAATGATTCGAATCAGATATTACACATGATTTGAATCAATACCAAAAACATCAAAATTCAAATGTTCTAACTTGTGATTCAAGCTACTCATGTGGAAAAGACAAAGCAATAACTTTCATAGGCTCAAAAAGGAAATAGCTAACAAGGATCAACTAAATACAATATGAAATGCAAAGGGTTCATAGTGGTATAATTACATAACCAAAAATATTACAATCAAATGGAATGGAAGTTTACAATCACACAGATGAAATGAAATAACATACAAATTATAAATATGCAATGAAACAATAATCGAAATGTAAAACATCAAAACACACTAGATACATAAAGCACGTAAGCGATATCAAATGATACCACGTGCTTTCAAAATTTGGATATGCTATTTGGACGCACTTTAGAATACACACCTCAAAACTTCATAAGTAAACCATTTTTACTTTTATTCAAAATTTAGTCTGGAGATGTGTTTTTTAATCAACGTTAGGGTGACTCCGTAAGTGCACTTATGTAATAACCCTCATTTCAAAAGTTTGTTATTTTTACGAAGTTGCATCTTCAGATGGATTTTATTTCCTATATCTCATGCCATACCTCCTCCTTCCTTCTTCATTTGTTAAAATTTTGAAACACAAACAGAGCTCTTGAGAAAATTTCAACTAGGTCATTTTTCAAGTTAGAACACTACTTCTGCCTCATTTCAACTAAGTCACTTTGCAACTATCTGGGCTGCAAGGTTTGTGCATGATTGGGTACAAGACTATTAACCAGAGCATGTTGACGGCTTTTGTGGATAGCTGGAACAAAGATTTGGAACCTTGTTTTACAGGTGATATGCTTATAAATAGACAACATCCTTTGTTGAAGTTTTGATGGTGATAACTTATTTATGATGACACCAAAGTCTTGTAACAAATCAAGCATAAATGCTTAAACGAATAAAGATGCAAACCTAAGTATTAGGGTTTTATGGACTTGACTATCAGATGATGGCAACCAAATGGAATAAAAGCTCAAGCCTCATCTCAAGTGAACTCAAGCAAGTGTCTTCAAAAATAAAGCATATGACAAAGTCTTGAAGAACAAAAAAGTCTTACCTTAGCCTGAGTGGATATTGTGTAAAGCAAAAGGGCATTCTCATAAAAGTACATGGCTAAAACACACACACACTAAAACTTATTTTCAAACTGGTTTTTCTAAAGAAAATATTTTCTAAAATGTCTTTAAGTTGTGCCAGATGAAATGGGAATAGTCAAAATTGATATGGACAATTTTTTTCCTTTTCTAATCGATTGGAGCATTTGTCTAATTGATTAGATCACTTTAAAATTGAGCTCTAAGCGGTTACGACAGCGCCTTAATGATGTACAACTATATATATATATATATATATATATATCTTTTATTTCCATTTTCAAACTAGTAATTGGTTACCGTTGAAGTTTCTAATCGATTAACATTATGCTTTAATCGATTAGATTGTCTTAAAGGTCATCACAATCAATTTCCTCTTTGAGCCAACCTCTAGCCTATAAATAGAGGTCCCTTCCCTCATTTAGTTTCATCCAGAATCATGTTTTAACACCTCTCACTCTCTCCTTCTCTCTCTAAAAAAATTTCTTTATTTTCTCTCACGAATATTTTAGTCTAAGTGCTTATTTGGGAAAGTCCTTTTGTGAGTGAGGATATTTTGTAATTCTAGAAGGTAAACTTTTAAATTCATCAAGAAAATATTTTGTGTACACCTTGGTTGAATATTATCCATTTAGGGATTTATTTGGATTAGAAGCTAAACCCGTAAAAGCTTTGGTTTGGGGATTGTGTAATCAAATCCTTGTTTAGGTTCAAGCTCAGCCTGTGATAAAAGCTTGATAGCTTTGAGATTATCTTGTGATAAAAACTCTTAGGTTCTTGGTTAACCCGTTGTAAAATTAAGGTTAGGTTAAAGCTTAGTTTGTGATAAAAGTTTGGATAAGGTTTGAGATTTCTCTGATATTAAATAACCCAGGTTAATGGTTAACCCGTCTAAAACCAAAGTTTAAGGTTCGTGAACTCATCCAGTGGTAAAAGCTTACAAAGTTTGTTTATAAGCTTGAAGACTAACTGCTCTAATATTCTCGTGGAACAAAGACTAACCATTTCGACCAATCGTTTTTGGAAGGAGGACTAACCGCTTCAATCAATCGTATGGAAGAGAATACTCAATTCCAAATTCCTAGTCTTACTATTTAGTTTGGAAGTCAACTAGTTTTTCCTGTATGAGGGGGTTCATGAGTTTTTCCTACTAAAAGCTCTCAAAGTTTATTGGATACTCTCATGGTCAATTCTTGGGGAGAGAAGTAGGTCGCTTTTTTTTTTATTGAACCTTTATAACTCTTAGTGTTCATCTCTTTCCCTTAATTCTTCATTTTCTGCAATTTATTTTCCACTGCTTAATACTCAAAAGGTTTTCAAAATGTTTTTAAACTCTAATTATAATCTGAAAAAGTTTTTAAAACCAAATTTTTTGGGACCACACAATTCACCCCGTCCCTCTTGTGTGGGAAGTCAAATGTCAAACAAATGAGATGTCATCTTTTTGTATTCTTATTAGTGAGATGTCCATCTCCCTTGATAATGTCTCATGCCTCCTACATCTTCAGATCTGGGAAATATTATTAAACCACTTTAGAATATCAAGAGTTGGGGCATTGGACATGATGGTGACTTATGTGGGAGCTGACCCAGGTGAAGCCCAAATAAAGATTAATGCTGAGAGGCGCTCATGCTAGATTTTCATATATGGAAAAGTTATACAAATACCACATTAATGCAGAAGTGGAGGCCAAAGGTGATGATGAACATGCTTTGTACCACATACAATATGCATTGAGGTCATATCTCACGCACTTTGTTGACATGACCATATTTGTGGAATAAAGTGCAACCACGTCGATGTAGTTTACCCGAAATACTTCATCGACTTAAAGCAGATTCATGAGTATAAATATGGGGTGTGTTTGGTTTAATTTTACTCAAAGCTAGGAGAAGTTTATCTTTGAAAGATAAGACAATTGACAGAAAGTTGCATGTTGCTTACAAATTGGGTAATGCCTGATATATCCACATCTGCCTAAGCGGGTCATGCACCAATTCGGATTTCTTCAGTTTATTCCAAGACATTCGTCTGGTACTTGATGATTTCTATAATCATCTGGTACCAGATAATGCACACAGTGTTCTATCTCCTGGTCCATATATTGTTACATTTGACTACATCCAATGGTTCTATACAAGATCACCACCTAGGCCACCTCATCAAGAGATATTGGAAGAGGAATAGGTTATGGATGACCACGCCCAAGACGTGTTGTCGACTTGTCAGCATATTGCGACGCTTGTGAGAGATACCATTTTTAGAGGAAATTTAGAGGAATGTAGTTCTGGTATGGCCAGAATACAAACCATCTTAGTCAAGGAACATAATGTCTTACAGTACAGACAACAGAAGAGAAACATGTTGTTAGATATACATTGTAGTTCATTTTTATTTTTATTTTGGTAATAGTTATAGTATTTGTATTTTCTGAAAAATTATGTATTGAGTGTTTTCGATTAATTGATTAATGTTTGGATTTGTATTATTGTTTGAATTTATCTATGACATCCTCAAATTACATTAGTATAATTAACATAGTGTTATAATGTCCTTAGTATAAATGGCCTAAAATATAAACTGGCATAAAAGTATATCAATTTTAGGATAAACTTACTCCTTAGGACTGATATTCTAAGCCGACAACATAGAGGCATAAAAATATATTAATTGATTATGTTTTTAGTGTTTTACCTGGAGAATTGCTATAACATGGAGGCTATCTCAAATTAGTTGAAATGGGGCTTGAAGGTAGTGTAAATTATTGGTGTTGGAATCATGGAATTGCCTGCTTGTGAGGATCATATTCTTAAAAGTCTATTACTTAAAAATTTACTTTCATTGTTATCATTAATCTGGTTTTGTGAATTTCTTAATGCATCTTATATGTTTCTAATGCACCATGCAAATTTCCACTAATGCCCCCTATTTTTGGAGATGTATCTCCGGATGCACAAAAAGGCCAGTTAATGTTAAAATATTATGGAGATACATCTCCGGAACATTTTGGAGGTTAAGTCGCGCCAGACTCCTCTCCTTCCTGATTTTTCATTTTACTTAAACTCAACTCAATCTCTCTCAAACTACACCAAGTCAAATTTCATTCAACAAGGCTTAAGGGAACTTAAGGGAACGTCAATCTTCATCTGTAACATTATCCAACTTCATCAAAAACATCAATTTCTTGTAAGTTTTTCTAGTTTTCAATAAATGTTTGATTTTTTGTGTAAATGAGTAGAAATAAGGCTAGAAATGAGTAGAAATCACATTTAAGATAATTCAGCCATTATGTATTAGTTATTTGTTGGTTGAAAATGATTATCAAAACAATTTTTCTTGAGCTTGTATATGGTACATTACGCCATTGATGCAACTTCTGAGTTGCAGAAAATCCCGGAGATGCATCTCCGAAATTTTTCAACATTTTAGTTTCCCCCAAATCTGAAGATGCATCATTGGAATTTCCTGCAGTAATTTTTATTTTATTTTTCTTGCTTGCGTGTTATTTTCCTGCACTAATGGCCTACCTTACTTTAACTTACAAGCATAATGGCACATAAGCATGATAGACTGAGGCATGGAAGGGTTACTCGGCATGCATGCGTTCAGAGGGAGAAGAGTCAGTAGGTTCTGGAGGCTCCAGGTCCCTCTGTTCAGGCAGACCCGTCTACTTCTAGGGCTCGTGCTTCTCCTCAGGCCACTTCATCTTCTTCTTCCCGTAGGAGACAAGATTCACCATCTGACATGTCACTTTCCCCATCCTCCCGTAGGCGTCAGGTTTCACCAGTGCCACCTCCTACAAATAATGTTGTTGATCCAGTCCCACCTCCTACAAATGATGTTGTTGATCCAGTGCCACCTTCAGAGGGTAAAGCTGCTAAGAATGTTGAGCCAGAGGCTTTTGGAGGAGGTCCAGTTGATTTGTCCTTACTTCTTATGTATCCAGACCATACTGCCAGACATATCTGGGACGGAGGAGTAGCATTAGTTAGATTCTTTATTTATTTTTACGTTGATTTTAATTTATGACATGGATTATTCTTGAAAAATTTCAAGATGTTGATCCCCAGAAGTTTCTTGACCACGGGAGGAAGATTGCTGCCTTGCCTAAGTAGAATAAGGATTGGTTTTAGTCAGTTATGTCCTTATCTGGCCTGAAGGACTTGTGCATGACCAATTACACTACGGTCAACCACAGGATGTTTAATGCATTCATGGAGAGATGGCATTCGAAGACCTCAACGGTTCATTTCCCGCATAGTGAGTGATGCATCCGCAAGTGCACAGATTTATCGAAGTAATATAAAAGATTGTCGAACCCACAGAGACCAATGTCAACCTACCGTAATCAATCGTCGCTTTGTAAAGCTAAGGCTAATGATATTTGGAAAAAGGGAAACTAAGACTAGCACTAAAATAAAACTAAGAAAATATAACAGAACAGAGAGACCGGAATGTGGATTCCGTGTACCTCAGGCACTCTGTAATTGGTTGGCGTTAATTTACGTATGTTCCGTAGAAAATATTGATCTAAAGACACCGCCTCACTCTCTCGCGCTATTGACTAAAGCCACGCCTCCTAACCACAGGATTTTGCTCTCACTCGCCCGTTTTAATTAGAAAACGTATTTTGAAAATCAATTAGATCCTAATCGATACCGAAAGCATTCTCGCTATTTTTAGAATCAATGCCCCGTTCCCACTATCTAGTTCGATCCCCACGCTCTCGCAGTGCCGACTCTAACCTTTACTTGCTTCTCACTCTCGTGACTAAACAGTGTTAAATACCCTCTCACTCTCGTGACAAGGCTATTGAAATTAAACTTGGAAACAAAGACCAAAACATAATTTATTCTAAGTTAACGCTAATTTAATTACCGAGTCCCGTCGGAACGACGGTCCTCACATACCGGACTCTAAACTATTTAGCCGAACATGGAATTAAATGAAAACGAAAGAAACATGGTAAATATAATCAAGGGCAACATGCTTAAACAATTATGAAATGCAATAACAATAATAATAAAGCGATAAAATAAAGAACCTATAAATACGGGATAATAAATGGAGACTTGAATCAAACAAAACTGAAATAACTTCAATAAAATGATGGCAAGATTGTTGATCCAAGCAGTTACACAGATTACAGGCCCAAAAACCAATGAGGGAGTAATTCCTCGATGTGAGAAAATACTCCTTTTACAATTGTAATTTTCTGCCTAAAACTACTAACAGCGCTTTCGCGCACAAAACTTGGATCCCCTAAAAAAATAAATCTCAGGTCCTATTTATCGTCTTCAAAACTGGTGGAAAATGTCCTCCCAAGAATGTAGGAGTTCGTGGAGAAAAATCAGGGAAAGTGGCTTCGTGGAGAAAAATCAAGAAGACTGGGTTGAAACATGGCTTAAAACGTGGGTTGAAACGTGATACTGAGTGGTCCACGCGTAGAAATAAACTTTGTAAACTAAGTTGTGCCGGTCGCCACGTGATGTGTGACGAGGGTCACACTCCTTGGCTGTTACGGTCGCCACAGAAGGTGTGACGGTCGCCACACTCTTCTGTGTGCAATTTCCTATTTTTCTTTTCTTATCATTTCTTTCCTTCTTCTATTTCTTTTTCTTCCTTTTCCAATTCTTTTCAAATCTTTTAAGCACCTGAAAAACAAAATGAAATACCTGCATAATAAAACATAAATGAAAGAAATTAATAGAAATCTCAATTAAAATTCATGCAAGTTAAGTCGAATATACGATATGATTTCGCGTTATCAAACTCCCCCACACTTAAACATTTGCTTGTCCTCAAGCAAACCATGACTCGCGAGAAAAATAGTGTACACGGATACTCATCCTAGGCTAACAACTCTACTTCGGTTAAGTTTGTGTCGATAGGTACTTGCTCACACACTAAGGATATCGTAACAACACGATTTTGCTTTTGTGGTCATCAACCTCCCTCCTATACAAACCAATCCGAATCATGTCATTATACCTAATCCTAACTCACTCATCCTTCTTTTATCCCTTTTCATTCTGGCGCAATCACATTAAGCCCGTTATCCTTTCACACTCATGGTAGGATAGCCTGTTAGTGACTATGATCTCATTATCATCATTTTTTCCTTTTTACACATTGGCTTAAATATCAATAGAATACAGAAGTTTGCACCGTTGGGCTAAATGATTGGGTGAGGATCACCAAACTTAGAAGGAGCATTCATCATTTTTTTTCTTAATTTACCTTTTAAGCCTGAGATCATACACTTATTTGCATCGGCTTCCTACTTAGTGCGTGCTTAGGATGGTGTTGACTACTAAATAAACTAATTAGGGACTACTAAAGGGGTGAGAACTTAAGGCTATGGCATAACAAGTACTCAAATCAATTTCCATAATTTAGAGGCTCACGGTGTTAAAACGATACCGATCTTGCGGAATTTTCCCAAGTCTCACAATCTAACCTCAATTTCGTCTGTAACCTAAGATTTTCAAAAGAAACACAATTTTTAACTAAATTTTTTTTCAAAATATTTGGTATGGCAAAAGAGAATGGGGAAATCGATAAAATCAGCATAAAGACTCGACAACACATGCACAGACGCACAAAATATTAAAACAGGAAAAATTTTAAAATCATGCTAGAAAACAGTAAATCTAACTAGAAAACGGAAAAATGAAAGCGGTAAATGTTCCTCCCCCCCACTTAAACCAAACATTGTCCTCAATGTTTTGATAACAGGTGAAAAAGGAAAGATAAAGCCTGTATGAGTGCCACAACCAAATTCGATCTGATTCTTCCCATGTTGTCCCTGTCTTCGCTGGCCACTTCTACTCCGGCGTCTTGTACTACGAGTTATCTGAATTTGCTGAAACTTCACTTTCTTGAAGCCGCTAATCATATTGCCTATTTCCGAAGGAAGTACCTGCAAAAAAAATGTTGAAAAATACGGTGCGGTGTGTGCAGGTGGAGCCTGACCATGCGAAAGGATATAGGTGAGTTACGAACGGGAGAGATATACCCTCTCCTATCATACTCATCATCGGTGTCACCACCAGTAGCGACATTCATAGGAATGTGCGTGGGCACCAGTTCATTTCCGGGGTTGTCATCTAGAGATTTTTCGCCTAAATGCAGCTGAGACGTGACAAGCAATACAATTCTTTATTTTCTGCAAACACAAATAATAAAAGGAAAACATTAAATTAAAAACTCGTGGGTTGCCTCCCACGCAGGGATTTGTTTAATGTTGATAGCTCGACGGTTTGGAGTGTTAACCTTCGGTTTCCATGGCCATTTATCAAGCCATCTCACATATCCCTCACCTTTTCTTTTCTTCCTTCTCTGGGGTGGTTCATTCTTTTGAACTTGTGGTGGTGGTTCTGGATCTATCCTAAGTATCAGCTTTTCAAGTTTGGGCTTAGATATTTCATCCACCATCTCAAAGTCTAACCTCACCCTCTTAGCAGTAATGATATCCCTAGTTTCATGGTCCTCGAATTTTCTCTTTTTATGCGTGACCTTAAACAAAGATGCATCGGTTTGGATATTTTCCAATACCTCTGCATACGTTTTGGATTGGGATTCTACCTTAGCTTCCACAAACCTTTGAGAGAAAGGAATTGGTGGGGTATATGGAGGAGGAACGACATTAGGTGCTTCCTTCGCTACCTCTTCGACAACCTCCCTTTCGGATGGTGTCGATGGATTTTTCTCAATCTCTACTCTCTTCTCACTAGAACTCTCCTCAACCTCATTATCACTCTCCTCAACCTCATTATCACTCTCCTCGGGATTCTCGATTTGTTTTTCATTAATGGTTATTACAACATCCACATGCTCCTCAGGGGAGGGTCCTATAGGTGTCTGTGCAAGCAGAGAGATTTGAGTCTCCAATGCCTCAGTGTGAGTCGCGAGGGACTCGACCATAGTGTTTATCTGCCTAAGGGTTTCATAAGTATCAAGATGTTGTCTTCTAAGCTCTTCATTCTGGAGAGTTTGTGTCTACACAAAGTGTTCCATCACAGATTCTAACCTAGAATTAGTTGTTGTTTCAATGAAATCCTCCATTAATGTTTCGAGGTTGGAATTAACAGATTCTTGTGGTTCCTCAAAATATTGGGAGTGGTAATCATAGGGAAAATTCGGTTGCGGTTCCTCAAAATACTGGGAGTATTGCGGTTAGTAATTGTAGAGAAAATTTAGGTGCGGCTCCTCAAAATTTTGGGAGTGGTATGGCTCCTCCAAATACTAGGGGTGGTAATCGTAGAGGTAATTTGGATGTTGTTCCTCGAGATATTGTGAGTGGTTATCATAGAGAAAATTTGGGTGATACATAGTTATAGAGATAAGAGTGCCTTAGTCTATACGGTGCAACAACGGAGTAACAATATTGACTGTTGGTCCCCGGCAACGGCGCCAAAAACTTGATGCGTCCGCAAGTGCACAAATTTATCAAAGTAATATAAAAGATTGTCGAACCCACAGAGACTAATGTCAACCTACCGTAATTAATCTTCGCTTTGTAAAGCTAAGGCTAATGATATTTGGAAAAAGGGAAAGCACTAAAATAAAACTAAGAAAATATAACAGAAAAGAGAGACCGGAATGTAGATTTCGTGTACTTCAGGCACTCTGTAATTGGTTGGCGTTAATTTACGTATGTTCCGTAGAAAATATTGATCTAAAGACTCCGCCTCACACTCTCGCGCTATTGACTAAAGCCACACCTCCTAACCACAGGATTTTGCTCTCGCTCGCCCGTTTTAATTAGAAAACGTATTTTGAAAATCAATTAGATCCTAATCGATACCTAAAGCGCTCTCGTTGTTTTTAGAATCAATGCCCCGTTCCCACTATCTGGTTCGATCCCCACGCTCTCGCAGTGCCGGCTCTAACCTTTACTTGCTTCTCACTCTCGTGACTAAACAGTGTTAAATACCCTCTCACTCTCGTGACAAGGCTATTTAAATTAAACTTGGAAACAAAGACCAAAACATAATTTATTCTAAGTTAACGCTAATTTAATTACCGAGTCACATCAAAACGACGGTCCTCACATACCGGACTCTAAACTATTTAGCCGAACATGGAATTAAATAAAAACGACATAAACACGGTAAATATAATCAAGGACAACATGCTTAAACAATTATGAAATGCAATAACAATAATAATAAAGCTATAAAATAAAGAACCTGTAAATACGGGATAATAAATGGAGACTTGAATTAAACAAAACTGAAATAACTTCAATAAAATGATGGCAAGATTGTTTATCCAAGCAGTTACACAGATTACAGGCCCAAAAACTAATGAGGGAGTAATTTCTCGATGTGAGAAAATACTCCTTTTACAATTGTAATTTTCTTCCTAAAACTACTAACAGCGCTTTCGCGCCTAAAACTTGGATCCCCTAAAAAAATAAATCTCAGGTCCTATTTATCGTCTTCAAAACTGGTGGAAAATGTCCTCCCAAGAATGTAGGAGTTCATGGAGAAAAATCAGGGAAAGTGGCTTCTTTGAGAAAAATCTGGAAGACTGGGTTGAAATATGGCTTGAAACGTGGGTTGAAACATGATGCTGAGTGGTCCACGCGTAGAAATAAACTTTGTAAACTAAGTTGTGTTGGTATCCACGTGAAGTGTGACGAGGGTCACACTCCTTGGCTGTTACGGTCGCCACAGAAGGTGTGACAGTCGCCACACTCTTCTGTGTGTAATTTCTTATTTTTCATTTCTTTTCATTTCTTTCCTTCTTCTATTTCCTTTTCTTCCTTTTCCAATTCTTTTCAAATCTTTTAAGCACCTGAAAAACAAAATGAAATACTGACATAATAAAACATAAATGAAATAAATTAATAGAAATCGCAATTAAAATTCATGCAAGTTAAGTCGAATATACGATATGATTTCGCGTTATCAGTGAGATGTCTATAACACTCGATGATGCATCGTGTTTGCTACATCTTCTGATCAGGGGGATTCCTAGATAATGGGAGAATTACCAAAGTCAAGGCACTCGATATGATGGTAGAGTATCTTGGGGTTGATTCAGGGGATGTGAAGAAGAATGTGGATAAGACCAGGGGTGCTCATGCTAGATTTGAATTCCTTAAGACGATATATGATGCTGAGATCCTTAGAGCACAAGAGCCTGGTGGTGATGATGAGCAGGTGGCGGTCCATAGATCGTATTCATTGAGAGCATACCTGCTTTATTTGGTTGGAACTGTGATTTTTATGGACAAGAGTGCCACTTATATAGACGTCGTCTACCTACGATACTTTGTGGATCTCGAGTGGATCCATGAGTACAAATATGGGGCGGCTTGCTTCGTCTACCTGTATTCGAAGTTAAGAGATGGCTGTATGTGGAAGACGAAGCAGGTCACAGGCAGCATGACACTACTAACGGTAATAATTATTGGTCTTTGAATGTTTTTTTAGTTTTATTTCATATTTGCAAAGCCATTACCGATGATTCGTGTGTTCTAAACTTTTCATTTCTGGCTTGGATCCTCCAGCACTTCCCCCGTATCTCTGGCTGGGTGAGTGTACCTGAGTATACTGAGGATATACCATGTGTTACTGCTTTTATCCCGCTCAAAGAGAACCATGCGGCCGAGCCTTACAAAATCTATCTTGTTCGTTTGATTTCTGAAGAGATGCACTTCAACAACTATGTTAATCACTTTCAGATGAAATCATTTGACGAGACAGTGTTATACTCTGGATGGTTGGCCTACGGATCACGTCTCACTTTTCCTCATCTGCCCGAGCGTGTCATGCGGCAGTTCGGCTATACTCAGACCATTCCCAGACACCTTGTTATCTCTGCTTCTCCTGCCTTGACATGTAAACAAATAGAGGACATTTGTGATGATTATGAGAGTCATCTAGTACCGGAGGAGACATGGGATAACATGGCTGAGAGAGACTAGAGATACGTCGAAGGGTACATCATATGGTTATTCAAGGTTCTATATCCGTACATAGTGCAAGCTACTCCAAGAGATCCGTCGAGACCATCTCATCAGGAGATACTAAAAGAGGAGAAGGCACAACTAGATTATACTGATGATGTCTTGCCTAAGTGTCGTTGCTTAGTGGAGATTGCGCAGGCAGGCATTGACACAGGTATCTTCCCTAATGGGTCTGATGTCAGGCGGATCGTAGATGCCATCATGACAGGGGCACATGGGGCATTGTTGTACCAAAGACATCGCTGGAGGACAGGGGGATTGATGTTCTAGGAGGTAGATGAGGAAGAAGAGGTAGAGGATGAAGGTGAGAAAAGTACACAAGAAAGGGGGGGTTAAATTGTGTTTTTCGTTTCTATAGTTTGTGTCTGATCAGAGTTCAGAATCTAAACTGGTGTTCAGATTCTGATTATACGTTGTAGCAGATGTTAACAAAAGCAAATAAATAATAACAGAACATAAAGAGATTTATACCGGTTCCTCTCAAATGAGAGTAGTCCAGTTCCCTTGCAGCACAAGAGATTTTCACTATTATCAAAAGATGATTACAATAGCTTATGCACTTGAGCATAAGATTTTTCTTTGCTCATACCCTCAGCTCGAGACTTTCTTCTTAAACCCCTCAGGTCCAAGATTTCTGCTCAGGTTCCACGAACCCAAGACTTCCCTGCTTAAGTCCTTCAAACTCAGGACTTCTACTCAGACCCTCAGTCCAAAACTTCCCTGCTCAGATTCCACGAATCCAAGACTTCTGGTCAAGCCCCTCGGGCCTAATACTTCCTTGATCAAGTTCCATGAACTCAAGACTTCCTTGCTTAGGTTCCACGAACCCAAGACTTTTGCTTAAGCCCCTCAGGCCCAAGACTTCCTTGCTCAGACACACAAATTAAGACCTCCTTGCTTAAATTCCACGAATTCAAGACTTCTGCTCAATCAACAATTAATTAATACTTTCAATGCTCTAGCATATAGCATGAGACTTACTTGGCTCAAGCTTCTCAGCAAGAGACTTTGCTGCTCAAGCACATAGCAAGATACTTAATCTAAACTACAGAACAATCATGTTCAGTAGAATAGAGAACAAGTTGTACCTGATACAATTATCAGAGGTACATGTTAATCACCTTAACAAAGACCTCTAAGCACTTAAGATTTCTAAGATATTCAATGTTTAAGAAATCTTAAGGCTTATTACAATTTACAACATATAATAGAAAATCTACATATTCGATTGTGTTGCTTATTGTATGATCTTGTTATTCCTCCATCCAGACAGAAGTGTAAAACACTTCTATCCTTCTTGGATTACCTTCTATATTTGCCCTTTTGATTGCTCCCTTGTTCAAAGACTTCAGTTTGAATCTTCAGTATCTTATATAGCTGTTGTAGAAAACTAGTCGTTGGAAGAGATAACTTGAATAAGTATCTTTGTTTTTCCATAGCACAAGAGACGTTGAAGAGAGATACACCAAAAGATCTTAATATATTGTGTAACATGATTCACCATTATGTATTTGTTGACAGGAGATTTCGACCAAGGGTAGAAGGATTAGAGAAAATTCGACAAGTCGACACCAAGGGACTGTCAAGACGTCGATTCGACACAGGCCAAGCAGGTGCGTCAGAGAGAAGGCAACAAGCCATGGTGTCGGAGGAAAGCCAGGCGAAGGGCAAGTCCCAAATCCAAGGATAAGTATTTGGGTGGGAAAATTTTGAAAGTTCCAAAAACATGGGAAGTTGAAAAGAGGGTGGGGTGACACGTGTCAGCACCAAAGGGCATATGGGCAGATGAACGGTTATTTTCTAGGCCTATATAAAGCAGTGTATTTTCCATTTTTAGGGGTCGCATTTTGTAACATTGTAAAGGGAAAACACTCAAAGTACCAAGCTTAGAGAGAAACGAGTTCAATCCCACAAAAATGTATAATTGCGTCCATCTTTACTTAATGAAATTTATTTTCAGAGTTTAAGTTTTATTTCTTTTGCTGTCTGCTTGTTTTCTTTTTCCTTTATCTTTTTCGCTTGGTTCCAAACTTGGTTGATCATTTAAACCTTACAACTTTTTCAAAAGACAAGACACTGTCATATAACATAAGCATCCGCTTCCAATTCCTTGTTCTGGGATTTGTGTGGCCGATCCCGCGAGTAAACCTGCGACAGAATGCCAGCGGTTGTTCGCACAGGAGAACAAATTGACACACCTGGTGGGACTCGTGTGAATTGAGTGTATATTTTTGCATAGTGGTAAGATGGTAATACCACGCCCGAATGACGAACCGTCTTCGACGGAAAGTACGGTTGTGAGACAAACAACTTATGTTGGCTCCGGTACCGTGTCAGCGGTTTCAACTACCCCTAGTGGGCCAACCACGACGCCACGTCGACATGACCCAAAATCAACAATGGCAGGGACTACAGGGCAGTATATGCCTAGTATCACCATACTTATCCCTTGATCTTATGGGATGCCGACAGAGTTCATGTCGAGTTTGCACTCTGCCGGCCCTTTGTTTGGGGAAAGGTCGTCCCGAGTATTTTCACCTTATCAGGGGGCAGGGCATTTGTCGAACCAGATGGTTCAACCCCCTGGCTTTAATCTGTTTTCTCAATCTATACCGACATTTACCTCTAGTTCCATCGCGGTCATGAGGCAACAGATGGATAAGAGTAATCATGAGATGGTCCATATGTTGACTCAACAGATGGGTACAATATTGAGGCCACTGATACAAGAGTCAACACAGAGTTACCAAAAACTGGCGACTCAAATGACACGTATAGGTGACTTTCTAGGCGCTCCTAGGGCTCAGGGTCGACAGACCCTTCCGCCTCGACCGGAGATGCCCATTCGCCAGGATGAGATCTTCGACGAAATAATTGAACAACCCCGGGAATTTGAAGAGATCCCTAGGATGGCCCAGAGGCCTCCTGTGATAGTCCATAGGAACCAAGATCCAGACTTTGTCGTCCGACAAGTTCGAAAGGACGCCTTGGGTGGGGAACATAACTTGGAGGTCGTGGTTGAACGTATCATGGTTCGTAATGGGGCAAATCCAGGCCTTCGACGGTCGACATACACGTCCCCATTACCAGATTTTGTATTACAAACAGAGTTACCCAAGGGTAGGAAGGTGCCAAAGTTCACCAAATTCGCTGGTGAGACTGAGGAGTCCACTGTCGAACACGTCGCTAGGTATCAAACTTAAGCAGGCGACATAGCAAACAATGAGGACTTGAAAATGAAATATTTCCCAAGTTCCCTTACGAAAAATGCATTTACGTGGTTTACCACATTGCCCCCTCAATCCATTCACACGTGGGCACAATTGGAGAGACTGTTTCACAAACAATTTTATATGGGGCAGTCGAAAATAAGTCTGAAAGAGTTGGCAAGCGTCAAACGCAAAACCACTGAGTCAGTAGACCAGTACTTGAACAGGTTTAGACTTTTGAAAGCGCAGTGCTTTACTCAAGTCCATGAGCACGAATTAGTCGAAATGGCAGCTGGTGGTCTGGATTACTCGATCAAAAAGAAGCTAGACACGCAGTATCTTAGAGACATGGCGCAGCTGGCTGACCGAGTTCGCTAGGTCAAACGATTAAAAGCTGAGAAATCTCAGTCTAACAGATATCGTAAAAAGGAAAAAGTGTCCTATGTGGCTGCTGACGAGTATTCACCTGACGATGAAGAATTCGTCGATGAAAGTGAGGTCCATGTGGCTGAACTTAAGCCGGGACCTCCCTATACGTGCAAATTGTTAAAACCATCAAACGGGAAAAATCCCGCCGAAACTGGAAAAACGGATAAATACGTTGCTAAAACGTATACTTTTGATGTTTCCGAATGCGATGAAATATTTGATTTACTGGTTAAAGATGGCCAAATAGTTATTCCTCCTTGCTTGAAAGACCCCCCTCTAGAACAAAAGAAAAAGAGGGGATTTTGTAAATTTCATAATTTCCTTGGTCATAAAACAGCTCAATGTGTTCTTTTCATGGATTTGGTACAGAAAGCTTTGAAGGAGGGTCGACTCAAATTTGGTGAAAAGCCAAAGACGCAGGTTGACACTGACACACTGAAGGTCGAAGAGGCTTTGTACTCAGAGGTGTACGAATGTATGATGGTCGAGGCTACTGAGGGTCTTGACAAACAACCAATGGCTGGAGTGGTGGAGTGCATGGTGGTCTAAAGTACTGAAGGTTCCGACAAGAAAGCTAAGGACAAACTCGAATCAGTGTATCCCCAGGCTAGCAAAAGTTTGGAAGATTTTCAAGAAAAGTGCATGATAAGCGGGTCGAAGGCCGCATTATGCCCCAGGTGCAATGCTGTGTTCGATGAGAAAGCTGCTGGAAGGTATGAGGCAAGCAAGAGAGAAGTGCTGCCAGAAAGCAAGCCACCCGTCCCAAGGTTTGTGTTTGACAAGAGTGGTGTCCCTCGACGAAATGAGGAGTATAGAAAGCTGTTTCAAGAGGCACGACCCAAAACTTTTGTGCCTCCATCAGACACCCCACAGGAAAGATGGATGGCACCAGTCAGCCAGAAAGGAAGTAAAAAACCAAAATGGAAGGTTCTAGATTTGGAAAAGGAAGCGAATGTCTCCAACAAGAGAGTCGAGCCAAGGGGCTATGTGGTGTCCCCCAACTACAAGGGAAAAAACCCCATGACTAGGACTCAGTGGAGGCGCCATCAGCGCCATAAGAAGGCTGAGAGAGAGGTTGCAACTTCACAGTTGAAGCCTGTCGAAACATTTGGACAAAAGCGCCAACACCCAAGAGGAAAATGGGTAGAAAAAGATAGAGTGGTGATAAACCAGACCATGGCATTAACCGTGGACACATCAGGAGAGAAAGGGGTGGTGTCGACCCAAAGCTCAAAATATACTTCAGTGGTTGAAAGCAAAAAGGACCCAGAATATACCCCTCAGTCGGATGAAGAGGAGCCAAAATACTCTCCTCAGTCGGACGACGAGTATGATCCATCACCTGAGGGAGATTTTGATGAAGACATGTACGACGACACCAACAACGACACCTATGGCAAAGATTTCGTGCTGAACTGTGGTATCGTGTCGATCCTACCAACTGAGTATGACGTGGTGTCTGAGATCTCTGAGGTAGAAGAAGATTTCGTCCCTAATGAAATTGCGGATGACAAGCCGCTATGTTATTATGTGATGAATAGTGGTGTGGTTGAAGAGCAAACGACTATGTTTGAACGTCCTAGTCCTGGGATGATGTGCCACTTAAAGCCGTTTTTCATAAAGGCGAAAGTTGACGGAGTGGCAGTCAACAAGGTGTTCGTGGATGGTGGGGCAACTGTAAATCTGATGCCCCAAAGTTTGTTCAAGAAAATTAGAAAAATGGAGGCTGACCTCCGACAACACAACATGGTTCTTTCCAACTATGAAGGCAAGACCAGTAATATCCAGGGGGTTGTTCAAGTGGATTTGGCAGTGGGTACAACCAACATGCTAACACTCTTCATGGTCGTCATTTTAAAGGCAAATTTCAATCTGTTGCTAGGACGGGAGTGAATCCATGGAATTGGGGCAGTGCCGTCGGTAATGCACCAGAGATTGACCATTTGGAGAAAAGATGGCATCGTCGAAAATATTGAGGCATATCAAAGTTACTACAAAGTCGACGACGCCAAGGGTAACAAGAAATCTTTTGACCAACACTTAGCAAATGTGGCTCCTTGTGATGACGGGTCAGGTTCCTACACCTCCGTCAATACGGGTCGCGTCCTGAACTTAGACCTCGACTATGGGTTCATCTGGGATGCTGTCGACGAAGCCATGGAGCCTATGGAAATGCCACCAACGGGGTGGCCCACAGTCGGTGAAAATGAGTGCTGGGTCAGAAAGCATGACTCGAATTTTGGCCTATTTGGCTGAAAACAGAAGAATGTCGGCACTTGGAAAAAATAAACCACCACAAGCGATTAAGGGAGCCGACTGCGACACACAAACAAGTGGCCTACAAGGCCAAGAAGCAGCTTTAGAAAGCCGGAGGCTTGATTGTATTTATGACGACGAGCCTTTGGGGTATGAGAAAGACCCAAGCCATGACCATGAACTGCCGAAGATGCAGGCCCAGGACCCACTTGAAGAAATTGATTTGGGGGATAGGACAACCAAAAGACCCACATATGTGAGTGCCAAAGTGGGGCCAGAAATAAAGGCCAAGCTGGTTAAAGTATTAAAAGAGTACAAGGATTGCTTTGCCTGGGATTATGGAAAAATGTCTGGTTTGAGTCGGAGCGTAGTGGAGCATCGACTTCCAATCCAGCCAGGTAAGAGGCCAGTAAAGAAACAACCTCGACGCTTCACCCCAGAAGTCACGTCGAAGATCAAGCAAGAAATTGAAAGACTGCTCAAAAGTCGGTTCATCAGAACAACAAGGTATGTAGAATGGATAGCAAACATAGTACCCGTTATTAAGAAAAATGGAACCCTTCGAGTTTGCATCGACTTTAGGTGAAATTCTGGTACAGATGTGTGATGTCCTTGTGCAATGTCACAACATCGCAATCTGCTGAACAAGGCAATAATAGAAACAGTAAATAACACACAGAATTGTTCACCCAGTTCGGTTCAACAACCTACATCTGGGGGCATACCAAGCCAGGAAGGAAGTCCACTATTAGTAGTATCAAATTACAGACTCAACAGACCAGTTGACAATCTACCAAATTTAATCACTACCCAATGACCCTTCTACCTAAGTCCTCCCTAGGTAAGAGACTCCATCTCACTTCCTATCTTCACTATGATGTCTAGCAGTCAACTACACCGTCACTGCATCAACAACTTGATTACCAATAACTGTACAACCATAGAAGACACCCTTCCATGACACCCTTTGGAGTTGCTTCAAAGCTTTCTCCAAGAACAATACCAACTTCAAACTCATTACCTACAGGTTTCTGAGTTACACACAGTGACCATCTCACAACCCGAGTGGTTCACTTAGACAAAGCCCTAAAGATCTACATCTTGGACCCGTACCTATTCTAGGTTACAAGCATTCTATTTATAACATAATCCCAACTGGATTTGGGCCTTCAAATCCTATCATATCTTCTGTAACAAATCTGAATAGATCTTCAATTATATCTTCAATCATATCTGCTTCTAAATAGATCTTCAATCATATCTTCAATTAACTCCTCAATTATTAACTCTGAATATTCTCCATATCTTTGTGCTTTAAATGCGCAACAAACTTATCTTCACAACTGATTGTAACAGAATATATCTCTCCCTTGATCTTCGCCTATATTCTCTGACAGATCTAATCAAATCAAACTTAAACGCGCAGCCCTAAAACATCACCACCTGATGTTCTAATGTTCTGGTATAGTGATGTCAAGACATCGCATGTGACATCACTCTTCTGCACTTTAACTCTTCAACACCTTAACATTCACTAATGTTATGACTCAATGTTAAGACATCAGACACATGACATCCTTAACACCACCTGCTATAGATTAACACATCCTATGGTGATGTTCTACTCTTCTTTATAACATTTTCCTGAGCAACATGTTTTGCAAAAAATGCTGCCAACTCAGAACTTACAATCTCCCCCTTTGGCAAATTTTTGGCCAAAACATAATTTGATCATACACATCATATTAAAGGAAAATGTAGCAGCAGAAAACAGAAGTCAGAACATCTATTTAGGCATATATCAATCACAATCAGTTTTACCAAAATTAATGCCAACACCAAAAGCTGCAGAACTATCAATCTCCCCCTTTGGCATATTTTGGCTAAAACCTTCTTCTTTGAACACCCATCCAGCTCCAAGGGACACCTGATCTTTTCTCAATTCTCCCCTTTTTTAGCCATAATAGGAGCAAACCAAACAAACGACATGCACCAATAAGAACACTACTCCCCCTTAACACCACAATTTCAGCTGCACAAAATTGTAACACTCTCCCCCTATCAAGGATACCGTGTGCATCTTTGTAAGAAGAAAACCTTAAATGAATGGAAAACATAAGACTCATCTTCATGTCTTCAAGAGCGCACCCTTTGTTCAACACACCTGCTGAACGCATTCACATAATGCTTAATCTTCAGACAATCCAAGTACCACACTAGTACAGACAGAAGTTCTCCCATTATATTTCACAAATGGTGCTCCATGATCATAATATTTGGAAAATCCAGACATAGTCTTCATTCATCCAGTCAGGAATGCTTCACACAATCATCCACCAGTTCTGAAGCACACACAATGCCTTTCACTGAACTCTAAATAAACTCCTCTTACACACACCAAGACAAGTGTGACATCTCCCATCAACAAGGACCCTCACAAAGCTCTTCCAAAATCTGCAGAGAAAAATAAATTCTCCCATACACAACCAAAGTTGTCCTTCAGACTTCTCCTCAGAAGCATGAGCGCATATGATTCAACCAATTAGCTCCACATGGCTGGAACCATTCATGTCCACACCAACATGTCATCCAACAGTCTAATGTCATAACATGTTATCTGACATTAAATCCTCATAAGGTTCAAGTAATCTTCACAATCTTGATTATCATGCAAACTTCACAATATATGCACCTCTGCAGCAACATCCATAGACAAGTACTCCCTCAGTTATGGTTAACTAATGCTCTAGATGAAGATGAACATTTGAGCACACTTACTGAGCACTTTCACATATTGTACTTTCATTCTTGGAGAACACATACAATTATCCTGACTGGTATGACACTGCTCACAGACTCCACAAATTATCAGCTTTACTGAGATCTAATTTCTTCAAGAGACACTTGTAGCACAAAAAGAACAGCTCTTTAAAAAAACTTTCTGATCAGATCACATCATATGACACAATTCCTCTGCCATCATTACTGTTGTACCCCAAATTTTACCCTCAGATTTTTCTGATCATTTCATATCATTCTGAGTCGGTCTCTGTTTTCGCATTTTAGTAGATATCTCATTAGTCATGCATTTTCAGTTGATTTTATCATTCCATATCATTCTCGTTCTTATTTTATTTTATTCTTAGTTAAATATTTATCTTGAATTGTTTAGAACTAATCTAGTTAATTTTATCATTTTAACTTAGTTTATATTAAGTCTTAGTTTCAATTTAGCTTTAATTTCTAATCTAGTTTAGTGTTAATTTTAATTTTAGTTATAGTTAATTTAGCCTAAACTTTATTTTAGCTTTAATTTTCATTTTTTAGCCTAGTTCTAATCAAGCTTAATCGTTAATTAGTTTAGTTTAATTAGTTTGGTATTAGAATTTTATTTTAATTCAAATCATTTTCATTTTTAGTTTAATTTTAATTTAATCTATCATTTTAGTATAATTTCAATTCTAATTTTAAGTAAATCTTAGTTCATTTAATTTGTTTTTATACAATTCAAAAAGAAAAAGGCCCACTTGAAGACTCAACCCCATGGTTAAGTCGAGACAAAGAGGTGATACAAAGAAAAAATCTTCAGCAAAGAAGTTCTTGGTTGATGCTCCCACGTTTTCCTCTTCTCAGCAACAATTAACCTGAGCATACATAAAGGACATCAGAAGCAATTCCCAGATAAGACACACTGCTGTTACTTTTTTTTTACCAAAGACACTGCACCAAGCTTTGACCAAAATCTGCCAAAGCTGCTTGCCTCCTTGCACCAAAATAAGCCTGAGTGATCTGTATCATTTGGCTCAACATAACACAATACCACTGCACCATTTGACCAAAAACTCTGCAGCAACCACAAACCTGTAACCTCTGCAACATGAAAAAGACACAACACAACGTTACAATTTTTGGAATTTCAAAAGAGAAGAATTTAGAGTTAAAAGAGGGAGAGAAATCAGAAGGAGGGGGCAAGAACTCTAAGCGAAAAAAAGAGAGAGCTTCATACTTACTGATTCATTTTTCCTTAAGCCAAACAAACCTCCTTTCAATCGCCCCTGTTAGTTTTCCACCTTCATCAACATCAACAATAACCAAAAACCTTCCCCTGTCTTCAATCCGAAACCTTCTTCATCATAAAACCACCCACCATCTTTCTCCTTCAACACACAATGACATAACGGCCATTGTTTCACCAACCACCATTACTTTAGAATTATCCAACAACAATACTGACAACCAAAACAAGCGTGAGGTTAAGAGGCGAAAGGAGTAACAATTCACAAAGAGAATCAATTTGTGGAGAGAGAGTCACCTGGACTCACGTCGCAGATTTCATCGGCAGGTATATCGTCCGCTCTCCTTTTATTGTTGTTTCCATACGAATCTGTTTCATGATGTAGAGTCCTGTTTTCATTTAAGCAAAGGTTAGCAAGTTTGGTTTTTGATGCTTGTGTGTTCACGATCTATGAGTTTATTCCCAATAAGTTATTCTCGGCCATCTTTGGTTGGAGGAGAGTGGTGAACGATCTGGAAGAGGTCCGCGGTTCTGTTGGAGTCGCCATAGGAGAGCAGAACGCAACGGAGAAACTAAGTCAGAGGAAGCAGTGACCGCCATCTTTCGACCGCGCGACCACCATCATCAATAATAATAACCATCAGGCTCTCTACATCATAGCCGCCGCCACCGTAAAACCAAGGAATAGGGAGAGCTCGCGAGTGAGGCTGAGAAGCATGAGCAGAGGATTCAAAACCGAGAGAAGTTTTGGTGAGTTTCAAAGGCGAGCGATTGAGAGTAAGGGAGCGGCTGATTTCATTTTCTTGATCGTATTCAGAAGGAAGTATAGGTGAGCGAACGATGGAACTTTTCTGTCGTCTTTTCTTCGTACTCGTGTGTTACTGAGAAATGAGAATAATTTTAGGTTTTATCAAGAACCTTTCCCTTAAGATCCAGTTGGACCGAGTTTGGGCCCTAGGTGATCCGACCCGGGTTGTTGCCTACCATTTTATATTGGCCTTTCCATTTTCAGCCCTTGCTGTTATATCCATTTCATTTCTTTTAGAACATAACAAAAGCTTTTTTTTTTGGATTAGTATTAGTAGCTTTAGACTTAGTAATTTAAACTTTAGGTTTAATATTTTAATTTTTAGATTTAGTAGTTTAACTTTTAGGATTAGTGTTTTTAATTTTAGGATTAGTTTTAATTCTACCTCATTTTAACTATTAGTATAAAATAACAAAAAGATTTAGCTTTAGTTTTAGAATAATTTTAGAATTAATTTATTTGTTAAAATTAGTTTAGGATGAGTTAATTTGTTTTTAATTAGATTTAATTTAATTAGAGTAGTTTTTAATTATTTTTTAGTTTACTCATTTTTTAACTAGAATTCAGTTTAATTGTTTTTATATTAGAATTTAGTTATTTATTTTAATTAGCTATTTAGTTTGTAATTAAATTTCAGTTTCATTAGATTTTATTTAATCTTTAACTTTATCTTGACATTTTGCTTTGATCAATTCCTGATGTTCACTTTAATTTAATTCTCATTACATTCACTGTACATATGTCGCTGTTCATTCTATTCTCGATACCAGAGTCTTCCTCATTTGTTTCCCTGTTTCTGTCCCTCACATTCCAAAGGAAAAGTCTCTCTATTGACTTCATGTCATAGATAGCTCAAATACCCTGTTAACCTCAAACCATTTCGCAAGAGATAGCTATTAATCTCTTCTCCTTTAAGACGGTCCAACCTTTCACGATCCTTTCAAGAGATAGCCATTAATCTCTTTCTCCTAACCAATCCATCCTTACAAGCTTTGCTTTAAAGCTTTTCACCCTACTTTCCCTTGGAACCTTGACCACAGTCAAGAGTTCCTCACCCCCGTTGAGGGGAACTACGAATGCTCTGATTCCATTCCCGTCAGGATACGTAGGCACGAGATGCGATGTCTTGGCGAGCATACTTAGTGTATATACTTTAGGTCTTTACCTTTACCCTTAGTACATATTATCTTTAGCATGCAAACATAGAATAACACAAATTTAAGCAAGAGGTTCCTGTAGAGTACTACAGATACATAGGGTGCTAATACCTTCCCTTTGTATAACCAACCCCCGAACCTTAGATCTCCCCCTTTAGGTTTTTCTAACGATCTTGAACCTTTCCTTTGGATAAATCAAAGTCGGTTGTAAAAGAAATATGATGCAAGTTAATTAATAGCTTGTTATCCGATTTTCACCGCAACAGAAATGGCGACTTCACTGGGGACAAAGTTAGACCTATTGCTGGTCCTTTCCTAAGAGGGTTAAGCCTATCTTGTTTGTATTTGTGTTATTTATATGTTTGCTTGCTTGTACATTTGTATCTTTATATCTGTATATATCTGTATACCTGTTTCTGCTTGGGATCTTCTGTGTGCAGGGTACTACTTTTGAGTGGTGAGATAAGTCTTAACCCGGACTTGAGTGTACACTTATTATAGATCGATGGTATTCAAGGAAGCTTTGAGGGAGTCGAATCTTGAAAGGTCGAATTGATAAACACCATCACTCAGTTAAGGCCCTCTCGAGTCTAGCTATGTTGAATGAATTCGTTCGTGAAAGCTTGCTACTCTCGACCTGGGTGCCCGGGATACTGAGAACCGTAGTTACCAAGCCCCACTTAAGCCTTTTAGATGTAGTGCGGAGACCATGATGGAGTCTATTTCTGAATTGGTTGTCACGCGATACTACACTCAGACGAGATCCTCTTGAGAATTTTATTGATTACCAAGTCATCTGGGAAGTCGATAAAATCCGAAAGATGGGTTGTCGACTCTGGGAACTTTTTAGAACCCTGTTTTATAGATAAAAGAACCCTAGTACACACCCTGTGGTTGGTTCTTTACCCAGACTCCATGTTGTGATCTCGAACCCTTGATCCTGTTGCATGTGTTTTGCATCTTGTTTGCATTGTATTGCATATCATTTGCATCTTTGCATGATTCATTGCATGCGTCTGTCTATTTGTCCGGTTACTCATTGTCATTCTCTCTATATTCCAGTGTTTGTCTGTGAGTCATCAAGTTGATCCCTCGACACCGATACCGGACTAGAGCTAATTACAGACGCAAGATGTCAGAGCAAGAGATACACAATGTTGAGGTCCGAATGGAGATCGATGAACTTAAGTCGAGCATGACTAAACTCACTGAGATGCTTCAAGTTTTGCTTGCTAGAGGGGAGCCTCCCCAAAGAACAGTCATCCAGGAAGTTTCAAGTGCTGATCCTCCACCAGTTCAAGTGCCACCTTTAACTTGGCCAGAGTTTGGTTTGCCACACAACTATTCTCCACCTCTTGCATCTACTGCTGTGGTTGGCCAGAATGCTATGCCCGTGTTTCAAGCTCCTATTTTCACCCAGCCTAGACCTGTGGTTCATGCTGTTCCACAGACTGTTCGAGCTTCTTTCGAGAATCCCCTTTATGAGTACAATGCTGCAAGTGCTCAAGGTGAAGACCATTAAGACTTTGTTGAACCTGAAGTTGTTCGAGAGCAGTTTCAGAACATAGAGAAGAGACTCAAAGCCGTTGAGGGCGCTGATTTCTTTAATATGGATGCGGACAACATGTGCTTAGTATCAGACCTTGTTATACCTCCTAAGTTCACCACTCCAGATTTTGTGAAGTACAAGGGTCACTCTTGCCCAAGAGCTCATGTGGTCATGTATCTCCGTAGGATGACTGCTCATGCCAAGGACCAGAAATTGCTAATCCATTATTTTCAAGACAGCTTGAGCGGAGCATCGCTCAAATGGTACATGGGTCTTGAGCAAAACTCTATCCACAGCTTCCAAGATCTCACCAACGCCTTCATGAAGCAATACAAGTATAACCTTGACATGGCTCCTGATCGCCGTCAGCTGCAAAATATGAGTCAACATGAGAAAGAATACTTTAAGGAGTATGCTCAGCGCTGGAGAGAATTGGCTTCTCAAGTTGAACCTCCTTTGGGTGAGAAAGAATTAACTGGAATGTTCATGGACACCCTGTCTCCATTCTATTGGGAGAAGATGATTGGAAGTGTTTCCTCCAACTTCACTGATTTGGTTACTATTGGCCAGAGGCTCGAGGAAGGTCTTAAGAAAGGAAAAATATCCAAGGTTGCTGAATCTTCCAATGCTGTAAAGAAATCCTTTGGGAACTTTCAGAAGAAGAAGGAAGAACAGACTAATGCTGTAATGTTTGAAGTGAGAAGGCCTCGTCCTCAACCTCGGTATGCTGTTCACCCTACTATTGCTGTTGTTACTCCCGTGGTTACTGCTCCACAACCAGCTCAAGCTCCTCAATGTTCATTTGTTGGACAAACTCAGTACCGTAATAATCATTTTGACCCTATTCCCATGACATACACTAAGCTTTATCCCGGTCTGGTTGAGCAAGGTTTGATTACCACAAGGCCTTTGCCTCCTCCTCCAAATCCTCTTCCAGTCGGCTACAGGGCTGATCTCCATTGTGAATACCATCAGGGTGGTGCAGGTCATGACTTGGAAAATTGCTTTGCATTGAAGGCTAGAGTACAAGAGCTGATAAGGAACAAAATCCTCTCCTTTAAGGGCAATCCCAATGTTCAGAATAATCCTCTGCCAGGGCACGCCAAGTGAAGCTTCAGTCGACTTCAGCAGATTATCCCCCTAAAAGCCAGTGTTTCAGACAGGACAGCTCATCCTTGTGTTGATTAGTCACTAGGCCTTGTTTCTTATTGTTTGCATTTTCCTTATTTTGTAATGGTTGTTTGCTTTCAATTATGTTTGTACTTTCACAATTAATGAAATGAGCATTGCAACTTTTTGAGTCAATTCATTTATGTTTGCTATTTACATCTTTATGCTTTCTTTTTTTTAAAATACTTGATCTCTTTTCCACTTTCCTTTTGATTATGCAAAGATTGGAGGGAGGATGATGAAAACGTTATACTCATAATTGCTGTTGGTATGCTTTCAAATCAAAACTTTGCTGACGATGTAAGGCATTGTTTCAACTCCCAAACACCGGAGACATAAGGAAGATAACCCCTTTTTAACCCCTTCGAGCCTTGAAGTAGGAGTTTCTTTTCTTTACAAATAAAAACCCGCAATTTTAACCTGGGGCAGGGTAGTTCTCAGTTAACTTGATTTGTGTATTCAATTACAAGAGCTTCATGCAAGACGACTTTCAACAAAAATGTTGCACTTACAGTTTTCCTTCGCACACAGCAAGCAAGTGTCGAAGATGTCTTTCAAATTCAAATGCCAATGATGGTTCACTGTAATCAAAAAATCAGACAGTCACTAACAAAAAAGAAGAGATTCAAAATAAGAGCCCGCTAAGTCAAAACCTATGAAGGAGAGTTAGGCAAAATTGGGGCATCCCGCTGACTGTAAGCTCAAATAACACAGTTCAGGCAAAAGTTAGGGATAACAAAAAGAATCAATCAAGAAATTACCAAAATCCTCAAAGACAAAACAATTTAACTAAGGTCCTCATCAAAAACAACCAAAAGTTATAAGAAAGCAGTGACCACCATCTCAAGTCCTTTAAACTTTTGAACCATCATCATTGTTATCATCAGGGCAATTTCCAGCATGTGGAAACCTGAGTGTATAGTTCGAGTTAACCGAGCATAGGACTGAAGTTCATCACGTAGATTGGGTGGGTCACAAATAAACTTTGAGCCTTTATCCTTTGTTTCATAAATCGTGAACCAGACCACGTTATAACCCTCAAAAGACCTAATTGAAGCGAGGTTATTTTGAAAGCATACTACAACAAGGTTATATAAACTGACTCCAAAAGATCTTTGCAGATCATCTATTTTGGGCATTACACCATTTGCTTAAACTTTTCACTTTAATGTCTTGAACCACCGTGTTCTGACCAGTATCCCATATGCTTTGCACCTCTTTCAAAATGATTTTGATTTCAAAAGTTGCATAAACTTTGCATTTACCATGTTTGTACAAATACTTTTGTTTGCAAACTAGCTTTCTTCTTAAGGAATTTTCAAACATTTGAGAAACTTGGTCGGTGATCCAATCAGGGGAAAATTCCTTCCATATCCTGTTGAGAATCAGTTCAAGAATTGTGGTTTAATGGCGACTTCTTAGAATTGGTTTATACAGAAGATTTTACAAGACTCAGACTGGGGCAAGCTTTCCAAGCGCACAGTGAAACAATCATTTTCAGAATCAGACAAGCTGAAGCAGTGATCAGCTCATCTACAACAGTCAGCTAATCTGGGGCAGTTTACTTGAAGAATCCCCGAGCAGCTCTCCATCCTTCCTACAAGGATCATCAACTTGATACAGTTTACCCGTGTGGAAGAGGTGTGTTCAGCAGTAGCATCCCTAGTCCCCAAGGAGAATGGCAGTGATCTCCGTGTTGAGGAATCAGTTTTCCAGTCTTGTCTTCTTACCAAAGGAGTCTAGCTGTGTCGTCGACATTACATTCACATTTGCATTTGATCATATCATATGCATAATTCATATACATATGCATAGCATGAGTGTTTCATCCTCATTTGCATTTCTCCCGAGGTCGTGTTGTTATCCACATCTTACCTTGTGGTCAAAGTCCAACTTACTTGGCGCCTACCAAAACATTACTTGTCCATTCCATTCCAGTGCTATTCCTGGATTTTTTTTTTTTTTTTTTTACATTCTTCCACTCCAATACCATTCTTGGTTGTCTCTTTCTGATAATTTTCAGATTGAGTCTTTGTTCACATTCGTCTAAAACCTTGATTAGATGTTGTGATTGTACCTTTCATTCAAAGCTATTATTGGATGTCTGGTTTCTTTACTTTGTTCACTTTCATCTAAAACCTTGATTAGATATTGTGATTGTGCCTTTCATTCAAAACCTTGATTGGATGTTTGGTTTTCTCTCTTTCTGATCATTTTCAGATCGAATCTTTGTTCACATTCGTCTAAAACCTTGATTAGATGTTGTGATTGTACCTTTCATTCAAAGCTATTATTGGATGTCTGGTTTCTTTACTTTGTTCACTTTCATCTAAAACCTTGATTAGATATTGTGATTGTGCCTTTCATTCAAAACCTTGATTGGATGTTTGGTTTTTCTCTCTTTCTGATCATTTTCAGATCGAATCTTTGTTCACATTCGTCTAAAACCTTGATTAGATGTTGTGATTGTACCTTTCATTCAAAGCTATTATTGGATGTCTGGTTTCTTTACTTTGTTCACTTTCATCTAAAACCTTGATTAGATATTGTGATTGTGCCTTTCATTCAAAACCTTGACTGGATGTTTGGTTTTCTCTCTTTCTGATAATTTTCAGATCGAGTCTTTGTTCATATTCGTCTAAAACCTTGATTAGATGTTGTGATTGTACCTTTCATTCAAAGCTATTATTGGATGTCTGGTTTCTTTACTTTGTTCACTTTCATCTAAAACCTTGATTAGATATTGTGATTGTGCCTTTCATTCAAAACCTTGATTGGATGTTTGGTTTTCTCTCTTTCTGATAATTTTCAGATCGAATCTTTGTTCACATTTATCTAAAGCCGTTATTAGATATTGTGATTTGTATCTTTCATTCAAAGCCGTTATTGGATGACTGGTTTCTCTACCATCCGATGCCTATCCAGATGTGTCTCTCCTTCTGTTGTTTTTTTCAGATCGAGTCTTTGTTCACTTTATCTAAAGCTGTTATTAGATATTGTGATTTATACCTTTCATTCAAAACCGTTATTCGATGACTGGTTTCTCTACCATCTGATGCCTATCCGGATGTGTCTCTCCTTCTGATGTTTTTTTAGATCGAGTCCTTGTTCACTTTATCTAAAGCCGTTATTAGATATTGTGATTTGTACCTCTCATTCAAAGCCGTTATTGGATGACTGGTTTCTTTTGCCATCTGATGTTTTTCTGGAGGTTTCTTTCCCTGTCTTTTCTGGTTTTTCTTGAAGATCCCGTTTGAACTCTTCAGTATAAGAAAATCCCAGAAAATCTTTTGCTGGTGTCTATCCTTTCATTTCAAATTGATCCCCAGTGGATATCATGTCTTCTTTCTGGTTCCATGCCCAGTAAGAGTATCTTTCATTTCCCCAGTGTCAGCCGGTCACGCTTGAACCAATTGCTTCATCACCTTAGATTATTCCCCAGTGTTGTTGTCATCCCCGGTGAGTGATTGCTCATTATGTGGACTTTGGCTCCGTCTGTTTTTGTCTTCGTCCGCATTTTGCAGTTACCATTCCATCATATCATCATACTAGAAGTCCATGGCATGTCTGCATTTGTATGTCTGTTAGCTGTCCTTAGCATCTGCATTCCATCTAAGGGCAAAACTTTCGGTCTGCTATATTTAAATACCTTTCACCTTGATGTCACGAGGATTTCCATCCCTCGTACCATCCGGTAAAGCTATTTAAATAGGGGCAACTGTTGTACCCCAAATTTTACCCTCAGATTTTTCTGATCATTTCATATCATTCTGAGTCGGTCTCTGTTTTCGCATTTTAGTAGATATCTCATTAGTCATGCATTTTCAGTTGATTTTATCATTCCATATCATTCTCGTTCTTATTTTATTTTATTCTTAGTTAAATATTTATCTTGAATTGTTTAGAACTAATCTAGTTAATTTTATCATTTTAACTTAGTTTATATTAAGTCTTAGTTTCAATTTAGCTTTAATTTCTAATCTAGTTTAGTGTTAATTTTAATTTTAGTTATAGTTAATTTAGCCTAAACTTTATTTTAGCTTTAATTTTCATTTTTTAGCCTGGTTCTAATCAAGCTTAATCGTTAATTAGTTTAGTTTAATTAGTTTGGTATTAGAATTTTATTTTAATTCAAATCATTTTCATTTTTAGTTTAATTTTAATTTAATCTATCATTTTAGTATAATTTCAATTCTAATTTTAAGTAAATCTTAGTTCATTTAATTTGTTTTTATACAATTCAAAAAGAAAAAGGCCTACTTGAAGACTCAGCCCCATGGTTAAGTCGAGACAAAGAGGTGATACAAAGAAAAAATCTTCAGCAAAGAAGTTCTTGGTTGATGCTCCCACGTTTTCCTCTTCTCAGCAACAATTAACCTGAGCATACATAAAGGACATCAGAAGCAATTCCCAGATAAGACACACTGCTGTTACTTTTTTTTTACCAAAGACACTGCACCAAGCTTTGACCAAAATCTGCCAAAGCTGCTTGCCTCCTTGCACCAAAATAAGCCTGAGTGATCTGTATCATTTGGCTCAACATAACACAATACCACTGCACCATTTGACCAAAAACTCTGCAGCAACCACAAACCTGTAACCTCTGCAACATGAAAAAGACACAACACAACGTTACAATTTTTGGAATTTCAAAAGAGAAGAATTTAGAGTTAAAAGAGGGAGAGAAATCAGAAGGAGGGGGCAAGAACTCTAAGCGAAAAAAAGAGAGAGCTTCATACTTACTTATTCATTTTTCCTTAAGCCAAACAAACCTCCTTTCAATCGCCCCTGTTAGTTTTCCACCTTCATCAACATCAACAATAACCAAAAACCTTCCCCTGTCTTCAATCCGAAACCTTCTTCATCATAAAACCACCACCATCTTTCTCCTTCAACACACAACGACATAACGGCCATTGTTTCACCAACCACCATTACTTTAGAATTATCCAACAACAGTACTGACAACCAAAACAAGCGTGAGGTTAAGAGGCGAAAGGAGTAACAATTCACAGAGAGAATCAATTTATGGAGAGAGAGTCACCTGGACTCACGTCGCAGATTTCATCGGCAGGTATATCGTCCGCTCTCCTTTTATTGTTGTTTCCGTACGAATCTGTTTCATGATGTAGAGTCCTGTTTTCATTTAAGCAAAGGTTAGCAAGTTTGGTTTTTGATGCTTGTGTGTTCACGATCTATGAGTTTATTCCCAACGAGTTATTCCCAGCCATCTTTGGTTGGAGGAGAGTGGTGAATGATCCGGAAGAGGTCCGCGGTTCTGTTGGAGTCGCCATAGGAGAGCAGAACGCAACGGATAAACTAAGTCAGAGGAAGCAGTGACCGCCATCTTTCGACCGCGCGACCACCATCATCAATAATGATAACCATCAGGCTCTCTACATCATAGCCGCCGCCACCATAAAACCAAGGAATAGGGAGAGCTCGCGAGTGAGGCTGAGAAGCATGAGCAGAGGATTCGAAACCGAGAGAAGTTTTGGTGAGTTTCAAAGGCGAGCGATTGAGAGTAAGGGAGCGGCTGATTTCATTTTCTTGATCGTATTCAGAAGGAAGTATAGGTGAGCGAACGATGGAACTTTTCTGTCGTTTTTTCTTCGTACTCGTGTGTTACTGAGAAATGAGAATAATTTTAGGTTTTATCAAGAACCTTTCCCTTAAGATCCAGTTGGACCGGGTTTGGGCCCTAGGTGATCCGACCCGGGTTGTTGCCTGCCATTTTATATTGGCCTTTCCATTTTCAGCCCTTGCTGTTATATCCATTTCATTTCTTTTAGAACATAACAAAAGCTTTTTTTTTTTTGGATTAGTATTAGTAGTTTTAGACTTAGTAATTTAAACTTTAGGTTTAATATTTTAATTTTTAGATTTAGTAGTTTAACTTTTAGGATTAGTGTTTTTAATTTTAGGATTAGTTTTAATTCTACCTCATTTTAACTATTAGTATAAAATAACAAAAAGATTTAGCTTTAGTTTTAGAATAATTTTAGAATTAATTTATTTGTTAAAATTAGTTTAGGATGAGTTAATTTGTTTTTAATTAGATTTAATTTAATTAGAGTAGTTTTTAATTATTTTTTAGTTTACTCATTTTTTAACTAGAATTCAGTTTAATTGTTTTTATATTAGAATTTAGTTATTTATTTTAATTAGCTATTTAGTTTGTAATTAAATTTCAGTTTCATTAGATTTTATTTAATCTTTAACTTTATCTTGACATTTTGCTTTGATCAATTCCTGATGTTCACTTTAATTTAATTCTCATTACATTCACTGTACATATGTCGCTGTTCATTCTATTCTCGATACCAGAGTCTTCCTCATTTGTTTCCCTGTTTCTGTCCCTCACATTCCAAAGGAAAAGTCTCTCTATTGACTTCATGTCATAGATAGCTCAAATACCCTGTTAACCTCAAACCATTTCGCAAGAGATAGCTATTAATCTCTTCTCCTTTAAGACGGTCCAACCTTTCACGATCCTTTCAAGAGATAGCCATTAATCTCTTTCTCCTAACCAATCCATCCTTACAAGCTTTGCTTTAAAGCTTTTCACCCTACTTTCCCTTGGAACCTTGACCACAGTCAAGAGTTCCTCACCCCCGTTGAGGGGAACTACGAATGCTCTGATTCCATTCCCGTCAGGATACGTAGGCACGAGATGCGATGTCTTGGCGAGCATACTTAGTGTATATACTTTAGGTCTTTACCTTTACCCTTAGTACATATTATCTTTAGCATGCAAACATAGAATAACACAAATTTAAGCAAGAGGTTCCTGTAGAGTACTACAGATACATAGGGTGCTAATACCTTCCCTTTGTATAACCAACCCCCGAACCTTAGATCTCCCCCTTTAGGTTTTTCTAACGATCTTGAACCTTTCCTTTGGATAAATCAAAGTCGGTTGTAAAAGAAATATGATGCAAGTTAATTAATAGCTTGTTATCCGATTTTCATCGCAACAATTACATTCAAAAATTAGTAGTCATGCTTTGCCAGAACATACTACTACAAACAAGCTCAGAATCTCCACATTCTAATCCACATAGTCAGAAACACCTCTTCTGACAATAATGCTTGAGCATCCATCTCCACACGAAGTAACCATTAGGCTATTCGTGAGGAACATAAGAATCACCATCCTCCTTCAAACAAACTGTTAGATAAGAATCAAAGTCACATAGATCCCCCAACTCTCCAAAAGCAGTCATTCCCTATCATACTCTTCATCTTCAGATTTCCAAGCAATCAATACCTGATCTACTTCAGTCTTCTCTACATTCCTCATCCAAGGCAGACCTTCTACTTCATCATTCTCCCGTATGACTATGTAGACGCTCCTTAGGCATAATGTATGCACCAACCTCCAGAACCAGAACAAAATCATCCTTCACCAAGGATATTCAACCAGATAATGTCCCAACACAAGTTAGAACATTTGCCACACACCAAGATATCATCACCATGATTCTTGATATGCTCCACCAACTGGACATACTATGCATAGTAATACAAAGAGCTAGAGAATTAAACTCTTATCCACCTTCAAGAAGAATAATCTCCTTGAGTCTTCAACTCATCACCCTTCTGCCCAAGAGTAACTTGTTCCAAGACCATCCTCAATAATAACCAGCTGCCACACTCTGATTATCCACTTCTGAAATCAACCAAATGCCACAGTTTGATCACCTCACATTTGTCAGAACTCTCACAAAGATATCTTGATCCACAAAGGAAACTTGATCTTCAAGTCACATGTTCCACTTGCTCAAAAGCAAACACACTTAGACTCCCTAAGCCATGGTCATGTAACATCTTCTCCTTCCTGCAGCTCCCGCAAACTACCATGAGAACGATCTTTTTGAAACATCCTATCATTCCTGTAGATCACCCTATCAATAGCTGATGTGCCACATTACCAGCTGAGACTCCTGATGTTAAGCTAGATGTCAGAACATTATGATATCCAGCTGTTGAATTCAGCTCTTCCTTCTGCCACTTAGAAGAACCTCCTCCCTTTGCAGAACCAGATTTCCATGCTCTCATAGACTTGATTCACCAATCAAGTTTGAGTAAACAACCTCCATCCTGCTCAGAAACTCCAAAGACTTCAATCCTACCACATCTGAATCTTCAGAAAATAGGTAATCCAAGACTACCTCATAGCAATACCAAAGACTGCCACTTTCCTTAGTAGAGGCGTCAATAGAAAGCCAGAGATAACTGCCACTTATCCTCGACCTTCACAACCAGAGCAAACACCATGCTCCCAACCACTTAGATAAACTGATCCAAGCTGAAACTCTCAAGATTATGAAGTCTTCAACAACACCAATAAAGAGCCACACAGAGAAAAGTATATTCTCAACACTTCAACAGTCCTCCAACAGACATGTACATAGTCTCCCGTCTATGTATTTTGTCATTAGTTGCAAGCACATCCTCAAAAGCAGATAAATACTCAACTCTAGTCAAGGTAACTGCCATCTGCTGAATCTTCTCATCATGACTACCACAAAACTCTTCCAGATGCTTCTTCTAATAAGTACAAGGTTCAGACCTTCTAACCAAGGAGTAATAACTGCCATACCAATGACTACCTGCTACTTTGAATCCTTCAAAGCACAATACTGAAAGAGCTCAAACAACCACCAATTGACCACCGGCTGAATTGCCCTGCTACTGCACTAACTCTTGGATGCCTTCTCCCTTCTATTCAACTAGCATAAAAAAAATTTTCAACTTCACAGCTTCAGTGATTCTTCAAAACAGCTACAATCTAATAGGTCCTTGACTTAGCATTTACAATAAACTGCTCATGTGTAGCGCGATGTAGAGACATTAGAATTGACAAATTAAGCTCAGCTTCTTTCTTGATGAAACTTCCTCCTAAGCTTAAGAGATAACTTATCAAGATCTTCACTCCCGCATGAAAGATTTGACAGTGATACTCTTTTGCTTTGTCTCCACCCTCTTCTTTCATTGTTAAAGAAGGAATCAATGTTCTGGACAGATTAGTCTTCAATGCCTTTTGATCACTTCTTTCCCAAAACACAGATAAGAGATAATCCTCATGCAAACTACAACATCATAGAATATCCTGTTGAGGAGACCAAACCCTAATGTCTTTCCAAGAGCATACCTTCCTAGAATCTCACCACCAGAGATACAAGAACCAGGGTTACATCAGATACCATGCAGCGGAACACACAACAACAACCTTCAGGCACTCAATAATCCTTGCACACCATCACCTTAAACCAAGTGCCAACAAATCAAACTCACAACAGCAGTTCTCCTGATATCAACAGACAGGTCCAATACATACCATGTCATGAATAGTTCATCCTTCACTTCAAGGGATCATACAAACACCTATATGAACTGACCAAGTCCATACCTCAGCAAAACTATCTTCCTTGTTCATGAACCAGAAAGTATCTTCCCTAGATCTCATCCAGAAACAGACAGGATGCTTGCTCTAATACCAATTGAAATTCTGGTACAGATGTGTGATGTCCTTGTGCAATGTCACAACATCGCAATCTGCTGAACAAGGCAATAATAGAAACAGTAAATAACACACAGAATTGTTCACCCAGTTCGGTTCAACAACCTACATCTGGGGGCATACCAAGCCAGGAAGGAAGTCCACTATTAGTAGTATCAAATTACAGACTCAACAGACCAGTTGACAATCTACCTAATTTAATCACTACCCAATGACCCTTCTACCTAAGTCCTCCCTAGGTAAGAGACTCCATCTCATTTCCTATCTTCACTATGATGTCTAGCAGTCAACTACACCGTCACTGCATCAACAACTTGATTACCAATAACTGTACAACCATAGAAGACACCCTTCCATGACACCCTTTGGAGTTGCTTCAAAGCTTCCTCCAAGAACAATACCAACTTCAAACTCATTACCTACAGGTTTCTGAGTTACACACAGTGACCATCTCACAACCCGAGTGGTTCACTTAGACAAAGCCCTAAAGATCTACATCTTGGACCCGTACCTATTCTAGGTTACAAGCATTCTATTTATAACATAATCCCAACTGGATTTGGGCCTTCAAATCCTATCATATCTTCTGTAACAAATCTGAATAGATCTTCAATCATATCTTCAATCATATCTGCTTCTAAATAGATCTTCAATCATATCTTTAATTAACTCCTCAATTATTAACTCTGAATATTCTCCATATCTTTGTGCTTTAAATGCGCAACAAACTTATCTTCACAACTGATTGTAACAGAATATATCTCTCCCTTGATCTTCGCCTATATTCTCTGACAGATCTGATCAAATCAAACTTAAACGCGCAGCCCTAAAACATCACCACCTGATGTTCTAATGTTCTGGTATAGTGATGTCAAGACATCGCATGTGACATCACTCTTCAGCACTTTAACTCTTCAACACCTTAACATTCACTAATGTTATGACTCAATGTTAAGACATCAGACACATGACATCCTTAACACCACCTGCTATAGATTAACACATCCTACGGTGATGTTCTACTCTTCTTCATAACATTTTCCTGAGCAACATGTTTTGCAAAAAATGCTGCCAACTCAGAACTTACATTAGGGATTTGAATAATGCTACCCCTAAAGACGAATATTCGATGCCTGTGGCAGGGATGCTGGTCGACTCAGCCGCTTGATTCGAATATTTGAGCATGCTCGACGGCTACTTCGGCTACAATCAAATTCTCATAGCTGAAGAGGATGCCCCCAAAACTGCGTTTCGATGCCCTAGAGCTTTGGGGACATATGAATGGGTTGTGATGCCTTTTGGGTTGAAAAATGCTGGGGTGACCTATCAAAGGGCTATGAATGCTATATTCCATGACTTTATTGAGAATTTTGTGCAGGTATACATTGATGACATAGTCATAAAATCGTCATCAGAAGATGGTCACCTCGACCACCTTTAACGCTCATTTGAGAGAATGAGAAAATATGGATTAAAAATGAATCCACTAAAATGTACCTTTGGTGTTCATGCAAGGGACTTTCTGGGATTCGTGGTCAACAAGAGAGGCATCGAGATCAACCAGAACAAGAAGAAGGCAATCTTGGATCTCAAGCCTCCGACGACAAAGAAACAACTCTAGTCTTTGTTGGGGAAGATAAACTTCTTGAGGAGGTTCATCTCGAACCTAAGTGGCAAGACGAAAGTGTTTTCACCACTGCTCAAGACCAAGAAGGAGAGTGAGTTCCGTTGGGGACATGAACAACAGGAGGCTTTCGACGCAATTAAGGAGTACCTCACAAAGCCTCTGATCCTATTACCGCCTAGTAGAAATAAAAACATGAAGTTGTACATTGTAGTGTCGGATGCGACCATAGGCAGTATGTTAGCACAAGAGGATAGTAGTGGTGTCGAAAGACCCATTTATTACCTTAGTAGGATATTAATAGATGCTGAAACTAGGTACACTCTGATTGAAAAGTTGTGTATATGCCTGTACTTATCATGTATGAAACTAAAGCAATATATTAAACCAATTGATGTTTATGTTTTGTCGCATTTTGATATCATTAAGCATATGTTGTCCAAACCTATTTTACATAGTCGAATTGGGAAATGGGCACTAGCATTAATTGAGTTCTCTCTGACATACGTCCCTTTAAGGGCGATGAAAGGTTAAATAGTGGCAGACTTTATTGTCGACCACGCGGTAGTCGAAACGTCGATACACAGTATCGACATCATTCCGTGGAAGTTGTACTTCGACGGATCAAGCCATAAAAGCGAGGCAGGTATTGGAATCCTAATAATATCCCCACAAGGTATTCCAACTACATTTAAATGCAAAGTTGATGGCAAATGCTCAAATAATGAAGCGGAGTATGAAGCCTTAATTACTGGCCTCAAAATACTTAAGGATTTGGGAGCCAGAGAGGTCGAGATAAGAGGAGACTCAGAATTGGTGATTAAACAAATCACAAGGGAATACAAGTGCGTGAAAGAGCATCTTTTGAGTTACTTCTCATTGGCGAGACATTTGTTAGAGCATTTTGAAGTGGTCAACATTTCGCATGTGCCTAGGGTAGAAAACCATAAAGCCAATGAACTAGCACAAATTGCCTCCGGTTATAAAGTGTCAGAAGGTAGGCTGAAAGAGTTCATCAAAACTAGGGAAAAGATGGTGTCGAACATGCATTCACCATCAAGTTGGTCAATGTCCGAGGACTCGAGGATTTTGGTCGAAGATTTAGGAAGTTATGAGGTTTTTGTTAGCAATGTGTCACCGACAGATTGGCGAAGACCAATCATGGAGTATTTGGAGAATCCTTCAGGCAGTACTGATAGGAAGACTAAGTACAGAGCAATGAGTTATGTCCTTATGGGAAATGAGTTATTGAAGAAAACTCCATAGGGAGTGTTGCTCAAATGCTTAGGAGATACAGATGCCTATCTGGCAACTTCTGAGGTTCATAGTGGAACCTGTGGAGCTCACCAGGTTGGCCACAAAATGAAATGGCTTTTGTTTCGACAAGGTGTCTACTGGCCCAGCATGCTCAAGGATTGCATAAATTTCGCGAAAGGGTGCCAAGATTGCCAGAGACATGCAAATATTCAGCATGTACCAGCCAGTGAGTTGCACGTTATAGTCAAACCATGGCCATTTCGAGGTTGGGCTTTTGTTGGTTGCGGAATAGGGCAAGCAAGCAAAAAGATTTGGAAGTATTTTTCTGGGAATTTATCGTGTCCACAAAGATCGGTGCTACTGAACTGCCGTTCAACAATTTCAATGTTATTGAGTTTGGGTTTAAATGGTTTAAAGTGTAAATCAGAAAAGTAAATAAAAACATAAAAACTAATTCATTCTTCAAACAGACAAACTTATCAGGCGTGTATATATTCGACTCATCACAGACTTAAACTTACCGACCAATTACACTCAACTTACAATACTCCTCAAATCACCCGGTATCGCTCACAACAGTGTCCATCTCTGACACACTGAGTTGAGAAATCACCCGTATCACTCTCTTCGTCACTCTCGCGCACGAAGCCTCGAGACACGGACGTCATTAAGTTTCGAAACCCTTACGGATTGTTAGCCCTAAATCTATCTCTAGCATTCATAAACTAACAGATAATCACCCCTAATCGAAGTTTGTGAAGTTTATCTCTAACACGACCCAAATCCCGCGCATAAAGCAAAAATCAGAGACAATCACCAATAGAGATTTGTAAAGCAAATTTCATATAACGCCATGGGCGACAAATATACATAGGATCAAAGTAAGACATATACAAACCCAACATAGAAGAAAAACATGAAAAAAATCAGAAATGAACCAAACACTTCACGGTTTGTCGGCGCCGATCAATGAGAAATCCACACCGGATCATCCAAATGCAAGCTTCCATGATGTTTTCTAAGCTAATCTACAAGAAAAATGAAGTTTGATGGAGTTGGGAGCAAAAAATACCCAAAATCATCCCTAAAAATGTGTTTTTTCACTATATTTATTGCTGTCAAAGTCGCAGAGCGCGCTCAGCGCGCTCTTTTTAAAGTTAAACCGCCTTACAAGCGCGCTCAGCGGGCTTGGAGCGCGCTCAGTGCGCAACTTGCTGGAATTTGCTTCTTCCGGGGGCTTGGAGCGCGCTCAGCGCGCTCAAAGCATGCTCGAAAATCCAAAGCTTATTTTCTTCATAACTCTTGAACCGTAATTCCATTTTTCGCCCGGTTCGAAGCGTTGGAAAGCTTATTCAATGCTCTATACAACAATGGCAAAATCCCACTGCTTGAATACCTACAAAAATGAGATAAAATCAATTAAACTCAATGATATATACATGAAACGCAATATATACACTAAAATGTAAACTATACGCATTTATAAACAAAACAGGGTTTATTCGTATGATCTTTAACAAAAAGCAACGATAAGTGCAACAAAACATATATACAAAAATAGCTATAATTTGCACTTATCAACTCTCCCCAACTTACATAATTGTTTGTCCTCAAACAAAGCCAACAACTAAAGGAACAAAAGCGAAATCCAAGAAATCACGCAACAACAAGTTTTGAAAACGAAAAACAAATGCAATGGTTCAATCGAAAATGGTACACACAAAGTAAATACTTACCACTAAACTACGACGATAACATAATCACGAAACAAATGCTAAATACAAAAGTCATGCCAAACATCCTAAAACAACACAAGTTCCAATGTGAATCACACCTAGCAAAAACAATCATCGGTAGATGAAAAACATCAAATGAGGTACTTTCACTCACACAACAATCTTGCAAACAAAAGACTAAATTATGCATCCATCCAAAAATCATATTGAACATACAAAGGCAAGAATCACAAGGACTTTTCAAGGTTGTAATGTGGTCGGGTAAACAAACAAGGGGCAATTCCTAAAGCTAATCGAAACAAAAACTTGCCTAAACTTAAGGGAGTGATCAACTCACAACAATCCAAACACAAAAATTTCAATCAAACTTCATACAAAATCTCAAGTGTTACACAAAACACAATACTTATTCAGAACAATTATTTGAAACTCTTTTTGTTTCCTTTTTCAAGGATTTTCTTTTTCTTTTTTTTTTTTCTTTTCTTTTTCTTTGTCACATTTTTCTCTTTTTTCTTTTCTTTTTCAATTCGCATAGAATCCAACCAATGAGTACATAATCATTCTCTCCCTAACTTGAATTCAACCACACCATCATGTGAATACTCCCTACTTTCTAAGGCAAGGAAAAAATCCATACAACAACACAAAATTGAGGTCCAAGAAAAAACAAAATCCATTAAAAAATAAGTGAACTAAATACTCATAGAGAAGCATTAAGTTCAAATAAAAACATGGATCAAAAAGCTCAAAGGGGTTACAAATTCTCACACACTCACAAGGTGAATTGACTATTTGGCTAAGGTGGTTGTGCTCAAAATGAAACAAATGCCTTGATCCTTTTCATGCATTCATATACACAATATAAACAACAGATTCAACATAATAAAATCCAGTAAAACAAAATTGTCGGTACTCCGAGCATATAACAATGGAAGGCTTTCTCACAAAAAAGGTTGGGAACTAAAGTGATTCACAAAATGAACAAGAATACAAAAGAATAAATGGCATGAAAGTTTGTAAAAAGCCTAAGTATCATGAATATGCTAAATTATAGAAAGCGATAAATACATACCTCGAACATGTACAAAACTTTAAACACTATCATCACCACGCATTCGCAAGTTGAAACAATAAAAAATGGACAAACACCGAATGCGACTTCAAGCAATCGGGCAAATATTTGAGTCCAAACAATCAACAAAAGAATTATAAAAATTACTAATAATTACTAATATATAAGGCCTTGGTGGAAGTGGGAAAAAGGGGGAGCCAAGTGAACAATTAAAATAAATCACTGGTTCAGCACAGTAGAGCGTACTGAGCGCGCTACACCAGAACCAGAAAAATCAGTACAGCTACAGGGTTCTGGTGTAGGCCTCCACTTAACACCTACACAATCTCATATACAAAATCTCATAATTAAAAAGTAATAACGGAACAAAAAACGATAAAACATGCTTTTTTTACGTCGTAAGCTCGACGCCTATTATTTATACACACTTCTCCAAGTTGCCTCTTTACACGGTTAGCGCTCACCGACGACGAAACCTAACCAAACACTTAGCAAACGTGAAGAGAAACAAATATATACACTATATTTACAATTATGCAAAACATGTAAAATTCACAAATATGGTAAACATATACAAGTATCAATATAAACAAGTGAAAATAGACAATATATACGATATCTACAAAACTCAAAAACAAAGAAACTATCGCAATGCGATTCAATAAAAACACCAATCCCCGGCAACGGCGCCATTTTGTTGGTTGCGGAATAGGGCAAGCAAGCAAAAAGATTTGGAAGTATTTTTTCGGGAATTTATCGTGTCCACAGAGATCGGTGCTACTGAACTGCCATTCAACAATTTCAATGTTATTGAGTTTAGGTTTAAATGGTTTAAAGCGTAAATCAGAAAAGTAAATAAAAACATAAAAACTAATTCATTCTTCAAACAGACAAACTTATCAGGCGTGTATATATTCGACTCATCACAGACTTAAACTTACCGACCAATTACACTCAACTTACAATACTCCTCAATATCACCCGGTATTGCTCACAACAGTGTCCATCTCTGGCACACTGAGTTGAGAAATCACCCGTATCATTCTCTTCGTCACTCTCGTGCACGAAGCCTCGAGACACGGACGTCATTAAGTTTCGAAACCCTTACGGATTGTTAGCCCTAAATCTATCTCTAGCATTCAGAAACTAACAGATAATCACCCATAATCGAAGTTTGTGAAGTTTATCTCTAACACGACCCAAACCCCGCGCATAAAGCAAAAATCAGAGACAATCACCAATAGAGATTTGTAAAGCAAATTTCATATAACGCCATGGGCGACAAATATACATAGGATCAAAGTAAGACATATACAAACCCAACATAAAAGAAAAACATGAAAAAAATCAGAAATGAACCAAACACTTCACGGTTTGTCGGCGCCGATCGATGAGAAATCCACACCGGATTATCCAAATGCAAGCTTCCATGATGTTTTCTAAGCTAATCTACAAGAAAAATGAAGTTTGATGGAGTTGGGAGCAAAAAATACCCAAAACCATCCCTAAAAATCTGTTTTTTCACTATATTTATTGCTGTCAAAGTCGTAGAGCGCGCTCAACGCGCTATGGGCGCTCAGCGCGCTCTTTTTAAAGTTAAACCGCCTTACAAGCGCACTCAGCGGACTTGGAGCGCGCTCAGCGCGGAACTTGCTGGAATTTGATTCTTCCGGGGGCTTGGAGCGCGCTCAGCGCGCTCAAAGCATGCTCGAAAATCCAAAGCTTATTTTCTTCATAACTCTTGAACCGTAATTCCGTTTTTCGTCCGGTTCGAAGCGTTGGAAAGCTTATTCAATGCTCTATACAACAATGGCAAAATCGCACTGCTTGAATACCTACAAAAATGAGATAAAATCAATTAAACTCAATGATATATACATGAAACGCAATATATACACTTAAATATAAACTATACGCATTTATAAACAAAACAGGGTTTATTCGTATGATATTTAACAAAAAGCAACGATAAGTGCAACAAAACATATATACAAAAATAACTACAATTTACACTTATCAGCTTTGGATGTAATAGGAGAGATTCGGCCAGCATCGTCGAAGCAGCAAAGATTCATCCTCGTGGGAATAGACTATTTCACAAAGTGGATAGAGGCTGTGCCTCTAATGAAGGTGGATCAAGAGACCGTGATAGAATTTATCCAGAATCATATCTTGTATAGATTTGGGATACCTGAGACAATCACGACAGATTAAGGCTCTATGTTTGTGGGGCAGAAGATGCAAGAATTTGCAGTAGAAACAGGTTTCAAGTTGGTTACTTCGACGCCATACTATGCTCAGGCGAATGGTCAGGTCGAAGCAGCTAATAAGGTGATAATTGGGCTAATCAAGAAGCACGTTGCGAAAAAGCCAAAAAACTGGCATAAGACATTAAGTCAAGTTTTGTGGACTTGTCGGACGTCACCCAAGGAGTCGACCAATTCGACTCCATTCCGTTTAACCTTCGGGCATGACGTCGTGCTACCAGCAGAAGTATGCCTGCAATCTGTTAGAGTACAACGACAATATGAGATTTCGTCGGAACAATATTGGGAAATGATGCTAGACGAACTCGTGGACTTAGACGAGGAAAGGATGGTAGCGTTAAATGTATTGTTGCGCCAGAAGGCACGAGTTGCCAAGGCGTACAACAAGAGGGTCCAAGAGAAAACCTTCACCGTAAATGACTATGACGTGTTGCCCATGGATCGACGGGATTGGACGATGGGAAAATGGTCACCTAATTGGGAGGGACCATTTAAGGTGACTCGAGTGTTTAGTAATAATGCGTATAAAGTGTAAAAGTTGGGAATGGACCAACGAATCTTAAGAGTGAATGGGAAATATTTAAAGAAATATAGACCTATGCTACAAGATATTCACGTCAAAATATAGTTTTCTCATTGATTAAAGGCCAAAATAGGCTAAGGGGCCAAAATGGCTTACAAAATATTGTTACATCAGTTCGACATACAAGCAAAGGAAACTCAGGGAATCTAGACTTAAAGTCTTCAAAGAGGGTCTTCTCGTGAACAACCTTGCTCTCGAGGAGCACCTTTCTCTCCTGCATACGGCTAATAGCATCCTTGATCTTCATAGCCGCTTCGACGTGAACAATTCCTTGGGCTACCTCGTGGTCGATGGCTTCTTGAGAGGGCAGAGGCTCAGCTGAGTCTAATGAGGCTTTCTATTATTCGACCTTAGTAATCTTTTTTGTCAACTCTGTTATCTGAGTTTGATATTCAGAGATCTGCTGGTCGAAGGCTTGATGCTTGTCGGAGCGCTCCTGTCTTTTGGTTTCAAAATCTCCAAGTTTCTGTTCACAAACTGAGCTAAGGTACCACTCACGTTTCGTATCATTATATCGAAACCAAATTTGAGCGTCGGTCTGATGACACATAGAAAGATCTTTGGCCAATTGAGTGAAGATGGCTTCGAACTCGATCAGGTACGTAACCATGAGGGTGGGAAGCTGGAACTCGAAAAGTTCATCCAAAAGCTTGAAGATGTTGTTGGCTATAGCAGCTTCTTCGGCGACGACCGCCAGGAACTATTCTTCAAAAAGATAGGACCGCAACTGTTAAAGTTTCAGATTGAAGGAGACGTCTAATTCTGGAGTTGGGATGGTTGTCGAACTGGTAGGTTGAATCTCTTCAGTCTCTTTGTGAAGTTTGTGTAGCGCCTTCAGGGTCACTGCTGGATCTGTTTTCTTGGTTGCCAAGAGGGCCTCTGGAGTAGGGGTTTTGTCGACAGTCAGTGAGGTTCTCTCTGGGCCATTTTCAGGGGCTTGAAAGTTCTCTCCGACTTCAGTAGTGGTGACGACAGATGAAGGATTGATGTTCTCCCCAAGAGTTGCACCATCATTCTCAAGGTGGTCAGGTTGGGAAGGAGGCGTCTACGCCACCAAGTTTTCCTCTGACACGGGTATTTGGAATTCGTCGACCTTCTGAGGACTTGGCGTGATAGTGATGCCAACAGTAGTGGCGTCGGCAGCCAGTTCAGTGTCGCCAATGTCAACAGTGGTCGAAGTGACCACATTTTCCTACAAAGCAAGATGCAGTGAGATTTTCCGCCTAGGCGTCATCTAAGGTGCTAAAGTGGAGAAAGGAAGTACCTGCGCAGGATGAGAAGGAGTTGTCTTGGGAGGGATGACTGTAGGGAGTAGCTCAATACGTCTTCAAGATTTTTGGGGACGACCGGGGCCACCGTCGAAGTGCCAGTTCTTGAAGGTGTCCTCCTTGTCAAAGCTTTTTTCTTCCTCACCAAAGGTGTGGATGGAGAGGATGCTGGATCTATTGCGGTAAAAACTCAGGAGTGAGTACTCTCATTCGGCTCTGTTCTTTTAGGAAAAGGTATTTTCTCAAAAGCCTGTGCAGAAATACCGTCAGACAGAGAAAAACAAGGAAGCAGGGTAAGAAAATAAAATATACCTGTGAAGTGGTGGTCCTGGGTTTTTTAGCAGGCCTAGTGGAGGTCGACGCAGCAGCTGTTTCCCATTTGTGTCCCTGAAAACAAAGCTAAAATGATTTAGTTTAAAACCACAGGCGAAACAAAATCAAAGTCCAGAATCGACCTTTGGGGAAGGGTCTTCTACGGTGTCGACGTCGGCAACAGAGGCCGCGGTCAATGATTTAGGAACTCCACCAGCCAGAGAAGCAAAAGCGTCGACCATATTCTCCAAGAAAACGTTTGGAGTGAAGGTTTGAGCCTAGTACTCCGACCACCAGGCGTCAAATTCTTGAGTGGTGAAAAACGAAGGCTGGAATACCAATACTGGCAATTCAAGATGTTGAGTGGCTATGACGAACCTCATGCAAGCTCTATGACCCACCTGGGTCAAGCATCGGCCAGATCGTACTATATCATCAGCATGTTTTACCAGAGACTTTGGCAACATTTGGCTCAAGCCAAATTGTTGGGTTACCAAATTTGGCTGATAGTTCATAAAACCATAGCCATTGCTGCCCGGGTCGATCTGGAAGGATATCATGGTAGGAGTAAGAAATGCCCGCCATATCGAATTCGACTGCGCAGCAGCTTTGGGGGAAACCCCAGGAAATGGATTTATAAACCATTCAGGGCCAAACTTACGTTCCACAAACGGCGCCATGTCGGGAACAAAAGAAGTGGTCTCGACAAACATATTGAGATACCTCATAAATAGGGTTTTCTTCGGAGCCACTTGGGTAGTTATCAGAGCAAGTCGCATTCCTTCGACAGAGCGTTCTCTGTTCAGACGCTCCATTATCGCAGAAGCTAGATATCCTAACTTGTGTTCAAAAGTGGCGTTGAGCCAATGCTACAACAACCACATAGGCCCTAAGACGTTTAGAGCCTTGGTGGTCTGGTGGAGGAGCTTCAGCCTCATAGCCGACAGGCCAAGAGAATGGTAGAGAGAGGCTAACAGAAGTTTGGCCAAAGATATCTGTCGACGTTCATGGATCTGAATGGCCAGACTAATAAAACTTTTTGTTATTTGTAAGGAGCCAGGGCAAAACATGTAGTACGACAGCCATAATGTCAGGAAGGCAATGTGTTCCTTATCAGAGACTTCTTTGGAGCGCTTGTCATGATGGTCTTCAATATAGTTCTGAAAGCTGGCACGTTCGAAGTCGAAAGCATGGTCGGTCTCCAGGGTTGGGTCGAACGTCTCACCCTGTGGCGAAAGGCCAGTAATGGCCGCCACGTCGAAAAGTGTTGGTGTGAACATGCCACATGGGAGGTGGAATGTGTTGGTCGATTCTTCCCAAAGTACATTGACGCAAGTAGCAAACAAGGGTTGACCCTGTGAGCAGTTCTAGAGAGTTGGATGACGTCGAAAATGCCATATTTTTTCCATTGTTTTTTACGTTGACCTTCGACTTTGTCGAGCCAGACAATATAATCTTTGTTTCCTAGGATGGGCATGGATCTGAAAACTCGAGATTTAGGCGCCATAAATTTGAGATCCAAAGTGCCGCCTTTCTCGAAAACCGGTGGAATTATTTGGTCGAAGCAAGGAAAGAACTTTTGGAGTTCTTGTGGATTAGGTATTTTGTCCGGAAGAGGGCCATAGAAGCCGTGAAGTTTGTTCTCCACCGCGAAGGGGATAACCATTTGGTGGCACCAGTTATCTACCACGGTCTCGTCAGCTGATGACGGTTGAGGAAGAGGACGAAGGGTTTCTGCTTCAGAGAGCACATACGTAACTGGATTGTTACCGGTGAGTTGAGGAATGAAAGTGGTAGCAGTGTTTGACGAAGCCATTAGATAGAAAGGAATGCAGAAGGTGTTCTGAGACAACGAGCGTTTTGGGAATAAAGGAGCAAAGTTTTGATTTCAAGAACAAATGACAGGTCTTGAAGAAGAAGTTATGGAGAAATGGCAAGAGTGGTTTTGTGAGAGACTATTTATAAGACGCATGCAAAAGGCGAAAGATCACTAAAACTTTTCAACTTCTGAGAGTAAGTGGGAGTTGGTTTCGAGGCCCATAACTCAGACGAGACTAGCCATCATGGAATTTTTCTTGGAAATCGTGGTATGAGATTGCCATCATCATGTCAGACGGCATTGGACACGTGTCTTAGGAGAAGACAGGACGTTGGTGATTGTGTCAAAGGAAAAGCCGTCAAAATCTCGCGAGAAAACAAAAAGCCAGATTTCTCAATCGACGTAATGCTTAGTCGAAACTGGCCTTTTTGGGGGCAATTTGTTGACAGGAGATTTCGACCAAGGGTAGAAGGATTAGAGAAAATTCAACAAGTCGACACCAAGGGACTGTCAAGGCGTCGATCCGACACATGCCAAGCAGGTGCATCGGAGAGAAGGCGACAAGCCATGGTGTCGGAGAAAAGCCAGGCGAAGGGCAAGTCCCAAATCCAAGGATAAGTATTTGGGAGGGAAACGTTTGAAAGTTCCAAAAACATGGGAAGTTGAAAAGAGAGTGGGCTGACACATGTCAGCACCAAAGGGCATCTGGGCAGATGAACAGTTATTTTCTAGGCCTATATAAAGCAGTGTATTTTCCATTTTTAGGGGTCGCATTTTGTAACATTGTAAAGGGAAAACACTCAAAGTACCAAGCTTAGAGAGAAACGAGTTTAATCCCGCAAAAATGTATAATTGCGTCCACCTTTACTTAATGCAATTTATTTTCAGAGTTTAAGTTATTGTTTCTTTTGCTGTCTGCTTGTTTTCTTTTTCCTTTATCTTTTTCGCTTGGTTCCAAACTTGGTTGATCATTTAAACCTTACAACTTTTTCAAAAGACAAGACACTGTCATATAACATAAGCATACGCTTCCAATTCCTTGTTCTGGGATTTGTGTGGCCGATCCCGCGAGTAAACATGCGACGGAAGGCCAGCAGTTGTTCGCACAGGCGAACATTATTCCATGTAACCTCGTACTATAGAGCGCTGAGAGTAGATATCCGTAAAGCATGACAACTCTTCTTGAGCTTTGTGAACTTAGACTCTAGCTGACAAACTGATTTGACAATGCATTTTGCTTTTTGTAGTACAGATTATTTTATCTTTATCACTAATTCTGAATGATCACCAGAAGCTAGTTACATTCACCAAGTGTAGAGATAATATGTTACTTCTTATGATGCTAAGAACTTCAACTTCAGAGTCTACGCCAAACATCACTTAGAGAGTGTTCTTCAGATTCTGCACCACCAGAAGCTAGTAATCCAGCTTCTCTAAAGGGCGTCCTTATATATCAAGTTCTGAATATATAACTTTAAGTATTAGAACCTGCATACTTGGAACACACATTAGATAACACCATTGTTCTTTTAATACTTTGTTATCATTGAAACCTAAGGAATATATGTCATGAACAAATCTTGGTCTAACAATCTCCCCCTTTTTTATGATGACAAACATAAGTATTTAAAGGAAAATGTTAGGCTATCTACCAGAATGCAACTACCTCGGAAGATATTCAATATGCATCTTCTGAGTTGGTGAAAGAGATTTTCACGATGATCATCTTTAACACCATCAACTTCTATAGTAACACCTCTTTCAAGGATATTCTATAGACCTTCAGCAACCCTTTATCAAGTCCAATGAGTTAAAATTATGTTTAGCTTTTCCATCATTTAAATTCAGTGGAGTCATCCATTTAAATATGGTAGAAAAAGCTGTATGATATTTTTCATGTGGCATTTGATTCCTTCTTGAAGAAGAAATATACTTTTCTTATTGGATCATTATTTGCGCCAATGTTAAGTGATAAGCACATACCAGGCTCTGATACCAATTAAAGGTGTGAAAAGTACACAAGAAGGGTGGGTTGAATTGTGTTTCGCGTTTTCTTTTAATTTAACTTCTGATCAGAGTTTCAGAATCAAAACTAATGTTCAGATTCTGTTTTAATTCATTGGCAGCGGATATAACAGAAGTAAATAAAATAATAGCAAAAGACACAAAAGATTTATCCTAGTTCCTCCCTTAACTGAGAGTACTTCAGTGCCTTGCCTCACAAGAGATTTTCATTATAACCACTTCATGATTACAATCGCTTATGCTTATGCATAAGTCTTTTACAACTGCTCAGGCCTGCTCAGATCAACTGTCTGAGACTACCTTTGCTTAGAGCACATGTCTAAGACTTTCCCTTGCTCACACCTTCTGACCGATCCACCCGCTCCAAGGTCTTCTGGTTGAGACTTCCCCTTGCTTAGAGCACATGTCTAAGACTTCTCTTGCTCACACCTTCTGACCGAGCCACCTGCTCCAAGGTCTTCTAGTTAAGACTTCCCTTTTGTTTAGTACACATGTCTAAGACTTTCCCTTTGCTCAAGCTCCCTTGAAACTTCTTGCTCACGCCCCTCAGACGGAGACTCCCCCTCTGCTCAATCAGACTAGCTGAATAAGACTTTCACAACTCAAGCACTTAAGCAATAAGACTTACGTGGCTTAAGCATCTTGGATCAAGACTTGTTGCTTAGCAAGAGACGTAATCTAAACTTCTGAAGGCTCAGTAGAATAGAGAACAAGGTGTACATGATGCAAGCATCAGAAGTACAGGAAATCACCATAACAAAGACCTAAAGCTCTTAAGATTTCTAAGATATTTAATGATAAGAAATCTTAAGGCTTTTACAATTACAACCTAAAACAGAACAACTGCATATTACATTAGAGTTGATAATTGCTTGATCTTGCTACTTCTTCATCGGAAGAATCCTCGTTAAGATTCAAACTTGAATCTTCAGCCATATATATATAGCCTTTGCAGAAACTAGCAGTTGAGGAAGTGACTTGATCAAGTGTCTTTGCCTTTATTCCATAGTACAAGAGACGTTGAAGATGGATGCACAATAGATTCTGAATCCAGTGTGTAATGCATTTAACCTTTGAGTCTTCAAGAGGTTTTGTACTTAAAGAGCCGTTGGGAGCAGACGTCCGTAGAGCATGTCAACCTTTCTTGAGCCTTGCAATCTTGTAAACTCTAGCTGACAAGCTGATAAGATAATACAACTTACTTTCTGCAGTACGAATAATCCATAACTTTATCATCAACTCTGAATGGTACCAGATGTTGATATACAATTACCAAGTGTAGTAACTCGTCTGAATGCTGAGGCCTTTAGTTCAGAGTCTGCGCCAAGCCACACTAGTAATTGTTTTTCAGACTCTGCCACCAGAAGCTATTAATGAAGCAACTCCCAAGTGTGTCTAAGTAAAGCAGATTCTGATTATTTATGTACAAGAACCTGCATAAATAAAACACACATCAAATAAACCATTTTTCTTTTAATACTTTTGTTATCATCAAAACTAAAATATAATATGTCAAGGACAAATCTTGTTCTAACAATCTCCCCTTTTTTGATAATGACGAATACAAGTATTTAAAGGACAATGTTGGGCATTTAATTTTCATCTGCAACAACAGGGTATGAGGTTTGTAAGCTCCCCATGAGTATGATGGTCTACGACTGAGTTCTATTGATTTTAACACCAAGAAATATTTTTCAAGAAAAAATAAATTAGTCTTCTTAGTAACACCAGGGTCTGAGGTTTGCAAGCTCCTCCTGAGTCAAACAGTTCCAAGGTTGAGGTTTGTAAGCCCCCCTTAGTTCCATATTTAAGAAAACCAAAATAAAAACATTTTAACTTCTTTTGGCAACATCAGAATACGAGGTTTGTAAGCTTCTTCTGAGTCTAATAGGCTAAGTCAGAGGTTTGTAAGCTCTTATTAACACTATGTACAAGAGAGTTAAAATATGTTGCCCTTTTAAACTTTTTTTGGCAACACCAGGATATGAGGTTTGCAAGCTCCTTCTGGGTCTGATAGGCTAAGTCTGAGGTTTGTAAGCTTTTCCTTAGACGTTTGTATGAGAAAGTTAAAAATATGCCCTGGGCAAGGTAACCATAAAAACAAAATATAAATGACCAATATGTACAAAACATGTATTCAATGGGTTCAGTTTCCACTTAAATACTTACTATTATTTCTCCCCCTTTTGTCACATTAAAACGAATAAAAGGAAAAGAAAGGAAAGAGAAAAGAATATCATTAATAAATGTATCTCAGATCATCATTACTGGATCAGTTTCCAAAGAGGAAAAGTAATCAAGTAATAAGAGTCATTAAGGCTTGTAAAGTGCATGCTTTAAATTCTTAGTGGTCATTACTATTCCAAGAATTAAACAAGGATTAATTTCAAACTCTTGGTATCAACATAGGCCATTATAACAACATCCAGCTCCTAAGTAATTTTCATCAATCATCAACCAAGAGATATGGAGTCGTCAACTGAGAGTCATAATACATCTATCATAACAGATGCAACTGAGAGCTCTACTAGTTTAGCAACCCAATCCCCTCAGAGGTGAGCTGCTTCTGAGTCCTCTACAACTGAGCCATTGCCCTCAACACAACTTACTTTTGAAGAGGCAACTTCAACAGTACTTGAACGACCTTCAGAAGGAGGTTCAATAGTAGCTGCCTTAAAGCCAAGGAGAAAAAGCATGAAGATGTCAAGGAAGAAAAGGAGGGTCAACAAGCAGTTCTACCGCTCTCTATCAGTCATAGAAGAGGAAGAAGTGATTGATTCTGAAGACGAGGAGGTGGACTATAACAACAGTGGACGTCGTTGGGCACGAGATGCTCTAGTAAGGGATTTCTTCTATAATCATCTTGTTCCCCTTTTTTAAAAAATATTTATATAATCCATCAGTTTAATTAATGAATAAGTTTATTTGACCAAAAATTATTTTCAGCATGCAAGTACATTCCAGTAATTTCTTTAGATTTTCTGAAAGTACATAAACAAAGTGAAACTGACACAGAAACGATAGTTAAAATACATCAAACATAAACTCATAGTTATTCAGAGAATCTTAATAGATTAGACTTGCTAGATCACATTTCCAAGAGTCGTTATTAGAGTACTGATAAGATTTAATCAGTACTTAAATAATATTAAACTCAAGATAATGTATGTAACACGTCTATAAAAAGGACTCTAGTAAGCTTTCTTCCATCATCACTTAATCCCTAAAACACCAAGATGCATAAGAAAAAGAAAATATGGGTTCCAAAGAGAGATTTCAGGAAGGAAATACTACTGAATACAGCAACTCAAGCAAACCAAGGTAAGGCAACACCTGAAGAATCTGCAAGCAAGCAAACAGCCTCAGAAGTGCTCTCCACTTCAGCATCCTTTGTGAGGACTCACAGAAGAAGAAGATCTTCTGGATCCAGACGCAGAAACAAACTAAGAAAGGAGGCTTTGGAGTTTGCTAAGGAAGAATGGAAAGATTTCTTAGATAATCTAGACATGTCGGATGATTTTTGGGAGCTAGTTTGTAGGCTGAAGGATAAAGGTGGATTCAGTATTAAGAGTATAGAGGAGTTTAATCTTGCGCTTCTATCAAAATGAAAGTGGAGGATAATAAAGGATACAAAGTCTCTTTGGAAGGATATTCTCAAAGCGAGATATGGATTTATTGAGAATCATGTTTTGTTGGACAAACCTTCGTTGAGGGTATGAACGTCAACTTGGTGGAAGGATCTTCTAAAGAGCGAAGCTGCTGCCTCTAACTTGGGTTTTTGTTTTGTAGGGACAATTCGTTATGATTTAAGAGATGGAAAAACCATTCCTTTCTGGACAACATCGTGGCTATGTTCTTCTCCCTTGGCAGATCTGTTTGATAATCTATTTGACAGCAGCAACGAAAAAGTATTCTCGATGAGCTCTTTAGGTGTTTGGAATGAAGGGAGATGACATTAGGGTGAGCTTGGTATCTCTCAGTCGGTTCAGGCTGCTGTCCCTACAAGATTCCATGAGTTGAAGAACCTATTAGAGATGATTTCTCCTTCTTTGGGGCTGAAGGACGTTATCCGTAGGAATGTCGAGAAATGTTCAGTTTACATCGTGAAGATGACATACCAGGTGATGATGGAAGTTAGAGAACATGGCATGCTGATTGTGGATCAAATCAAAGCATTTGGTACTCTATGGAAGACCAAAGTTCCAGTGAGAGTTCTAATCTTTGGATGAAGATTGTTGTGGAAGAGACTCGTTACGAAGGACCAACTATCGAAGAGAGGTATTAACAATTTAAATAGTTTGTGTGTTTTCTGTCATGATATGGAAGAAAATCTTCAGCACTCTTTTTTCTAATGTTCGTTTGTGTTGGCTATTTGGGATAGGGTAGGGAATTAGTGTAGCCGTGTCACTGATTTTGCAGGGTGTGTTTAGGAAATAATAGAGATGGTAGCTTGAAATTTTGGTCAATATGGCTGACAGTTGTTTGGTGCATCTGGAGGGTCAAAAATAATATTATTTTCAAGAACGATGTAGGAAACATTAATGATGTTTACTAGACCATTAAATTTCTCGCAAGGAAATGGTTGTGTATCGGTGAAATTACCTATTCCAACTCTGATTTTAAAGTTTTTTGTATGGATCCTCTTAGATTCATTAGGTAGAATTTGTGTTGGTTGAGAATTCCATACCATAAGATTTTCTATTTTATTGATGTAATGGGTTGAATACCCCTGGTAGGTAAGTTAGTAGGTGAATTATATCTGACACCAGTAAAACATATAATAGAATAGCAAAAGTCAAATTTCAAACAAGCAGGCTACCAATTTGTATATTACCAGCCGTCACTTTTAGAAATATAGGAATTACCTGCGGATTTTTCTATGGGAAAGAATGTGCAGGTATTCCTGCGATTTTACCTGCGAATTTTAATTTTGAAACATTATGTCCTGCGAAAATTTTAGTTGCAGCAAATTTCGCAGGAATTCCTGAGACTTTACCTGCGCTGTATTATTTTAAAATAATATAACAAAGATATGTTTTTGAGACATTTCTTAATTTTATATTAAATATTTTTTTAAAAAAAATTTACTATATTAATTATATTTTTTAGTTATTTTTTAAAGAAATTTTATTTATTTAATATTTTTTTTATTGTTGTGAAAATTAGAAAAATTAAAATTTTTTTTAAAGGATGAAGTATGATTAGGTATGTAAGTCCCCAAGGTGTACATTTCTAAGACTATGAGGGTAAGTTGTTTCGTAAAACCATACCCGAATGAATAAGACTTAGTAATTTACTCAGTTCAAAGAGACTAACCTTTGCAACGAATAGTTGTAATAAGAGTTTCATTCTCTTAAGCACTTGTTATTTCGAATGTGGTAATAGGTGATAGTGTGATCACGCATTGTTTATGATTATTTTTCGACACAAGTTTCTTCACATTTGATGAGTACCCTTGGGGAATAATTTGGGACAGAGGAAATAATTGAGAAGATATGTTTTTGACATATTTTTAAATTTTATATTAAATCTTATTTTTTAAAGGAAATTTTAGTTATTTCTTAAAGAAATTTTATTTATTTAATGAGAAAATATAATATGTATTGATAGTATAAAATAATTTTACACTGTCAACCAATCACCATCATGTATTCCGCCACATCAAAGTGTATATAATCTCTGAGATTTTGTTCAACAACAAGTGGCAGTCTCTTTATTTAAGAAGCTTGTTCGAAAAAAATATTTTTATTTTATTTTTAGAAAAACATCAATTATTTTATTTTCAAATAAATCAGTCTTTTATTTTCGAAAAAAAAATCAATTTTTTGTATTTTCGAGGAAAAATTGAATTTTCTTTTGGCAAATAATCGGTTTTTTTTTTTGTATTTTTGAAAAAAAAAATTTTCAAAAAAAAATTGAGTTTTGAATTTATCAAAAAATCAATTTTTTAATTTTTGAAAAAAAAATCAATTATTTTATTTCCTAAAAAAATTCATTTTTTTTATTTCAGAAAAAAATCAATTTTTTTGCTTTTGAAAAAAAATCTATTTTTTATTATTTTTTTAAAAATAAATAATCTATTGAATCATTAAAATATGTTGGATGAATTTAGTCTAATCCATTAACTTATTTTTTATGTGGTTGATAAATTGGATAAATTTTTTAGTGAATGAATTGGATAAATTTTGTCTTAATAGATCAAATTGCCACCTCTATATTGTTTGTCTAACAATATTAGAACTACTTTTTCTCAAAATAGATAAAAAATTATAATATAGATTTTATTATCCTTGAATTTTTTTGTTAATGTCCCCTTTCCTATTAGTAATTTATAAAAATAAAATTAATATGAAAACTATTCTTTAGTTTGTTTTGAGAATAAAAGTATGTTATTGTTTTATTTATAAAATAAAGAAATATCATTAAAATGAAATAAAATAGTGGTAGATTTTTCGCAACCAAATTATTCAACACTTGTTTGGTTCACAAAATGTGAAAATTTTTAAACCTTTTCTTACACCCCGTCTAAGGGCGAGAATAGGCCAGACCTTCTTACAGGGGCCTACGACCTAGTCTACACAGATCAAGGTCAGGCCAGACATTTTTGTCAAATAGAAAAAGCCTAAGCTTTTTTTCAAATAGAAAAGGCCTAGGCTTTTTTATAAGCCTATTTAGTTAAATAGGCCGGACCACAGGTCATAAAAAAAGTCTTTTAAGCCTATTAGGTCAGCCTATTTTAATAAATATAAATAAATATATTATTTTTTATATTTTATTGTGTATTTTACATTAAAAAACAAAAGTACAGTTTAATTTTCGTGAAAAACTTGTAAATATAAGTTGAAAAAATTTTATGAATAATGTCATAAGTTATTTTCACAAATTCTCATAAACAAATAATTTTAACAAAACTTATGCTTCTATGTAAGCTCAAATAAGTCTCTGTAAACAAATATTTAGTCGCATTATACTTTTGATTCTCTAGTATAGATATGTTTAAAGGATATAGGCTTTTTAAATAGGTTAATAGGCTAATCAGACATTCGAAAATGCCAGACTCAGGCCGAAAAAGGAGCCTTTGATAGACCATAGACCAGACTTAGGCTTTTATTTTTTAACAAGACAGACTCAGACTTGACAAAACCTAACTCGACCCCACCTATTTCTACCTCTAACCGCACCTTCAAAAATTTCAAAATTTCTTATTTTCCCAAAGAACCAAACCTCAATTTCAAATTTCCCAAACTCTGCAACAAAAACTCTGCCATCGCCACTTTCCTGAAACTTTGTTTCCCGCTTTTTTCCATCGAATGATTCTTCTTGCCGCTAATCGCATCGGATCACTATGAATTCTAACTTCATTCTTTATAGCTCCAGATCGTTGTTCCAGGTTCATCACTCATAATCTTCGAAATCGGTATTTTTCTTCAGTTCTATTTTTTTAATTTTTGGTAATATATTTTGATTTCATGTTCTTCCTTTGTTCCGTTGATAATCAATGTTTATAGAATCTTCCTTAACATATATTCCCTCCCTGCATTCTAATTGTTATTTTTAGCTTGTTTCTTTTGATACCGATAATGAGAATTACTCTTTTGGTTTTGGTTTGAGTTTTGCAAACAAGGTGTTTGTTGAAATGTCACAAGAGCCAAACAATTCGGAGAAGTGTATACTTGGGGATTTGGAAGAGGGGGCCGTTTGGGGCATCCTGGTTTTGATATACACAGGTATATGGCTTTTTTTAGTTTTATTGGGAACCTAAATGATTTTATCAAGAAGCAGTGTCTTTAATCATACGATTGTAATGAAGTGGTTGTTTTGTAGCTTTTATCGAAATCAGGATGCAACCAAGTAATCTTTTTTTCCTACATCCCTGCCTTACCTTTTATTTTAATCGGGTTGTATTTGTTTATGCTTTGTTGTATGAAATCTGAGAATGAGACAACATTGACAACAAACTTTTCTTCTTGTTTGTTATGCAGAGGGACAGCTTGGGTACACTTCTGTTGATACACAACCGACAGCTCGTAGAGTATCTTCGTTGAAGTCCAAAATTGTTGTCGTTGCTGCAACATACAAGCCCATAGCTGTAGTTTCTGATTTAGGTTAAGTTTTTGCATTGGGTGGCAATAGAGGGTGAGCTTGGTTATGGCACCTCAAATTCGGCCTTTAACTATACCCCGCAAGTGGTTGAATCCTTGAAGGGAAAGATCTTAATTGGAGTTTCTGTTGCAAAATATCACATGATTCTTCTAATTTTTAGAACTATAGTTACTTTTTATTAACTTTTCTATTACAACTGCACCACAAATTTGGAAGGCAAACATCTTACAGAGGAGTAAGGCCTAACTTTTTGGGCACTGATATTGTTCTTTCCCAAAATTATGTTCAAGTTCAACTACTTAATTTTTTTCAGGTAAATGGATATGAAGCAAATATTTTAAAATGATTTTACGCTATATTAAATATATGTAGTTGTTGTCTCCTGTCAGTAGGTTTTGTAATAGTTTTTACTCTTCATCTTTATATCTTGAGTTCCTTGTTTGTAGGTATTTACCGGGGATCACCAACTTGTTACTCCAAAATGTGTTGTGATTATTAGGAACTTAAAGAAAAGTGGAAGCACTCCTTTAAAGTTTCATCGCAAGTAACGACTTCTCGTAGTTTCTATAGCTTCTGGAATGTTACACAACATGGCTATTACAGAAGACGGTGCATTATTTTATTGGTTTTCCTCGGATCCTGATATTAGATGCCAGCAGGTTCTTTTTTCTCATAATTCTTTTCTTCACTTATGCTACAATTTTCATTGGACAAACATGCTGATTAGAACAATTATACAGTTATATGCGATGTGTGGAAGAAATATGGTGAGCATATCAGCTGGAAAGTACTGGACTGCAGCACCAACAGCTACAGGTGATGTTTACATGTAGGATGTGAAGAAAAGTAAGGATAAGCCGCTTGTTGCAACTCGGATGCCTGGTGTAACGAAGGCTACTGCAGTTTCAGTTGGTGAAACACATTTATTAATTGTGGCTTCCCTTTATCATCCTGTCTACCCTATTGACGTGATTGATGATTCTCAGAAGCTCAAGTCGAATGACAAATAACATGGAGGAGTTCAAAGGACCTATGACAAACCCATGAAAATATCTGCACTGAAATTGGAGAAAGCTCAAAGGTCAGATTCCTTTCTACAGCCCAAGGATGATCCCGATAGTGAAATCTCCAAAGTAGTTCGAGCTATAAGGAAGAAGTTGCAGCAGATTGAGATGCTTGAAACTAAGCCGTCTAAAGGACATATTCTCACTGCAAGGGTTAAAAACTTTTTATAACTAGTTTAGAGCCTGTTTGATGTAGCATGTAGGATATTTCTTCTCCCCTGAACACTCCTAGTGAATATTCTTAAGCCACAGACGTTCGAACACAAACATACATACATACAAATTAATTAGTTATTAAATTATAACTACAGGGGAAACTTGAAGCAAATAAATCAGCTTTTGACATAATCAGGGAGAAGTGTTCCATGACTCGATTCACACTGTTTCGTGCTTCATCGTCGCTTCAATCTTCTGTAAGTTCTCTCTCCCTTGTCTCCAATAATCTTCAATTCTGTGTATTACTATGGTTTTGGCGAAACAGCATAAGAGTTTTTTACCTATATTTTTATGTGGTTAATTATTGATGGTAATTAATAATGTACTGGAAAAATTTATTGTATCGTTTTTGCAGGCCTATGGCACGAAGAAAGCCTATGTTCGGTTGACTCCAGATTAAGAATGCCTATATATATAATGTGGATTACCATGCAATTAATGTTAGTGAAGACTACTGATATAACATGTAATTGATATCACAACATGTAATGAATAAAGGTTCATAATCAAATTGACATATATTCTATAAGAAATGATCGGCACGAGCATATTTTTATGTCAGGTACAACTTTTGTTCAAGGTCTTGACATAAGAACAGATATGAATGAAATATATACAAGCATGTGTGTATGCCCCCAACAAGAGTACTTTTTTGATTTCATCTAGTTAATATGTTTTTCTAATTTGAAATTTGTGACGATTGAACAACTGTATATATTTGTTCTTTTTGGTATTTTAGCTTGCTGTGGGAAATCTTGACATGAATCTTTCACAATACTCTTTTATGGAAGACTTAAAAATCTTATAGGTTATGCTCTAACTTAAGTAAGTTGTAGTTGATATAGTTAGAAAATAGAGAAGGACTTGTCTTATATGTTTTTAAAATTTTTACTCTGAGAAAGGCATTCAACTTGTCAAACTTGTGACATATTTTAATAACTATAATGTATCGTAACAACCAATTCTTGTTTACTATTATACTGAATAACGTTTGTGAAGGGCCAAATATCTTAGATTGTACTATAGTTCTGGATCATATGTCTGAAAAGCAGCATGCTTGTTGAATTCAAATCAAAGAGTGACCAACCTTAAAATATCAGCAAGACTTTTGAAGGCAATCTAGCTTGAAAGGCATGTATCTGTATTTTTGAAGGCATAAAGAATCAAGCATTAGATGGCAAGTAGTGATAATGCATAATGGCTCCAAAAATGATTTGAAACACTATATATGTTGTGGTATTTTAGCAAATTTTTTAGGACTAATTTGTGAACTGAAAGTTAATAATAATATCAATACAGTCCATGAAATAACAATGTCTGCAAAAATTGAATTATTCTCACGTGAACCTTATTAAAACACTCTAGTTCGAATCAAATTACTCAGTTTGTTCATTGGGATAGTTGAGGTATGGTAGTCCATGAGGTACAACAGTTAAATTGTTTATTTACTGTGTCTATTTCATAGGAAGGTACCACCAAAGCAAGCAATGCAAGTACGCTAGGCATGCCAAAGAGAATTTTTTTCTGCCCTGCCACAAGTTTCAACAGTAATTACCAGATTGTCATATTTTTCAACCAATATCCCAAAATGCCATCTTTTAAAAAATTTTTTTTTTCTTTAAAGAGTGCCGCCCAATGAAAGGGCGGAAGTGTTGAAAAATATAGGGTGCCGCCCATCCAAAGGGCGGCAGTGTAGCATCGGTATTTTTTTTATATTTTTTTTATTTTAGTGTTTATATTTTTATTGTTTTATTAATTTGGATAATAAATAATAATTAAATAATTTGGTTAATTATATTAAAATTTAAATATGTTTTTTTTATTGTTTTATTAATTTGGATAATAAATATTAATTAAATTATTATATTAATTAAATGAAGGTAGATATATTTTATAATAATTAAGTTATAGTTAAAGTTAATTACATTTAAATGATAGTTATGAATATTAATTATAATTAGTAATACAAAATAATATTCATAAATAATAATAATAATAAAACAAAACAAAAAATTATTGAAATAATTATATATTTATTTAAGAAATTAAAAAAGTACATGAACCCCTAACTAGTCTCGATTTGGACCCGGTCGACGTAAGCGTTGGTGGGTTCCATAGGCAGGTGCCTGTACATTTCTTGTGGACCTTCTACGATCAACATCAACATTTTGGGGCTGAGTAGAAGGTCCTGCATCATTGCTAGGATTCATGAATTCTTCAACCATGTCATCATTTAACTCACCCACATCTGGTATTGCCGCCGCACTGCCATAACTTAGTCTTGTTCCCTCATTACTCCAACTTGGTAGGTTGATTGGTGGCAATGTGTTCGTCATGAAGGGGGTGTAGGGGTGTTGGTCTTGAGAGGTATTAAGGTTATAGGGTTGTGAAGGGTACAAGGGCACCCTGCTTATGGCGGTGGCACAAGATGGTAATAGCAATATTTTCCCAATTGCTTTTGCCATTGTGGAAGGCGAGACTGCTGAAGGTTGGGGGTTTTTTCTATGCAACTTGAGGAGGCATGTTGCGCCACAGCCAGACCTATGCTTGATTTCAGACCGACATGCATCGATTGACAGTGCATACAAAAATCCAGTAAATGGTTAGCATAATCCCCCATCGGTGCATGTTTATTGTATCCGACACATTTCGCAAAATTTTGTGAGAGAAATCAAGGACAGGAGACTACGGGAGAAAGTCATTAACATGGGTAAGTATATTTGATAACATTAAGCCTTCGTCAATAACATATATTATATCTTGGTCAATAAGTATATTTTATACAATTTTCTTTTAATGCAGAGTATGCATTAAACCAACCAACATTTCATTACTATCGGTCTGAAATTGGCATGGCGAATGCTGATGCTTTAAAGTGGCTAGACAATATTCCGGTCAAAAAATGGACGACGGAATTTGACGGGGGTCGACGTTGGGGTCACATGACTACCAACCTTGTTGATTCGTTGAATGCTGTCTTTAAAGGCACCCGTAATTTGCCCATTACAGCATTGGTAAGTGCAACATATTATAGATTGGGATCATTATTTGCTAAAAGGGGAGCAAAATGGAGTGCTGTGTTGAGTTCTGGACAGACATTTACAGAAAACTGCCTCAAGGTGATGAAAGAAGAAACAACAAAATCTGGCACATATCATGTCAGAGTTTTTGACTACACTAACAATATTTTTAGTGCGAAGGAAACAAAAGACCATGGTGAGGGGAAGCCTATGGGACATTATAAGGTCAACCTACTAAACCGTTGGTGTGACTGCGGAAAGTTTCAAGCATTTCGTGTCCCTTGCTCACATGTAATCGCTGCATGTTCTAATGTGCGCCACGACGCTTACGCTCTTTTGTCAGACGTTTACAGGGTTTCAACCCTTTTTGGGGTTTACAACACAAGCTTTCCAGTGTTGCCTTACGATGAATATTGGTCCGTTTATGAAGGAGATCAAATTTGCCATAACCCAAGAATGCGGAGGAACAAGAAAGGTCGCCCAGTGAGCACACATATTAGAACGGAAATGGATAACTTTGATAAGCTTGAGAGAAAATGTTCCGTGTGTCGTCAAACTGGTCACAACCGAACCAAGTGTTCCAATGTGGGGACAAGTAATCGGTAGTGTTTTATTTACAAGTAATCGTTAGTGTTTTATTTAATCAATAGCAACATTTCAAATATCACAACCAAACAACATTGTGCTTCATTAAATTATTTAATCAATAGCAACATTTCAAATATCACAACCAAACAACATTGTGCTTCATTAAATGACACACCACATACATAAATAACACAACATCAACAAAGATCAAAATACTAACAAGAAATATTCAACACAACACCAACAAAGATAAAAATACTAACAAGAAACATTTAACATAACATTTGGTACAACTTCTCTAACTACTGATTACAACTAGCAGTTTGATTTCATTCCGCCCAAACATCATTTCTCTGGCTTCCTTATCAGACTTGATTCGCACTCACCCACGCCAAGCATTAAACCTCTCAATACTTTTGATTTTTTTCCCTTCTGGTATATCTCCTTCTAGCCAACGCTTCAACTCCTTATGTAGTTGCTCTAAACTACGGATGTTCCAGAAAAGCATTTCCCTAGCCGGTTTTTCTCTAGAAAAAATTACTTTCCCCTAGCGGCGAGGATACATCTTCAAAGTACTAAAACGAATTTCAAATGGATGTGAAAAATTGTTCACACTACACTTCTATTTATATCAGTGCCGACACAGTGCAAAAATATTTAAATACTAAAGGGTGCCGCCCATTGCAGTACCGGCACTGTATAGAAATAATAAAATATTAAAAAGTGCCGCCCATTGCAGTGTCGGCACTGCACAAAAATATTAAAATATTAAAAAATTCCGCCCATTGCAGTGCCGACACTATACAAACCATATTAAAATATTATTATTATTTAATATTAACTATTATTATTATTATTATTCTTTAATATTAACTAATATTATTATTATTTATTATTATCTAATAATAATAATATTATTTAATATTAACTATTATTATTATTATTTAATATTAACTATTAAATATTATTATTAATATTATTAATATTATTAATATTAAATAACATAAAACGAATTAAAGAAAAATACCGGTGCTACACTGCCGCCCTTTGGATGGGCGGGACCCTATATTTTTTAACACTTCTGCCCTTTTATTGGGCGGCACTCTTTAAAGAAATTTTTTTTTTGAAAAGATGGCATTTTGCGATATTGGTTAAAAAGTATGGCAATCTGGTAATTACTGTTGAAACTTGTGGCAGGGCAGAAAAAAATTCTGCCAAAGATCGTCTTCACTCATGTTTTATGGAATCTATCATTAGAATAGTATATATCCCTCATAGCCTATAACTTAAATTTAAAAACAAACTGTAATAAACCTATCAAAACTGGTATTCATAGCTTGTTGTAGGGCTATAAGATGATCCATCATGTATCCAAAAATGCTTAAATTCGTGCAAGTTCTGACTGTAGGATATGAAATGAGAAAACATATAACTAGCTGCATTAAATGCTAAGTTGACCAGTGCAAGAATGTAATCCCAATAAAGCATGAGTCTGGCTAGGTGTCTCGTTATGGTTTACTGATGACAGGATGTAATACAAAGTCTAAATGCTGCACGACAACCAAGTAATACCTCGTTGCAGGATGTGTTGTGACTGAAAGGTTCAAGACATAGGTTGTTTAATAAGAATATTATACTCCCTCTGTCCCACAATGAGTGACCCATTTAAAATAAAATGGTGTTCCAAAATATATGACCCATTTCAATTTTTAATGCAACTTTTCCTATTTTACCCTCTAATTAATATTACTTTCATAATTCCCAATACATTATAAGGGTACTTTAGTAAAAATATCATTCTCTCTCCTTCATTTATTTCCTTTTTTTTAATTTGTGTGAAAAGTCAACTGGGTCACTCATTATGGGACGGAGGGAGTAAATGGTAGAGTTTCAATGTGGAACTGGAGTACTATTGTTGAATTATTCTGTTCTAGGTCTGGACCTTGGATCAAATCCAAATTCAAGCTCTAAAACACTTTAGGTGCAACCTTTTCAAGAAGCTTAGGGTTGTTACTCGAAATGTCAATATGAATGAATATTTCAAATAATTAGGATAGCCAACCAGCTTTATGAAAAATCAATCTCATGTTTGCAATATAATGTTTTTCAAGTGAAACTGTAAGCATATTAAGATGCTAAATTGTAGTTACCTTGGACATACTAAATAATCTTTCATAGCTAATTCAATGTATAACTACATATTTAAAGAAATTGCAATCTAAGATAACATTATTTTAAAAATATCTGTTAATCTCTTATTTTATACTTCATCTGTCCTAAATTATAAATTGTTTTGCGCATTTCACACGAATTAAAAAACTTAATTATTATTTTATGAAAAAAATGTCTCTCATAATTACATATGAGAGAGAAATTAAAAGAGGTGAAAGAATAAATAATAATAAATACTTGAGGGTAGATTGGGAAAAATGTCATTAATATTGTATTGAGAATATAAGGTGACTTATAATTTAGGACAAATATTTTTGACAAAATTACTTATAATTTAAGACAGAAGTAGTATTTGTTTTTGAAATTGCAATTATTGGGTGAGGAATGTGGTGCAATAATAGATACGATAGGATATGTGTAAATAGGGGTGGCAAAACGGGCCGTGGTCCGCCGGGCCGGGCCACCCACCCGCCAAAAAATGGCGGGTTGGGTTGGAATTTTGGATCCGCCGCCCACCAACGCCCGTCCCGCTAAAGACCGCCACCCGCCAAAGCCCACCCAGCCAAAACCCGCCGCCCGCAAAAGCCCGCCGCATTTTTTTTATTAACATGGTTGGTATTTTATTTTCCAAATTATATACAGTATGAAATTTATATACAACTTTGCATCAGATGAAAATTATATACTTTATGAAAATTCTTTACTATAATAATCATTATGAAATTATTTACAGTATGGAAATTATTTACTAGCCTTGCATCACATGAAAATTATATACAGTATGAAAATTGATATACAGTATGAAAATTTGAAGATTCTCCAAATTATTAGTCTTGCTCATATTTTATTTGCCTTGGGCAAAAAATTGCTCAGTAAGCCAATTTGTGCATGCTTTTATAAAAACACATAGTTTGTTTAATTTGTGCATGCTTTTATAAAAACACATAGTTTATATACATTGCTCAGTAGGCCAATTTTTATACAAAAATTATAAAAACACATGTTTTGTGCATGCTTTTAACGAGATTGTTTGAGAAATTTCTAACTCAATTTGTTCTTATTAAAAGGTAAAAAAAAACCTTTTAATTTCTTAAAAAAATGAAAAAAGTAAAAATAAAAAAAGAAGACGGGTAAGCCCGCCAACCCGCCATCTTGGCGGGGCGGACTTGATTTTTATGCCCATTTAAACTTGGCGGGCATGTCCGCCCCGTTCTTTTTTTGGCGGACATTAAGCGGGAAGGGGCGGGCGGTCCGTTTTGACACCCCTATGTGTATATGATAGGATAGGATAAACATTATTAATGAAATTCATATGTATCATTATTGTAAGACATTTATGATAAAAATTTTATAGTTGTGTCATTGTGTGATTGGTGTAAAAAAATTATCATCATGGGTATGTTAGAAAGCTGTAACAAAAGAAGCTTCTTGTGTCATTGTGTAGTTGATTAAAAAAATTGTTTTTCAGAATAAGTTTAGAGAATTTTTTAATACACCTCATAAGTTTCTTAGGCACCACGAAAAATTCTATTTTTATCTCCTGTTTTCAGATATGCACATCCGGAAGCACCATTATTTTCAAAAACGTTGATTTGTTCCGGATGTGCATATCAACAATAATTTTTGATGTGCAAATTCGGAACCATTTCTTATAACTTCGCGCCAGAGCTTCTCCCCCCTTATTCTTTAACTGATTTAAAAAAAAAATAAAGTTATACTATTTTTCAGATCAGGAATTATTCCTGATATGCACATCCGGAACAAATCAACGTTTTTTAAAAAAAAGGTGCATCCGAATGTACATATCCAAAAACTGAGAGCAAAAACAAAAATTCACGTAGTGCCTAAGAAACCCCAATAAAAAAATCCTCTAAGTTTATGCGTTTCTTCTACGTCTCTTCATCAAAGAAGGAAACACCAAATATGCAATCCGTAAATTTGTTGATTTTTCAGGTAAGCCCTTCCAATGATGGACTCGTCTCCTTTCCATAATAAATACAATGATTTGTTTTGTTTTGCCCGCTGTATGAGAAAATCTCACAAAGTTCATTCATCCACTTTACACACTACTTAAACCAGACCTTTACAATTAATTTACATTGATATGCGGGGCATTATCCAAGTGCCTCTGCGTTAGATTTTCACTATTACATGTCTTTTATTGATCCCTATTCTACATTCACCTAGCTTTATCTCCTTAAGAACAAATCTGAGGCTCTCGTAGTTTTTAAACAATTCAAAACAATGGTTGAATTGCAACATGATCTTTTCATTAAAGTTGTTCAATCTGATTGGGGTGGAGAGTTTAGACCTTTCACTAAATTTCTAAATGACCTAAGGATTGTTCATAGACTCATATGTCCTCATACTCACCATTAAAATGGTGTGGTTTAGGAATGTCAATGGATATCCACGGGGACGGATACTATGATATCTGTAGCCGCCCCGTAGAATAAATATGATATTCATATCCGCCCTATATACATGCGGGTATCCGTTAAACGAATAATCCACGGGTTTTTACAATATCCACGGATATTTACCGATATCCATGGATAATATTTTTTTTATAAAAATATTTTTAACTTCTTTTAAAGACAGAAAAATGTTACCACATAACATTCATACAATTGACTCTTAATTTAAGAATAAAATTTTATCACATTAAGTTTCTTCTTATTTACCAAAACATAATTAGATCCAAATATAATAACCATACATTTCATTTTTAACCAAACAAATAAAAGATATTGCGATTGTAAGTTATGATGGAAGAGCGGACGACAGTGAAGTAGGAAGGAAGACATTGATTCGATAGAGGAATGACGACACTAGTTGGTTGGACTATGAAATTGTTGAAGTGAGGTATGAAGTATTGAAGAGTTTAAATATGAAATGGCTAATAGAATTTTAATGAAATGTGAAAGGTTTTCTTCAAAGAAAATTTACAAAAAAAAAAGAAAGAAATATAAGAAGACTAATTTTTTTAGAAGATGAAAAAATAAGGTATAATAAACTAATGATGTTTAAATTATTTTTATAATTTATTAACGGATATGGATATCCGCGGGTACGAATATCATTAAACCCATATCCATATCTATTAACAAACGGGTATTTAAATATCCATTTATTTTATCCGTGGATATCCATTAAGCTACCCGTCCCATATCCGTGACGAATTTTATCCGCAGATATCTGCGGGTACGAATTTTTTTGTCATCCCTAGTGTGGTTGAGAGGAAACACATGCATATAGTAGACCTTGGCCTAACCCTATTGAGTCAAGCTTCCTTACCTCTAATCTATTGGGACTGTACTTTTTCTACAACAGTTTTTGCCATTAATAGGTTTCCTACCTCATCCATTATTTTTTAAGTCCCTTATCCCTTGCGCTATAACAAACAACCTGGCTAAAAATTCTTGAAAGTGTTTAGGTGTGCTTGTTTTCTTCTTCTTAGACCTCACAATACCCAAAGGTTGATTTTATGTCTCAAGAGTGCCTCTTTCTTAGATACTCAACCTTCCAGTAAAGGTATAGATGCTTAGTCCCTAGTGGAAGGGTATACATCTCTAAAGATGTGATTTTCAATGAAGCAAGGTTTCATTATTCTGTTCTATTTCCCAAGTCCACCCACATACCACCTTCTGCCAAAGGTGTTACTTTATTACCTTTCATTTTTAGTCCCCTAATTACTTCTCCTAATAATTCTAGTCCTGAACTTGGTGTTAACACTCCTTCCTCAGTCTTCGAGCCTACCACATCAGTGTCTCCTTTTGAGTCCAATATGCATGTTTATGAGCCCCTTCTACCTCAAGCAGACCTCCCTAGTCAGTTTGTCCTAGGGCCCATCTCTCATAGTGTCTCTATTGAATCATTGTCCTCATTTGTCTCTCGTAGTCCATCTAGTTCCACAACTCAATTTGTAGCCTCTACTTCTACTTCTCCAGCAGAGAATATTTCATCTATCCCACCTATGGCCATTTTTGTTTCTAACCGGAATGTTAACTTGCACAATATCAAAACTGGAGAAAAATCTGGGTTCTCTCAACCCAGACTGCAACCAAGTCAGCTTCTCACTCATACTGAGCCCAAAACTCCTAAACAAGCTTTTGATGACCTCAATTAGAAGGAGTCCATGTAAGATGACTATGATGCCTTACTCAAGAACCACACCTGGTATCTTGTTCCCTTGCCTCCTCACAGACATGCCATAGGCTATAAACGGATTTTAGAGTTAAAAAACACCTAATAGCACAATCAGCCAGTATAAGGTCAGGCTTGTTGTCAAAGGTTTCCATCAAAGACAACTTCAATTTTAGTGAAATCTTTTCTTTGGTTGTCAAACCCATCACAATTAGGGTCATTCTTATTATTTCTATCACCCACAATTTGTCTATTCAGAAACTTGATAAGAATAATGTGAAATCATGTTTTGCACATTAAGGAAGCTTTCGTGCTCTTAATGATGAATATACTTTATATGATGACAACTAAGGGCAAGCATAATAAGCGGTTAAAGATGCAAGTAGACTAAGTAGAATTTAACGGGTTTGATGATCACTACATATCTCCTCTGATGATATCACTTAAGTGGAATATGATTCAAGCCTCATCTTCAAGTAGAAGTCAATTAAGTGTCTACAATATTGGGTTACCTGACAAGTCTTGAAGCTTCAAAGTGTGAAAGAGAGGAAATTTGAAAGCTTTGCCTATCGAGTCTAAGTAAATAGTATGTTGTAAAATCAAAAAGCCCATTTTCGTAAATTTATATGGCTAAATCAAACACACAACCCATTTTCCTAAATTTATATGGGTAAATCACACACACGCACGCACACGCGCAAACACACACACTGAAAATTTGCTTAGGTGTGGTTACGAGTCTTGACCATTGATTTAAACACGATTAGACAATGAAATTTACTATAACAAACAGGGTTGTTTAAAAAAACCATGAACCGAACTGAACCGTTGAACTGAACCGAACTAAAATTAAAATAACCGAACCGTTATGTTTGGTTAGTGAACCAAACCATATTACACGAAACAATTCTAGAACCGTACCAAATTGAAACTGAAACGAACCGAAACTGTAATCGAACTGAACCGAAACTGAAAAATTAAAAATACTAAAAACAAGTTTTAATTTTTATTATTTTAAAATTTTAAAAAATAGTTTAATGGTTCGGTTCTTTAATAAACGGTTCGGTTTGGAAAAATTATCTTTTAACGGTTCGGTATGGTTCGGAGTTTCTAAACGGTATACCAAACGAATAACTTTGATGTGGTTCGGTTCTACGTAAATTGAAACAGTTCAGTTCAGTTCAAGTAAATTTTTATTATGGTTTGGTTTGGTTCGATATAATTTTTTCTATGAACTGTACCATGAACCACCATAATAACAAAGATGTTTATTCAATGTTGTTCTATAACATGTTCCTGATTTGAGTGGTCAGGGAAAGGAGAAGTGGATGGTCATTCCAAAAATGGGCTATCCAATTTCATATAGGTACGATGTTATATTAGTGACATTTTTGAAGATTACAAACAACACTTTTTACCCACTTGGATTTTAGCCATTTATGTTTGCATTTGGCATAAAATTATTGGAGTAGGCTTTGTCAAAAGTTATTATTGTATTCAACGAAAGTTAAGGCCCAGTTTCTCTTTTCCTTAGTCACGACTATAAGAGATAACTATACTAAAGATGCAAGAGAATGAGAGAATTTTTTTTAATATAACGTATTTTTTCAAAGAAAATACCATAAAAACAAACATTTCAAATAAAGTACAAAAATGGCATGGTTTGGGAAAAAGTAATGACCTGAGGCACCATATCGGATGGCGACTCAGGCAAAAAAATTTCTGAAAAATGCTACAAGCCATATGGGATGGCGTATCAGTGTAATTGGGGGTGCCCAAATTCTCAGAGGGGGGGGGGGGGGGGGGGGGGCATGGGGTATGGCGCCTCAGGCCAATGCTTTTTTTTTAAACGATTTAAATTTTATGATTTTAATATATAATTAATTATATTATTTAATAGGGTATCATGTGCCTATAAATAAGGGTTCACCCTCATTTCTTATTGCACAACACTTCTCACCAAAACCTTAATTTCCTCCCTTCCCTCACCAATATCCTAATCTCTCCCCTTCTCAACACCATGTCTGAGTGGTTAAATTGCCGTCCATCGTCATCATCATCAGCACCGGAGGAACCATTTCTAGAATTTGCACTGATGAAAAGAAATGCCCTAGTTGTATTCTCAACTGTCAAGCCTCCGATGAAGATGTTACTCTGGAACACGCAGACGTTAGAGCATTTGCATAGAGAACTTCACCGCTAGCTAGAAGGAGAATTTCATGCAGGTGAAAATATCAGGAAGATTGAGAGGCTGGTTGAGCAGTCTGGTCCAAACGGAGTCACCCGGACTTGGAGAAAAGTGGAAAATGATGCTTGTGTCCTCATGATGATGTTGACACCAAAGAAAATTCAGTTGATGGTTGTAATTTCCTAGAAAAGTTGATGCGTTGGGTTGTTTAATTTCTGTATGTTGTTATTTTCTGATTTGGTATTAGGTTATGTCGTTGTTATTTGTTGATGTTTAGCTATTAAGTTATGTTCTGTTATATTACGTCGTTGTAATCAATTAGGTTTGCCATCAATGAAATAAAATTTGTTGTTGTTATAAATAGACAAGTTTACAGTTGAAACTATGATGTTGCGCTAGAGCCCACATTTGGACACTTGGTACGATTGTGGCCTGGCTGGCGGCACAAACCACATAACCTCACCATTTTATCTGCTGCATCCATCTCCGTTCAAATACGGGTGCTGTTAGGGCGACCCTTTTTATTTCTTCGCATCAAATCATTATGCCACACAATTTCGCCTTCGTATGGAGGCCAGTAGTCCTCCTTTGCTACCACTTGAAAGCTAGTGTCGTAGACATTGTATAGAATATTGACTTGGTGAAGAACAGAGAGATAGTTGGTTGGGTCCAGCCGGACCTTGGAACAAGATGCTATAACATGGGAGCAAGGCATACGAAATGCCTGAAACCTTCCACAGTCACACCAAGTCCTATCTAGTTCCACTCAGTAACATCCCCTAGGCCTTCCTTTGTTGTGATCAATAGACTCGGCAACACTGAAGTGACCTTTAGTACGGTCAAAGACCGTGACCACATGTGTGTTGGCCTTTGCAGCTTCGTTCTTCATGAATGTCATTGAACTATCACTAAACAGCTGTCCAGATTGTAAGACCGAACCCCACTTGTTACGTCTGGTATCAAAGAGTGCAGCGAGCCTAAAATATGTTGACCTCACCAGAGCGGTTATTGGTAGGTTTTGGATGCCCTTGAATACAGAGTTCATAGATTCAACGAGGTTTGTTGTCATGTGGCCCCATCGCTGCCCATTGTCGTATGCCCTTGTCCACTTCTCCCATTGAATGTTATCAATCCATCTCAATGCATCTGCATTTGTAAGTTTGATCTCATCACGGTAGTATCTGAAGGTAGGCTCTGTTAGTGCATAGCCCGCGTTAGTAACCATCTTCTTTAGTCCCCTTTTCCTTGAACTCCCGCATGAAATTTTGACTGATGTGTCTAATGCAATACGCATGGCTTGAGGGAGGATCCTGCCAACCGTTCTCAGGATTGTTGTAAGCACTCTCGATTTAGGGGTGTCTATCGGAGATCAAACATAAGTTAGGTTGGGGAACAACGTATTGTCGGAGATTTTTTAGGAAAAAACTCCAACCTCTAGCAGTCTCCCCTTTAACTAGAGCGAAGGCGATAGGGAAAATGTTGTTATTACCATCCTGTGCCACGACCATCAGTAGCGTGCCCTTATATTTTCCATACAACCATGTTCCATCAATTTGAATTATAGGTTTACAGTACGCAAATCCTTTGATGCATGATTCAAACACCCAGAAGAGTCTGTGGAAAATGTCATTTCCACTAACACAAATCCCGTCTGGCGTATATGCAGGCAATGTCTCCAACATGATAACAGTCCCTGGAGCATAGTGTTTTAGTGCCACCAGGTATCTTGGAAGTTCTTTGTAAGAGTCCTCCCAATTTTCAAAAACCGTTTCAGTCGCCTTAGTCCTAGCAATCCATGCCTTCCTGTACGAAGGAATGTAGTTGTATCTTTGAACCATATGCGCTATTATTGTACTCACTTTCAAAGAAGGGTTGTCGCTAATGACTAATAGAATTTCGTTGCAGATCAACTGAGAGCTGAGCTTGCGATGATCCTTACTAGGATTTGTGATTATGCAAGTGTGATCTGGACCCATTGACCCTATCTTCCAGGAATCGCTTCGCTTCCGAAAAGATGTTGTTAATCTAAATGGGCAAACCTCGTTACGGTAGTAGATCTTGTATAGAGTCAGATTTGTTCAATCGACTCTATAATCTGTAGATAAGTTCATGTGGTATTGTTTTATTGCTCGGACACAATCTTCTTTCGTACAAAAATTGTCTCCAACTTTTAATACTCCCTCCATCTGCATGTATAGGTCGTAAAAAATATCCGTTGATGGTTCGTCCTCGCCTAAGTTGAGTGTTGTCATGTGTTGAGGTGGGCAATAAACATGACTTTGTGGTAATTGGCCTGCCTCCTCGTTGTTTACCATTTCATCGACAATGTCCTCCGCTTCTTCTTCTTCCTCGTCAATGACATCGACCTCACCTTGTTCGTTGTCGGAATCGTTAAAAACCTGAGAAACTTCAAGTTGTTAAGACAGTTGTTGTTGTTGTAACGTAATATATAACTCAACATCATTGAATCCAGAATGCAGAGTATTGTGAAACATATTACGCACATCATCATCGTCCCGAATCTTCATCTGAAAAAATTTTCATTGGTCATGCCCGTCAAAAATTTGCATTGTATACGATTTGCCCAACTGGCCCAACTGGACCGCACTGCATTTTCTTTTCTAACCTGGCTTTCAAATGTAAAAAAATTAATCTTCTATCAATTAAAAACCTAGTCACTTCCGTATCCCTAAAATTGAAACCTGTGATGGGACATTCAAATATCTCTCCATTGAGATGTGCGCTTATCAGGTATTGTGGTCTTTGAGCCATAACAAAATACGTTACTAAATTGTGTTTGGAAGAAATGGTTTACAAACTTTAGTGTTTAGAAGAAAATGTTAACTCAAGGATGTGATGATAAGCTGTATGTTTCATGTGTATTAATAGGCATATAGTAGATACAACTTACGTCTCTTGGTAGTTTAATTACTTTAGAATAGTTGAGCATTGCCTTGCATGAACCATGTGCTGCTCTGTGTTGCAAGACCCCACAACCCTGCATGGCTACACTAGCCTTGACAAAACCACACAACTCTGCATGGCTAGACTAGCCTTGACAAGACCACACAACTCTGCATGCCTACACTTGCCTTCCACTATTCTTTAGCATGCCTCTGCACTATTATTTTTGGTTGCTACAAGTAAAGTGTCTTGGGAGTTTAATTGCTTCAGAATGGTTTACTATTATGATAAGACCACACTTTTGAATGCTTTATCATTATTGTTATTATTTTTATTGGTATTATTTTTATTGGAAAAGTTTAGTCTTTGGAAGAAAATGTTAACAAAGGATGTGATCTGCGTGACAAGACCACACTCCCACGCCAAGAATCTCCCAAGGACTTTATGACTATTCTGATTCCTTTTTGCAAATACTTTATATTTTAATTCGTACTACCATGCTTTCACTTTCTCATGTGACTCTCTAACCACACTTCTCACTCTCCACGAAATAAGTGTTTCCAAGGCATGCATGACTCCACTTGTCAGACTACAAAGATCAAGAATGCATGCAAGAGAACACATAAGAGATTCCAAAGCATGCATGACTACACTTGTTAGACTACAATGACCAAGAATGCATACATTATCATGTGACTCCCCTCATCTCATTCTTCACCAATATAAATACCATCTCACCACTCTACAAATTTTTCTCATCCCTAACTCTTCTCTTCTCTTCAACTCACAAAATATTCGCATCCATCACAAAGTCTTCCTCTTAATACCAATAATGAAAAAAATGTCTCTACTCACCATGGGAAACAATCACAGAGGAACCCCCGAAAACGTTGCAAACTTTGTAGAAGAACTTTGCAACAGAGATGTGTCAACAATGGGAGAATCGACACCAGCACGTCTTATCGGACCTCGTTGTAGAAGATGCTATACCAATGCAACAATATATGAGTTGGTTTAGATTTTTTACAACACCCCTACCATTCCTCTCTCAGCCGACATATTTAATTGACCCCCGCCAACGTGCCTCTTCCTCACGGCCACATGAGCAGCCACATACCCAGCCACATGCCCAACATCATACACCTACCTATACTCAACAACAAGAAGAGCCTTACCCCTACCCTATCATGCCACCGACTCAGTCATAACAAGAAGAGCCTTACCCCTACCCCCATCCCACCTACACCGACACCACTAATGCCTATAGCCCTGACGAGTCTTTCGAACCCACCCCAGCCCACCATAGCCCCCCGCATATGAACACCTCATCTTTCTACAACCAACAACCACAATCTTCCTACAACCAACAAACCCACCCACTATTCAACTACCAAACCCCACATCAACCACTGAATCGGTACCAACACCCTTCAATGCAACATTTAGGCCAACCATACCGTCTCCAACGAACCCAACCCCCCCTTACAAACTACGAAAACATGGGCATGCAACTGGATTACGAAGGCACCGTTGGCGGCAACCCCCCCGGCTATTGGGGACAAATGCTTCAGAATTTGTCTGATACGCCGGGACCATCTCAACAGACGCAAAGACCAGCCACACCTCAACAAAATCGTGGTAGACAAAGACGCCGCGCAAGAGCCCCTGCATGTGGAACTGGTGGACGTTTAGATAGGCACGATCATTGAATTTTTCTTTACCACCCATTGTACTCATTTTTATCCTGAACATTCTTATGTTTGTATGGCTACCCTAATTTTTCATCTAATACATTTTTCATCTAATACATTTTTCATTTTACAAATTAAACAAAAAAAAAAAAGAAAGTGAACTGAGGCGTCATCCCATATGGCGCCTCCCCTGTGGGACGAAAAAATGGCACTTAGTAAATCAACCAAGGCGCCATCCCATATGGCTTTTAGGGTTTGTTCTTTAGCCTGAGGCGCCATGGGGTATGGCGCCACCCTTTTGGTGCATTTTGAAACCACGCCACTTTGGTAAATAATTGGAAATGTTATTTATTTTGGTTTTTTTTAATAAATACGTTATATTAAAAAAAATTCAGAATGAGAAGTAGTATATGCGGGTCTTATAAGACATTGAAAATATGAAGTAAAAGCACATGTGCCGATGAAACTACATGTAGATTTACAATGGTTGATATTGTTCCAATACTTTTTATGGTCGAGATTACGCAAACACTTATATATATATATATATATATATATATATATATATATATATATATATATATATAAAGTCGTCCTCAAGGCCTTTAGAAAGAAGGTCCAGTTACAAAGCAGTGAGTTACAAAATGTATAACACATATACCTTTTTTCCTTCATATCACAGATATTCTCTCACAAGAATACCATGCTAACGACTATGATCAATCCAACCTCTGACCAAATTCTATGTTGTTCCACATTCGTGAGATTATCAACCATATCCTTTATTTAAAAAGGAATGTGCACAACTCCACAAGTATTAAAATCATTTCTCAATTAAACTCCACTTTTTACTTTCTTACTAACTTGAGTGTTTGAGTGTTAATCTTGTAGGTCAGTGTTAAGGGCCAAATTGTGCATACTTTTGACTATATTTTATGGCCCTTTCAATTGGTTTCCTTGTTAATTTAGTAGAATATCTAGTAGTTTTAGTATATTTATGCTAATTTCCGATTTTATTGTACATATTGTATATTATAATCATTTTGATGCTCCTTTACAGGTATTCTTGCTTATATTGGATGTTGGGATCAATCGGTGAAGGAAAGAAGGCCTGAAAGAGAATTTTCGAAGAGTTCGTGTCGGCAAAGCGCGCAAAGCGAGCTTTTCAGCACCCACATACTGGATTCCAGAAGCAAAAGACCAAAACCGCGCTGAGCGGGATTTTCAACGCGCCTTCAACATGCTTTTTCATCAAATTCCAATAGTTAAGGTCTCAAACCGCACTAAGCGGGATGTTACCGCGCTTAGCGCACTTTTTGGGCTAATACTCTGTTTTCTATTGATCGCGCTTAGCGCGCTCCTGATGGTGCTAAGCGCAGTGCCACTTACTGCACCATATGCACTTCCTATAAATATCTTCTCTTGAAGATATTTTCCAACAACTTGTACTTTTCACTTCTCAGCATTTCTAAGAAGAGAAAAAGGGTTTTCTAGGTAAAAAACCTTAGGATTTCAAGGAGAAGTGAAATTCAAATCTTTGGAGCATCAATCCTCGATTCTTCGACTTTGATGCTATCAAAGAATCTTTTCTTACTTGTTGATCAAGCTACCATGGTGATGGGTAGCTAAACACTTTTGTGTCAAGATTAGTGGTAGGTAATCCTATATTTTGTATGTATTGATCTTGATATTTAGTTTGTGAACTTTGTTGATGGTTAATATATGGTGAAAAACTTTGTTTGCATGGTTTATATTTTGTTTTGGTTCATGATTGAGAAATATGTTCTAAGACATGACCTAAGTTTTAATCCATCAACAATCATGAGGCTAGAGATAGTTTTGAGAGTTGATGTTCATAAATATTGATCTTAAATGATATCATATTGATAGTTAGAGTGAGAGATCATCTAAGGATCAATATGATAAATCCCACAACAAGTGTTAGAGATAAACTTGTTGAGAGGATATGTGATTATATTCATTGTTAACAAGTTCACATACTTTATCGAGTAAATATGTACGAAACGGATTATCGGACCCTAATCTTGGCATGCTTTTACCAAATCTTTAAAACCAATTTCTTTACCGTTGCTATTAAATTCTTATGCAAACGATCCGTTACAAATCAACCAAAATCTTTGTTACTTTAAAGTTTAAAACTATTTCGACTATAGAACGGAGGCAATATACATACAATCCCTGTGGATACGATAAAACACCCCCGAAATACTTTTCAACAAAATGGCGTCGTTGCCGGGGATTTTTGTTTGATATTGCAAGCATTGCAATAGTTGTTAAGTTTTAAGCTTGTATAACTTTTTCTTGTACTTGTTAATTTGTTTGGTTAAGTGTGCAGACTCTGTTTATGCGAGAAAAGTTACCCACAAATCAAATTCTTTTTGATCCTGAGATTGAGAGAACTACGCGTAAGTTAAATAGAAAAACTAGACGGAGGAGGCAACTTGCTAAAGAAAGACGAGAAAGAGGAGAAAGTTCAACTTCAACACCAACACCACAGTTAACGCCGACCATGGCTGCACCACCTCCACCACCACCTGCTTCAACACCATATGTTAACAGTCTGAGACACACAGCTCAGTTCACACACAATGTCCATAACATAAGGCATTCGAAAATGAAGACGAGCATCCTTTCTCTTCTATACCATAATCCATTCACCGGTATAGATCACGAGGATCCCTTTACTCACTGGACCTAATTCTATGAAATTGCGGGGCGCGACTGGAGCCCCTGAAGCAGAAGAAGAGTCTTTGTTTAAGAGACTGTTTCCGCATTCCCTAATTGGGAAGGCAAAAAAATGGTACCTTGACCAATCAACTGCTGTTATGACGGACTGGAACATGTTAGAAGAGAAGTTCTTGGAACGATTTTTTCCATATAATCGTTTCATGGAAGCGAAAACGTCGATTGCGGTTTTCTCACAAGGTGGAAATGAATCTCTCAACGAAGCTTGGGAGTGATTCAAATCCATGCTTAGAAAATGCAAAGGGCACGGTTTTGATGTGCTTACGCAAGTGCATATTTTCAGAAATGGTCTCCAAATGGTTCACAAAACATTATTGGATGCTATCGTGGGAGGATCTTTAATTACTAAAAGCGCTGAGGAAGCCATTTCTATCATCGACAAGATGGCACTAAACGACCATCAAGGGAATCATAAATGTGGCCAACCGCAAAAGAAACCGGGAGTGCTTGAATTGGGGACTAATGATGCAATTCTCGCTCAGAAAAAATTGCTATCTCAACAAGTGGAGTTATTAACGCAACAAATGTCAAAGCTACCTCAACAGATTAAAGAGATGCAAGATTTACTGAGCAAGAATGTGCAAATAACCGTTTGTGAGCTATGTAAAGGAGATCACCCCACCGGATATTGTCCTCCGGTTGATGAAGAAGAAAATTACATGAATAATCAAAATCAACAACAAGGTTATCAAAGGAAACAACAACCTTATCAAAACCCTCAAGGATACCAACCAAGAGGGAATTGTCAAAATCAACAAGGATACCGAAAAAATGCTTATCAATCGGCAAAACCTCAAGGTGGGAGTTCAAAGCTAGAAGAAACTCTCGACCAATTCATTCAAATGTCAATGGAAAACCAAAAGACTAATAAAGCATCAATCAAAAATCTTGAAAATCAAGTCAGGCAGCTTGCAAAACAATTGGCCGATCAACAACCAGGGCCATCTTTTTTCGCAAATTCTCAAACCAACCCGAAGGAACATTGCAAAGCCATTGTGACTAGGAGTGGGAGAGAGTTGGGGGAAGGAGAAAAAAATGAGAAAAATGTTGATGTGATAATTGATGAGATTGTGGAGGAAGATAAAAATAGTGAGGTAGAAGTTGAAAAGAATGATGAGGAAGAAGTTGAAAATGAAAATGAGAAGTTAGTTGAAAATGATAACCTTGAAAAAGAAAAGATAGAAGAAAAAAAGAGAAGAGTCAAAAAGGGGAAGGAGATAGTGAATCCTATTCGTATCCAAAATCTAACTTACCCTCATGTGCCCACCAAGAAAGACAATGCAAGGCATTACACTCGTTTCATGGATATATTCTGACAATTGCAAATCAACATTCCGTTTTCCGAAGCGCTTGAGCAAATGCCCAAATACACTAAGTTCATGAAAGACATTCTTACAAAAAAGCGAATATATTCGGAGCCGGAAACAATTATCCTTGATGCAAGTTGTAGTGCAATAATTCAAAGAACTCTACCAAAGAAAGAAGTCGATCCAGGGCGTGTTACTTTGCCGGTAACAATTTGTGATGTTTATGTTGGCAAAGGCTTAATTGATTTGGGCTCAAGCATCAAATTAATTCCATTGTCTATTGTGAAGAGGCTTGGGAACATTGAAATGAAAGCAATTCGAATGACATTACAATTGGCCGACAAATCTATAACTCATCCTCATGGATTGGCTTAAGATGTATTGGTTAAGGTGGATAAATTTTTCTTTCCGGTTGACTTTGTTGTAATTGATATGGAGGAAGACGAGGATGCTCCATTGATTCTTGGACGCCCTTTTATGAAGACCGCTCGAATGATGATTGTTGTTGACGACAACCTTATGAATGTTAAAGTTCAAAATGAAGAGGTGTGCTTTAATCTTTTTGAAGAAATGAAGCATTCCAAAGATAAGCATAATAGTTTCCGTATTGATGCAATGGAAGAAGCCATAATGGAAGTCTCATAGCAAGTTCATATAGCATCTCCCTTGGAAAGAACTCTTGGTGACTCATTTGAAATACTTACCAATGAGGAAGAAAAGGAACTTGAAGAATGCTTGAAGGAACTTGAATCTTTAAAAAAGTTACAACCATGGGAAAGTGAAATGGAAGTGCTGAAGAAAGAGGTGAATGATGATAAATCTCAACTTGAATTGAAGGTTTTGCCTTCTAATTTGAAGTATGTGTTCCTTGATGACGGTTGTAACAAACCGGTTATCATTAGTAACATTTTGTCCGACAAAGAGGAAGATCATTTGATTCAAGTTTTGAAGAAGAATCAACAAGTTATATAGGTTGGGTTCTTTCCGATTTAAAGGGAATTAGTCCGGCCTATTGCTTGCACAATATCTTAATGGAAGAGAACTTCAAAGCGGTAGCTCAACCTCAACGTTGTTTGAATCCTACTATGAAGGAAGTGGTGAGAAAGGAAGTTGTTAAGCTATTGGATGCCATAATGATTTATTCGATATCCGATTGTCTGTGGGTGAGTCCTATGCAAGTTGTGCCTAAGAAGGGGGAATGACTATTATAAGAAATGAGAAAAATGAATTGATTCCGACGAGAACTGTAACGGGTTGGAGAATGTGTATCGATTATAGGAGGTTTAATACCGTTACTAGAAAAGATCACTTTCCACTTCTGTTTATGGATCAAATGCTTGAGAGATTGTCGGGTCAAGAATTTTATTGCTTCCTAGATGGCTATTTCGGTTATAACCAAATCTCGGCTGATTTGGAAGACCATGAGAAGACGGCGTTCACTTGTCCCTTTGGAATTTTTGCTTACCGAAAGATGCCTTTTGGCTTGTGCAATGCACCGACAACGTTTCAATGGTATGTACAAGCCATTTTTTCTGACCTTATTGAGAAAACAATGGAAGTGTTCATGGATGACTTCTCCGTGTTCCGAGCGTCTTTTGATTTATGTTTGAAAAATTTGGAGACCGTTCTTGAACGGTGTGTGGAAACAAACTTGGTGCTAAATTGGGAGAAGTGCAACTTCATGGTAATAGAGGGGATTGTGCTCGGCCACAAAATCTTCTCTAAAGGCCTTGAAGTGGATCAAGCAAAAATTGAAGTGATCGAGAAGTTGCCACCTCCAACAAATGTTAAAGGAATCTGGAGTTTTCTAGGCCATGCGGGATTTTACAGGCGGTTCATCAAAGACTTCTCCGAAGTTGCAAGACCTTTGAGAAATTTTCTCAACAAAGATAAATCTTTCTTCTTTGATGATGAATGTTTAAATGCCTTTCAAATTTTAAAAGAAAAACTCATCACTGCACCCATAATCATTGCTCCGAATTGGACTTTAAATTTTGAATTGATATGTGATGCAAGCGATTATGTTGTTGGTGCGGTGCTTGGGCAAAGAAACACCAAAATTTTTCATGCCATACATTACGCGAGTAAAATTTTAAATGAGGCACAAGTGAATTATGCTACCACAGAAAAATAATTACTCGCTATAGTGTATGCTCTCGAGAAATTTCGGTCTTACTTGATTGGTTCAAAAGTTATAGTCTACACTGACCACTCGGCTATTAAATATCTTCTTACCAAGTCAGATTCAAAGCAAAGGCTAATCCGGTGGATCCTTTTGTTACAAGAATTTGATTTGGAAATTCGTGACAAGAAGGGGTCTGAAAACTTGGTAGCGGATCATTTATCCCGTTTGGTCAATGTAGAAGTAACACACCGAGAAAATGAGGTCCGAGAAGAGTTTCTGGATGAAAAACTGTTTTGGGTACAAGTTAGACCTTGGTTCGCAGATTTTGCTAACCACAAAGCAGCCGGATTTATACCGGTGGATCTAACTTGGAACCAAAAAAGGAAATTCCTACCGGGTGCTAATTTTTACGTTTGGGATGAACCGTATCTTTTTAAGTTAGGAGGTGATAATTTGTTGAGAAGGTGTGTCACTAGTGATGAAGCTAAAAGTATCCTTTGGCATTGTCACAATTTTCCATATGGAAGGCATTACAATGGTTTGAGAACGGAAACAAAAGCCCTCCAATCGGGCTTTTATTAGCCAACATTGTTTAAGGATGCAAACCTCCATGTGAAGAGTTGTGACATATGCCAAAGAAGTGGCGGGATTGGAAAACGGGATGAAATGCCCTTGCAAACTATTTTGGAAGTCGAGGTTTTCGATTGTTGGGGTATTGATTTTATTGGACTATTTCCCCCATCTTTTTAAAATGAGTACATTTTGGTTACAGTTGACTATGTTTCTAAGTGTGTGGAAGCAATTGCGTCACCGAGGGCCGATGGCAAAACGGTGATCAAATTTCTAAAGAAAAATATATTTTCCCGTTTTGGCACCCATCATGTGTTGATTAGTGATGGAGGGTCGCACTTTTGCAATACACCACTCGAAAAGGTTTTAGAGCATTATGGTGTACAGCATAAGGTTGCAACCCCTTACCACCCGCAAACCAATGGTCAGGCCGAAGTTTCAAATAGGGAGGTAAAAAGGATTCTCGAAAAGACCGTGTCAAGCTATCGAAAGGATTGGTCGCAAAAGTTGGATGAAGCTTTGCGGGCGTATCGCACCGGTTACAAGGCTCCAATAAGTTTAACTCCTTTCCAAATGGTTTATGGAAAGACATGTCATTTACCGGTTGAATTAGAGCACAAAGCTCTTTGGGCATTGAAATTGTTAAACTTTGATCCGAACTTGTCTTATGAGAAAAGAAAGGTTCAATTACACAAGTTGGAAGAAATGAGGATAAATGCGTATCATTCTAGAAAGTTCTATAAAGATAAAGAAAAGGTTAAAGGGTATCATTACAAGAAATTTTGTCAGAAAGAATTTCGGGTAGGCCAAATGGTTCTTCTATTCAATTCCCGTTTGAAGTTTTTTATGGGAAAATTGAAGTCCAAGTGGTCTGGACCATTTTTTATTAAAGATGTCAAGCACTATGATGCTATTGTGATAGAGGACTTGCAGAAGAAGGAAAGTTGAACTGTGAATGACCAACGACTTAAAATCTATCTCGGAGGAGAAATTGATCAAAAAAATTGCGCAGTGTTTTTGGATGATCATTGAGATCATCTTGGATCGTCGAGCTCAAACGACGTTAAACAAAGCGCTAGTTGGGAGGCACCCCAACATTGTAAGTATTTACTGTTTTGAATTTTTTTTTATTTTCTGTGTTTGTGATTTAATCAGGCAGAATAGTCGGGTGACTGCAATCTGATGCCATACTTGACAGGCTGTGTTTCACTGAGCGTGCTTCTGAGGCCGCTCGGCGCGGTCGCGTAAACAAGCCAGCCAAGTATGGGCCTGAGTGGGAAAACGTTGGGCCTCTGGGTCTGTTTTTATTTAAGTTGAGTAAGGTTTCAGCAAAACCCTTATTTTCCCACTCATTTGCAATGGTCACCAGATTCTTCTCCCCAAGAGCTCTCAATTTGCATTCTTGCTCTCAAGCACAAATTTCTTTCTGCTCATTTTATCTCTGTCCAGGTTTGCAAATTTCTTCTTCTTTCTCTTCATTATATAGAATATTTGCTGTTTAGGGTGTGTGTGTAAGATTTGTTGCCTATAATGTTAGGGTTAGAGATTAAGTGATTTGAAATGTTGTTTGTGTAAATTTTAAGATTTTAGGTTAAATTGTTTGTAAACTGATGTTGCATATTAGAAGAACTAAAACCTGAATGATTCTGTTGTTGCATGTTAATTTTGGACTTATTGGAGTTTGAATGTTGGATTGTGGGGTTGATTGGACCAGGAACCAGAAACATTTTTAAGGATTTTCGTGAGCGGGCTCATGGCCGCGCTGAGTGCGCTTGTGTACCTTGTTTTTCATGATTCACTTTTTAATCTATCATGCTATTGTAAATATGTTATTCTATGTTTTTTTGCTGTTTATCATTGTTGAGTGGGCTTGGTTGGCTGCACAGCAGAGACTGCTTGCATGCTGAGCGTGCTGAGTGCGCTAATCACGCACCCCTGGGAGTAACATCTCCATTTCGTTCATTTTCGTTGACTGTTTACCGGTTTTTTGATGCTCTGTGGTTTAACATGAATTTTATGGAATTTTTTGGCTGGTGATTTAACCCATTTGGTGATGTTTTTGTCTATTTTTCTTTGATTGCAGATGGCTTCAAAAAGTGCTAGAGTTTGCACCGGATAGGCTTCTCAGCAAAGGCAGCCACCAATCGAGTTCGATGCTAATCAATTTCGAGGGGTGGAGCAGCAGGGACGTTACATGGAACTAACCCGTCGAAGCATTTGGACAGAGCTCATTTTTCGGATCAACCCGCAAGGGGAGTTCCGTGGATGCCAAAGTATTATTGAGGGGCACAGATGGAGTGCACTCTTGACCCCTCCTACTTTGTTGAATTATGAAATAGTGCGTGATTTCTACGCAAATGCTATTCCTCTGTAGGGGCAGGTGTATGGTTATACTACTTATGCCCAAGGGAGGAATGTTTCTTCCTCAAGGGATGTAATCAACGAGTACTTGGGTAATCCACTGGTTTTAGCGGAGGGTGAGCAGTGTGTGTATGCTAAGAGGGTAGCTAGACGGACCTGGAATTTGGAAAATGTTTGTTTGGCTTTAGCTTATCCGGGGCGTGGATTTGAGTTAAACGCGGGGGGGGGGGGGGGGGGGAAGATTCTAAAGAGGGCTGACATGAACACTACTGATCAGATTTTGACGACTCTTGTCCTACACAAAATCAGGCCAAGGAGTCACACCTCTTCCATTCCTGTGGACATCGCTTGCAAGATTTATTATATTATGGAGGAGCGACAGATTGATGTAGCGAGAATTATATCTGATGAGATCCGAGCTACGACAACTAGTGGTCATCATTTGAGGTCTAAGACCCCTTCTATTTTGGTTTTCCCAGGGCTGATTATGGGGCTGTGCACTAATGCTGGAGTTTCGATCCCAGGCGTGGTCCACAAGACCATTAAGGGGATTGTGACTGATACATGGATTCAGAGCCATTGCATGCCTAGAGTAGATCATCCACTGCCGCCACCACCATATGCCCACCCACACCCACAGCAGCAGCAGCAGCACAACGAGGTTCCACTAGCAAAGTAACCCTTTGATGAGCGGGTCGCATGCATGTACACATGGGACATGCATATGGCGCATCAAAGGGATTTTTCATTTTTACACTCATCTATGCAGGCATTGCATTTACAGGTACGCGAGCCTCAGGTGGAGCACCCTTTTCCATCTCAGCAGATTTTGACGCTTATGTGGCGTGGCCTGGGGACAGGCCTTATCATTATCAGAGGGGCAGGTTCCATCTCAAGAGGCTGCTCAGGTACCACAGGTTGAGGCAGAAAGACAGGATGCTGGTGCAGATGAGGATATGGCTGCGAACAACGATGATGATGATAGTGGAGAGACTATCTGGGAGGAGGAGGAGAGCTCTGAGGCTTCTGATTAGTGATCTTTGGTTTTTCTATCTTTTTATGTTTTATGTTTATGTTTATGTTTGAACTATTTGGATATTATTGTTTGGTTTTATTGTACTTGTGAGTATTTTATACCATCCTTTTTAGGATGAGGAACACATGCGGCACCATTGTTTGGTTGTCGCGAATTTTGGTATTATATTATTGTTGTTATTTGTAGTAGTTTTTGGTGCAATTACTATTTTAGTAGATTTTTTTTTTAATTTTGTTTGTTCCATAGTTGAAAACTTGAAGGAACTTGTGAACTAATGTCAAGAATGATGAATCATTTTGCAATTGAGTGGTAATGATAAGATCAAGTAAAGGTACCGTGCAAGGTACATTTTTATAGCTTTCTAAACTAAGCATAGAAATGAAACTTGTGATGAGTGTAATTTGTAGTCATTACTTCTTTTAAAATACTTGTTCATTTTTGAATCATTTAGAACATTGCCATTGTGAGGAAGCTTTCATTGTATAATATGTGCAGGATATCGGCATTCTTGTTTGACTCGTTCTGATTATGTTGAAATCACGCATGTGTATTAATTTTTGAAAAAGGAAGAAAAAGATCAAGGCAATTTTTGTGCATTATGAGAAAAACCACTTGACCAAATAAGAAGGATCAATCTACCGTGTGAGTGAGCGAGTATTTGTAAACCCCTTTTTGAGCCTTCATTTCAAGATCCGTGTGAATAATTGAAATGTGTAAATATTGTGCATAATTTTGAATGGGATCTTGGAATTTTGTTGTGAAACTTTTTGAACCCCAACCTTAAGTATGGTTGTGCATTTTGTTCCTTGCCTTAGATGTGTGAGAGCATTCCTAATTATCATGTTTGGTTGTGTTCTAAGTTGGGGAGAGAAAAAGGTAGATTGAGTTATCATGAAAAAAAATTATAATAAGGTGGTTTTGATTGATGAAAGAGATTGAAAGAAAGAAATAAGTGAAAAATAAAGGAAATTTGGGCATGAATTGCCAACAAAAAGCTCAATGCTGTAATGATGCCTCCAAAGAAAATAAGAAGGTTAAGGTCTTGATGTGCTTTGATATTAAGTGTGGAATGCTCTTTAGGAGTAGGCAATTTTGTTTCAATGACTTTGATAAATGACCCTTCCATGTAACCAAGCCAAGTTACAACCTTAGAAGACCATGTGATTCCTTCTTTTTCACTCTTTAATGCATGTTGTTTGTTGAATGCATAATTGGTTCCGGATGTTTGCATGATTGTTTGATGAGTGATAAAACCTCATTTTGTTTTCATCCATTGATGAATGTGTGCCTAGGTGTGATTCGATTTTGAACTTGTATTGCTCAAGAAGTTTTGATGTGTGTTGTTCACTTAGCAATAGTTTCATCTTCATGATTTGTTTAGACTTCGATAAGTTATCTTGTTGTTACTTTTACTTTTTGAACTATAAATTTGTCGTTGTTCTATTGAGTTGATTCTGAATTCTTGTTCGGGTTTCGGGTTCGTTTCTAATTCCAGACACTTTTGTTTGAGGACAAACAAAATAATAAGTTGGGGAGAGTTGTTAAGGGCCAAATTATGCATACTTTTAACTATATTTTATGGTCCTTTCAATTGGTTTCCTTGTTAATTTAGTAGAATATCTAGTAGTTTTAGTATATTTATGCTAATTTCCGATTTTATTGTACATATTGTATATTATGATCATTTTGATGCTCTTTTACATGTATTCTTGCTTATATTGAATGTTGGGATCAATCGGTGAAGGAAAGAAGGCCTGAAAGAGCATTTTCGAAGAGTTCGTGTCGGCAAAGCGTGCTAAGCGAGCTTTTCAGCGCGCACATACTGGATTCCAATAGGAAAAGACCAAAACCGCGCTGAGCAGGATTTTCAAGCGCGCTTTTTCATCAACTTCCAGTAGCTAAAGTCTTAAACCGCGCTAAGCGGGAGGTTACCACGCTTAGCGCGCTTTCTGGGCTAATACTCTGTTTTCTACTGATCGCGCTTAGCGCGCTCCTGATGGCGCTAAGCGCGGTGCCACTTACTGCACCATATGCACTTCCTATAAATATCTTCTCTTGAAGATATTTTCCAACAACTTGTACTTTTCACTTTTCAGCATTTCTAAAAAGAGAAAAAAGGTTTTCTAGGTCAAAAACCTTAGGATTTTAAGGAGAAGTGAGATTCAAATCTTTGGAGCATCAATCCTCGATTCTTCGACTTTGATGCTATCAAAGATTCTTTTCTTACTTGTTGATCAAGCTACCATGGTGATGGGTAGCTAAACACTTTCGTGTCAACATTAGTGGTAGGTAATCCTATATTTTGTATGTATTGATCTTGATATTTAGTTTATGAACTTTGTTGATGGTTAATATATGGTGAAAAACTTTGTTTGTATGATTTATATTTTGTTTTGGTTCTTGATTGAGAAATATGTTCTAAGACATGATCTAAGTTTTAATCCATCAACAATCATGAGGCCATAGATAGTTTTGAGAGTTGATATTCATAAATATTGATCTTGAATGTTATCATATTGATAGTTAGAGTGAGAGATCATCTAAGGATCAATATGATAAATCCCACAACAAGTGTTAGAGATAAAATTGTTGAGAGAATATGTGATTATATTCATTGTTAACAAGTTCACATACTTTATCGAGTAAATACGTACAAAACGGATTATCGGACCCTAATCTTGGCATGCTTTTACCAAATCTTTAAAACTAATTTCTTTACCGTTGCTATTAAATTCTTATGCAAATGATCCGTTACAAATCAACCAAAATCTTTGTTACTTTAAAGTTTAAAATGATTTTGACTATAGAACGGCGACAATATACATACAATCCATGTGGATACGATAAAACACCCCCAAAATACTTTTCAACAGCCAACTCCCCCTTCATCACATTGAAAGCTATGAACCATCACAATGGACTAAGAATCCATTATTTTTTATCAACTGTTGAATGCAGAATAGGGCAAGCAAGCAAAAATATTTATTTTCGGAAGAATTCCCTCAGGGATTTATGTCGTGTCCACAGAGATCGGTTCGAGGGAAAGAATGTCGTTCGACAGTCTCTCGCGTTAATGAGTTTGGATTAAAATGGTTTAAAACATGAAAACAGAAAAGTAAACATTAAAACATAAAAACAAATTCACTTTTCAGCAAGACAAACTTATCCGGCATGCACATAATCGACTCCTCATAAACTTAAACTTACCGACCAGTTATACTCAACCTACAATACTCCTCAATATCACCCAGCATCGTTCACAACACAGGTTATGTCTAACGCAAAGTTGAGAGAACAACCGTGTTACCATTGCCGATACTTTCGTACGCTAGCTCAAGGCACGGAGGCATTAAGTTTCTACGCCTATTGAAGATTGCTAGCCCTAAATCTATCTCTAGAATCTAGAAACTAACAGACAATCATCCCTAATCGAAGTTTGCGACGGTTATCTCTAACGCAGCCCAAACCCCGTGCATAAAGCAAAAATCAGAGACAATTACCAATAAAGATTTGTAAAGCAAGTTTTATACAACGCCATGGGCGACAAATATACATGAGATCATAGTCAATACATATACAAAACCCAAAAAAGAAGAAAAAACAAAGAAGAAGAGAAATGAACCAAAAATCTCGCGGTTTGTCAACGCCAGTCGACGATCAATCCACCCCGGATCATCCGTGTGCAAGCTTCCATGTTGTTTTCTAAGCTAATCTACTGAAAAAATGAAGTTTGATGGAGTTGGAGCAAGAATCCCCAAAACCATCCCTAAAAAAGTAACTGAAATGAACTATATACATTGTAAATTCTGCATGGTTCGCAGTGCGAATGACTCAAAAAATGGCACTTCAAGTGCCTCTGATTGCTAAACCGCATTTGCTTTCCTTCGTTGGTTCGCAGTGCGAACGAACCATTCGCAGTGCGAATGCTCGCTGACTGGTTCGCAGTGCGAACATTGGCTTATTTCTCTTTTGTAACTCTCTTCCATCCTTCGCTGAGACCTTCGCAAAGCGAACATTCGCTGCAAGTTCGTAGTGCGAACAAGACAGAAAACCAGTCCTTATTTTGGCCACAACTTCCACACTGAAACTCAGATTTACGCACGGTCGGAAGCGTTGGAAAGCTTATTCAATGCTCTTCAAGAATATGGAAAGATAGCCTTTATTTACTTCCTACAAAATTGAGATAAAAATCAATTAAACTAAGTAATATTTAAATAATACGCAATATATACACTAAAACGTAAAGTAAATGAATTTATAAACAAAGTGGGGTTTATTTGAACCGATATAGACAAAAAGTATCAATAAGTGCAACAAAACTTATATACAAAAGTAGGTACATTGTGCACTTATCATCAACTCTAGTTCTAATACATAACATTGGCGCGGGCAAGATCTGAGGACCAATTCATCTCTTCCAGAGCAGCTTCTACTTTAGACAAAGATGCATGGGCGGAAACCAAAACTTCTTCTCAATTAATTCTCAGGTGAACACATGTATCTTTTCAACTAGAGTACCAGGATATTTGAAAGACTCCAAAGCGGCCTCTATGGCCATGAATTTGTTGGAAACACCTCGAATCTTCTCCAAATAATGGTTTTTCTTGACGGTGAGATCGTTGATCTGTTCCTTGAGTCTCTTCCTATGTAGTCAAATATGACCATACAAGAAATATTTTCCTGAACCAGCAGCTCTGAATGCCAAAATAGTCGACGTCTAGTGAGTATGGAAAATCAATTCAGCCAATTATCTTTGGAAATATTCTTCATAAAGACACGAGAAATAAGTATAATCTTCATTGGAAATCGAAGATTGAAATTATTTATCCTCCCTCGAGTCAGGATGAGGTAGTAACACCGATCTTGGTTCTGATTGAACGAAAGCATGTCATTTTACAGTTCTAAACTAAGGAATCTTACGAGGAGGTTTCTCAACATGAATCTCTTCCAACCCTAGGGTGGATGCTAACCTTCCTTTGACTTCCGACTATGGAGATAGTAAGACTTCACCTATCACGACTCGGTCACATAAATCATAGCCTTCTACTTAAGCAAGGGGAATTATTTGAACGAACTTCTTGGTAATCAAACCAAAAGGCATCCCAGTTGGTGTAATAAATGTAGAAGCTCCCTTGATAGAAGGAGTAGTCAAAATTCCAACCAAAGTAGAAGCCGCCCAAATTTCCTTCCTTAATCGTCGCATCCAATCCTCACTCTTCATCGCGTCTACATTGTTAAGACTCTATTGCCACTTATTGAAAATTCCCTTTCTTTGCTCTTTTGATTTGGCATCCACCAACCAATGGGTCTTAGTGAAATTTTTTGACCGACTCCCCAATACCCCGACAAATGGGATAGTGCCACCAATGCAGCGAAGCTCTTTACAAAAATCCACAAATTAATTCTTCAAAAGATAGGTCTCATTCCTTGTAAACATATGATCTCGCCCCCATCAAGTAGTGAATCTGAGTCGAATACTTATGAAATATGTTCGAACAAGCAGAAGAAGAACCATATTCTAAGCTATAGATCTTCGTGCCTCCCTAATCAGATGAGTAACCAGGTGAAATATATCATTTAAATGCTTCGTGCTATCAGGGTAAGCCTCGAAATACCTGATATGTTTCTTCAAGGAAAATAGACCAGAATCGTTTGTATAGTTAGGGTTGTTTTGAACTCTGAAAAGATGAAAGCACATCGTCGATATCGACTTACCCCCTTATACTTGCACTAATGCGGAAACACTTTAACAAATGTCCAGCTCACGAGATGTAACTAGGAGGAGCAATCAACAAGTGATTTAATACACTAACTTTAAATTCTTTGAAAGGAAGGCGGTAACCTATGAAGGAGAACATAAATTCATGGAAAGTGATAACACATCCATCATATCAGCTACTGACCCTCTTATCTTCATCAGGGGAAACACCCCCTAATCAATTGTAGGACCCACATTTATTGATACTTGATCAAATACACCTTCACGAATAATCACCTGAACATCCTTACCTTCCTTCTTGGTCGAAGTTGATGTTATCACCATTTTAAAAATATGTTGAAAAAATAACTAATGTAAGTACAATATGGAGTAGGAAAGATCGAGCGATCAATATCATGGAAGCCCTAGATAAGATGGAAATTAAGAAAAGGAAACATGGACTTCTGGTCTGAGAAAGAGGGTCAGCCCAACATGCAACACTAAGGTCGATGAACAAAATCGTCTGAACTTCATTCAACGACAACAAAAAAGCTCTCGAGGAAGAACAAGAAAGGAAACAAAAAAACTCTCTTTGCAGATCACTAACATCAAAAAAGGTAAAGTAACTCTTGAAAATCCCTTTATACTCCATTCAAGCATTGAGGACGATACAGTCTACCCCACACCACAAACGGTTGAGATTCTCTCAAAAACGGCTCGAGTACTCTAAAGAAGGAGTAACGTCATCGCTAGATAGCGAATAAAGGTGTCTCAGTCACTATCACTATTATGTTACGACTCCCAATAGGGGGATTTAATGCGCCTATTACCAAAAAAGACAGTGTCCCATCTAGGACTTCCACATCCATGATTCTCGTGGCTAGTTAATAGTACATGTCACAAACTCTCGCCCTACAAAGTAGACACAAGAGTCTGGATGCAACTGTTTTAGACCGTCCATAAGGCCCATAAGAAGAAGGCCCAAATAATCTCTCACGAGTATACCCTACTAACGACTTAGACTAATCCAACAGATAACCGCATCTTGCACTGTTCCACACATGTGTGGTTATCAACCATCCCTCTTATTTAAAGAGAAAAGCACATCACTCTACAGGTGTTAATATCCTTTCTCATTCAAACTCCATTTTTCACTCTCTTATTGACTTGAGCATTAGAGTGTTAACCCTGCAGAGAAACCTCTTCTCCACCGCAACATACTGTAAATCCATTATTTTCGATCAACTCAAGTTCTAATATATATATATATATATATATATATATATATATATATATATATATGTTTACTTTAATATTATACACTCTACTTTTGATTTTAGGGATAGTGAGAATACCAGTCTATTGGATTTGACTCTCAAACTCGAAAATGTCTTAGACCACAATAATATTTGAAGGTGGGTTAAGATTGAATATCGTTCTCCCTCGTTTGATGTTTATGGAAAAATAAGGTTCAATATCATTATCACAAGTGTGAGATATTGGATCGAACTATAGTGTTGTTGACTGAGATGTGTCAATTGGGATAGCTTTCAGGATTCGCAAGTGTGAGGCCAATTGTGTTATTCACTTGTAATCATTTGTAACATTGAGTAAATGAATAGAAAACAGTTAGCCCAAATCCTTCTTCCATCTTTCTTCTTTATCTTTTCTTCTTCTCTCTTTAGAAACCTAACCGTCTCATTGTTCATCAAGAAACTTCGGTTCTCATTCAAAAAAATGTTGAAAGGTATCATTTGTGATCACAACAGCAAGACATGTGATGATGTAAAAACAAGGTTTCACACAGTTCATCATTGCGAGACTAGGGGTCTAACAGAAGCAGACAACACTTGAAATATCAAAAAACGATATACTTAAAATGATGAAAGTTTCAATACCAATGGTGATGATGAAGTTATAATTGGCATATGTTAAAACTATGTTGTTTAGGTTATTAAATTCATATCCTTTCTATGTTAGTTATGTTTATGGATGTTGGTGTACTATCATGTTTATATTTACATTATCTGTGCCATGTATATGTTGAGTATGCCCGCTAAGAAAATAATTCAATATAATGTGTTCTAATAAAACAAACTAGGAATCCAAAAATCCTAAGTCATAAAACAACAAGTCATAAACTAAGTGTGAATCTAAGCGGCTCCACCATGGAAAGGTGGGAAATCCACACTACTTTTTCATAAGCCTCACCATCTTGGTTGATCACACCCACAATGTCATTTCTAACAAGGGCATTCATCTGCAACTCCTAGTGATTAAACAAAATATATGGTGCAGACGATGGTGGTACAAAATCTAAAGGTCTGATTGCATCTGAAGGTGGTGGTCCAATAACCAGGGCCGGCCTAAATATTTCGGAGGCCCGTACGAATTTTAAATTGAACTCGTTATAAATAAAAATATTTTTGTTAAAATTATTATATTTGATAAAGATCAAAAAATAAATGAAATGTAATATAGACTCGTTATTCATATTATGCAATTGTAGTGAAACAATATTCTATTTAACTAATGTCACGTAGCTTAATGTTAAATGTATTAGTAATTAATAATAATAATAATTAAGTTAAGACAATTAAACTAAGACTTGAATTAAAATTTTGTTCATCATAATTCATGTAAACTAGCTTGTTGTTATTCTACGGTGTTTAACTGATAATATGTCAACCATATATGAAATCAAATTTTTTAATTCAGTATGATGATAAAATGTTAGTGTGAAATTTAAAAAATCATTCTTTGTCTGCCCAAATCATGTATTAGTAGTAACTAATAGTAATAGTATATAGATATATTTAAGTCCACTCGTTGGAAAATATTGAAGAGATAAAGTTTCAATATTAGTATATAGTGCAAACCTTGTATAAACTTTAAACATATAGCATTGTATAAACTTTAAATCTTTTTCATTAATTGTTAGTTCAAAGTGTGTGAGTAGAGGCCCCATAAAATATGAGGTCCTGTGCTGTTGCTCATGTTGCACAGTTACAGGGCCGGCACTGCCAATAACTACACAAGAAAAAATGAAGAAAGTAAGTAATATGATGTAAAACAACTCTAGTTACCTCTCCAAGCATTAGCTATTAAATATCTCATTTGTTGTCGTTTCTTGCAATGTAGTGGGAGAACTCGTCATGTTCTATCTAAACCACGAATAAACATTAACTGGTACATCACAAACTCGTTGTGGGATGCCATGAACACAACCGAATTGGCAGAGATACCTCTCAGGAAGGTAAGTTATGATAAATGAATCTCAATATAAATAGTTCAAGAATTATGCATTGTAATCAAACTCTTGGTTCACTTGATGGTTAGTGTATGGTGTCAATATGACATCATCAAGGGCCAGTGTGGAAAGTTTTGGTTCACTTATTACCTAATCGATGAATAATAGAAACATCAGCTCCTCTAGCCCTCAATGAAAATTTAAATAATTCTATAATATTAATACTGCAAAATTATTTAAATAACAAAAATAACTATAATACCACATTTAGTAAAAAAATGGTATACCAGAAATCCAAGTCCATACCACAATTTTCCACCGCATTTATCAATAAATGTGGTATAACACATATATTAATAAGAAAAAAAAGGAAATGTATTGACTGTATAAAATATTTTACATTATCAACCAATTACAACCATGTATTCAAATAAAACATATTTTTATTTTAAAAATATTGAAATTACATGACAATTATAAACATTTTGATTGGTTGCATGTGTAAAGTTTTAAACCTTATAAATAATATGTGGCACCCCAACTTTAATACCGCATATTATTTCAAAATGTGTAATAACCTAAAAAATACTTAGATTTATCCTTTTATATGGCATTTTTATTAAGACTTAAACGTATTTTTAATCCTACAAATTTAAATTTTTTAATGTTTTAGTTTTCTATTTAAAAAAACCTTTTGGTCCTATTATTTAAATATTTTGGGGGTTTTTTCGGATCTCTTATTTTGTTTTTTTTTTTACAATTTAATTTAATTGGCGGCATTTACATATCAATGCCATCTTAAGATATTAAAAAAGATTAAAACAAAAAGAATAAAATGCATTTAAATTTTTATATTAAAATATGATAAAAATGCAGTACATATATACAATATATCTAAATATGCGATAAAGAAAAACTTGTGAATGTACATAATTAATTGTAGAGAAAATACAAAATTTGACTTAACTTTTTAAAATATGTTAATTAAATAATTTTGTTATTATCTTAAATATATTGTATTAGGGGCAATATATTCATTTCACATGCAATATACGAGTGTAAGGCATAAATCTACGGGTGCTGGTAAAAAAAACCTCAACGTTTCCATATTGTAGGCCCATCACATATTTGGACCATTTTTTTTAGAACAAAAAATTTGAGGAATTAACCTACTACCCTCTCACTTTAACTTCACGTTCCCCCAATTTGTACAAATATCACATCCCCTCAATTTGTACAAATAAAACAACTGAAAAAAAATTCTCTCTTAAAATTCAAAATTTACTGTTCAGGAGTGGAATTTTCAAATTTCATAGGAATATTAGAATTTTCAAAACAATTACTGAAAATTTCAAAACAAATAAGTTTTTCTCAGAAATTTCATAATTTCCAGTATTTTCTACCGGAATTTTTAAAATTTTCAGTACAAAATCTAATATTTTTTTACCGAAAATTTTAAAATTTCCGATAGTTCAAAAAACCTAGTTTTGCACCGAAAATTATGAAATTTTCGATAGTTTTAAAAATCCAGTTTTGTACCTGAAATTTTGAAATTTTCAATAATTATAAAAAATTTGTTTTATATAGAAAATTTCACAATTTCCAATAGTTGTCATTGTTATTTTTTTTCTAATATTTATTTTTTTCTTCTTTTGTAGTGAAATCCAGAGGCAGAGACGGTACTATTGTAGGGAGAGCTGTGGATCGAGCATCAGATCATGGTAGAGCTTCCAGGGGTGCTGATGTTGAGTCTTCTCAACTACGGGCAGGATGGGTGGTCCCCACCGGTTTATACCGGAAGTGGATGACTGAATAGGCTCATTTCCGGGAACCCCCTTCCACTCAATGCCGTGGAGTTAGATCAGCATAACAGGCTACATATGAGGTGTGGTCAGATGTTCCTATAGTTGATCTTGTCGGTGAGCCGGTGGTTGAATCGGTCGTTGGGTCGGTGGTTGCTCAGGTTCTTGATCCAATTGTTCAATAGGTTGTTCATGAGGTTGCTTATGAGGTTGTTGAGGAGGTACAACCAAATGTTGTTGGTGGTGGGTCGGGCCCATCGGTTACTACTGACACGGAGGTTACGGCTCCTTCGACTGAGTCCTCTGTGCACACTGATGGAGGACTCCCTAGAGGACCCATCGACCGGTCTGTGCTTACAGAGTATGTTAAGCATGTGGCCTTACGATTATGGCAGGGCGAGGTATACGTCTTTTATATTTATTTTTTATTTTTGTTTATGTATGTTTGTCATAATTAAGTATCAACTAATTTGTTTATATTTTGTTGTCACATGAGCGACCCACACTGAAGATCACATCTCACAGGTCAAAGATGAAGGACTTCCCGAAGATTCTGATGCCTAAGCAGGTCAGTCGAATTATACGGGACTTCCAGCTGATTGATTTCGCCCACTGCTCACGCACCATGATGGACGCTCCATTGCTTAGTGCCTTTGTTGAGAGTTGGCACAAGGAGACATCATCATTTCATCTTCGCTCGGGGAGATGACTGTCACTCTGGATGATGTCTTCGCATTGTTCCATCTCCCTATTGGAGACAAATTTTGGACGACTCCGATTCTTAGCGTGACCACGACTTGTCGGGTTGTGTCATATGATTTGAGTTTGTCTGAGACGAAAGTGCTGCAGGAGTTTGGTGAGACCAAGGGTGTGCACCTTCGTATGCATTGGCTTCGGGAGATATATGACTAACTAGTAGTTGTTAGGAAGTATGAGGTTGCCGCTAGGGCGTACATGCTACATATAGTAGCATGTACTCTCTTTACGGATAAGTCTAGTACTTATGTTGATGCCCGATACTTATGCCTCTTCAGTATCCTCGAGGACAACAGTTGGGTTGGAGGTCTGCTGTGTTGACCCAACTATATACAACCTTTGGAGTGGCGATGGTCTTTGAGACCAGACAACTTGCTGGTTATTTGAGTCTGTTACAGGTATATTTGAGATTATTATATGTTGTTGCTTTCGTATTTATTTTTTACAAATATTATTTCTAAATTATTATTTGTTGTGTCTGTGTTATGATTTTAGTGCTGGATATATGAGCAATCGAGGAGTCGTCATTGTATTCAGGTTATATGCGGTGGGAGACCATAGTTGCTAGACACTTTCCTGAGAGGTGTATGTGACAGTATGGTTATGTTTAGGGTATCCCACGACCAGTTCCAGATATTCCAGCTTCAAGGATTGACTAGTGGTTTTAGAGTAACTTCCTCAACTTCGGTCGTGCCATTAGAGATCGAGCGATCACTATTAAGAACCCCTCGCACTGTGAGGATGGTTACTTAGAGTGGTACCTCACTGTATCACACCCTCGCATTACCCCACCCCGACCAATGATTGGCCTTCTTATGACCGGGTACCTGTTGATGACGTGATAACGCCGCCTCCTCCAGTAGATCACGCCGATTACTAGCAGCACTTCCAGATGATTGTAGTGATTATGGATAACCTCATGGGTTTGGTAAACCTAGATGGTGACGTTTATACTGGATTAACTTAGGCTGCACACATAGCCCGTGGTGGGCCTATTTAGACATCTTTTGTATATTTGTATATTATTCAGACATCTTTATCATAACACATTTTTAGCTAATATTAGTGATCTTCCTTAAATTACAGTGTGAACGTTAACTAACATTTGACAATGGTTTCCATACTTAAACAGAAAACACTTAACATTACAATATGATTAATAAATAAGAAAAACCTAAACACTACCAGACGCTTCAGGACGTTTCAGCATCTCCATTATGTCGTCAATGGGTCTTAACAGCTTCACATCTAACTCGATCGGCCCCTTTGTTATCCTATGGCGAAATGATCCCCACATTTCCTTCACATCTTCGTTGGTCTTCAACTCAATAATGTTGTATTTCACCCTCCCGTTTGTATCAATTCAATCTTTACGAAACTCGGTCTTTCTCACCTTTCTATTGTCGCCATCAGGTAACAATTCATTCAACTTTGACGTCATGTCGGCAAAAGAGGTGGTGCCATCAGGAAGCTTGAACTCTACAAGGGGAGAAGCTTCGTTGAAGTACACTTTTGCATTAATCAAAATTGGGGAAGAGGAATTTTTTTTAGATGTGTTTATCAACAACAAGTGACCCCTATTTATACAATTTTGAATCTATTCTAAACCACACAAATTGTCTGTGTAATCACAGCTGCACAAAACTGTCTGCAAAATCCTGATCATCCAAAAAAACCCTAAAAATGAAACTACCTGAAATTTCCGGTATCACCACAGAAATTTCGAATTTTCGAAACATTTTGCACTTTATTGGAAATTTTGAAATTTTCGGTACACCTAAAATTCCAAATGAACTACCGGAAATTTCATTATACCTATCGGAAATTGCATACGGAAATTTGATGTGTTTTTCACCCCGAAATAATTTTGACATTATGAAATATTGGGAGGGGCTGTCAGGTTTAATTTAGGGGATGACAGGTTAAATTCTCAAAAAACTTAACAAAAAGTTAAACATGGTCATTTCTTGAGAATATATCCTCTTATCCTTTTATTTATATTTGACATTTTCACCGAGTACAATTTTATTAAAATATTTCTAATAAAAGTATTCAAATCTTTAAAAAAAACATTATGGTTTCACGTATTTTTGGATTAATATACCACATTTTACAAAAATATTAGTTTTTGTTTTTTTTTTTATTTGAGTTTTTACTGAATTTATGTGTAATGTATCAGATTTTTGAAAAAATCATGAATATTTATTGGCTTTTTGAAAAAACAGGTATAAAAGTATTGATTTTATACTTGTTTTAAAAAAACAATGTAAAAGAATAATTTAAAAAATATATATGATTTATACGTTATATTTTTGAAATAAAAAAAAGCATAGAATCATTTTTTGTACCGAATTTTTCAAATATCAAGTATAAAATCATAATTGATTCAAAATAAATTATGATTTTATACCGCTCTTTTCAAGTATTCGAGAAACTACAAAACATATCGGATTTATCAAACCTCGTTTTTATTGGCATATTGTATCAGAATTATGGTTTAATTGCTATGCACTGACAGTGTAAAAATGTTTTACACTGTTATCCAATTGAAATATATTATTCTTCCATGTTATATAATTAATTTAAAATTTTTAGTATGACTTGACGGGATGCATGATTGTCATTGGTTGACAGTGTAAAAAAATTTACATTATTAATGCATCACCCTTTTATCCTCAGAATTTACATTATGATTGTGTTTTTTTGGAGTTCCTTAGGAGTATGATGAAAAGGATGGGGTTCAGTGATAAGTGTTGTTGTTGGATAGAAGCGTTAGTGTTTAATAGCTCTATGTCTGTTCTTGATAATGGGAGTCCAATGAGGGATTTCTAAGATACTAGAGGCTTAAGACAAGGAGATCCCCTTTCTCCTTTTCTTTTTCTCTTGGTGGCGAAAGGTTTTGCTGATTTATTGTATAAAGCGGTCTCTTTAGGGGAATTTGAGGGTTTTTTTACTTTAATGATTATATTCCTTTTAATTTGTAACAACTTGCGGATGATACTATCTTGATTTGAGAGGTATTTTGGAGTAATATTTGGGTAATCAAATCTTTACTTAGAGTTTTGAGTTTGTGTCAGGTCTTTAGGTGAATTAGTCCAAAAGTAAATTATTTGGTTTGAATCTTGACTCTGATTTTTTTTATAGATAACCGCTTCTTTTTTGTCGAGAGGTTTTGGATTGATTCCCATCATTTTTGGGAATCCCTATTGGAATTAATCCTAGAAGAGTAAACTTTTGGTCTCCTATTGTTTCCAAAATTAGAATAAGGTTAGCGGTGTGGCATAATAGATTTTTTTCTATTGGAGGTAGGGTGGTTCTTTTGAATTCAATTTTATCCAACTTTCCCATCTTTTTCTTCTCTTTCTACGAGGCGTCTAAGGTGATTATAAAATATATTATAACAATTCAATGAGCATTCTTATGTGGTGGTGGTGAAGAAGTTATGAAAGTTAGTTAGTTAAGTTGGGAGTTTATTTGTTTACCTAAGGAGGAAGGAGGTTTAGGGGTTAAACATTGTGGGTTGTTCAACCTTGCTTTGTTAAGTAAGTGGAAATGGCAGATTTTAAGTGACAATTATTCTTTGTGAGCCGAGTTAATTTCTTGTAGGTATGGTAATATGAAATGGTAGGTTTTGGGTGGTCCATTTTTGAGTAAGAAGGTTTCTTTATGGCGGAAGGACTTGTGTTCTATTTGGAGTCCGAGGATATTTCTTCGTATACTAATTGGTTTTCTTTTTCTGTTTCTTGTACGCTCGACAATGGGAAATCCTTAAACTTTTGGAGACACCATTGGCTTGGGCCTTCCTCCTTTATGTCTTATTCCCTTCTTTGTTTTGGTTATCACTACAACAAAAATAACGCATTTTACCTCGGTTGAAAAAAAGGTCTTATATCGGTTTCACATGCGAGCTAATGAAGGGCGTCATGAAAAGTGCACACTTTACCTCTCAGTTTTAAAATAACTGATAGGTATGTGTAAAATTCATGGGTTTGATCCCCAGGGAGACCTTTTTTGAATTATGAAATGGAAAAAATACATGTCCCCTCAGTTTTGACATTTCACCGACGAATATTCCACATTTTCACCTTGGTTATCTCATAAAACTGACGGGTAAAACAATTTTGAGTTTATTAAATTGAATGTGGAGTGCATATTTCACTAAACCTTATACTGAACATATAACTTCTCAAAATCGGTTAGGAAAATAATCATATGAACAATTGTGTTATATTTGAAAAACAACTTACATTGATTAGTCATTTTGAAGCATCTTGTAACTAATCATTCATCTCACACTCTTTTATGGTTAAAATTTCTTCAAAGTTTCAAGTTCTTTATTCAACGCTTCCTTTTCTAATAATTCATTATAGAAAGCATAAAATTTGGTGCTTTAAAAAATTGAACAAATATGGAATAAAGTTGAACAAAAACTAGAAGTAATTGAGATTTTAACGATAAAACAGCATGAGATAAATGATGAGTTGCAGAATGCTAGAAAATATTTAATCAGTGTAAGATAAGTTTTAGATACAACATAATTTTTCATATGATTATTTCCAAAATCAATTTAATAGGCTATATGTTCATAGACCTAGTCTGCAATCCAAGGGAAGACTCTTTTGAACTTGCTTTGGCCTCACTGTCTGGTAGTGTGATTGGTTGTTCACTAGATCCTTCTCCTACAATTGGTTTTTTGAACCAATACAGTTTGATCCTTTCACTTTTCCTTCTCCTTGTTATGAGTGGTTTCTTTCCTTTCTTGTTTTTAAGTGAATCAACAACACAAGATCCAGTTTGACTCATAACAGTTGGTGGTTGGGTCTGATTCATAGAATTAGTTAGGGCAGCATCAGAAACTGCAGCACTAGGGGCAACATCAGAAACAACATTAGTTGGGGCAGCAGTTTGAGTCATATCAGTAGCAGATCCTTGTGCATTATCAGCAGCATTTCCTTGCCCACTATCATTAACATCTGCATTATCAGCAGCAGGTTGGTCCTTTTTAACTTTCCTCTACACATCAAGGATAACACACAAGTCAATGAGCTATTATTGAATTATATATCAAACAAATGCCAAAGTAAAGTAATACACAATAAGTACCTTTCTTTTAAGTGCATTGGGGTCCTGTGAGGAGGCCTTGCAAGTCAATGCATTGTGACCAAACTTGTCACATTTGGTGCACTTATATGCCACACCTGTTCTTCTCTTCCTTGCACCCTCCTCTCCAACTTCTCTTATCCTGACCTTCCTAGGTCTACCTGGGCCAGTTTTATAGGATGGTGGTAGGGGTTCCTCCATTTCAACTTCTGACCACATATCCTCACCATTGATTGGACTAACAGAAAAACCATAGCATAGGGCAAACCTTTGTCTTGTATAACATTCATCCACAAATTCTTCAGGGTTTTGCTTCCTATAGCTCAAGGCAGCTACATCATGCCTACATGGTATTCCCACTAATTCCCAAAAGTTACAACTACAGGATTTTTTGGCAATATCAACAATAAACTCTTGATTATTGAAACTATGTGTGGCTTGAAATTGACCTGATAATATGTTGCCTTAGCAGCTCCCATCATCAAGTCTCTGATCAATGATCCACCACCAAACCTTTTCTTGAAATTGGCATAAAGATGCCTAAGACACAACCTGTGCTCAATCCTATCAAGCATTTCCTTAAATACAGCCACAAGTCCCTGAAATATAACATCAATTGTGTACACATTAATTACAGAAACAACTTTAAATACATAAGAATAAGGAAGTAAATACAGCCACATGTACCTTTTGTTGATCATATATAAACACATATCTTCTATCATAGCCAATATCCTCAATCAGTAGTTGAAGGAACCATCTCCAACTCTCTTTTGTCTCATTTTCAACCACACCAAATGCCAAAGGGAAGTATTGATCATTTGCATCCCTACCCACAACAATTAGTGATTGGCCACCATATTTGGTCTTCAAGTGACATTCATCCACCCCCACAAAAGGTCTACATCCATTTATAAACCCTTTCTTATAACCATCAAAACAAAAATAGAATAATCCAAACCTTGGTTGTATGGATGGATGAGGACTTTCAACATTAATCTTGACTATGTTGCTTAGATTTACCCTTCTTAACTCAGCTGCATACCTCCAAATGCATACATACTGATTATCAGCATCACCTTCTATTATCCTCTTTGCAATCAGCTTAGCCCTCCATGCTCTTGCAACACTAATACCCACAGAAAAGCTTTGCCTTATATCTTGCATGATGTCTCTTATCCTAACTGTGTCACTTGTTTGCATCCTCTTTACCACATGCTTAGCCACCCACTTTGAAGTTGCATATTTGCTGTTCAAAACCCTAGCACATGTGTGGGTGTCTTTGAGTGTTTTTTATAGCAAAAGTGTGTTTGTGGCCCACCTTAGAGCATAAGACTAAAAACCCACATTTAGCCTTACATTCAACCCTTACCCTATAGCTCTCATTTTTCACAAAACTTATTTCCCTCCCATTGAGTACTGACCACTCACGAATTGCATCCCTAAAGTCAGCAAGTGAATTAAATTCCGTGCCCCACTTGAACTTATAATCCTTGTTGAGGTGCTCTTTCCTAAATCTTTCATACTTGGGCCTTTCATCATCACATGAGTCATCTGGATCATCACTATTCAATTCATCACTATAGTAATCATCTTGGTCCATTTTCTTTTTGGGCCTAACACTAGGCCCACCCATACTTGTCACAAGATTGCTTTTATATACTTTTATGGGCACGAGCTCATCAATTCCTTCAAAGCCATCAACTAGACCAGTTGCTCTCTAATCTTCACTGTCATCTAACCTTTCAACATCCTTATCTTCTATATCCCCACTCATCTTCTCATTAACACACCTAGGTTCAATATCCTCACAATCCATTGTTTCTGGAGAATGTTCCACAAATATATCCCCATTAACTTTCATTGCACTGAAGTATGTAGCAAAGTCGTATGCATCATCATCTCTTCTAATTATAATAAATCCCTCTTGAATGTCTAACACTTTTGTCCATAACCTAAATGAACCTTCCTTATACCCCCACCCACTCAACAGCTTGACAATGCTATCCATTGTCCAATTCGCAACAAGCAAACCATTTACAGTCGAATTAACCCCCCCCTCTGTAAATAATTTCATCCGGCTTAACCCTAACAAATTCACCCCTATGGTGAAAAGTAACATCAAAAGGTTTGAACTCTTGTCAAGATTTCAAAATCATTCAGAAACAAAAACCACATATCAAAAACCCTAATATTCCCATAAAGATTTCAAAATCATTCAGAAACAAAAAAAACCCTAACCATAGCTTTTAACCGTCAAGAAGTTTACCAAAATACATACCTAACTCATTGCGACCCCCGATTAAGGAAATGAATTCGTGGACGAATTTGTTGGTCTTCGTGTATGTAAGTTCTTCGCCGATGTTCCTCCGTCGCATCAAAATCCCCTTCGCAGCTCTTCCTCCGTCGCATCAAAACCCTAACTATTACAAGGGGGTGAAACGCAAAATATATACCCAGTCATCCATAAAAATTTAATCCAAAATGCCAACATGGACACATTCTAATGGTCAAAATGGAATCTACCATGCCACTTGGACTCTGGGGGGTTTTCTGAGGGAATCTAACTAAGATGAGGGGGTGTTTAAAAAAAATTACAGGGGCTAAAGTGAGAACTCGCTAACATTGTAGGGGGAGTTTGTATATTTAACCCTATTTTTTAAAAAAAAATAAAAGGGCGCGTCTAGGAATTATACCTCGATTTTTTTATACGTGAGTTAAAATCGTTGTCATGAAATATTTTATTTGTAATAGTGTATTTGGCCCAAGTTGTCTCAAAGTAGGTGAAGCGAGAGTTTTGAGCAATGAATCGTGGGTGTGGGATCTTGGTTTTATTGAGGTAGTTTTGAAGGATGTTGATGCTCTGTTGCTAGAGGAGTTAATGCAAATTTTACGAGATTTAAGCCTAAGATCCAAGAAGATGATCATTTTGTTTGGTGGAGGCATAAGCATTGGTTTTTGATCAAAGATTGTTACAAGAGGATTCTTGAGTCTTGTTATTTGGGGAATCTTTAGGATCCTCTTAAGGCAAAAGCCCTAGCTTGTTTGTGGAAATCTAAAGTGCCTAGCAAAATCCTTATTTTTTTGTTGGTGCCTTATTCTTAATAAGTTTCCCACGAGGATGGAGTTGGCAAAGCGAGGTATTATTGAAAGTGTTCATATTGTGGTTAGTCCTTTTTGCTTTTTTTAAAACAATAGGATGTGGAGGATTTGTTTTGTTCTTTCTCTTTTTATAATATCATTTGGACTGATTTTTGCTTATGGATTGGAGTGGATGCTTCTTCTCTTGCGGGTTTTTTGTTGGATAAGATTTTAGATTTAAATTGGACCTCTTCTTTTTTATTTTTTGGATTTGATTTTTTTGGGTTCATTTGATCTTGTAGGAACTCTATCCTTTTTAAGGGTAGTACTCTTAGAAATTTGGATGTCTTGAGTTTGATTAAGATGCTAGTTTGAGATTGCTTTAATGCTTTATTAGAAAATGGAGGAGCATTTATTGGTTGGATTGGTGTATCAATCCCAGAGCTTGTTGGGGGTAAATTGTGCTTCTTGTTTTTTGTTGTTGGTGTTATTGTTGGTTGGTTTGTAGGTTTTCTTAGTTGTAAATAAGTGAGCATCCTTTGTGCCTCTTTTAATTTCAAGTTTTTTTTTTGCTTATAAAAAAAAGTATAAAGAAATGTGAAAGGAAAGATGAGAAATTGAAAGTTCATTTTTTTAATTTCTTTTTTTTGAACATTTGGGTTTTGTTTTTGGATGAGGGGGATATGCCACCTTTACTGACCCAATCTTTATTTTTTTTCTTTCTAACCTTTAAGAAAAATGGATAGTAAATTATTAACAATTCCTATCTTTTGGTTTCCTGTCAAATAAACAAAATGTGAATACTTAAATTATATTATACCTTATATTTGAGAAAACAAATAGCTACAAAAATTAAAATAACAATTAAATTTAAATCTTTAAAATATGGCACCATTTTTTAAATATTTTATTTTATGTTAAAACAAAACAACTTAACTTGTTTTAATTCATTTCAAAAAATAATAAATTGTGATTTGCCAAATTCTTCTTTTTTTTTAATGTATTATTTTATTGTTTTTATGTAATTTTTTTAAATATAAATATCTAAAGTATAATATTGAAATATACAAATCCATGCAGGAATTAATTGAAGGTTAAAGAAACACAAGAAGGGGGTGAATTGAGTTTTAAGAATGATAGTTTTTCGCAACTCAAAATAACAACTTAAAGCAATAAATAAAATGATAAAGTACACAAGGATTTTTATCGTGGTTCGCCGTTAAGAAAGCTACATCCAGTCAACCCACCAGAGTGATTTTCCTTAGACAAAGACTTCATCCAATAATCAAATCTGGTTACAAATTGTTGTACCTTGAAAAATACGACCTCGCGAAGAAAGTTCACGGATGGATTAATAGAGAGTCGCCACCGAACTTTATTTATTCCCACAAAGGGAAAGGGAAAATATCGAGAAAACCCACGGGGAAAAGGATAGGGTATGGTCATCGCAACCATGTTGGGTTCGGAAGTCGGTTATGTAAGAAGAAGGTATTAGCATCTCCCTACATCCATCGTACTCGATGGGAACCGTCTAAGTTGTCTAGGCATGAAAGGTATTCGATATCTATAAGCATGCTAAGGGAAAGATTGATGAATGAATACTTAGGGGAAAATAAGAGTTTTTTATTATTGAGTTCGTCCAGGTTTTCAACCCAGTGCCTACATATCCCAGAGGGAATCAGAACTCCGTAGTTCGTGTTGAATTTTTTTTTGGTTTGTTGTGTGTTTTTTATGGACGATGCTAGGAGCATGTCCTTATTGAAAAGTTTTAAGTAGAAAAGCCAAGAGGCAAAAATGGTTTGAGATTTGTGAAATGTTTTTTAGATTTCGGAAAGAGGTTAGAGATATAATTAAAGTATTTTTTGATTTCTTTTGAGAAAAGAGATTTTAGTTTTAAGAAAAAAATACATGATAAAAGATCGAGGTTTGAATTTGCGTGATGGAGATTGTAAAAGGCAAACAACTTATGAGGGAAGTGACCACTTGACGTTTGATCAAGGGTTTGAGAAAAAGTTAGGTCGATTCCTAGTCCCTAATGGTGCTCCTAGTAAACGAAACCACAATCAAAGAAAGAGAGAAAGTGTTGGCATGAGGTTGATGGCGATGCTAAAAAGCAGTCGACTTACAAGTTGGGGTATGGCCTGCTATATGAATCAAGAAAGTTTTGGGTTTGGTTGATGGCGATCGTGGAAACAATCTACTTACAGGGTTAAAAATGGCTTGATTAAATCAAGAATTAGTTTTAAAAATAATTCTAAAAATACGGAAATAAGATGCATACACAATATTAATATCACACACCAAATGAATCAAAACGTAAATTGAAAAGAAAAGTGCACAGATTAAAATCATGACGCAACTACGTGAATGAAGGTCGCGTGCGGAAAAACGTGCAAGGCAACCACAAAAGTTAGATTCGGGTCTAATCATAACGATGCCGGATCGTAAAGAATAATCACAAATTGAAAAGGACAAATTGTTATCGCGTAAGCGGTCATTGCAAGTCGACTCAAGAATCAACAATATAATAAAAAAATCACAAATTGCAAATCGAGACGCGAATCGATAAGCGCAAAAAGTGGATTGTCACTACGCTAAACCGTCGGACGCGTGTAAAATCCAAATACACGGATAAATAAATATAGCACATCGCACGTAAATCGATAAACCACCACTAGCTTGCTACACTTAACATAATTATCGCAAGAGGGAACAAAAATGGTACAGATCCAAATTTATCAAAAACGTAAAACAAAATAAATTTTAAAACGTGTTAAAAAAATAATTATGCTACTAACGCAAAAGTGCGATTATCGCAACCGAATCAAACTAACACCATCGAAACATAAATAGAAATGCTAATATTATATAATATAAAAACAATATTACAAAACATATATGATATGTATAAGAAATTATATATGGGAACAGTAGAAAATATATATATATATATATGCATATATGATATATGCAAATTGAAAAAAGAAAAACATGATATATGCGTATCATATGATAATATATATATATATATATATATATATATATATATATATATATATATATATATATATATATATATATATATTATGTGAACCGAATATCAAGACACACTACCGATACCGTATATAAAAATTGTATGAAGAAAACAAAAACAAAACAAGTATCCGCCGCTATGAGCCGCTTTTGTTTCCCCTCTCCCCTCTCCTTTCATCAACAACACACTTACACACACACACACACACACATATATATATATATAAAGAAACCAAATTAGGGTTAACTCTAAATTGTAATTAATGTCTCTAATATTTATTTTTAAAGCCCAAATTAAAAAATTAGTTAAACCCAAAAATAAAAATAAAAATTTAAAATAAAATAAAAATAAAATACTAATTATCCTATTTATTTATACTAAACATTTATACAAAAATGTAAAAATAAACGGACCCAAATAAATAAAATTCGGGCGCCCAAATGCTCAAAAAATAAATTGAGTACACCAAAATGATCAGTGCAAAATAAACGACTCGGAAAAATACAACGTTTGGTTAGATTTTAAACTAAAATTTGACCTATTAAAAGGCTTTGACTGATCAAAATGTGACGAAAAATGGTCGAAAAATTAAAACGAACACGTAAGGTTTAACTACGCGAAACGTAGATTAATATAATTGACGTCTGCAAGCTCGATATTGAAATTTTCCATCCACTGATTTTACGCACAGTTGTGATTCAGTTTGACATGTCTGTCTGAAAGTCCGAGAAGTTATTCCGGGTGACATTTTAGGCACTATGCAAGATGAAATGTATGATATGCTATGCAAAGTAAAAATAAAATCAGATGCATGAAAAATTTAAAATGTCCGGACAAAATTGGGGTATGACAGGTGCCCCTATTTAATTAACTTGAACTAGATGGTATGAAAGATATCGATCTTCATACATTCGTGGTGGAAGATAATTAAATACTAAAAGACCCCGAATTTTGTCCAAGAAAGAAAGTGTGATAAGTTTTTAAAAGAAACCAGGTCAATGTCGATGTTAACATCACCAAAATGGTGACGGTAGAATCAAAACTGCAAGGACCACTGACACCAAAAGAATATTAGTAAAATCAACAAAGCTGGCTATCACCAAAAGGATGATAGTAAGCTCACAACGACTTCAAGAATTGCCAACACCAAAAAGATGATGGTTAACTCAAACTTTAACGAATGTCATCACCAAAAGGGTGATGATTGGGAATTAAGACTAAGGTCAACATCATCAAAAGGATGATAGTAAGACCCACGACTCACGGATTGCTATTACCAAAAGGATAACAACCATCACCAAAAGGATGATGAATAATTAAAAATGACAAGGATTGCTACCACCAAAAGGATGATAGTTATCACACTGAAACTTGTTATTACCAAAAGGATAACAACAAGATCAATACACAAAGATTTCTATCACCAAAAGGATGTTAGTTAACTCAATCATCTTTAAAAATCAACAACATCAAAAGGATGATGGTTGAATCAGAATGACCAAGAACACCATCACCAAAAGGATGATTTTTAGAGCACAAATTACGCTTCCTAGCACCAAAAGAATGACAGTAAGACCACTAAATTTCAAGGATCGCCATTGACAAAAGGACAATGGTGAAATCATAACTGCAAAGATTGTCGACACTAAAAGGATGACGATTCTGTCACCAAAAGGATGACACTAAAAACACACAACTCGCTATCACCAAAAGGATGATAGTACGCTCCCAATCTTCAAAGATTACTGACACCAAAAGGATGAAGGTGATGACACAATTCGCTATCACCAAAAGGATGATTGTAAATTTCCAACACCAAAAGGGTGAAGGTAATAAGATTAAACAACCAAACTGGCTATCACTAAAAGGATGATAGTAGACACACGACTCAAATGATCGTCATTGCCAAAAGGATGAAGGTAAATAACAAAGCTTTCTATCACCAAAAGGATGATAGTAGACACATAATTTTCATGACTGCCCTCACCAAAAGGATGAAATTAAGGTCGATAAAGCTTGGTATCACCAAAAGGACGATAACAAACACATACTTTAATGATCACAATCACCAAAAGGATGAAAGTGAAATAAAAACCAAAAATTTTGCTATCACCAAAAGGATGGTAGTAAGACTGGCTTGGAGAGGTCAATAAAAGGTTGAAGAAATAGAATTCATCAAGGAAAAACATCTTTATCAACAAAAGGTTGAAAGGAATCAACTCAGTGGGGAACACCCAATAAGTAAGGTAGGAAATATTCAGAGAGATACCACATGAACGGTCTAATGATAATAACTTCATCAACAGAAGGTTGAAGGAAACAACTCAATGGGGAACGCCCGCTGAACAATGCCTGGTAAGAACTCTGCTTGGAGGAATACTAATGAATGATCTAGTCTAAAGAGAACACCTTCATCAACAAAAGGTTGAAGATAACAACTCAATAGGGAACACCCATTGGCTTAGTTGAGGATCGGTCTGGAATCTCATGATTGATACTGGATCTTGGCTTATGCATGTATGCATGTTTGATAAAAGAGAACTCCACATTGGATGGAAATACGATGGAAATAAGGATGCAAATGTTAGGGATGTATATGAATTTTGGTCAAGTATGCAATGATACTTATGATGCATATGATTCATGATGCATGTTTCAAATGCAACTGGATGATTGTATAGATTGGGGATGACTCCCCGACACTCGATCTTTGATGATGCTATAATCGGAGAATGGAATCGGATGCTCTGGCTTCCGAAGTTTGATTACTTGTTGACCAGTTGTATTCGTTTTTTAGAGAACCATAACTCTTATGTCTGAGGACCAAGATAGCTTGAAAATGAGCGTAGCAACATAATCAATGCCTGAAGATCATGCTTTTGCTCTGCCATGAATGGTTGCTAGTGTCTGGCAAAATCTACTTCTCTAACTTGAAAGTACCGAGAGGACCTGCCCCTTGCAACTTGTTCTGCCCCAGTCTGTTGGGTGCTTGAAAGAATTCTGCTGGGGAACTTTGAGAGTTACCACGACATGATTTGCCCCAATATCTGAATATGGTAGGAGTATTCCCCTGATTGAGCCTTTGAGATAATTTCCCCTGATTGAGTTTTTGAGGTAGTCTTAATTCGTGTCAGCACCAACGAAAGTTCAAGTTCCTCTTTAATTGCCCCTTGTTGGAATCTCCTTGATGTAAAGTACTGATTTGCAGTTAAAAATTGTTTATTCAAAAATGGGAATTTTAAAGCGATGTTCATGCAAGTTTTGAAAAAGAATAATTTATTTGAATGATGTGGAAGTGTGTGGCGAGTGGACCATTGGTCCAAACGCAGTGCTGATTTAGCTATTGTATGAAAGATATAGCGAGAATATGACACCAAAACAGAAGATTTAGCAAATCTCTAGGAGTCAATTTACGCAACCTTGCTGTAATATGCTTTCAGAATAAACCTTGCCTTAATTAGGTCTTTTGAGGGTTGTAACGTGGCCTGGTTCACGGTTATTAAAAACAAAGGATATAAGGCTCAAAATTTGATTTGTACCCACCCCTTCTTCATGATGATCTCCAGTCCTACGTTCAGTTAATTCAACACACATTTGTCTTCCAAAAGGGATTTGACGGTGTAAGAGTGACGGTGATGATTTAAATGACAGTAACCTTATTTTGTTTTTTGGAGGTCAGTAACCATTTTGATTTTGGATATGGTGGTCACTGAATATTATTTTGTTTTTGCTGAGGATTTGAGGACCTCTTTTGATTTTTCTTTCGATCCCTAACTTTTGCATGGACTGATTTTACTTTTCGAGTCTGTTGTACCCCAAATTTTACCCTCATATATTCTAATCATTTCATATCATTCTAAGTCGGTCTCTGTTTTCGCATTTTAGTAGATATCTCATTAGTCATGCATTTTCAGTCGATTTTATCATTCCATATCATTCTCGTTCTTATTTTATTTTATTCTTAGTTAACTATTTATCTTGAATTGTTTAGAACTAATCTAGTCAATTTTATCATTTTAACTTTGTTTATATTAATTTTTAGTTTCAATTTAGCTTTAATTTCTAATCTAGTTTAGTGTTAATTTTAATTTTAGTTATAATTAGTTTAGTATTTGAACTTTATTTTATTATTTAAATTTTTGTTATTCAATTTAGAGTTAATGTAATTTATTTAGTTAATTCCAATATAGTACATCTTTTCTTTATTTATTAGTCCATTTCCATTTAGTTTTAATATGATTTACTTTAGTGTACTTTTTTAGATTAGGTTTCATTTAATTTAATGATTTTCATTTCTATTTTTTATAAAGTTGTTACAAAAAAAATCTTTACAAGTTTTCATAAAGTCCATTGTACACTTTCATTTTGAAAAATACAAAAAATAGGAATATCTCAAAAGGCCATATCCTTGCATACAAGCATAAACAAAAACCATAAATAACTCTGCTACCAGACATGAGACAAAGCCACAAAATTCCAAACGATGTATCCCCGCGCACCCTGTGCTTTACCTGCGTTTTTCTTTCATTAAAAGACCAAAACCTGCTCTAAGATGTAAAACCTGCTACCTCCCGCTTTAACTCACTGCTGCTATTCTGCAGGACAAAACCCAGCCACTGCATCAAAGCCTGCACACAAGCAACAACGACGTTTCAACAACGGCAAAAACCAGCAGTGAAAACAACCCTTCAAACAGACAAATTCGGTATTTTGAAAATAAGTGCTCAATTGGATTTAAAAGGAGGAGAAGAACAGACGAAAAAGGGGGAGGAAGGCAGTGAAGAAACTTACCTTCAGAATAAAAAACTTTGCCAACTCTCCTTCATATTTCAGGGAGAACACTTACAACAACACAAAAACTACTTCCACTTTGTTTTTCCAATCACTAACATCCGTAACTTCGGCTCCTCATTCAAACCAAACCACCATTTTTACACCTAAACAACATCCCTTTCATCATGACCGAACTTGCCTCACGCCAAAGATACATCCCTTCAACCTTTTGAACCCCTCAACCTTCAAAACCTCCGACCAAACCTCATTTCCTCCATTAATCACTCATCTGCCATACCTTCATCATTTCTCAACACAAATCCTTCTCATTTCAGTCCCTTCACAAAACCCACAACAGCAATACCTACACACTGCGAATCTCATCTGTCTTCACAAACCAAATCAAACCTTTCAACCGCGATAACCTTTTTGTTTCAATGTCAATAACATCAACTTAACAACATCACCAAACTTCCAATTCCAAAACCTCCACAACTTCCATTTTTCCTCTTCATCTTTCCCCAAGAACCAAACCTTCAATCGTCCGACAAACTTCTTTAACCTCCATCAAACAACCATGTCACAAAACCTGTAACCTTCACCTTCCAAACCAAAACGGAACCCTTTTTAACCATCAAATGTGAAACCAATTCAAAGGACAAACCTGGAACGTAAGAGGTTGAGAAGAACGAAAAACAAATTGGTACGGAAGGAGATCGTTGCTCACGGAGGAAAAGAGATTGAACCGCAAGGAAAGGTTATGTTTTCTCTGTTTGAACGATGGAAATTTTAGGATGCACATCATAACTTCTTTCTTTATTTATTGCATTGCCTTTTTTATTTTTATTTATTATATTTAATGATGATGATGAGGATTCAAAGCGTGTAATGTTTCTCTTCCTTAATTTTGTTTCAAAAGTAACCTAGCTAAATAAAAGGAAATTTTGACTTGTTGGTTCAGGATGTAAACCGTGCTTTTCTTGGGTTGTTGATGGGCCATTTAGTGTTTGTGTTGGAGCCCATGAATCACTTCCTCCACCCAAGGCCTTTTCTATTCCACGTTCCTTTTTAGTTTCTCACTTAAAGATATTTTCAAGTTTTAGACTTAGGTTCTAAGTTTTAGGATTAACATTTTTAGTTTTAGGATTAGTGAGATTAATAATTTATTTCAAGATTTAATAATTTATTTCAAGATTTAATAATTTATTTTAAGTTTAGTAAATATCTTAAGATTAATATTTTGTAATTTAGGATTAGTTTCATGAAATCATGGTGGTTAAAGCAATGTCATTCCGGAGAGAGGTTTGGTTAAATCATGGTGGTTTAACCAAACCTCATTCTGGAGAGAGGTTTGGTTAAATCATGATCCATTACGTACGTCTATCTGAGAAAACATTAGATAGGTTCTGGAAGAACATCAGAACAAAAGACTCAATCTGGAAGAACATCAGAAAGGAAAAGGCACATCTGGAAGAGCATCCAATTTCAAAAGCGACCAACTCCTTCTCCAACATAAACTGAAAACCATCCATCTCCATCGCCAACTCATTTCCATCAATAACCGCACCATAACTAGAACCAACAACCAGTTTCGGAGTAGTGAAGAAGAACGGAAAGGCAGAGAGAAGGAAGAACGAATTAGGACTCTACCTGTTTCCCAGTTTGTCGTCACGAACGGTAATCTCTTGCTTCAAACTTTGATAACTTAATGCAATTATTTTAGTGTTGAGTCTGATTCTGAAATTCGACTCCAGTTGTTGTTTCGTCCATTAACGTATGCGGTTTTGTTTCTCGCGTTTGCCTTGTTTGATTTCCGTGACGAGATGGCCGTGCGAACAAGAGAAAATAGTGGCGAGATAGATAAAGAGAGAGAGAGAGAGAGAGGGAGAAGCCGTGCGAGAGAGAGAAACCAAAATGGAGAGCCATTGAAACACGAACGATTGAGAGGTAGAGACGATCGAGAGAGAGAGAGAGAGAAGCAGAGGAAGTTTGAGAGTGTGAAGCGAAGAAGGAGAGACGACGCTAAGATGAGAATGCATGATAGCCGAAGGTTTTGTTTCGAACCTGTATTTGTTCGTTCATGAGTTTGTTTGGGCCTGTGGACCCATTTGAAGTTATATCTGCACATCCACACGCTTCAAAAAAACCCCTGACCAACTCCATGTTAGTTTCTAGGTTTTATTTTTCTTTTATTTCAGCATCAATATGAGTCAGGACCCATGATCCAGCAAGACCCGCGTCCCCAGTGAGTGGGCCGGCTTCCTGCACCCCCAGTCCCATTCAAGTATTTGTTTAGTTAATGTATTTTTATTATTAATAGGAAATTAGTTTACTTAGTTCTTTTAAATTAGATTGTGGTTTGGTTAATTAATTAAAATTAGTTTTTAGAAATAGTTGATTGGTTTTATTAGATTTAGTTATGACTTAGTCAAATAGTTTTTTAATTAAGAGCTAGAATTAGAATTAGTTTAATTAGAATTAAATCAATTAGTTTTTTAGTTTAATTTGTTAATTAGTTTTTAACCAGATTCTATTTAATTCTTGGACTAATCTTAACTATCCCCGTTTCGTTCCAATTAATTCTTGATGTTTAATTTCTATTTTAATTTCTGATGCATTTACTGTATATATTGCTGTACATATTTACCTTACACTTGACACCAGAGTTTTCCTCCTTGTTTCCATATTACTTCTTCATTTCAAAGGAAATGAGCCCATCAGTTGACTGCCATGTCATTTAGGATAGCCTTGTTCCTTATTCCCTTTATCTCACGCCGCCGCGTGATCGAGACTTACTTCTTCCCCGTTTTGCCTAGCCTTAGGTTTGGAGTCACCGCACTCCACGTCCCTTGGAACCTTGACCACTGTCAAGAGTTCTTCACCCCCATTGAGGAGAACTATGAATGCTCTGATTCCATTCCCGTCAGGATACGTAGGCACGAGATGCGATGTCTTGGCGAGCGTACTTAGTGTATATATCCCTAGGTCTTTACCTTAGCACTTTCCCTTAGCAAGCAAACTTTAACATAACACAAACAAACAAGAGGTTCCCGTAGAGTACTACGGATACTTAGGGTGTTAATATCTTCCCTTAGTATAACTAACCCCCGAACCTAGATTCTCTTTTTAGGGTTTTCGTTCTTTACCCTTTCCTTTGGATAAATCAAAGTTCGGTGGTGAATTTCAAAGATGTGTGATTCATGTTAATTAATAGCTTGATATCCGATTCTCACTACAATAGAGTCCATTGGGATTGCCTTGATTTTTGCCTAAGTCTCCCTTTGAGGTGTTCGACTTAGCAGGCTTTTTGATTTTTTTTTTTAATTTTGCTGAAGGATTGTGACTGCCAAGTCATTGGTCATTCAAGAACAATTATCAGGTGGTTGATCCCTAGATGGGATGTGTTCATCTTGTAATTCGAATGTGCGGTTAGATTAACTGAACACTACCCTGCCCCAGGTTAAGCGTAAGGTTTTATAGATCTGAATGAAACTCTTGCTTCTAGGCTCGAAGTGTTTAACTAGGGGATGACTCCTTATTTCTCTAGTGTTTAGGGATTTGAAACAATGCTTGTACATCATCAGCAGGTTTTATCCAAAAACATACCACAACAGTTATGGGTATTTCGCTTTCATCATCCTCCCTCCAATCTTTGCTAAAACAACAGTTTGATAAAGAAAGTGAAGTGGGGAAATATATATATTTTTGTGTATTTTGTGACAATATGAAAAAAATGAGTGAATATGAAAAGACTAATTCAAAACGTGCGTAATCATTTCATTAATAAAACCAAATACAAATAGCAATGTTTAAGGCAAACAAGTACCTAGACATACAAGAACAAAATACAAGAATGCAAAAAATGGAATCATGGCATAATGACTGCCTTCCTCGGGGAAAATGGTATTCCTTTCTTGACTTGAACTAAACTGGTGGCGACAAGGGATTGGTTGTGACATTTGGAGTCCTCTGAGTGAATGTGAGGATCTTCGACTCAATCAGGTCTTGAACTTTGTGCTTGAGGGCTCCGCAGTTCTCAATTGTGTGCCCTAGAGCGCCTTTATGATACTCGCAATGAGCATTAACATCATAATCTGGAGGAATGACAGTTGGCGGAGCTAGGTCTCTCGGGGTAATCGCCTCATCTTTCAGTAGTTGAGAAAAGACTTGAGCATATGACACAGGTAAACAATTAAAGTTTCTTTCTGGCCTCCTCATCCTTTGTTGATTAGGTTGACACTGCTGTGGAGCTTGTTGTTGAGGTATCTGAGTAGGGATCTGAGCTTGAACAACAGGTTGATAAGGAATTTAAGCATATTGTGCAGCAGCAACATACAGATACTGGAAGTAAGGGATTTGAGTAGGAGTTGGAGCAGGAGCTCTCTGTTGAGCTTGTCCCCCCTAAGCAGAGATAACATTCGTTTCGTCCTCCTTTTTTTTGTATCCATTGAATGGCTTCTTAGCTCGAGTCTGACTGCTATAACCTCCTTGGATCTTTCCACTTTTCGGACCTTCTTTAATCCTCTCACCGACGATTACCATGTCAGAGAACCCAGAAGACACACTGCTGATCAGCTTTTCGTAATATGGGCCTTGCAAGGTGCCCATGAAAATATCAATCAATTCACAGTCTAAAAGTGGTGGATGCACTCTTGCAGCTAGCTCTCTCCAGCGTTGTGCGTACTCCTTAAAATATTCATTGTCCTTTTGAGCCATACTCTGAAGTTGAGTACGATTTGGAGCTAGATCAGTGTTGTATTTGTTTGCTTAACAAAAGCTTCAGCTAACTCAGCCCAAGTATGTACACTACTGCTTTCCAGTTGCATGTACCATTCTAGCGACGCTCCCGATAGGCTATCTTGGAAGCAATGGATCATCAACTTGTCATCCCTGACATGGGCAGCCATCGTTCGACAGTACATCTTCAGATGAATATTAGGACAACTGAGACCCTTATATTTTTCAAAATTTGGCACCTTGAATATAGAAGGAATCACAACATCTGGCACTAGACACATCTCCAAAGCATTCAAAGAGGCTGGGTTATTTCCTTCTAAGATTCGGAGTTTTTCAACTAAAGTACGACACATCTTGATGGCTTCAGAATCTTGAGCAGCATGAGGAATGACAATGGGGATAGCCTCATGATAATCTTCTGCGTTAAACTCATCTTGTACATTCTCTTCAGTACAGGGAACATGAATTTGAATAACAGAAGGTTGAGCTTGTGTGATAGCTCCAACAGTGACCCCATATGTTGGTTGGGTAACAGCTCCTTCAACTACAGGAGTGAAGTTCATAGGCATTCCATAGATTATGGGATTGGGAATGGGAACTGAAAGCCTTGAGTGCAAAGTAGATCCTTGCACAGGGACACTATTGTTTGCGGCAGCAACCTCACGCAGTTCTTCTTCCTTTTGGGCCATAGTTATGGCTTCGAGAATCTGGTCAATCTTGCCTTTGATTGAGTCAGCCTCTTCTCTGAAAGCAGCTTGTTCTTCTTGAATCTGGTCTATTACTCATCTGGTATTGGCTCGAGTTACGTACTGATGTCGAGGAATTAACTTGATTTACTGAGGATAGAATAAAGATGAAATGAAATGAGTTTTTAGTTTTGTAATGCAAGATGCAGGATGAAATGATATGCATGGATGTAATGTTAAAATGCAAGATCCATGATCACGAGATCCGTCAAGTCTTTGAAGTAATTCATGGCAACGCGTAAATAACCAAAATATCTAATCGCAGGATCTCATAAGTCCAAGGTACGGATGGAGGATAAGGCTGGCCACTCTCCTCACAAGGATCTCACCAGGTAGGATCTAGAGTTTTAAAGGAACCCCAAAATCATAGATCCATATAACTGTTCATCAGACACGCCATGAACATGACGGTTGATGACTCCATCATATGAATCTCTTTCGGGTGAGGTCTTCGAATTGAACTACATGAGGAGAACTCCTCGGTGCCCCATACTACGTGACCATCAATCCTAGTTTTGGCCAAACGGTTCAAGGTTCTAAAAGGTCCTTAGAGTCATAGATCCTAATGAAAATGTTGGTCATCCACACCAAAAACTTGACGGTCGCCAACATCCTCATTAGAATCTACTCTAAGAGAGGTTCTCATATCGAACTACGTGAGGAGGACTCCTTGTTGACCCATACTACTCAACCTATCCTATCTTATGTGTTCACTCTAGGCTCGGGTATAAAGCCTTTCCCATAAGTTTGCAATCATAGCCTTTTCCATAGTGCCAAGGGACCACAAATATATATAATATGGAAAACAAAAAAGGCAAAAGAAAATAAGCAAGCAAGATAAACGAATACTCAAACATGCGAAAGAAACAACATAGACTAGGCTTGACTTGCTTAGGGGTGAACCAATCCCCAGCAGAGTCGCCATCTGTCGTACCTCAAAAAATACGACCTCGCAAAGAAAGTTTGCGGATGGACTAACAGAGAGTCGCCACCGAACTTTATTTATTCCCACAAAGGGAAAGGGAAAATATCGAGAAAACCCACAGGGAAAAGGATAGGGTATGGTCATCGCAACCATGTTGGGTTCAGAAGTCGATTATGTAAAGAGAAGGTATTAGCACCTCCCTACATCTATCGTACTCGATGGGAACCGTATAAGTTGTCTAGGCATGAAAGGTATTCGATATCTATAAGCTTGCTAAGGGAAAGATGGATGAATGAATACTTTGGGGAAAATAAGATTTTTTTATTATTGAGCTCGTCCGAGTTTTCAACCCAGTGCCTACGTATCCCAGAGGGAATCAGAACTCCGTAGTTCGTGTTGAATAAGTTTTTGGTTTGTTGTGTGTTTTTTATGGACGATGCTAGGAGCATGTCCTTATTGAAAAGTTTTAAGTAGAAAAGCCAAGAGGCAAAAATGGTTTGAGATTTGTGAAATGTTTTTTAGATTTCAGAAATAGGTTAGAGATATAATTAAAGTATTTTTTTATTTCTTTTGAGAAAAGAGATTTTAGTTTTAAGAAAAAAATACTCGATAAAAGATCGAGGTTTGAATTTGCGTGATGGTGATTGCAAAAGGCAACAGACTTATGAGGAAAGTGACCACTTGACATTGGATCAAGGGTTTGAGAAAATGTTAGGTCGATTCCTAGTCCCTAAGGGTGCTCCTAGTAAATGAAACCTCAATCAAAGAAAGAGAGAAATTGTTGGCATGAGGTTGATGGCGATGCTAAAAGCAGTCAACTTACAAGTTGGGGGTATGGCTTGATATATGAATTAAGAATGTTTTGGGTTTGGTTGATGCCGATCTTAGAAACAATCGACTTATAGGGTTTAAAAATGGCTTGATTAAATCAAGAATTAGTTTTAAAAGCAATTCTAAAAATACAGAAATAAGATGCATACACAATATTAATATCACACACCAAATGAATCAAAACGTAAATTGAAAAGAAAAATGCACGAATTAAAATCATGATGCAACTACGCTAATGAAGGTTGCGTGCGCGAAAACGTGCAAGGCAACCACAAAAGTTAGATTCGTGTCTAATCATAACGATGTCGGATCATAAAGAATTAGCACAAATTGAAAAAGACAAATTTCTATCGCGTAATCGGTCATCGCAAGTCGACTCAAGAATCAACAATATAATAAAAAATCACAAATTGCAAATCGAGACGCGAATCGATAAGCGCAAAAAGTGGATTGTCACTACGCTAAACCGCCGGACGCGTGTAAAATCCAAATACATGGATAAATAAATATAGCACATCGCACGTAAATCGTTAAACCACCACTAGCTTGCTACACTTAACGTAATCATCGCAAGAGGGACCAAAAATGGTACGGATCCAAATTTATCAAAAACGTAAAACAAAATGAATTTTAAAACGTGTTAAAAAAATAATTATGTTACTAATGCAAAAGTGCGATTATCGCAACCGAATCAAACTAACACCATCGAAACATAAATAGACATGCTATTAAAATTATATTATATAATATAAAAACAATATTACAAAACACATATGATATGTATAACAAATTATATATGGGAAACAGTAGAAATATATATGCATATATGATATATGCAAATTGAAAAAAGAAAAACATGATATATGCGTATCATATATATATATATATATATATATATATATATATATATATATATATATATATATATATATATATATATATATATATATATATATATATGATTATTTGAATGCAGTTCAAGATTTTATCACATTTCCCAAATGGTTTCTAACAGAATATGTTAAGAGACTAGAACATGATATAATGGTTCTTCAAAAACCTTGGGACACTGGGAAAGAGGTTATAAATTCACCCTTCCCTCCTAGCCAATCTTTACAAATAAGCCCTAATATAGAGGCCACAACCTTCTTAAGTCTCCAAAAGGTAGATTATAATCAAGCCACGATTAGGGAAATCAATGTTATTATTAAATCCCAAAACTACACAAATTCTTATTTAGTGTGTGTAGGTGATCAGTTAATTGCCATGGAGAATGACTTAATTTCCTTAAGAAAACTTATAGAAGAACAAATAGCTCAATAGAAAACGATTATAGACCAATTACAAAAGGGAAAGCAAACTGAAATTCAGGAAGACATTCCCTTAATTCAACCTCCCACAAATATTACGGACTTTAAAATGGAGGACAATACTAAGTAATTTCTTAGAAATGGAGGACAATACTAAGGAATTTCTTAGAATTCTAGATCAGAAACTTAAAGGAATAAACATTTCTATTCTGACAGAATCGTATTCTGACCTTGAGGAGAATAATAATATTAATGACCTTAACAATATGTTTTCCAATATGAACATTGATAATAATGATACCATAAACCCGGTTTATGCTCCTAGGCCGGTAGAAAAGTATTACTACCACAGACCTTCCCCTCAAGACTTGCTCCATGAAGAGCCAGAAACTTATTAAAATTCCTATTCAGGAAAAACCATTTATGAATGGAACATAGATGGTTTAAATGATAAACAAATCTTAGACATGATTCATAGGATGATCATGTACTCCACTGTCTGCAAGCAACAAGGAAATTCAGACAGTACTATTGCTACATTTATAGCAACGGGGTTTGTGGGTCAACTTCGAGACTGGTGGGATCATTATCTCACAGAGGCTCAGAAGAAAGAAATCTTAACCCATAAAAAGATTGTAAAAGTTGAACCTACGTCTACTTCTACAGTAGTTGTCACTAGTACTTCTGTTGTGACCATAGGAGAAGAAGATGCAATTTATACACTGTGTTTGGTTGTTCTACAACATTTTGTAGGAACAAATATGACCATATCTGAGAAGATAAACACTCTTCTCCAAAACCTTAGATGCCCTTCATTAGGACATTTCAGATGGTATAAGGATACCTTTCTGTCTAGGGTTTACCAACTTAATAATTCCAGCTCATCCCATTGGAAATCAAAATTTGTTGATGGCCTTCCCCATTTCTTTGCTGAAAAGGTTAGGCAAAGTTTAAGAAACAAAAATGATGGGATCAATATTAACTATGAGTATTTGACCTATGGTCAAATAATATGTTGTTGCATCAATGAAGGATTATCCCTATGCAATGACATTAAATTAAAAAACCAATTGAAAAAGCAAAAGATGTAAAAAAAAAACACCAATTAGGTGATTTCTGTGAGCAATTTGCTTTTGATATTAATAAAACCTCCAAACCTAACAAAGAAAAACTAAAACTTAGGAAACCCAAATCTTATAAAGATTATAAGAAAAAATATTACAAGGGAAATCCTTATAGAAGACAATATCCTGGCAAACCAGAGAAAACCAAAAATCAAAGACCTAAGGAAAAGCGTAAAGCCAAGAAAATGGACATAATCTGTCATAAATGTGGAAAAATTGGCCATTATGCCAATCAGTGCTGGACTAAGAAAGCCCTACATGAAATAGAAGATGAGGATCTTAGGAATAAACTTGAAAATGTGTTATTAATAGATTCTGCATTTGAAACTTCTGATGATGATAATGAAATAGGAATAATATATTCCTCTTCTGGTGAAAGTATTTGTGATGATAATACTTGTCAGTGTGATGAAGTCCAATATTGGAAATCCATTGTGGAAATGAATGGATTAAATGTTAATGTTCTGACTTCAGAACAAGATGGAATTATTAAAATTATAGAATCCATTCCAGACAATGATCTGAAAAGGAAAATGTTAGAAACCTTAATCAATGAAACCTCAAAAAAGCAGAAAATCCAAAATTTTTGGAGGCACCTTATCAGTTTAGTGAAGTCTTATCTAGATTTCAAAATACCAATATAAGAGAAACTCCTGTTTCTATTAACGATCTTAGATATGAGATAAATCAGTTAAAAACTGAAATATCACAAATAAAAAAGGACAATTATAGTCTGTCCAGCAGAGTGACATCTCTAGAAAAAAATAAAGAAGAAAATATTACTACCAATAGTTTAGCTAATAATATGATAAGTTGGGATGAAGGAGTAAAACCTAGTTACCTGACTTTATTAGATCAAGTTACTTCACAAAAATGGTATGTGAAAATCACTTTAGCAATAAATAAAAATTGCATCTTACACAATGAAATAGCTCTAATTGATAGTGGAGGTGACTTAAATTGCCTTCAAGAAGGAATAATCCCAACAAAATATTTTGATAAAACAACGCAATCTCTCACCCAAGTTGGGGGAGGCAAATTACAAGTTAATTATAAAATCAGCAATGCTTACATATGTACACAGCAAATATGCCTGCCTACACATTTTATTTTAGTAAAAAATCTAACCCATAGAATAATATTGGGTGCACCATTTCTCCATCAAATAATGCCTATCATTAATATTAATCCTAGAGGAATAACTACAAAGATCAATGAAGAAGAAGTTATTTTTGAATTCGTAACCCTTCCTCAAACTAGACTGATTAATGAAATCAAAGATAGTTTATTAAATAAAAAGAAACATATTTGTTTATTACAAGAGGAGATACAGTTGTTAAATATTCAAGAACAACTTAAACAAAAACACATACAATCTCAAATCAAATTGATTGAGAAGAGTTTTCATGCAGAAGTCTGCAATGACCTTCCCAATGCGTTTTGGGATAGAAAAAAGCACATAATTACTTTGCCTTATGAAGAAGACTTCAATGAAAGTCAAATTCCTACCAGAGCTAGACCAGCTCAAATGAACCAAGAATATTTGGAATTATGTAAAAAATAAATTGAAACTCTTTTACAAAAAGGTCTTATCAGACCCTCAAAGTCTCCTTGGAGCTGTACTGCATTTTATGTCAATAAAAATGCAGAAAATGAACGAGGTGTTCCTAGATTAGTTATAAACTATAAACCTCTTAATAAAGTTTTAAAATGGATTAGATATCCTATTCCAAATAAAAAAGATTTGTTAGACAGATTAAATAAATCTGCCATATTTTCAAAATTCGATATGAAATCTGGATATTGGCAAATCCAGATAAAGGAAGCAGATAGATATAAAACTGCTTTCACTGTCCCTTTTGGGCACTATGAATGGATTGCTCCTCCATTTGGGCTAAGAACTCCCCATCTGAATTTCAAAATATTATGAATGACATCTTCATTCCTTACACAGAATTTTTAATAGTCTACATTGATGATGTTTTAGTATTTTCTAAAACCATAGAACAACATATTAAACACTTAAAGATATTTAAGGGTTTAATTAAAAACAATGGGTTAGTTATATCTGCCCCAAAAATGAAACTTTTTCAGACTAAAATAAGATTTTTAGGACATGAAATAGACCAAGGTACAATAATACCTATAGAGAGAAGCATTGAATTTGCTTCAAAATTCCCTGATATCATAACAAATAAGACCCAATTACAAAGATTTTTAGGAAGTTTGAATTATGTGTCAGACTACTATCAAAATCTTGCTAAAGATACTGCAATTCTTTATAATAGACTAAGGAAAAATCCTGGTCCTTGGACTGAGCAACATACTCAGGCTGTTAAAAGAATTAAAGTCAGGGTTAAATCTCTACCCTGTCTTTCTATAGCCAATCCTAAATATTTTAATATTGTAGAAACATATGCTTCTGACTTAGGCTATGGCCGTGGATTTACTAGAGGAGGAAATAGTAATATACTGTTTCCTAGAAATGTTCAAGAAAGCATTCCCCTAATAGGGGACTGGACTACAGTAATGAGTCATAAAGCAAGACAACAAGGCAGAAATTTGCCTCAGCATCAAATTGATGATTTGCAGATAAAAGCATCTTATAAGGATACTATAGTCACAGAAGAAAATCAAATTGTTGACTATCTGGAAAATCCAGTCACAGAAATCCTCATGCATATTGAGGAAGAAGATATAGATCTCTACCCAAACAATGCTTGGGCAATAAAAAATAGATACCTCGAATCTAGAGGATATACAGGTTTATATGGTAAACCTCATCCAAATTTTGAAATGTTATTGATAATCTCAAAATCAGTGGAGATTACCCACCATTATCAAAACATCAACCCTGAAAGATATAGATCTCTACCCAAACAATGCTTGGGCAATAAAAAATAGATACCTCGAATCTAGAGGATATACAGGTTTATATGGTAAACCTCATCCAAATTTTGAAATGTTATTGATAATCTCAAAATCAGTGGAGATTACCCACCATTATCAAAACATCAACCCTGAAAGTTTTATAAATTTCAGCAAATGTCATATCAGATAGATATTATCTCCAAAGGAATGGGGACTAAATCCTAATAATGATAAGGCACTCAAAGTGGGAGAAGAAAAGTATATTTACTTTAACTATTGGGATTATATCCAAGCTTTCACCCAAACTTTCTATTACCAGAACCCTAAATATAAACATTCATGGTTCTTTACTATCAATCCAGATATTCTGGAAAGACCAATTCCTAGCTGGTTTTTTCAATGGTGGATAAAATTTGGTCCATCTCTGGAACTCCTTCCAGAAAATATCATGAGATTATATGCTCCTTGGTGCGAAAACAGTCCTTTGATCATGAATAAGAATCTTATTGTAGGACAATGTCCTTTAATGTTTTTCATAAAATTTCAAATCCCATGGATTTGGAGGTGGAGTATTAGCATCTCAACAAACAAATATAATATCCCCATTTTAGAAAGACAATTCTTTTATAAATGGTGGAATAAAATGGACAATGAAGACATCAAAGTCAAAACTGCAGCAATTAATGCTGTGATTAAGGAAGACAAAGAAAAAGGTTTGGTAGAACAAAGTTCTCAAAAAATGTCCATGACAGCCCTCAAGGAATATTTCCAGAGAAAATTTCCTCAAGAATCAGAAGAGGAAATCATGGTTAGAAGTCTTGACCATTTGAAGAAACAATTCTTCAATGCTTTTCCTATGACTAACAAAGACGATATGTCAGTCTCCTCAAAAGACTCCATGGATACCAATATCCTTGCAGGAGAATCCCAAGAAGAGGAAGAACCAACCCTAGAAGATTTCTGGGACTCCATGACTCAAGCCATGAGCCAACAAGCCAAAGCTCAGCAAGCCAGAAAAGACAAAGGAAAGGGTCCAGCCAATTATTAGGGATCACTTGATAAGAAAAAATATTGTCTTTTTGACTTTTCAACCAGCTTTTATAAAGTTGTCCCCCACAATGGTTAGGGTCGTCATCAGAGGTGAGACTGTTTTGCTTTCTTGTGTTCAGAAGTCGTAAAGTTTTTCTGTCGATGGGGCCCATTGTGCACCCGGGATAACAGGTCATCTTTTTCTTGTCTATTTAAGGAAATCTGAGTTTCCATTTGTACTCAGAACTTTGTTTTGTGAAATATATAAACTTCTTCGTTACTACTTTCCGATCCATCTCCGATGCTGATCAAACACTCAATATTGATCTGCTACTCTCGCTCTCTGTGGGCCCCATCGACAGTAAAGTCATCCTGGGTGCACAGTGGGCCCCATCGACAGAAAAACTTTACGACTTCTGAACACAAGAAAACAAAACAGCCTCATCTCTGATGACGACCCTAACCATTGTGGGGGACAACTTTATAAAAATTGGTTGAAAAGTCAAAAAGACAATATTTTTTCTTATCAAGTGATCCCTAATAATTGGCTGGACCCTTTCCTTTGTCTTTTCTGGCTTGCTGAGCTTTGGCTTGTTGGCTCATGGCTTGAGTCATGGAGTCCCATAAATCTTCTAGGGTTGGTTCTTCCTCTTCTTGGGATTCTCCTGCAAGGATATTGGTATCCATGGAGTCTTTTGAGGAGACTGACATATCGTCTTTGTTAGTCATAGGAAAAGCATTGAAGAATTGTTTCTTCAAATGGTCAAGACTTTTAACCATGACTTCCTCTTCTGATTCTTGAGGGCTGTCATGGACATTTTTTGAGAACTTTGTTCTACCAAACCTTTTTCTTTGTCTTCCTTAATCACAACATTAATTGCTGCAGTTTTGACTTTGATGTCTTCATTGTCCATTTTATTCCACCATTTATAAAAGAATTGTCTTTCTAAAATGGCGATATTATATTTGTTTTTTGAGATGCTAATACTCCACCTCCAAATCCATGGGATTTGAAATTTTATGAAAAACATTAAAGGACATTGTCCTACAATAAGATTCTTATTCATGATCAAAGGATTGTTTTCGCACCAAGGAGCATATAATCTCATGATGTCTTCTGGAAGGATTTCCAGAGATGGACCAAATTTTATCCACCATTGAGAGAACCAGCTAGGAATTGGTCTTTCCAGAATATCTGGATTGATAGTAAAGAACCATGAATGTTTATATTTAGGGTTCTAGTAATAGAAAGTTTGGGTGAAAGCTTGGAAATAATCCCAATAGTTAAAGTAAATATACTTTTCTTCTCCCACTTTGAGTGCCTTATCATTATTAGGATTTAGTCCCCATTCCTTTGGAGATAATATCTGTCTGATATGACATTTGCTGAAATTTATAAAACTTTCAGGGTTGTTGTTTTGATAATGGTGGGTAATCTCCACTGATTTTGAGATTATCAATAACATTTCCAAATTTGGACTAGGTTTACCATATAAACCTGTATATCCTCTAGATTCGAGGTATCTATTTTTTATTGCCCAAGCATTGTTTGGGTAGAGATCTATATCTTCTTCCTTAATATGCATGAGGATTTCTGTGACTGGATTTTCCAGATAGACAACAATTTGATTTTCTTTTGTGACTATAGTATCCTTATAAGATGCTTTTATCTGCGAAGCATCCATTTGATGCTGAGGCAAATTTCTGCCTTGTTGTCTTGCTTTATGACTCATTACTGTAGTCTAGTCCCCTATTAGGGGAATGCTTTCTTGAACATTTCTAGGAGACAATATATTACTATTTCCTCCTCTAGTAAATCCACGACCATAGCCGCCACCTCTTCTTCCTCTTGAGGAAGATGACTACGCACCCTGCAAAAATTCACGAGTGAGAAAGTCAGCTAGTGAATTATTTTCACCTTTTATATATTCTATATTAAAATCAAATGCAGATGATTGAGCTTGCCAATTAGCAAATATTTGTTTTGAAACAAGATTCTTAACATCTTTTTCAATAATAGATTTAGCAGAGCTACAATCTATTCTTAACAAAAAATTTTGGTTTAATAAATAATCTTGAAATTTTGAAATACATTTTATAATAGAAAGCATTTCTTTCTTAATAGTGGCATATTTTGCCTGTGTTGGATTCCATTTTCCTGAAGTGAGTCTCACCAAGACTTGTTTATTAGTATTTGGAATAATTTGTTTTAATATTCCTCCATAGCCTAAGTCAGAAGCATCTGTTTCTACAATCTTAAAATATTTAGGATTGGCTAAAGAAAGACAGGGTAGAGATTTAACCCTAACTTTAATTCTTTTAACAGCCTGAGTATGTTGCTCAGTCCAAGGACCAGGATTTTTCCTTAGTCTATTATAAAGAATTGCAGTATCTTTAGCAAGATTTTGATAGTAGTCTGACACATAATTCAAACTTCCTAAAAATCTTTGTAATTGGGTCTTATCTGTTATGATATCAGGGAATTTTGAAGCAAATTCAATGCTTCTCTCTATAGGTATTATTGTACCTTGGTCTATTTCATGTCCTAAAAATCTTATTTTAGTCTGAAAAAGTTTCATTTTTGGGGCAAATATAACTAACCCATTGTTTTTTAATTAAGCCCTTAAATATCTTTAAGTGTTTAATATGTTGTTCTATGGTTTTAGAAAATACTAAAACATCATCAATGTAGACTATTAAAAATTTTATGTAAGGAATGAAGATGTCATTCATAATATTTTGAAATTTAGATTGGGCGTTCTTGAGCCCAAATGGAAGAACATTCCATTCATAGTGCCCAAAAGGGACAGTGAAAGCAGTTTTATATCTATCTGCTTCCTTTATCTGGATTTGCTAATATCCAGATTTCATATCGAATTTTGAAAATATGGCAGATTCATTTAATCTGTCTAACAAATCTTTATTATTTGGAATAGGATATCTAATCCATTTTAAAACTTTATTAAGAGGTTTATAGTTTATAACTAATCTAGGAACACCTCGTTCCTTTTCTGCATTTTTATTGACATAAAATGCAGTACAGCTCCAAGGAGACTTTGAGGGTCTGATAAGACCTTTTTGTAAAAGAGTTTCAATTTCTTTTTTACATAATTCCAAATATTCTTGGTTCATTTTAGCTGGTCTAGCTTTGGTGGGAATTTGTCTTTCATTGAAGTCTTCTTCATAAGGCAAAGCAATTATGTGCTTTTTTCTATCCCAAAACGCAATGGGAAGGTCATTGCAGACTTCTGCATGAAAACTCTTCTCAATCAATTTGATTTGAGATTGTATGGGTTTTTGTTTCTGTTGTTCTTGAATATTTAACAATTGTATCTCCTCTTGTAAGAAACAAATATGTTTCTTTTTATTTAACAAACTATCTTTGATTTCATTAATCAGTCTAGTTTGAGGAAGGGTTACGAATTCAAAAATAACTTCTTCTTCATTGATCTTTGTAGTTATTCCTCTAGGATTAATATTAATGATGGACATTATTTGATGGAGAAATGGTGTACCCAATATTATTCTATGGGTTAGATTTTTTTACTAAAATAAAATGTGTAGGCGGGCATATTTGCTGTGTACATATGTAAGCATTGCTGATTTTATAATTAACTTGTAATTTGTCTCCCCCAGCTTGGGTGAGAGATTGCGTTGTTTTATCAAAATATTTTGTTGGGATTATTCCTTCTTGAAGGCAATTTAAGTCAGCTCCACTATCAATTAGAGCTATTTCATTGTGTAAGATGCAATTTTTATTTATTGCTAAAGTCATTTTCACATACCATTTTTGTGAAGTAACTTGATCTAACAAAGTCAGGTAACTAGGTTTTACTCCTTCATCCTAACTTATCATATTATTAGCTAAACTATTGGTAGTAATATTTTCTTCTTTATTTTTTTTAGAGATGTCACTCTGCTGGACAGACTATAATTGTCCTTTTTTATTTGTGATATTTCAGTTTTTAACTGATTTATCTCATATCTAAGATCGTTAATAGAAACAGGAGTTTCTCTTATATTGGTATTTTGAAATCTAAATAAGACTTCACTAAACTGATAAGGTGCCTCCAAATTTTTTGGATTTTCTTCTTTTTTTGAGGTTTAATTTATTAAGGTTTCTAACATTTTCCTTTTCAGATCATTGTCTGGAATGGATTCTATAATTTTAATAATTCCATCTTGTTCTGAAGTCAGAACATTAACATTTAATCCATTTATCTCCACAATGGATTTCCAATATTGGACTTCATCACACTGAAAAGTATTATCATCACAAATACTTTCATCAGAAGAGGAATATATTATTCCTATTTCATTATCATCATCAGAAGTTTCAGATGCAGAATCTATTAATAACACCTTTTCAAGTTTATTCCTAAGATCCTCATCTTCTATTTCATGTAGGGCTTTCTTAGTCCAGCACTGATTGGCATAATGGCCAATTTTTCCACATTTATGACAGATTATGTCACTTTTTTGGCTTTACGCTTTTCCTTAGGTCTTTGATTTTTGGTTTTGTCCGGTTTGCCAGGATATTGTCTTCTATGATGATTTCCCTTGTAATATTTTTTCTTATAATCTTTATAAGATTTGGGTTTCCTAAGTTTTAGTTTTTCTTTGTTAGGTTTGGAGGTTTTATTAATATCAAAAGCAAATTGCTCACAGAAATCACCTAATTGGTGTTTTTCTGACATCTTTTGCTTTTTCAATTGGTTTTTTAATTTAATGTCATTGCATAGGGATAATCCTTCATTGATGCAACAACATATTATTTGACCATAGGTCAAATACTCATAGTTAATATTGATCCCATCATTTTTGTTTCTTAAACTTTGCCTAACCTTTTCAGCAAAGAAATGGGGAAGGCCATCAACAAATTTTGATTTCCAATGGGATGAGCTGGAATTATTAAGTTGGTAAACCCTAGACAGAAAGGTATCCTTATACCATCTGAAATGTCCTAATGAAGGGCATCTAAGGTTTTGGAGAAGAGTGTTTATCTTCTCAGATATGGGCATATTTGTTCCTACAAAATGTTGTAGAACAACCAAACACAATGTATAAACTGCATCTTCTTCTCCTGTGGTCACAACAGAAGTACTAGTGACAACTACTGTGGAAGTAGACGTAGGTTCAACTTTTACAATCTTTTTTGGGGTTAAGATTTCTTTCTTCTGAGCCTGTGTGAGATAATGATCCCACCAGTCTCGAAGTTGACCCACAAACCCCGTTGCTATAAATGTAGCAATAGTACTGTCTGAATTTCCTTGTTGTTTGTAGACAGTGGAGTACATGATCATCCTATGAATCATGTCTAAGATTTGTTTATCATTTAAACCATCTATGTTCCATTCATAAATGGCTTTTCCTGAATATGAATTTTGATAAGTTTCTGGCTCTTCATAGAGCAAGTCTTGAGGGGAAGGTCTGTGGTAGTAATACTTTTCTACCGGCCTAGTAGCATATTGGAAAACATATTGGTAAGGTCATTAATATTATTATTCTCCTCAAGGTCAGAATAAGATTCTGTCAGAACAAAAATGTTTATTCCTTTAAGTTTCTGATCTAGAATTCTAAGAAATTCCTTAGTATTGTCTTCCATTTTAAAGTCCGTAATATTTGTGGGAGGTTGAATTAAGGGAATGTCTTCCTGAATTTCAGTTTGCTTTCCCTTTTGTAATTGATCTATAATCATTTTCTGTTGAGCTATTTGTTCTTCTATAAGTTTTCTTAAGGAAATTAAATCATTCTCCATGGCAAGTAACTGATCACCTACACACACTAAATAGGCATTTATGTAGTTTTGGGATTTAATAATAGCATTGATTTCCCTAATCGTGGCTTGATTATAATCTACCTTTTGGAGACTTAAGAAGGCTGTGGCCTCTCTATTAGAGCTTATTTGTAAAGATTGGCTAGGAGGGAAGGGTGAATTTATAACCTCTTTCCCTGTGTCCCAAGGTTTTCGAAGAACCATTATATCATGTTCTAGTCTCTTAACATATTCTGTTAGAAACCATTTGGGAAATGTGATAAAATCTTGAACCGCATTCAAATAATAATAGTAAACATTTTTTTATGTCTTCAATCTCTTCCTCAGAGAACTTACTAAACTACCATGCTCTAAATTCAGCATGTTTTGGTGTCATAAACTCATCATTGATAAGTTTTCTCCAACAACTTCCAGGGGAATAATCGTATCTATTCATAAGGAAAAATTCATGTATGATTGCGTAAGGGATTTCCTACCCGAGGGGTTATGGTAAATTCCATAAGGTATCTGGTTATCACTTAGTTTTATATTTTCAGCTGCCTCAATTTCTTCCTTTAATTGAGAAGTTGAAGGTCTGTTGGGTAATTGTTCATTAGCAGTATAAAACTCCTTTATAGAATTGGTAGAATGTCTACCAGAATGAGAAATAAATCTGGGGATTCTCACAATTCTTTTTGGGGTTAAACTTATTTCTAAATCCCCTGATTGTGTTTTTAGAATTTGGTCCACATCTTGGTTCAGAATGGGCTTAGGTTCTAAGATCTGAGGTAGAGACCATTTCTCTGGGAAATTAATCTCATCCCATTTAATTAACCTGTTGGTTGCGACTTTGGAGGTTAATAAATTAGTTTGAACCAAAGTTGTAGTTCCAGTAAAGGTTAATTGTTTTGCATTAGGTTTGAGAGATGTCAGAACCTTATAGTAAATTCTATAGCAGACATCCATAATTTCACTACCAGGTTTAAAGTTGTATCCATCTGTATGGATGGTTAATTGAAGGGCTTGAAGTATATTTCTATCTGTCAGAGACAGACTTAAATTGGGAGATATTTCAAAATAGACAGGACCATGGCAAAGACTGGTTTCAACCATAGCTGCCAGAGATTGTTTAAAATCTTCGCATCTTCCATCCCGAAGATATCCTAGAATACTGGCGTTTAATCCTAATAGAGTTAGAGGTTTAACAGCTATTTGGACAAGGCCAATATGAAGATAATTATACTTCTTCTTATAAGGAAGAAGATATTTCTGTTTTAACATATTTATTGTTTGAGTATCTCCTTAAACTTGGATTGTTTGTTCCAGGTTTTTAACTGCAAGTCTAGATAGAATATCTATCTTTCCAAAATTATAAATCTTATTGGGGGAAACAGATGGAAAAGTCCATTTGTTCAATTGGTCCAACTCTGTGGTATCATCGCCTTTTATTTTGTAAGTAATCTATTTATGTGCAACTAATTTCATGTTGTGACCAGATTGTTTAATCTATGTAGCTTATGAGCATATTATTTTCATATACAATAGTCTAAGATATAATTAATCAAAAGCAACATGTTTTTAGGGTTTTCAAAACTGAAAATGTTTTTAAGTGCTTCCTGCTTGTTCATCATTTTGTTTTCCCAGAAAGGGCCGGGGTTGGTTTAGATGAACCTAAAAGGAATTTTTTCATAAAAATATTGGATATCATAGATTTGGGAGAAATCCTTCTATCCCTCCAGGTTGATAGTTGAAACACTTTGGTGTTTGCTATCATAGCTAATTGCTAGATTGATTATATATATATATATATATATATATATATATATATATATATATATATATATATATATGGTAGAGATAAGAAACATCAAGACACACTACCAGTACTGTATATAAAAATTGTATGAAGAAGAAAAAACAAAACAAGTATCCGCCACTATGATCCGCTTTTTTTCCCCTCTCCCTTCTCCTTTCATCAACAACACACTTACATGTATATAGGGACCAAATTAGGGTTAACTCTAAATTGTAATTATTATCTCTAATATTTATTTTTAAAGCCCAAATTAAATTATTAGTTAAACCCAAAAATAAAAATAAATATTTAAAATAAAATACTAATTATCCTATTTATTTATACTAAACATTTATACAAAAATGTAAAAATAAACGGACCCCAAATAAATAAAAGTCGGGCACCCAAATGCTCAAAAAAATAAATCGAGTACAACAAAATGAACAGCGCGAAATAAATGACTCAGAAAAATACAACATTTGATCAGATTTTAAAATTAATTTTGACCTGTTAAAAGGCTCAGACTGATCAAAATGCGACGAAAAATAGTCAAAAAATTAAAACGAACACGTAAGGTTAAACTATGCGAAATGTAGATTAATATAATTGACGTATGCAAGCTCGATTTTGAATTTTTTCGTCCACTGATTTTACGCACAGTTGTGATTCAGTTTGACCGGTCTGTCTGTAAATCCGAGAAGTTATTCCGGGTAACATTTTAGGCACTATACGAGATGAAATGTATGATATGCTATGCAAAGTAAAAATAAAATCAGATGCATAATAAATTTAAAATGCCTGGACAAAATTGGGGTATGACACAAATGTAGTGAGAACCTGTCACGACTTTCTTCAGGATTCAGACCCAAGTGGTTTCCTAAGAAAATTGACGATCAACTAATCCTTAAGACCCTGACCTAATTGGGTGCTTAAGAATATTTCAACCTCAATAATAACCCACTATTGACTTCTCAAGATCCTGACCTAACCTAGTCGTTTGAAGATTACAATCAAAATTGCAATAACACTTTTTATGTTTACAAGATGTTCCTGAAAAAGCAGATACACAAGTTTACAATCAAGTTATACACTTAACAAGAACATTCAATGAGATTTTTTTTCTAAGTGTATAAGTGTAAGCAACACTTCTTAATTTTGTATATGTTTTTTAGTGCGAGCGTTGATCAATGTTCAGTGCGCATAACTTGTCTCTCGTTACCTTCTTTAATCTTCAAAGAACTCTTTAAATAGACATAAAATATATCCGTTGGAGGTGGAGATAAAATATTAACTAAGTGTCTGTTGTATGAAGATCACTTTAAACGAAACACTAGAGTGGTGTTGTAGCCTATAGTTCGTGAAAATGATTGGACGCAGAAGACTTCTTTGGCACATAGTACAATAATTTATGGACAAAGTATATTAGCTTTTGTACTTTTGTCACATCAAATATTTTCTTGACTTTTCAAAATAATTTATTCAGAGGCTTCTGATATTTGTTGTTGAAGCTTGAGTAGCATTTCCACAGTCAGTCTTCAGAATATTTTGGGTGTTGGGTTATGAGACATTCACAAGTAGATAGTCAGAGCTTTATATCAGAGTTGGTTTGGAGAACTTCTGCTTAGAACATTGACTTGTTTGAATGCTTCAAATATTTAGTTCAGAGTCTGGACATCCTTAGAGTCACAATTTGTTTCATTTTTCTGCACACTCACCAAAATAGGTTAGAGTACAAAATTGTTCTCTTACACTTTGTTATCATCATAACTTAAGGATAGTTGTAGAACCAATCTTGTTCCAACAATCTCCCCCTTTTTGATAATGACATTTTAATGAAAAAAATTTATTCAAAAACCAATCATATGTATAAAATTTCAGAGATAGGTTTTTAAGCTTTCTCTATGTTTTATACATTCAAAAAAATTTCTTGAACTTAAATCTACATAGTGAAGTTTGCAAGCTCTCCCTGAGTTTAAGACTCAAAATAATTTTGTTTTCAATTAAGGTCAAAAACAGATAAGCAGGCTGAAATTCTGAATAAGGTTTGTATGCTCCCCCTGAGTTTTAGACTTCAAAAATTTTCTAAGCTTGATTGTTCAGAGTGAGTTTTTGCAAACTCTCTACTGACAATCATCTAAATTTTAGAGTTAGGTTTGTAAGCTCCCTCTGAATTCTATACTAAAAAAAATTTCTTGGCTTAAACATTATTTTAAGTTTTAAATTTCAGAATTAGGTTTGCAAGCTCCCCCTAAATCTAAGACTTAGAACCACATGTAAATCTCCGAAAAAAATTTATTAATAAAATTTTCAGATATTTTAACAAACACAACAAAATTCAGAGATATAGCAAATAATTATTTCAAAAATAAAATAAAAAACATACACAACATAAATCTGAAATAAATTTCATTCATTTGATATAACATCCAAATTACAAAGAAATTTCATCCAGATTTATGGATGCTCAGGATTGATCATTGGATAAAAATGATCAAAATCAAGTCGCTACTACTCCCTAGACTCTAAACTCGAGGCCCCTAGACTCTATTTCTCTCCCTTTTCCATCCATAAAAAATGACAAGAAAAGAACGAGGAGAAAACGAAGGAGATACATGGAAAAAGGACAGAAAAGGGGAAAAACAAGAAAAGACTTGTAAAAGATGAAACAAATGAAGAGAAGGTAGGGGAATAGCCCACAGGAGGGAAAATAAACTACACATGAAAAACAACATGTGCCTAAAACAATTGTTTAAACTAGGGAGTTAGGCTCCCATTACGACTCCAAAAAGAGTGAATCACTTACATCGCACAACTAATTTACTCTGACACAAGCTGCTACTAAACATTTTGCCACTTAGATTTTACTCTTAGGGGATTTTGTCTTCAAAACTTCTTCAAAACATAAGCTTATGTTTTTTAGAGACATTGGACAAAAGGTTGTAGGATTTGAAGAAGAGAGATGAGTGGTTTGAAAAATGAAGAGTTGATAGGAAAGGCAGAGTTGTGAAGACAAATGAAATAAGTATAGTGTTTAAATAGACTGAAAGAGAGTGAAGGCAGAGGATTTGAGGAATTAAAAAAATTTATGATAGTGACAATTGAAAAGTTACATTGGGAGTCCAATAAATAACTTATACAACACTACTCGCTTTGACACGAGACGAAAAGACTAGACGACTTCAGTATTAAATAAAGATTTTATTTTACCCAATAAAGATTTTCCAAAAAATTACCCAAGCAATTTGGCAGTTAAAAAAATGAAATGTTTTTTAATTGCTTAAACAAAACATTGATATGTATCAGAGTCTAGAAGACAGAAAAATCCCAGAGGGATTATGACTTGGACCTTCTAATCCAGAAAACCATCTAACTGTCAGATGGTTGATTGATTCAGAGATAAAGACATACAAAGTCTCAGAGTCTCATTTTAATCCATCAGATTTTATACAAATTGATATTTTAATCAGGAAAAATTTTCATTTTCAAATTTCTCAGAAAAAAATTATGTTCTCAACAAGGGGTTTTGTAAAGATATTATCCCATTGGTAATTTGTATCAATACATTTTGAGTTTACAATACCCTTCTGAACATAGTTGTTGTGAATTAGGATGCCTTTAAACAAAGTATAAACGGTTTCTTTATAGGCAAGAAACACACAAGGGTTAGGGTTAACAAGGAAAAACAAGGAGAACAAAAAGGATTGGTTATAACTGTTTTTCTTTCCTTTCTCTTTAAATCGGATTACAAGTACTCAAGAATAACAAATAACCATCTCACCCTAATTAGGATTTGTCACACCACCACACTTATGATGAGAGACTAGTATGCTATTTATAATAAAACCTAACATACTAAACTAATAGGCTTTTTAACAATTACCCATTACAAGCTAACTTAGGGTACAAGCTAACTTAAACAATTGGATCCTTAACACAAGGCCTAATTCGACAGCTATATACTAGAACACAATTAGACTACAGCATGTAGGTCTTCGACAACAACATGCGAGCAGACTTCGACGACATGCTAAACTAGAGTTTGATCCAATATCTCATAATAGTCTCTGATAAAATGATATTTTATCTCAATATGCTTAGCTCTTGAATGTAAAATGGGGTTTTTATACAAAAAAATAACATAGTTATTATCACAGAAGATAGGAATGTTACTTTCCCTTAGTTGATAATCTTCTAGCTGACTCTTCATCCAGAGGATCTGAGTGCTACATCCAGTAGCTAAAATTATTCAACTTCTGATGTTGATAACACAATTGTTGATTGTCTCTTGTTCGACCATGACATTATATTTTCACCCAGAAACTGACAGCTTCCACTGGTGCTTTTTCTTTCAAGTCTATCTCCAACATAACCAGCATCACAAAAACATACTAACTTGTAATCTCTTGATTTCTTATACAGAAAACCAAGGTTAGTAGTTCCTCTCGGATATTTAAAGATTCTCTTAATAGTAGTTAAATAAGATTCTCTAATATTTTTTACGGGGGTTTTTCAAAATTCACCCATATTCGCCCATACGGTCCTCAGCTTCTCGGGCTCTCAGGTCGAGAAAGAATAATACGTTCGCAAGTTCTTATTTGGCATTATTACCCCTCAAGGAGGCCTCCACTAATTTCCAAAGGAAGGTCTCTAGAGTCACGAGTTCTCTATGAGAATACCCTGTCATTTGCATAAGGCATGCAAGACATAATATCTCCCAAGAAAACTTCGTTTGAATGTGGGTCATGTGTCAACTACACATAACAAGGCGCTACGTAAGTCAAACACGACTATCTACTCTAATCCTGTGTGTATACTCAAGCTTGGGTAATGGGCTTATCACTCGGTAGGAACCCAACCCGTTAGCACAACAGAAATCCAGAATAATATGAATAATAGAAAGCTAAGAAATGAACAAGTAAAGCATAAAAATAAACACCCAAAGATAAGAAAACAACCAGAGCTAGGGGAAAAATAGCTATTAACTCTTTTTTCTATGATTTGTTTGTGTAATTTATAGTCTATAGTAAGATTTTGTATATATGCCTTAGAGGTAGCCTGTTCTGGACTAGGTCAGAGGCTGCCCCACTGTCAGGCACGACCCAACCCATCTCCCCCGTCGGGGAAGGCCCAATGAGTGCCCATTCCATCAAATCACACGGGGAGTGCTCACGCGTCTCCCCCACGGTCTCCATGTGCCCCTCACGTGGGGACACATCATCAGGCAGCTACCCATGTCTGAAAGAATAGGTTAACCACCTTCCGAAGATAACGGGGTAGTTGACCCAGGGCGAAGACCACATGCTGATCTTCCCTACGCCACGTAAACCCCGACAGTTACTCGTATTGGGCCTAGCGATCCAACCCAATGCAAAGTAACCGTTGGCCCAGCGCTGGGGGCTCACTATAAATACCCTTTATCACTATAGGGTCAGGTATTCTGTTTTTACACCTTTTCTGTACTTGTCTTCTCACTTTCACTGAAACTGACTTTAGCATCGGAGTGCCTTGCAGGTACATCCCTTCCTCTTCTCCACCACCGACGAATTAAGGAGCTCACGATGTGTGCTAGCTGCTGATCCTTTTCTGATCCAGTAAGATCAGTGGCGCTGACTGTGGGGACTCTTGCTTCCCCGTTATTTCTTCCATAGAAATTCAAAAACCAAAGCATTCTTTATTCTTCATCGATCATGGCCAGCCCACGCACTGACGACAACGCTCAAGAAACCGCCTTCACCACTTTCACCAACGACGATGGCCACGATCCCAACGTGACCGTTCATGTTGAGGAAGGCGACGCTAGGGACGGGCGCACTGCCTCTTGTTAGATGTCAAACATGCTATATATTTGTATTTGATACTTGGAATTTTTCAACACTTTCTTGTCTTAATTGAGGATTTTATTAGTCAATTGTTGTTGTTCTTCAAACATTATATTTATACCTTTGGTGCTTGTAATATGTGTGATATTATGCAGGAAAAGGCACTAATTGATCAAAGATTTAAGACACAAAGAGATGATACAAGCTACCAAAGAAAGAGGAAAACAACAGCAAGTTCGCTTTATAAACTCTGGCGAAATCCCCAGCGAACGTTCCCCTTGCGAACTCTGGTGAGGTCTCTAGTGAATAGCTCCAGAATATGGCAGAAGCAAAAGGAGCTAAAGTTCGCTTTGAAAACTCCCAACGAATGTTCGCTGCTTCACTCGCTTTGCGAACAACCTGGCGAAGAACCCTTGGAGATGGCAGTGGCAAAAGGACCCAAAATTCGCTTTGCGAATGTTTTGGTGAGTTGTTCGCCTTGCGAATGAAACGTTCGCTTTGCGAACCCACGAAGACAGTCAAGGGCAGTTTAACTTTCAGAAGGCACTTAAGGTGCCATTTTCTTCATTCGCTATGCGAATGGATCATTCGCAGTGCGAATGTATCAGATTTCAAGTGCATTATAAATAGCTTTTTGCATTTTCTTGGGATCATAAATTCACCTTTTCACACCAAAACATTATTTTCTGAGTTTTGATCATCCAAGAGAGATTTTTCACATAGAGAAGCTGGAATCGCATTCGATCTCGATCATCCAAGAGAGTTTTGATCACTCCAGACATAGATTTTCCAAATCTTGACCTAATATTTTAATCTCTTAAAAACCAAACTCTAGCATAGATTTGGGGTTTAATATTCGCTTTGTATTGATCTTAACGGTTGTTGTTTCGATTGTTAGCGTTATCATACCCCAAATTTTGACCACTAAGATTTCCCATCATTGTGCAAACCATCATCACAATATGGATGAACCATCATACCTCATTAGTCTCCCCAAAGATGGGTGAGCATCCATTACAATCAAACTTAGGGTTTCAAGCCCTCTCAAAGATCTTAGAAAAAAGATCAATCAAGGAATGACATGATCTTCAACTTGTCTAAACCTCTCAAACATCCACAATGGATCAAGAGGACTCCCACATTAAGGAACAAGCACAAGGCTACAACATTCTAAGAGGATTAAGCCTCAAGATCGCCAGTGTCACCAAATTAGGGTTTTGGTCGACCAGGGCCTCCAGATGGAAATTTTCCTCTGGGCATGAGCCAATGCTTCAAAGTATAACCCAAAATACTCTAAGAGACCTCATAAACCCAATCATCAAGTCAATTTAGCCTCAGGGGATGCATTCATAAAAAATCAGGAATTAGGGTTTCTTGACCTAATTCACCCCTAAATTGACTTTTGGGACAAAGCATGAGCCGAAACCTCAAGACATGATTTGAGGGTCCCTAACTCACTACATTGATCCATTTTCAATAATGGATTGATCCAAGAAGCTTGATTCACAAGTTTCAAGTTCATCAAGAACCACAGTTAGGGTTTCGCGGAAAAAGTCAACTGTGCCTTTGACTTTTGACCAGGACATGATTCAATACACCCTATAACACCTATGAAATCAATCCATCAAGTTTGATTTAGGTCAAGGACTTGATTTCATTGAGGATCGCACAGTTTGGAATTCATCTGATAAAAAGTCAACTGTGCCCAAAAGTTAAAGTTTGACTTTTTGATTTTTTGATCAATTATGGTTCCCTAACCCTAAAATGATGATAATGTGTGATTTGAATCATCATTCATCAAGAAAAATCAATAAAAGTGGGATAACTTGTAAAAGGGGTAACCATAAAAAACTTAGAAATTTTCTAAGTTATGGAAAAAAGTGGCTAGGGTACTAACTTTCAAGGATCATAACTTGAGATCCAAGCAACCATTTTGGCTTATCCAAAGATGAATTTGTAGCTCTCATGGCATACTTTAAAAGTGTCAACTACACCTTACTCCAATTCTTCATGGATTTTTAGTTATGGAGTGACCAAAATGACAAAAACATGAAAATGCCACTTTTTCCAACACTTAGTGAAATTTTCACTAAGTCATAATCTGTTTCACTTTTTTCAAAATGTAAGGGCATTTTTCACTTAGATCCAAAAAGTGTCAAGACAAACTATGATCAGTCACATGTTGTATCATATGAGAGCTTTCCAAAATGGCCAAGAACTCCATCAAATCCCATTTGAGCTAAGAGTTATGACAATGGCAATATGCCTTGCTGCAACTGTCATGGCAAGGCAGATTTGTGCATTTTGCTCGATTTGAGCAAATTGTGCAAATGACAAACAAGTTTATCCGTCTGAACACCTCAATGGGAGACCAAGGAGGAACAAACACTGATCCATAAGCCTCCCAAGCCTTTGGAACTAAAAGTAGCATGCCAAACCTATAAATGCCTAAAATGGGGACAAGACTCCAGTTTTGTTTTGGAGCATTTAATGGATGCACCAAGGTGGCATGAACTGAGCCATTTCTAACTGAATAAGTCAAGGATGATCTCTGAACTAGGGAACCAAAGGCATGTGCTCTAACCTCTAGTCAATGGCTAGAGGAGACTTAAGATTCCAAAGTGATGCAATTGGACAATGATCTGCTGCAGTTGCCATTCACTATTGCTTGCAAAACAAACTTGATCTACTATAAATAGAGCTCATTTGGGCTCAGTTTAAGTACACCAAAGGCCTACAACACTTGCCTTTCCCAAAATCATCTTCTCACTCTAAAAAATTCCTTTCTTAGCAAGTCACTATCGAATTTTTCAGTAGAGAGCAATTCCACTCAAACCAATTGCTCTAACACCTCATAAACATCATATGTGAGCTGATCAAACACTAAACACACAACTGTAACACTGATTTCTTGGAATCACCAGCCAGTTGCTCATGTTTTCAACCAAGTTGTAGTTGAGATGCCATGAAGTGATCCAGCATTTCCAATCAAGTCCAAGCATTCAAACACACTCCATATGGTGTAGGGAAGCTGTTCAGATCATCACAACTCATCTGTAACACCTCCAACTCAAAAATCACATTGCTCTTGCTGTCACAACCTTCAAGTCAGCCTAAACTTGGTCATCTCTTAATCTAGGCATATTTCCTCGCACAATACTTTTGCCAAATGTTCATAATCATGCATAGAATGTTTCCCCTCAATTAATTGCTTTGTTTGAATCGTGTATCAAAATTCTCAGCCTTCATGCAAATTTTAGGGTTCTTGAGATTTTGTCTTGATTTCTTATTCCATGCTTAAAATAAATGAAATTAAAGAGCATAGAAATGATCGTGAGGTGAAAACGAGCAGATTGATATGTGGATTGTGTGATTTCATCAAGTATTCAGTGAGATTGGATAGAAAATGCAAATCTGGGCAAAACTCAGAACACGTGCGTGTTCTTGGGTGTTCTTGGCGCCCTTTTTCAAAAATTCAAATATTTGAATTTTGTGATTTTATTTAATTGATTCAAAAATTAATTTCTCTATGAGTTTTAATGATTTTGAGTTGATTCTTTTTTTAATAATTCACAAAAATGTTAAAATATTTTATTTTGCCAAAAATTCCCAAAAATATTATTTATTTCATATACTTGATATTTTTGCAAAGAGTTAACTTTTTATTTGGGTTTTAACATTTCAAATATTTTTTCCTCCTTTGTTTTCCAAATTTAATTAGTTTCCAATCATTTTGTGGATATAAACATGATTTTTGAAACATTGATCCAAGATCACCACTCATTTTTCACATGTTTTCATTACTTTTTATTAATTTTTTTAATAAAATTAATTCCTTTTTAAAACAAAATTAGGGTTTTGATTAATTCAACCCTCATCAATCATTTTCAAACACTCATGGGCCTCTATTAGAGTGTAAGACCTATCCCCTTTGTAAATATACCACTTATTGGGCCTCAGTCATTGTATAAGTCCCACTGTATTTTCAAACACAACGGCGCGATCGTCGCCTTTTTAACAAAACCAATTGGGCCTCTCCTCGAGCTATAAGTCCCATTCCTTTTCTTAAAAACACTTATGTGCCTCTAATAGAGTGTAAGACCCAACCCCTTTTTGTAAATAAACATTTTTGGGCCTCACATATTGTATAAGTCCCTCTCTATATTTTCAAAACAACGGCGCAATCGTCGCCTTTTCAAAATCAAATGGGCTTCTCCTTGAGCTATAAGACACATCTTTATTCATTTTCAAACTCTTTCGGCCTCTAATAGAGTGTAAGACCCAATACCCTTTTAACCAAAACAATTTTGGGCCTCAGATATTGTATAAGTCCCTATGCGTTAAAAGAAAAACAACGGTGCGATCATCGTTAAAACTTGGGCCTCTCCTTGAGCTGTAAGCCCCAACAATCTTTTCAAAACACTTTCCCCTTTGATTTTGAATTCAAATATATGTTGTTATCAAAACTTTCTTTAATTTCTTTGTTGAACAACTAACAAAACAACATGGAAGCTCTACAACGGGTAAGTGTTTATCCGCTTTCATTTACCGCTTTCATATGTATATAACTGTATTATGGGGCTGTTTCACTGTAAGTCTTCTTTCACATCCTTTTATATACTTGTCACATATCCACTGTGTAATACTAGTATAGTTATTTAGAGTTTTCCCCAGCAACTACGTCTAGAACTAGGTAAAGCCCTGTTGGTCACTCTTTAAATACAAACAAAACTAGATCCCTATAGGATTTCCAGAAACAGTCTTCCCTTCTGTTGGGGTTAAACAATATGGAACAAAGAGAAAGGCAGTATTCTCGGTGAACCTTTTCTCAGGCTGTCACCCTTAGAAATTGTTAAAGAAGCTATAACTCCCCAGAGATGATATTTTCTCCGTGAATGGCATCTCTTGAGTTTCCAAATTCTCGAACTTTCTTGGAATGATCTCTTCTCTGTGAATTGCATTTCTTGAACTTCTCTTGGTTTGGGGACCCACAGGCTTCCAGAAGCATCCTCGCCTCCTCTTGGGTGTTGTACAAGGACTCTTCGGCTTCTTAGAAGTTCTCATGCCTTCTCTTGGGCTTAATACAAGGACCCTGATGACCTCTTAAAGGTATAAGATATAACTTAGTCATCCTTTGCTAGAGCGGTCTTTCCCGCGTCAAAACTCTGGCCATTTTAGGGTTGATACTCATCCCTTAATGCCCGCGCCTCCTCTTGGGCATTGTACAAAAGATAAAACTCTAGACTTGGATAATCTAAAACTCTTAAGTCTCAAAGACATTCTCAAGTTCCTTTCAAACATAGAAAAAAACACCGATCACTCTGGATCAATCTCCAGCAGAAACTCGGTCTCTCTCATGAGAGTTCCCCACACTTGGACCCGCTTCAGGATCTAAATAATCCTCAGCAGTAAGTCAGCCTCCTCTTGGGCTTTGTACAAATGATTCTCCCCAGTGGAGCTAACCTTCTCAGACTCTCTTGTCGAGTCAACCACTTTTAGCCTCTGTCTTGGGCTTTGTATAAGACATATAAAAACACTCTCTTGTTGAGTATAAAAGACTCTCTTGTTGGGTAAATCTCCCTTTAGCCTCAATCACGGGCTTCGTACAAGACAACAAATCACTCTCTTGTTGAGTATAAAAGACTCTCTTGTTGAGTCAATCAACCTTCAGACTCTCTTGTTGAGTTAATCACCTGTTCAAGACTCTCTTGTTGAGTCAACCTTTTTAGCCTCCATCTTGGGCTTTATACATGACAGATAAAAGTACTCTCTTGTTGAGTCAAACCCTTTCAGCCTCCAATAGAGAAAAGAGGAAAGGCCCATCAAACCTCACAAAGAACCGTTGGAAACGGTCAACTTGGGCTCAGAAGAAGAGAGAAAAGAAGTCAAGATTGGGGCATTGCTCAGTCCGACTGTCAAAAAAAGATTTGACAAAGCTTCTCAAAGAGTTTCTCGATGTATTCGCTTGGTCCTATCAGGATATGCTAGGTAATGAGGCTCTGATCGAGATTTTAGAGCAACATGCTGTAGAAAATCACGATGACCAAAGGAATTTGCTCGCTCCTTTCACTTGGCAAATGAATGACAACCCCACAACGGCTCAAGAGCCCCGGTCAAAGAAAAGGAAAGTACCAGAACCAACACCTGAGCCCTCCTCAGAGGGGACTCTGGATCCATTAGCTTTGACATTTCCTTTTACAACACTTTGTAATCTACTGTATTTCCATTTCTGCAATCTTTGAATTCAATAAAACGGGGTTATCCCCACTGTTTGATATTTGCAATCCAATTATTGAAGTTTATCTTGAAAAAAATTAATTAAAATATAATCATTGCATATCATTCATCATCCTCACGTAACACATTCTTCTTACCTATGAATCTCATGTTTGCGTCTCGATTCTAGAGTCAAACTGTCTCATTCATACAATACTCGGGCCAATTGATAGAAAAAGATGGATGATCTCGAGGAAGAGAACAAAGAGTTGAGGGAAGAGATCGACACTCTGAAAGAGGATCTGAGAAAGCTTCATAATGACATGCAAGCTCTAGCAGAAGCTCAGATGCAACAACAAAGGACTGTGATCTCAGAGATCATATCAACGCCCATAGTGGAAAAGTATGACCCTCGGTATACCATGCCTAAAGATCGTCCCTGGGGCATGCCTATTAACTATATCCCGGAAGGATATGTTCCGCCGATCACTGAAGACCAGGGAACCGCAGCAGGAGCTGCTGGGCCTGAAGGTTACAAACTTCAGGAAAGCGAAGATGCCCGGGGCATAACAGCAACTCCTGAAGGTTACAAACTTCAGGAGAGGGAAGGACCTAGAGTCACTGCCATGATGACTATACCACCACCCGTGGTACACACTGTCCCGGAAGGACAGATTCCACAGATACCTTCTGGTGGAAACGAAAGTATGTTCAACAGAATGAATGAGTTCTAGGAATAGTTCCTGGAGATGCAGAAAGAGCTGCAAGCCCTTCGCGGTCAGGATCTATTTGGAAAGGACGCCGCAGACCTTTGTTTGGTCCCCAATGTGAAAGTTCCGCACAAATTCAAAGTGCCCGAATTTGAAAAGTACAAGGGTAACTCTTGCCCTCAAAGCCATTTGGTGATGTACGCTTGGCGAATGTCAACTCAGACAAAGAACCAAGAGCTACTGATTCACAATTTTCAGGATAGTTTAACTGGGGTCGCACTTAAATGGTACATGGGTTTAAACCGAACTAAGATCGGCACCTTCAGAGATCTTGGCGCTGCTTTCGTTCAACAATATAAGTATAACCTGGATATGGCACCAGACAGAGATCAACTCAGAGCCATGTCACAGAAGGATAAGGAAACCTTTAAGGAATATGCTCAGAGATGGCGTGAAATTTCCGCCCAGATTTGTCCACCTTTGGAGGAAAAAGAGATGACAAAGATCTTCTTAAAGACCTTGAGTTCATTTTACTACGACAGAATGGTTGCCAGTGCGCCCAATGACTTTACTGAAATGGTAGGCATGGGAGTTCGTCTTGAGAAAGCAGTCCGAGAATGACGTTTAGTTAAAGACGCTGGATCATCAAGTAGTACAAAACGATACGGTAGTACTCTCCCTAAGTAAAAAGAGCAAGATATTGGCAATATCTCTCTCGAAAAGCAAAGGCGACGGTACCAACCAGTAGCAGCTGTAACTCCTACTATTAACTCTGCGCCTATTCCTACGTATCAACCTTAGGTTGCTCAAAGCCAACCAAATCAAAAGCAATATCTGCAAAGGACACAACAGCCTCTTCAGCAGGCTCGTCCTCTATATAACAATAACCGTACAACGCGACCACCAGGGTTCGACCCTATACCCATGTTGTACGCAGAATTATTTCCACTCTTACTGGTCAAGGGATACGTCTTAACCAGGTCTCCTCTTACAATACCGGAAAATCCACCTTTTTGGTTCAAAGCGGATCAGACTTGTCCTTACCATCAAGGAGGACCAGGGCATAACATAAAATACTGTCTCAGTTTCAAATCCAATGTGCAAAAGCTTGTTAGGAGCGGGGTCTTATCTTTCAAAGATACGAATCCGAATGTTCTCACGAACCCGCTGCCTCAACACAAGAAAGCTGCAGTAAATTTGATAGAAGGAGAGTCCAACAACAGCTATCAAATTCATGATGTACTCTTATTGAGGACCAATCTGGTCAAGATGCATCATAGACAAAGCGGATACAGGCATGTACCATCTCACAATTATCACCAGTGTGATATCTACTCTAAAAATAATCAAGGATGTTATGTGGTGCAATCAGCTCTACAGGAACAATTGGATCTTGGGTGGATCCAAGAGCATCGAGTTCGTGGAGTTAACATGACTCATGCAAGTTCCAACATCATTCAGAACCACGAAATCCGTGCAATGAATGTCAACTTGGTGGCAATGCACTCAAGGCAAAGCCAGTATCATAATCTTCCGCGACACGATTATAATTCCTGTCTGATTTGCTCGGTAAACAAACAGGGATGCTCTTTTGTACAAGAGGCCCTCCAACATCAGATGGATCTTGGGTGGATCCAGGACTACCATGATAGAAATCCTTATCAAGTTAACATGATTCAAATCTTCGATATTCGTTTGATGAATACCAGCTTGGTGGAGTTACACGCCAAGTAAGTCCAACTCGGTTTTCTCACTTCACATGATTACCTGAGCTATAAAGTATGTTGTGAGAGTAACCAAGGGTGCGCTCTCGTTCAAAGAACTTTACAACACTTGTTAAACCATTGGTGGCTTCCGATCTATCTAGACGAATACACGCAACAAATCAGTGTGACAAACGGGAACCCTATTAGACATCAAAGTCAGGATGTCCGATCTATGGAAATAGACCTAGTAAGGTTACACTGCATTCAAAGCGGACGTGGCCAGGTGCCACCACACAAATATGAGCGTTGTAGAGTCTGCTCGGAAAATAATCAAGGATGTTACCTCGTGCGAGCAGCCCTTCAAAGTTAGTTGGCTCCCAAAGAGATTCGACCGTGTCCAAGTTCTGGATCAATCAACTGGACGCCAGACTATTTTGCTAATCAGATTAAGGATGTTGTCGTGATCTCTGATCGCAAAAGGACTAAAGATGTTTGTACCACCATCCCTCTACTTGACGAATCGAAGGTTCTTAACCAGGAATTGATTGATGTTACTTACAACAGTCAGAGAAATCATAAGGCTCCTGTAGTTATCTATCTACCGGGACCAGTGCCGTACAAATCCAATAAGGAGATCCCTTAAAAATACGGTGCAACAATAATTGAGAATGGAAAGGAAATTCCATTACCCTCCGTCGTGAATATTGCAGACATCAGTCGAGTAACACGGAGCGGTCGAATCTTCAACCGAGGAGTTGGAGAACCTAAAAGAGAAAAGGAACCTCAAACGGAAGTTCCCAATCCACCAATCAGTCAATCCGGTAATCCCGACCTTTCAAAGAACGATGATGAGATGCTGAAGCTCATCCAAAGGAGTGAATACAACATTGTTGATCAACTATTACAAACTCCTTCAAAGATCTCTGTGTTATTTCTTTTACTCGGTTCCGAAGCCCACAGAGAGGCTCTACAGAAAGTCTTAGAATATGCCTTTGTGGATTAGGATGTGTCAATAAGACAATTCGACAACATCATCTCCAACATCACTTCCTGCAACAACTTGGGGTTCAGTGATGAGGAATTGCCAGAAGAAGGCAAAAGTTACAACATGGCGCTCAATATCACAGTTAACTGCCAGGACGATGCCTTAGCCAGTGTACTGGTAGATACCAGATCGACTCTCAACGTTATGCCAAAGTCCACTCTAATGCGACTATCATTCAAAGGATCTCCGATGAGAGGCAGTGAGGTCGTCGTCAAAGCATTTGACGGGTCTAGAAAAATAGTTATCGGCGAAGTCGACCTTCCCATAACTATCGGTCCTCATACTTTCCAAATCACTTTCCAGCTCATGGATATCCGGGCAGCATACAACTGCTTGTTAGGAAGACCTTGGATACACCAGGCTGGGGCAGTCACTTCGACACTTCACCAGAAGCTGAAGTTCGTCAAGAATGACCAACTCGTCACGGTCTGTGGAGAATAAGCCTTGATCGTGAGTAACCTATCATTGTCCACTTGTGTAGAACCCGAGGAGGTTGTTGGAACTCAGTTCCAGGCACTTTTGGTAAGCAGGGAGAATCAATTAGAGAAGGGAACATCAATATCCTCGTACAAAGATGCTCTCGAGGTGATCAAAAGTAACAATGCAAAGGGATGGGGACAACTTGTCATTCCTACTGATAATAAAACAAAGAAAGGTCTTAGTTTTTCTGCAACCTTTACCCAGACAACTGCTAACGATGAAAGTCTTCATCCCATTCAGAACTTCTTCCATAGTGGAGGTTTCCTTCACCCAGAGCCTCAAGGAGTACATACCTTCAGCGAGGGAGATTCCTCTGATATAGATGAAGAGTGGGAGTCCTATCTTAACAAGGATGGTTATATGTCTCAGGAAGAAATGCCTACGCCATTTTGCTATCCTGTACAGTGTCCGAGATTTATACCAAGGTCAGACGTCAAAATGATATATGGAGATTGTGATCCGGAAGGATGCCGTGCTCCACCAAACTCATTAGAGGAAGATACTCTGATGAAAGACAACTTTGACCACGACTATTATGGCCCGATGGATGGTCTTCCTATCTGGCAGCCGTACCCAGGAGACTTGGGGCAAGAAAATCCGTCGAACAATGAAAATCAACTGAGCATCATTGGAAAAAATACCTGCGTCCCCACCATGTCATGGGATTAACACTCAGGTCATTCAGAAAATATCCAGTGCGACGATCAATTTGCAAAGTTTGCAGGACTAGAATTCATTAACTATGCTTTTCCCGAGGTCAACGTCATCGAGATAGTTGACTCCTCCAGTTCCAAAGAAGTGTGAGACACCTTAGGACAACCGAGTGGCAAGTAAGACTTCCTGGTCAAGTACACTGCTCCCGAAAGATCTCGTACCAGGCTCAAGGACATCCAGCCAACTGGATGGGGAAATCTACCTGAGAGCACAAACACTATGCAAGATACAACAGAAGAGTTTGTCTACGACAACTCTGCCTGGGAAACAGATTCCAATGATCATGCTTCCCCAGAAATCAACGTTATTTCTGAAGACAAATCAAGGAAGGTACCAGACTCTATGATTCACCGAGGAGTTCGTCGCCAATGGGTTGCAGTCGATGTTCCGAAGATTGTTCATAAGTCAAAGTAATGGCCATCTTTGTTTTAACCTTTCACCCTGCCCTGGTGAAACGGATGTTTTGATAGGGCCCACTTTCTGTAAATATCCCTCTTTGCTTCGCCCAAAGCGACCGAGTTTTGTTTTATAGGGCTGTAGTTTCAAGAATCGGCAAGTTCATAAATAAAATAACGTCATTCTGTAATTCCTGCATTAATTGTTGTTTTCCCTTTTCATTTTTTCAGAAAATAGTAATCCTAAAAAACAATTCAAACAATAAAAATAAGCATTGTTCAAAAAATTTTACACTGCACACACTCTTGCATTCTCTCTATCGCTTCTAAAAAACAAATCATAACGTCATGCAGATTGCTTGTTTTAAACCCCATTGAAACATACAATCCAATGCCTTCTCCCAACTTTGAATTCATGATATTTGAGGCTGAAGAAGAAGATGACGAAGAAATTCTAGAGGAGATCTCCCGATTACTCAGGCAAGAGGAAAGGTCCATCAAACCTCACAAAGAACTGTTGGAAACGGTCAACTTGGGTTCAGAAGAAGAGAGAAAAGAAGTCAAGATTGGGGCACTGCTCAGTCCGACTGTCAAAAAAAGATTTGATAAAGCTTCTCAAAGAGTTTCCCGATGTATTCGCTTGGTCCTATCAGGATACCCCATGGGGCACTTTTTGTTACAAGGTAATGTCGTTCGGCTTGAAGAACGTTGGGACAACCTATCAAAGGGCTATGACTACTCTATTTCATGACATAATACACAAAGAAATCGAAGTATATGTCAATGACATGATTACCAAATCTAAAACAGAAGAGGAGAATGCGACCCACCTGTTAAAGCTATTCGAGCGGTTGACAAAGTACAAACTTCGCTTGAATCCCAATAAGTGCACATTTGGTGTTCGCTCAGGAAAACTGCTAGGTTTCATCGTTAGCCAGAAAGGAATTGAGGTTGATACTGACAAGGGGGTTCCTGGGAAGTCTGAATTACATCTCCAGATTTATATTTCTCATGACCGCGACGTGCGCGCCAATCTTCAAATTACTCAAAAAGAATTAGGACTGCGTTTGGACAGAAGACTGCCAAACCACCTTCGACAGTATCAAGGAATACCTGTTGAACCCACCGATTCTATCACCTCCAGTGGAAGGAAGACCACTGATCATCTACCTAACAGTCTTGGAAGACTCAATGGGTTGTGTACATGGCCAACAAGACAAAACAAAAAGGAAAGAGTCTGCCATTTACTATTTGAGCAAGAAATTCACCGTCTGCGAGACTCAGTACACTATGCTTGAGAAAACTTGTTGTGCTCTGGCTTGGGCAGCCAAACGTCTCCGCCAGTACATGATTTACCACACTACTTAGTTAATCTCAGAAATGGATCCGATCAAGTACGTCTTTGAAAAGCCTGCTCTCACAGGAAGGATTGCATGTTGGCATATGTTGTTATCGGAATACGACATTGAGTACCATGCTCAGAAAGCCGTCAAGGGAAGTGTTTTAGCCGATAATTTGGCTCATCAACCGATTGACGATTAGGAATCAGTCGGATTTGACTTCCCAGACGAAGATGTCATGTACTTGAAAATGAAAGATAGAGATGAACCACTACCCAGTGAATGGGCAGAACCAGGTTCCTAATGGGGACTTATCTTTGACAGAGATGTCAATCATTATGGAAACGGAATTGGGGCAATCATCATAACACCTCAGGGTACCCACATTCCTTTCACCGCCCGACTGACATTCAAGTGCACAAACAACGAGGCCGAATACGAATCTTGTATCATGGGTCTCGAAGAAGCGATCGACTTAAGGATAAAAAACTTGGATGTATATGGCGATTCAGCCCTAGTTATTAATCAGATCAAAGGAGATTGGAACACATACCAATCAGGACTGATTCCTTACAAAGACTACGCGAGAAGGCTGTTACCCTTCTTCAACAGAATCGAGTTTCATCACATCCCTCATGAAGAGAATCACATGGCTGATGCCTTAGCCACTCTCTCTTCCATGATTAGTGTAGGTCAATGGAATGACATACCTAAGATCGACATAATGCGCCTGGAACGGCCCGCTTACATCTTCACGATTGAAGCAGTCATAGACGACAAAACTTGGTATCACGATATCAAATGCTTCCTTCAGAAACAAGAGTACCCTCCTGGGGCATTAAGAAAGGACAAAAAGACTTTCAGGAGACTGGCTGGAAGCTTTATTCTAAGCGGTGATACACTCTATAAGAGAAACTTTGACATGGTCTTGCTTTGATGTGTAGACAGACTAGAAGCAAACCTGTTGATAAAAGATATTCATGAAGGATCCTTTGGCACTCATGCCAACGGACACACAATGGCGAGAAAAATTATGAGAGCAGGGTACTATTGGTTGACCATGGAATCCGACTGCTACAAGTACATGAGGAGGTGTCACAAGTGTCAAATATACGCTGACAAAATCCATGTACCGCCAACACATCTCAAAGTTCTCTCTTCCCCATGGCCTTTTTCCATATGGGGAATCGACATGATTGGCATGATCGAACCCAAAGCTTCAAACGGACATCGGTTCATCCTGGTAGCCATTGACTACTTCACCAAGTGGGTCGAAGCAGCGTCATTCGTCAATGTAACCCGACAAGTGGTGGTCCAATTTATCAAAAACAATCTTATATGCCGTTATGGTGTTCCAAGCCAGATCATTACAGATAATGGATCCAACTTGAACAACAAAATGATGAAAGAGTTATGCGTTGAGTTCAAGATCGAACACCATAACTCATCTCCCTACCGACCTAAGATGAACGGAGCAGTAGAAGCGGCTAACAAGAACATCAAGAAGATTGTTCAGAAGATGGTTGTAACCTACAAAGACTGGCATGAAATACTACCATTCGCTCTTCACGGTTATCGCACATCTGTCCGCACTTCAACAGGGGCATCCCCTTTCTCTCTAGTATATGGTATGGAAGTATTGCTCCCCATAGAAGTAGAGATCCCATCAATCCGGGTATTAATGGAAGCTAAGCTAACAGAGGCTGAATGTTGTCAAAGTCGACATGATGAACTGAATCTGATTGAAGAAAGGCGAATAACAACTTTATGCCACGGTCAGTTGTATCAACAGAGAATGAAGAAGGCGTTTGACAAAAAGGCCCGACCTCGCGTCTTCAGAGAAGGAGACCTTGTGCTAAAAAAGATACAATCATTTCTCACAAATTCCCGGGGCAAGTGGACTCCGAATTATGATGGCCCATATGTGGTCAAGAAAGCCTTCTCGGGCGGCGTCTTGAGACTCGCAACCATGGATGGAGAGGAATTTGCCTACCCCACAAATGTTGACGTAGTCAAGAAATACTTCGCCTAGATAAAAAAAACGTCTCGGTGGATTGAAAACCCGAAAGGGCGGTCCAGGCAAAAATTAGAGACATAAACAAAAATCATCCCGGTGGATTGGAAACATCACAGTACAATCCAGGCAAAAATTAGGGATAATGGCAAGTAACTATGTTCAACAAAGGGGCAAATCCCTCAGCAGCAGTAATACCATCGGTCGGGAAAACCCCGGTCAAGGTCATCTTCGACAGAAGCTCAGGATGTCCAGAATTCAAAGTTGGTAGAAGGATAGCGGTCGTTATGTTTCAATGTAGCCCTTTTTTCCCTTAAATTACCATTTTCTAACTTTGTAAATACTCTAGGGAATCACACGCTTGGCTGATTTCCATCCTATCAATAAAATTTGAGACCTAATGCTTTTGTTTGCAATTCTTATTTGTTTTAGCTTTACAGAATGACGTTTTAATATGATCAACGATTCTTGAAAAAAAACAAAAATGAATTTACTTGTAAAAAATTTTCTTCTTTTAAAATAAAGATGGCAATTCTTTTGACTGTTAAACATTAAAAGAACATTGATCGCTTCTCCAGAAGTAATCGAACCTCAAAGTGCAGAATCATAGTACTCCTTCTAAACTAGTGCACCTGAATGAAGGATCAGCTGTGTCAGAGACCGTGTTTCATCTGACACCCCGACCGAGTTCTTATCTCCTAAGTCCGACCAAGATTGTTCTCCACAGGGACTATCTCTCCTAAGCAAGGCAGAATTGCTATTTTGAACTGAGGATACTTCTTCGTCCCCTGCGGTGGCCGAGTATCCAGTCGTGTTCATCTATTAGTCTGTATGTCGCGTCAGTTTTGTCAGTATAAACATACATACATCATGCATTATTAATTTACATTCATATTCATATTGCATCACTATCACTCTAGTCGGTCTTATCCCCTGGTGATAAAAGTCCTCTCAATCGAGTTGTCAGTTCTTTCCTCGTCAGGAAATGTTGCGTCTGAACACTCTCCTCTAGTTTATTTCTAGATTGAAGTTGGTCCCTTGACAACTTTGATAACTTGAACCTCTGAAAGACAAAAAGACCTTCAATAAATGTCACTCTTCGCCATTGAAGATGATATCTTCGCTTTCCCGGATTAAGGAAAATCCCCAGAGAAAGCCTCTTAATAAAAAATTCGGCAATACAACAGTTCTCTCCGAAAGATTCACTGACAAAAAGGTCATCAGGACCTCAGGATTGGATCACATCACATGGCATTTCTTCGAGAAGGTCTAGAGGAGAAGTATGATGAAATATCCCCAAGCAGGAAATGCGGTCTCTCAAGAGACTCGTTTTCCCCAGTAGAGTCGACAAATGGCATCTCCAAACAGAGAAGTTTGTGCATCTCTGCAACTCAGACGAATGGGTTTCCCCAGTAAGTCTGACATCAAAAACGCTTTCCGTCAAATGGCATCTCCCCCCCAGGAAAATTTTTCGGCGAGAAGTTTGAGGAAAACCGCTACGAACAACGTCCCTTGTCAAGAAAGTTTATTGACAAAAAAAACTGATACCAGTTCCTTGGTAGGAAACCAGGATCGATGGGAAGTTTATATCAGAAACTGAGACCAGTTCCTTGGTAGGAAACTAGGATCGAGGGGAAGTTTACAAAAGAAACTGAGACCAGTCCCTTGGTAGGAAACCAGGATCGAGGGGAAGTTTATATCAGAAACTGAGACCAGTTCCTTGGTAGGAAACCAGGATCGAGGGGAAGTTTACAAAAGAAACTGAGACCAGTTCCTTAGTAGGAAACCAGGATCGAGGGGAAGTTTATATCAGAAACTGAGACCAGTTCCTTGATATGAAACCAGGATCGAGGGGAAATTTATTGACACAGGAAACTTAGACCAGTTCCTTGGCTGAAGACCAGGATCGAGGGGAAGTTTTTACCTTTTCTAAGTATTAACGCTTAACAAAAGAAGATGAATGCGTACACTACCATTCATAATCACTGTCAAAATTTCGGGTATTCCGATATTTAATCATCTTGCACCCCGAATGCCCGAATACCTTTGCCATTCACACCTTCGGGTCCAAGAAGATTAAATAGGGGCATCTGTCATACCCCAAATTTTGACCACTAAGATTTCCCATCATTGTGCAAACCATCATCACAATATGGATGAACCATCATACTGTCATACCCCAAATTTTGACCACTAAGATGTCCCATCATTGTGTTAATCATCATCACAATATGGATGAACCATCATGCCTCATCAAATGCCTCAAGGGTTGTTGAGCATTCACTACAATCAAAATTAGGGTTTCGAGCCCTTTCAGAGCCTTAGACAAAGGATCAATCAAGGAATGACATGATCTTCAACTTGTCTACACTCTCAAATATCCACAAAGGATAAAAAAGGACTCCCACTTCAAGGATTAAGCACAAGGTTGCTCCCTTCTAGGTGGATCAAGCCTCAAGATTGCCAGTGTCACCAAATTAGGGTTTTGGTCGACCAGGGCCTCCAGATGGAAAATTTCATCTAGGCACAAGCCAATGATCCAAAACACAACCTAATATACTCCATGGAATCTCATGGACCCATTCATCGAGTCAATTTTGCCTCAGGGGATGCATACATCAAAAATCAGGAATTAGGGTTTCTTGACCTAATTCACCCCGAAGTTGACTTTTGGGACAAACCATGAGCCAAGACCTCAAGAGAGGGTTTGAGGGTCTCTAATAAACTATATTGATTCATTTGGAACAATGGATTAATCCAAGAAGCTTGAGCAACAAGTCTCAATTTCATCTGCACCACAATTAGGGTTTTAAGGGAAAAGTCAACTGTAACTTTGACTTTTGACCAGGACATGCTCCCAAGCCCTAAGACATGATTCAATATGCCCTATGACACCCATGTAACATGTCCATCAAGTTTGATTTAGGTCAAGGACATGATTTCATGAAGAATGGCACAATTTGGAATTCATCTGATAAAAAGTCAACTGTGCACAAAAGTCAACTTTGACTTTTTGAGATTTTTCACCAAAATGGATTTTTAACCCTAAAATGATGTTAATGTATGATTTGAATCATCATTCATCAAGAAAAATCAAGAAAAGTTGGATAACTTGAAAAAGGGGTAACCATAAAAACTTAGAAAATTTTCTAAGTTAAAAATAAAGTGGCTAGGGTACCAACTTTGAAGGATCATAACTCCTAAACCACAAAGCCATTTTTTCTCATCTAAAGATGGATTTTTAGCCCTCATTACCCTCTACAAAAACTTCAACTAGACCTAAGTCCAATTCATTAAGGATTTTGAGTTATGGAGTGATCAAAGTGGCTGAAAAATTAAAATGTCACTTTTTCCAACACTTAGTGAAATTTTCACTAAGTCCAAATCTGTCTTCACTTTTTGCCAAATGTAGGGGGATTTTTCACTTGGATTCAAAAGAGATCAAAACCAAACATGTTCAAACAGTTGTTGTATCATGTAAGGGCTTTCCAAAATGGCCAAGAACATTGCCAAATTCCATTTGAGTCATGAGATATGACATTGGAAAGTTGCCTTGCTGAAATCTGTCAAAGGCAAGGCAGAATTTGCAATTTTGCTCGATTTGCCAAAATCATCCAAATTCAAATGCTCCTATCCACTTGGACACATCTAAGGATTGAATCTAAAGGGGACAATCACTGAGCCAAGCCTCCAAAGTCCATGGAACAAGAAATAACATGTTGAACCTAGAATGGCCAAAATAGGGACAAGACTCCAAATTTGGATTGAAGCATTTAATGGAAGCATCAAGGTGGCATAGACTGAGCCATTCTCATCTGAAATCAGTCAAGACTTATCCAAGACCAAGGGAACCAAAGCTCTGTGCCCTAACCTCTAGTCAATGGCTAGAGGAGACTTGGATTTTCATTTGCCAACATTGGCCAAACCTACTTATCAGTTGCCATTCACTATTCCTTGCAAAACAAACTTGCTCTACTATAAATAGAGATCAATTGTGATCCGTTTGAGTACACCAAAGCCATCTAACAGATGCTTTCCTCAAAATCTCTTTCTCTTGGCAAAAATGCCTTTCTTAGCAAGGTAGCTATCGGGTTTTGAGTTTGAGAGCTTTTCCAATCAAACCAATCACTCACACACCTCACATACATCATATAAAAGTGATCCAAACACTCACATAACATCTGGAACACAGATTTCACAAAATCACTAGCCATTTGCTCAAGTTCTTGACAGTTTTGCAGTTGAGGTGCCATCTTCAATTCCAAACCATTTCAATCCATTCCAAGCACTCAGACACATCACTTGGCACCTAGGGAAGCTATCCACATCATTGGAACCTAGTTGTAACACCTCCAACACAAATCACGATCACCAGCTGCAAGTGGTAAGCATGAGCTCTTCTAACTCTATGATCCATGCAATTTTTGCTGCACAATAATTTGGCCATATGTTCATAATCATGCATGGAATGTTTTCCCTCAATTAATTGCATTGTTTGAATCGTGTATAAAAAATCCTAGCCTTCATGCAGAAATTAGGGTTCTTGAGGATTTTTCATGGTTTCTTGTTATATGTTTAATTTAAATAAAATTAATGGACATAGACATGATCGTGAGGTTGAGACGAGCATAATGGTATGTGGATTGCATGTTATAATCAAGTATTCAGTGAGATTAGAGAGAAAATGCAAATCAGCCAAACCCAGAACACGCGCGTGTTCTTCAGCTGTTCTTGGCGCCTTTTTTGAATTTTCAAATATTTGAATTTTTGTGATTTTATTTAATTGATTCAAAAATTAATTTTTCTCTGAGTTTTAATGATTTTGAGTTGATTCTTTTTTTAATAATTCACAAAAATGTTAAAATATTTTATTTTATCAAAAAATCCCAAAAATATTATTTATTTCATATAATTGCTATTTTTGCAAAGAATTAATATTTTAATTGTTTTTGACATTTTAAATATTTTTTCCACATTGATTTTGCAACTTTTAATGCTTTCTAATTATTTTGTAGGTCAATACTTAATTTTTGAAGCATTAATCCAAGATCACAATTTGTTTTTCACATGTTAAACAATTTTGATCATTTTAATTGAATTTTAATTCAATTAAATACATTTTTGAAAACAAATTAGGGTTTTGGATTAATTCAACCCTCATAAATCATTTTCAAAACTCTTTGGGCCTCTAATAGAGTGTAAGACCCAATCCTTTTTTGACCAAATCATTTTTGGGCCTTAGTGTATTGTATAAGTCCCGATACCGTTAAAAACGAACGGCGCGATCGTCGCCTTTTGAAAAATAACCATGGGCCTCTCCTAGAGCTATAAGACCCATTCAAAGTTTTTGGGCCTCTAATAGAGTGTAAGACCCAATCCCCTTTTAACCAAAATCACTTTGGGCCTCAGCTATTGTATAAGTCCCTCTGCGTTAAAAGAAAACCTCGGCGCAATCGCCATTTTTAACGGAAAAATCAATTGGGCCTACCCTCGTGTTATAAGCCCCACTCTTTTTCTTTAAACCTTTTGGGCCTCTTGAAAGAGTGTAAGACCCATCCCTTTGTACAGAAAACATTTTGGGCCTCAGTCACTTGTATAAGTCCCTCTGTACAAATTCAAACAGTGCGCTCACTGATAAAACCCTGGGCCTCTCCTTGAGCTGTAAGCCCCAAATCTTTCTTTTTCAAAGCACTTTCTCCTTTGATTTTGAATATACTGTTGTTTTTCTTTCTTTGTTGAACAACTAACCAAACAACATGGAATCTCTACAACCGAGTAAGTGGTTATCGCTTTCATTTACCGCTTTCATATACATATAACTGTATTGTGGGGCTGTTTCACTGTAAGTCTTCTTTCATAAACTCATATCGACTGTGTAATAATAGTATAGATATTTAGAGTTTCCCCGGCAACTACCTCTAGAACTAGGTGACGCCGTTTCGTTTATTCGTAGAAATAGACAACTAGATCCCCCAATAGGATCACCAGATACAGTCTTCTCTTCGACTGTCCTCATTAAGAATTATCAAGAAACTCTATTCCCAGAGATGAATGTATTCTCCGTGAATGGCATCTCTGAGTTTCTTCCAAATTCTCGAACTTTCCTGACTTGATCTATTCCTTGTGAATAGCTTGCCTTGAATTTCTCGGGGTTTGGGGACCCACGGGCTTCTTAAAAGCATCGGCCTCCTCTTGGGCATCGTACAAGGACCCACAGGCTTCCTAAAAGCAACCCCGCCTCCTCTTGGGCTTAGTACAAGGACCCTACGGCTTCTTAGAAGTATTCACAGCCTCCTCTTAGGCTTCGTATAATGATCTCTTCCTCCGGGAATGATAGCCTCCTCTTGGGCTTAGTACAAGGACCCGTCGGCTTCTTAAAAGTTTCCAGCCTCCTCTTGGGCTTCGTACAAATTATCCCGATGACCTCCTAGAGGTATAGGAACAAAACTTAGTCATCTTCATAGAACAGTCCTTTCAAAGAGTCTACTACTGTTTCTCAAAGCATAGTACAAAAGATGAAACTCTAGACTTAGACAGTCTAACTTCCTTGAGTCTCAAAGACATTCTCAAGTGACCCCTTCGTTAAATAGGTAGGAAACCTACAGACTCGGACAGTCTCAATACCCTTTGGATTTCCCGCTTCCTTAAAGAACAGGAATAACTCGGATCCTTGAATCAAAACCCTGAGTACAGTGTTGCTCATATAAGAACTAAATTTCTCTTCAAAATCAGTATACTGGACCTGTCACTTAACTGAGACAACATTTAGCCTCTCTCTCGGGCTTTGTACGAGGCACATAAGAGACTCCCTCGTTGAGTCAATCACCCCTTTCGCCTCTATCTCGGGCTTTATACGAGATACAAAAAGGTTCTTATTGAGCCAAACAAATTTTAGCCTCCATCTCGGGCTTCATACGAGATACAAAAAACTCCCTTGTTGAGTCAATCAGCCTCCATCTCAGGCTTTATACGAGATACCAAAAGACTCCATCGTCGGGTCAAAACCTTTTAGCCTCTCTCTCGGGCTTTGTATGAGACACATATTAGCCTCCTCTTAGGCTTTGTTTAAGAAAACCACTGGTTAAGCCAATTAACCTTTTAGCATCAAAGTTGTGCCTCGTTCACATTACACAAACATCAACAACTCCTTCCCTTTCATCTAATCGCTGTAAGCGGCAAGCCTCTGGATCATCTACATCCATGCCACTGTCCCTCTTTTAGCATGAGAAATTCCTAAGGAAAGATATCATTGCTCTACACTGAGTTAAAGTCTTCTCCTTCAGGTTGGAAATCCCCTTTAAAGGAAATTATGGCATTGCTAGGATCTGCGTATCTCGGTTAAAGTAATTCTCCTTTATAAACAGTTGTGACATACAACCCCCTCTTTAGAGATGACAAATTCTCTCTAAAGTCAACACCCTTCAGCTTCACATCTTGGGCTTACAAACCACCTTTCGCTTCACGTCTTGGGCTTTGAACAAGTCACCAAAACACCCTTTCCTCCCAGAGAATAGGAGGAACTACGAACGCTCTGATTTCCCTGTTTTGGATAAACGGGAATACGTAGGCATAAGATTGAAAGGAAAATCTTAGCGAGCACATTAAACAAAAACCCAAAATCCCATACTATCATGTATCTATCAAAAGCACCAGTCCTAATATCCTAATCCTTGTTCCCCGCTAGAAACCTTCTGTCTAGATAAAAACCAGTATTGGCGAAAATACAAATAACTAGTACAAAGGCCCCCCACATTGATAGCATTCGTAACCTAACAGACCGTTATTTAAACTCAGTATGCAAGCAGGGTTAATTGGAGACATCTATTTCCCTTCCTTCATCAGCTTTAATAGGATAAAAAATGAATCGACCTGTAGTTTAAGCTCAACCGCAGAGAGTGACTAGCGCTTAAGAACCGCGTCCAAAATCGCTCGCTACACATACCTCATTAGTCTCCCCAAAGATGGGTGAGCATCCATTACAATAAAACTTAGGGTTTCAAGCCCTTTCAGAGCTCTTAGACAAAGGATCAATCAAGGAATGACATGATCTTCAACTTGTCTAAACCTCTCAAACATCCACAATGGATCAAGAGGACTCCCACATCAAAGATCAAGCACAAGGCGGCAACATTCCAAGAGGATTAAGCCTTAAGATAGCCAGTGTCACCAAATTAGGGTTTTGGTCGACCAGGGCCTCCAGATGGAAATTTTCCTCTGGGCATGAGCCAATGCTTCAAAGAATAACCTAAAATACTCTAAGGGACCTCATAAACCCAATCATCAAGCTAATTTAGCCTCAGGGGATGCATTCATAAAAAATCAGGAATTAAGGTTTCTTGACCTAATTCACCCCTAAGTTGACTTTTGGGACAAAGCATGAGCCAAAACCTCAAGACATGATTTGAGGGTCCCTAATACACTACATTGATCCAATAAGCTTGATTCACAAGTTTCAAGTTCATCAAGAACCACTGTTAGGGTTTCGCGGAAAAAGTCAACGGTGCCTTTGACTTTTGACCAGGACATGCTCCCAAATCTTGGGACATGATTCAATGCACCATATAACACCTATGAAATCAATCCATCAAGTTTGATTTAGGTCAAGGACTTGATTTCATAGAGGATCGCACAGTTTGGAATTCATCTGATAAAAAGTCAACTGTGCCCAAAAGTCAAAGTTTGACTTTTTGATTTTTTGATCAATTATGGTTCCCTAACCCTAAAATGATGATAATGTGTGATTGGAATCATAATTCATCAAGAAAAATCAAGAAAAGTGGGATAACTTGTAAAAAGGGTAACCATAAAAAACTTAGAAATTTTCTAAGTTATGGAACAAAGTGGCTAGGGTACCAACTTCCAAGGATCATAACTTGAGATCCAAGCAACCATTTTGGCTGATCCAAAGATGGATTTGTAGCTCTCATGGCATACTTTAAAAGTATCAACTACACCTCACTCCGATTCTTCATGGATTTTTAGTTATGGAGTGACCAAAATGACAAAAACATGAAAATGCCACTTTTTCCAACACTTAGTGAAATTTTCACTAAGTCAGAATCTGTTTCACTTTTTTCAAAATGTAAGGGCATTTTTCACTTAGATCCAAAAAGTGTCAAGACAAACTATGATCAGCCACATGTTGTATCATATGAGAGCTTTCCAAAATGGCCAAGAACTCCATCAAATCCCATTTGAGCTAAGAGTTATGACAATGGCAATATGCCTTGCTGCAACTGTCATGGCAAGGCAGATTTGATCATTTTGCTCGATTTGAGCAAATTTTGCAAATAACAAACAAGTTTATCCATCTGAACACCTCAGGGGGAGACCAAGGAGGAATAAACACTGATCCATAAGCCTCCCAAGTCTTTGGAACTAAAAGTAGCATGCCAATCCTAGAAATGCCTAAAAAGGGGACAGGACTCCAATTTTGTTTTGGAGCATTCAATGGATGCACCAAGGTGGCATGAACTGAGCCTTTTCCAACTGAATGAGTCAAGGATGATCTCTGAACTAGGGAACCAAAGGCCTGTGCTCTAACCTCTAGTCAATGGCTAGAGGAGACTTAAGATTCCAAAGTGATGTAATTGGACAATGATCTGCTGCAGTTACCATTCACTATTGCTTGTAAAACAAACTTGATCTACTATAAATAGAGCTCATTTGTGCTCAGTTTAAGTACACCAAAGGCCTACAACACTTGCCTTTCCCAAAATTATCTTCTCACTCTAAAAAATTCATTTCTTAGCAAGTCACTATCGAATTTTTCAGTAGAGAGCAATTCCACTCAAACCAATTGCTCTAACACCTCATAAACATTATATGTGAGCTGATCAAACACTAAACACACAACTGTAACACTGATTTCTTAGAATCACCAGCCAGTTGCTCATGTTTTCAGCCAAGTTGTAGTTGAGATGCCATGAAGTGATCCAGCATTTCCAATCAAGTCCAAGCATTCAAACACACTCCATATGGTGTAGGGAAGCTGTTCAGATCATCACAACTCATCTGTAACACCTCCAACTCAAAAATCACATTGCTCTTGCTGTCACGATCTTCAAATAAGCCTAAACTTGGTCATCTCTTAATCTAGGCATATTTCCTCGCACAATACTTTTGCCAAATGTTCATAATCATGCATAGAATGTTTCCCCTCAATTAATTGCTTTGTTTGAATCGTGTATCAAAATTCTCATCATTCATGCAAATTTTAGGGTTCTTGAGGTTTTGTCTTGATTTCTTATTCCATGCTTAAAATAAATGAAATTAAAGACCATAGACATGATCTTGAGGTAAAAACGAGCAGATTGATATGTGGATTGTGTGATTTCATCAAGTATTCAGTGAGATTGGATAGAAAATGCAAATCTAGGCAAAACTTAGAACACGCGCGTGTTCTTGGGTGTTCTTGGCGCCCTTTTTCAAAAATTCAAATATTTGAATTTTGTGATTTTATTTAATTGTTTCAAAAATTAATTTCTCTCTGAGTTTTAATGATTTTGAGTTGATTATTTTTTTAATAATTCACAAAAATGTTAAAATATTTTATTTTGCCAAAACTTCCCAAAAATATTATTTATTTCATATACTTGATATTTTTGCAAAGAATTAAATTTTTATTTGTTTTTTAACATTTAAAATATTTTTTCCTCCTTGATTTTCCAAATTTAATTGGTTTCCAATCATTTTGTGGATATAAACATGATTTTTGAAACATTGATCCAAGATCACTACTCATTTTTCACATGTTTTCATTACTTTTTATTAATGTTTTTAATAAAATTAATTCCTTTTTTAAACAAATTTAGGGTTTTGATTAATTCAACCCTCATCAATCATTTTCAAACACTCATGTGCCTCTATTAGAGTGTAAGACCCATCCCTTTTGTAAATACACCACTTATTGGGCCTCAGTCATTGTATAAGTCCCACTGTATTTTCAAAGACAACGGCGCGATTGTCACCTTTTTAACAAAACCAATTGGGCTTCTCCTCGAGTTATAAGTTCAATTTCTTTTCTTAAAAACACTTATGGGCCTCTAATAGAGTATAAGACCTAACCCCTTTTTGTAAATAAACATTTTTGGGCCTCACATATTGTATAATTCCCTCTGTATATTTTCAAAACAATGGCGCGATCGTCGCCTTTTCAAAATCAACTAGGCTTCTCCTTGAGCTATAAGACCCATCTTTATTCATTTTCAAACTCTTTGGGCCTCTAATAGAGTGTAAGACTCAATCCCCTTTTAACCAAAACAATTTTGGGTCTCAGATATTGTATAAGTCCTTCTGCGTTAAAAGAAGAACAACGGTGCGATCATCGTTAAAACTTGGGCCTCTCCTTGAGCTGTAAGCCCCAACAATCTTTTCAAAACACTTTTACCTATGATTTTGAATTCAAATATATGTTGTTATCAAAACTTTCTTTAATTTCTTTGTTGAACAACTAACAAAATAGCATGGAAGCTCTACAACGGGTAAGTGTTTATCCGCTTTCATTTACTGCTTTCATATGTATATAACTGTATTGTGGGGATGTTTCACTGTAAGTCTTCTTTCACATCCTTTTATATACTTGTCACATATCCACTGTGTAATACTAGTATAGTTATTTAGAGTTTTCCTCGGCAACTACGTCTAGAACTAGGTAAAGCCGTGTTGGTCACTCTTTAAATACAAACAAAACTAGATCCCCATAGGATTTCCAGAAACAGTCATCCCTTCTCTTGGGGTTAAACAATATGGAACAAAGAGAAATGCAGTATTCTCGGTGAACCTTTTCTCAGACTGTCACCCTTAGAAATTGTCAAAGAAGCTCTAAATCCCCACAGATGATCTTTTACCAGTGAATGGCATCTCTTGAGTTTCTTCCAAATTCTCGAACTTTCCTGGAATGATCTCTTCTCTGTGAATTGCATTTCTTGAACTTCTCTTTGTTTGGGGTTCCACAGGCTTCCTAGAAGCATCCCCGCCTCCTCTTGGGCGTTGTACAAGGACCCTTCGGCTTCTTAGAAGTTCTCATGCCTTCTCTTGGGCTTAATACAAAGACCCTGACGACCTCTTAAAGGTATAAGACAGAACTTAGTCATCCTTTGCTAGAGCAGTCTTTCCCGCATCAAAACTCCGACCATTTTAGGGTTAATACTCATCCCTTAATGCCTGCGCCTCCTCTTGGGCATTGTACAAAAGATAAAACTCTAGACTTGGACAGTCTAAAACTCTTGAGTCTCAAAGACATTCTCAAGTTCCTTTCAAACATAGAAAAAAACACCGATCACTCTGGATCAATCTCCAACAGACACCCGGTCTCTCTCATGAGAGTTCCCCACACTTGGACCCGCTTCAGGATCTAAATAATCCTCAGCAGTAAGTTAGCCTCCTCTTGGGCTTTGTACAAATGATTCTCCCTAGCGGAGCTAACCTTCTCAGACTCTCTTGTCGAGTCAACCACTTTTAGCCTCCGTCTTGGGCTTTGTACAAGACATATAAAAACACTCTCTTGTTGAGTATAAAAGACTCTCTTGTTGAGTCAATCTCCTTTTAGCATCAATCTCGGGCTTCGTACGAGACAGCAAATCACTCTCTTATTGAGTCAATCAACCTCCAGACTCTCTTGTTGAGTCAATCACCTGTTCAAGACTCTCTTGTTGAGTCAACCTTTTTAGCCTCCATCTTGGGCTTTATACAGGACAAATAAAAGTACTCTCTTGTTGAGTCAAACCCTTTCAGCCTCCATCTTGGGCTTTATACAAAATACATTCTCCCCAACGGAGTCAAAATCCCTTTTAGCCTCAATCTTGGGCTTTGTATAAGACAGAAAGAACATTTTCCCCGGAAAAGTCAAACTTCTAGCCTCCTCTTAGGCTTTGAATAAAGAAATCCCCGGTTGAGTCAATCAACCTTTTAGCATCAAATTTGTGCTTTGCTCACAGCATACAAACATCAACAATTCCTCTTTAGAGATGACAAGTTCTCTCTCAGTCTAACCTTTAGCTTCACATCTTGGGCTTTGAACAAGACACAAAAAACCCTTCGGCTTCATATCATGGGCTTTGAACAAGATACAAATCACATTTAGCTTCAATCTTGGGCTTTGAACAAGACACCAAAACATCTCTTTCCTCCCATAGAATAGGAGGAACTACGATCGCTCTGATTTCCCTGTTTCATTGAACGAGAATACGTAGGCATAAGATTGCGAAGTCTTAGCGAGCATACTAATCAAAAACTCAAAGTCCAGTACCTCCATACATCAATCAAAAAGCATCAGACCTAACACCTTACTAGAAGCCTTCGCAAATAGTCTGGACACTATTTTTTTTAAGCAAATAACCTAAGACAACCCCCCTTTTTGATAGCATCTGTAAACCAACAGTTTTGACTATTTAAATTCAGTATGCAAGCAGGGATAATTGGAGACATCTATTTCCCTTCCTTAATCAGCTTCACAGGATAAAAAATGAATCGAACTGTAGTACCAAAGCGATAGTGATTCGAAACCACAAAAACCGCACTACAAGTGTGAGACATCATCTAACGATTTAAACAATGATACTCACGAATTTGCTTTAGACATAAACTTATTCGCGAGGATACGTGATTGTATTGATCGAAACTAAGTTCATATGCTTGATTAATCAGATATGTATGAAAAGGATTAGTGAAATCTAATCTTGACATGCTTTTATAAAACTTACAACATCTTTGTTATAGTTTACTTCTTTGCTACCAAATTGATGTTACACAACCAAGAACAATTTGAAACCCCCTTACTTAAAACGTTTCGACTATTGAACGGCAAGCATTGGTATCGCTCAATCCCTGTGGATACGATAAAAACACCCACCGAAATATTCTTCAAAAAATGGCGTCGTTGCCGGGGATTGTTGTTTGATATTGCAAGCATTGCAATAATTGTTTAGTTTTAAGCTTGTTTAACTTTTTCTTGTGCTTGTTGATTTGTTTGGTTTAGTGTGCAGACTCCGTTTTATGCGAGGGAAGTTACCCGCAGACCAACTTCTTTTTTATCCTGAAATCGAAAGAACTGCACGTACGTTAAATAGCAGAACAAGGCGGAGGAGGCAACTTGCCAAGGAAAGATGAGAACGAGACGAAAGTTCAACTTCGACGCCAATACCACAATTACCGCCAACTATGGCTGCTCCACCACCACCACCACCACCTACTTCAGGTCCTTGTACTAATAGTCCGAGACATACATCACAATTTGCACGCAATGCTCAGAATGGTCGACATTCAAAAATGAAAACTAGTATCCTCTCGCTTCTATATCAAAATCCTTTCACTAGTATGGATCACGAGGATCCTTTTACACACCTGACTAAGTTCTATGAGATCGCGAGCGCGACTGGTGCACCCGAAGCTGAAGAAGATTCTTTGTTCAAGAGACTATTCCCGCATTCCCTCGTTGGGAAGGCTAAGGAATGGTATCTAGACCAATCTACGACAATCATGACGGACTGGAACATGCTTGAGGAAAAGTTTTTGGAACGATTTTTTCCACACAATCGTTTCATGGAGGCTAAAACAACAATTGCAGTTTTCACTCAGGGTGGAAATGAATCTCTCAACGAAGCTTGGGAGAGATTCAATTCCATGTTGAGAAAGTGTAAAGGGCACGGTTTCGATGAGCTTACACAAGTTCACATTTTTAGAAATGGTCTTCAGTTGGTTCATAAAATATTGTTGGATGCCACCGCTGGTGGATCGTTAACGGCTAAAAGCGTCGAGGAGGCTATTTCTATCATTGACCGGATGGCTCTAAATGACCATCAAGGGAACCATAACCGTGGCCCTTCGCAAAAGAAAGCGGGAGTGCTTGAGTTGGGAACTAATGATGCAATTCTTGCACAAAACAAACTATTATCACAACAAGTGGAGTTGTTGACGCAACAAATGGCAAACCTTCCACAAAAAATTAAAGAGATGCAAGAAGTTCCCAACAACAACCAACTAATAGCGAGTTGTGAGCTTTGTAGAGGAGATCACCCTACCGGGTATTGTCCTCCAGTAGTGGAAGAGGTAAACTATGCGGGAAATCAAAATCAAGGATACCAACCTCGACCACCTTACCAACAAGGCAACCAAGGTTACCAACCATGAGGTAATCAAGGTTATCAACAACCATGGAAACCTCAAGATGCTGGACCTTCAAATCATCAACAATATCAAAATTACACTCAACCTCCACAAGCTCAGAGTGGAAATACAAATATGGAGGACACTCTCACGCAATTTATGCAAATGTTAATGTCAAATCAAAAGAATACCGATGCGACCATAAATAATCTTGAGATGCAAGTCAGACAATTATCAAAATAATTGGCCGACCAACACAAAGGAACTTTTCCGGCGAATACTCAACCAAATCCAAAAGAGCATTGTAAGGCTATTCTAACAAGAAGTGGAAGAGAGATTGATATGGGCATAGGTGAAGTTGTAGTGGAGGCGGAGGAAGTAGTTGAAAAAGAAAAAGATAGTGATGAGATTGAAGTAGAAAAAAATGTTGAGGGAGATTTAGTTGAAAAAGAAAAGAAAAAAAGTGAGGAAGAAGAAAAAAGAAAGAGAAAAGAAAATTTGAAAATTACTAGGAAGGGGAAGGAACCGTTGAGTACTATTCTGATCCAACATTTTCCATATCCTCATGCTTCGTCAAAGAAAGATAGTACGAGGCATTGTGCTCGGTTTATGGATATTTTCAAACAATTGTAAATAAACATTCATTTTCTGAGGCTTTGGAGCAAATGCCGAAATATGCAAAATTCATGAAGGATATTCTCACAAAAAAGAAGAGGTATACGGATCAAGAGACTATCATGGTTGATGCTAGTTGTAGCGCTATCATTCAACGTACTCTCCTGAGGAAAGAAAGTGATTCGGGACGAGTCACTTTGCCAGTTACAATAGGAAATATCTATGTTGGCAACGGGTCGATCGATTTGGGCTCTAGTATCAATTTGATACCTTTGTCTATTGTGAAAAGGTTGGGACAGATGGAATTGAGAACCACTCAAATGACATTGCAACTTGCCGATAAATCCACTACCCTTCCTCACGGTGTAGCGGAAGATGTATTAGTTAAGGTGGACAAATTCTTATTTGCTATCGACTTTGTGGTGATTGAAATGGAGGAAGATGAAGACGCTCCATTGATTCTTGGAATTCCGTTTATGAAAATGGCTAGAATGGCCATTGATATGGATGACGGTCTTATGAAGATTAGAGTCCAAGATGAGGAGGTTTGTTTCAATCTATTTGAAGCCATGAAGCACAAAAAGGACAAAGGCGATTGTTTTAGAATAGATGCAACGGAGAAGGCGATTGAAGAAGTAAAGGAGCAATTACAAGTTCCAACCCCATTACAAAAAGTTCTCACAAATGCTCTTCAAAGTATCAATGAAGCCGAAGAAAAAGAGATCGAAAAGTGTTTGCAAGAACTAGAAGAATTGGATGAAATTCCTCCTTTGAAAGAAAGGGTGGAAATTTTGAAAAAAGAAAACAATGAGGAAATTAAGCTTGAATTGAAGTTGTTGCTGTCTCATCTTAAGTATGTTTTTCTTGATGATGAGGGGCATAAATCAGTGATCATAAGCACAGAGCTAACCACAATGGAGGAGAAAAAATTAATGAGTATTTTGAAGAAGAATTAAGAGGCAATGCGATGGACTCTTTCCGATCTAAAAGGAATAAGTCCCTCTTATTGTATGTATCGAATATTCATTGAAGAAGATTTCAAACCGGTCGCTCAACCACAACGCCGCTTAAATCCTACCATGAAAGAGGTGGTTAGGAAGGAAGTGGTAAAAATGTTAGATGCCAGAATGATTTATCCCATTTCTGATAGCCCATGGGTTAGCCCTGTACAAGTGGTGCCGAAAAAAGGCGGATTGACGGTTATCCGAAATGAGAAAAATGAGTTAATCCCAACAAGAACCGTGACCGGGTGGAGAATGTGCATAGATTACCGTAGGCTAAACCAAGCTACGAGGAAAGATCATTTCCCTCTCCCGTTTATGGACCAAATGCTCGAGAGACTTCCCGGTCAACATTTCTACTATTTTTTGGATGGTTATTCAGGTTACAATTAAATTATTGTGAACCCAGAGGACCATGAAAAAACTGCTTTCACATGCCATTTTGGAATCTTTGCGTATATGAGGATGCCGTTTAGGTTGTGTAATGCACCGACGACTTTTCAAAGGTGTATGCAAGCAATATTCTCAGATTTGATTGAAAAGACAATTGAGGTTTTTATGGATGAATTCTTGGTTTTTGGACAATCGTTTGTTATTTGTTTGAAAAACTTGGAAGCAGTATTGGAGCAGTGTCTGGAAACCAACTTGGTACTCAGTTGGGAAAAATGTAACTTCATGGTGACCGAAGGAATTGTGCTCGGCCACAAAGTTTCTTCAAAGGGCCTTGAAGTCGATCAAGCCAAGGTGGATGTTATTGAGAAATTGCAACCACCGTTGAATGTAAAAGGTATAAGGAGCTTCCTTGGACATGTGGGATTTTATCGGAGGTTCATCAAGGATTTCGCAAAGATAGCAAAGCCTTTGAGCAATTTGCTCAACAAAGATAAGTCATTTGATTTTGATGAGTCTTGCATGGTCGCTTTTAATTCTTTAAAACAAAGTTTGACTACCACACCCATAATCATCGCGCCCAATTGGAAAATGGATTTTAAACTCATGTGTGATGCGAGTGATTATGCGGTGGGTGCGGTTTTAGGTCAACGGAAAACAAAAATTTTTCATGCTATACACTACGCGAGCAAAGTCTTGAATAAAGCTCAAGTAAACTATGCAACAACTGAAAAAGAGTTGCTTGCGATAGTGTATGCATTGGAGAAATTTGCTTCTTATTTAATTGGGTCTCGAGTAGTGGTTTACACGGATCACGCGGCGATTAAGGAATTTCCGGACGAAAAATTGTATATGGTGCAAGTTAGACCATGGTTCGCCGACATGGCTAACCACAAAGCCGCCAGATTAATACCGGATGATCTAACTCACCATTAGAAAAATAAATTTTTATTTGATGCCAAGTCTTTTGTTTGGGATGAACCATATTTGTTTAAGCTTGGTGTCGATAACCTTTTGAGAAGATGTGTGTCAAAAGAAGATGCCACTAGCATACTTTGGCATTGTCACAACTCTCCTTATGGAGGACATTTTAACGGAATAAGAATGGCAATGAAAGTCCTCCAATCGGGCTTTTATTGGCCTTCTTTATTCAAAGATGCACATGCGCATGCACAAAGTTGTGACAAGTGTCAAAGGAGTGGTGGAATTTCAAAATGGCATGAAATGCCTTTACAAAACATGTTGGAAATTGAGGTGTTAGATTGTTGGGGAATCGACTTTGTTGGACCTTTTCCATCATCGTTTTCCCATGAGTATATTTTGGCCGTAGTTGATTACGTATCCAAATGGGTAGAGGCAATAGCATGTGCTAAAGAGGACGTAAAAACTGTGATAAAATTTTTGAAAAAAACCATTTTTTCTCGATTTGATACTCCGCGGGTGTTGATAAGTGACGGAGGATCCCACTTTTACAACACTCAGCTTGAAAAAGCCTTGGAGCAATATGGTGTGAAGCACAAAGTTACAACACCATATCATCCACAGGCCAATGGGCAAGCGGAGGTATCAAACCGGGAAATTAAAAGAATTTTGGAAAAAACGGTGTCATCCTCAAGAAAGGATTAGTCAAATAAGCTCGATGATGCTTTTTGGGCCTATCGAACAGCTTTTAAAGCTTCGATTGGTCTCACACCTTTTAAATTGGTCTATGGTAAGAATTGTCATTTACCGGTGTGTCATACCCCAAATTTTGACCACTAAGATTTCCCATCATTGTGCAAATCATCATCACAATATGGATGAACCATCATGCCTCACCAAATGCCTCAAAGATGGTTGAGCATCCACTACAATCAAAATTAGGGTTTTAAGCCCTCTCTGAGTGCTTAGACAAAGGATCAATCAAGAAATGACTTGATCTTCAACTTGTCTAATCTCTCAAACATCCTCAAAGGATCAAAAGGACTCCCACTTCAAGGATTAAGCACAAGGTTGCTCCCTTTTAGGTGGATCAAGCCTCAAGATCGCCAGTGTCACCAAATTAGGGTTTTGATCACCTAGGGCCTCCAGATGAAAAGTTTCATCTGGGCACAAGCCATTGATCCAAAACATAACCTAATATACTTCATGGAACCTCATGAACCCATGCATCAAGTCAATTTTGCCTCAAGGGATGCATTCATCAAAAATCAGGAATTAGGGTTTCTTGACCTAATTCACCCCTAAGTTGACTTTTGGGACAAATCATGAGCCAAGACCTCAAGAGATGATTTGAGGGTCTCTAATATACCATATTGATCCATTTGGGACAATGGATTAATCCAAGAAGTTTGAGCAACAAGTCTCAATTCCATCTGCACCACAATTAGGGTTTTAAGGGAAAAGTCAACTGTAACTTTGACTTTTGACCAAGACATGCTCCCAAACCCTAATACATGATTGAATATACCCTATGACACCCATGGAACATGTCCATCAAGTTTGATTTAGGTCAAGGACATGATTTCCTGAAGAATTACACAGTTTGGAATTCATCTGATAAAAAGTCAACTGTGCACAAAAGTCAACTTTGACTTTTTGAGATTTTTCACCAAAATGGATTTTTAACCCTAAAATGATGTTAATGTATGATTTGAATCATCATTCATCAAGAAAAATCAAGAAAAGTGAGATAACTTGTAAAAGGGGTAACCATAAAACTTAGAAAATTTTCTAAGTTAAAAATAAAGTGGCAAGGGTACCAACTTTGAAGGACCATAACTCCTAAACCAAAAGGCCATTTTTTCTCATCCAAAGATGGATTTGTAGCCCTCATTATCACCTACAAAAACTTCAACTACAAGTCATTCCAATTCATTAAGGATTTCGAGTTATGGAGTGATCAAAGTGGCTGAAAAGTGAAAAAGTCACTTTTTCCAACACTTAGTGAAATTTTCACTAAGTCAGATTTTGCCTCACTTTTTGCCAAATGTAGGGGGATTTTTCACTTGGAATCAAAAGAGATCAAAACCAAACTTGTTCAAACAGTTGTTGTATCATGTAAGAGTTTTCCAAAATGGCCAAGAACATTGCCAAATTCAACTTACACCATGAGATATGACATTGGCAAGTTACCTTGCTGAAATCTGTCAAGGCAAGGCAGAATTTGCAACTTTGGTCGATTTGCCAAAATCAGCCAAGTTCAATTGCTCCTATCCACTTGGACACCTCAAAGGATTGAATCTAAAGGGGACAATCACTGAGCCAAGCCTCCAAAGTCCATGGAACAAGAAATAGCATGTTGAACCTAGAATGGCCAAAATAGGGACAAGTCTTCAAATTTGGAATGAGGCATTCAATGGAACCATCAAGGTGGCATGGACTGAGCCATTCTCATCTGAAATCAGTCAAGACTTATCCAAGACCAAGGGGACCATAGCTCTGTGCCCTAACCTCTAGTCAATGGCTAGAGGAGACTTGCATTTCCATTGGCCAACATTGAGGAAACACCTGCTGCAGTTGCCATTCACTGTGGATCCCAAAACAAACTTGCTCTACTATAAATAAAGCTCAATTGTGATCAGTTTGAGGACACCAAAGCCATCTAACAGATGCTTTCCTCAAAATCTCTTCTTTCACTCCAATTTTTCCTTCTAAGGCAAGTCACTATCGGGTTTTGAGTTTGAGAGCAATTCCAATCAAACCAATCACTCACACACCTCACATACATCACATATGAGCTGATCAAACACTTAGATTACCTCTGAAACACCAATTTCACAAAATCACCAGCTGGTTGCTCAAGGTTTTAACCAAAGTGCAGCTGAGGTACCACAAAATGATCCAGCCAATTTCAATCAAGTCCAACCATCCAAACACAATCCATAGGGTGTAGGGAAGCTGTTCAGATCATCACAACTCATCTGTAACACCTCCAGATCAAAAATCACTTTGAACTTGCTGTCACGGCCTAGAGGTAAGCACATGCTTGGTCATCTCTCAATCTATGCATATTTCCTCGCACAATAATTTGGCCATATGTTCATAATCATGCATGGAATGTTTTCCCTCAATTAATTGCATTGTTTGAATCGTGTATCAAAAATCCTAGCCTTCATGCAGAAATTAGGGTTCTTGAGGTCTCTTCGTGATTTCTTGTTGTATGTTTAATTTAAATGAAATTAAAGTACATAGACATGATCGTGAGGTTGAGACGAGCATAATGATATGTGGATTGCATGATATGATTACGTATTCATGGAGATTGGATAGAAAATGCAAATCTGAGAAACCAAGAACACGCGCGTGTTCTTCAGCTTGTTCTTGGCGCCATTTTTGAATAATTTGAATATTTGAATTTTGTGATTTTGTTTAATTGATTCAAAAATTAATTTCTCTCTGAGTTTTAATGATTTTGAGTTGATTCTTTTTTTAATAATTCACAAAAATGTTAAAATATTTTATTTTATCAAAAAATCCCAAAAATATTATTTATTTCATATAATTGATATTTTTGTAAAGAATTAATATTTTGATTGTTTTTGGCATTTTAAATATTTTTTCTACATTGATTTTGCAACTTTTAATGCTTTCTAATTATTTTGTAGGTCAATACCTAATTTTTGAAGCATTAATCCAAGATCACAATTTGTTTTCCATGTGTTAAACAATTTTTGATCATTTTAATTGAATTTTTATTCAATTAAATACATTTTGAAAACAAATTAGGGTTTTGGATTAATTCAACCCTCATAAATCATTTTTAAACTTTTTGGGCCTCTTGAGAGAGTGTAAGACCCATCCCCCTTGTACAAAAACTTTTTGGACCTCATTCATTGTATAAGTCCCTCTGTACAAGTAAACGGCGCGATCGTTGCCTTTTTTAAAATAAACCTGGGCCTACCCTCGAGTAGTAAGACCCATTTCTTTTTCTTAAAACTTTTTGGGCCTCTAATAGAGTGTAAGACCCAACCCCCTTTTAACCAAAACATTGTGGGCCTCACTTATTGTATAAGTCCCTCTGCGTTAAAAGAAAACCTCGGCGCGATCGCCATTTTTAAACGAAAAGTCAACTGGGCCTACCCTCGTGTTATAAGCCCCACTCTTTTTCTTTAAACTTTCTGGGCCTCTTGAGAGAGTGTAAGACCCACCCCTTTGTACAGAAAACCTTTTTTGGGCCTCAATCACTTGTATAAGTCCCTCTGTACAAATTCAAACAGTACGCTCACTGATAAAACCCTGGGCCTCTCCTTGAGCTGTAAGCCCCAAATCCTTCTTTTTCAAAGCACTTTCTCCTTTGATTTTGAATATACTGTTGTTTTCAATCTTTCTTTGTTGAACAACTAACCACACAGCATGGAAGCACTCCAACCGAGTAAGTGGTTATCGCTTTCGTTTACTGCTTTCATATTATAAACTGTATTGTGGGGCTGCTCACTGTAAGTCTCCTTTCATAAACTCATATCTACTGTGTAATAATAGTATAGATATTTCGAGTTTCCCCGACAACTACGTCCAGAACTAGGTGACGCCGTTTCATTTATTCGTAGAAATAGACGCCTAGATCCCCAATAGGAGCACCAGATACAGTCTTCTCTTCGGCTGTCCTCCTTAGGAATCGTCAAGAAGCTCTACTCCCCAAGATGAATGTATTCTCCGTGAATGGCATCTTTGAGTTTCTTCCAAATTCTCGAACTTTCCTGACTTGATCTATTCCTTGTGGATAGCTTGCCTTGAATGTCTTGGGGTTTGGGTACCCACTACGGTCATAATCTTGGACCTTAACTAAGGAACCCTCTTTAAAAGCTAAAAAGCGCCGGATAGTAAACCTCACACGTTTACCAGTGGTTTTTTTCTTTAAAAGAGTTATCTCTCCTAATGGAAAGGAGGTGATAGACCCACGGGCTTCTTAAAAGCATCGGCCTCTTCCTGGGCATTGTTCAAGGACCCACAGGCTTCCTAAAAGCAACCCGGCCTCCTCTTGGGCATTATTCAAGGACCCTACGGCTTCTTAGAAGTATTCACAGCCTCCTCTTAGGCTTCGTATAATGATCTCTTCCTCCGGGAATGATAGCCTCCTCTTGGGCTTAGTACAAGGACCCATCGACTTCTTAAAAGTTTCCAGCCTCCTCTTGGACTTCGTACAAATTGTCCCGACGACCTCCTAGAGGTATAGGAACAGAACTTAGTCATCTGCATAGAACAGTCCTTTCATAGAGTCTACTACTGTTTCTCACAGCATAGTACGAAAGATGAAACTCTAGACTTGGACAGTCTAACTTCCTTGAGTCTCAAAGACATTCTCAAGCGACCCCTTCGTTAAATAGGAATGAAACCCGCAGACTCGGACAGTCTCAATACCCTTTGGATTTCCCGTTTCCTCAAAGAGAAGGAAATATCCCTGATCCTCAAATCAAATTCCTGAGTACAGTGTTGCTCATATAAGAACTGATTTTCTTTTTAAAATCAGTATACTGGTCCTGTCACTTAACTGAAACAGTTACCTTGGCCTCCTCTTGGGCTTTGTACAATGATTTTCCCCAGCGGAGTCAAACAATGTTTAGCCTCTCTCTCGGGCTTTGTACGAGACACATAAGAGACTCCCTCGTTGAGTCAATCACCCCTTTCGCCTCCATCTTGGGCTTTGTACGAGACACATAAAAGACTCTCTTGTTGAGTCAAACCTTTAGCCTCCATCTCGGGCTTCGTACGAGATACAAAAACACTCTCTTGTTGAGTATAAAAGATTCTCCTGTTGAGTAAACCCTTTTAGCCTCTCTCTTGGGCTTCGTACGAGACACATAAAAACTCCCTCTTGTTGTGCGAATAGCCTCCTCTTAGGCTTTGTATAAGAAAACCACTGGTTGATCCAATCAACCTTTTAGCATCAAAGTTGTGCCTCGTTCACAGTACACAAACATCAACAACTCCTTTCCCTTCATCTAATCGCTGTAAGCGGCAAGCCTCTGGATCATCTATATCCACGCCACTGTCCCTCTTTTAGCATAAGAAATTCCTAAGGAAAGATGGCATTGCTCTACACTGAGTTAAAGTCTTCTCCTTCAGGTTAAAACCCTTTCTTCGGAAATTATGGCATTGCTCGGATCCGCGTATCCCAGTTAAAGTAATTCTCCTTCTCCCCTCTTTAGAGATGACAAATTCTCTCTAAAACCGAGGTCTTTCAGCTTCACATCTTGGGCTTAGAACAAGATACAAACCATCTTTCGCTTCACGTCTTGGGCTTTGAACAAGACACCAAAACACCCATTTCCTCCCATAGAATAGGAGGAACTACGAACGCTCTGATTTCCCTGTTTCGGTAAACGGGAATACGTAGGCATAAGATTGAAAGAAAAATCTTAGCGAACGCAATAAACAAAAAACCCAAATCCCATATCTCCATCAAAAGCAGTAATTCAAAAGCATCAGTCCTAACATCCTAATCCTTGTTCCCCGTCAGAAACCTTCTGCCTAGATAAAAAGAAAGAAAACCGTATTGGCGAAAATACAAATAACCAGTACAAAAGCCCCCCACATTGATAGCATTCGTAACCTAACAGACCGCTGTTTAAACTCCATATGCAAGCAGGGTTAATTGGAGACATCTATTTCCCTTCCTTATTCAGCTCACAATAGGATAAAAAATGAATCGACCTGTAGTTCAAGCTCAACCACAGAGAGCGACCAGCGCTTAAGAACCGCGTCCAAAATCGCTCGCTACACGGTGGAGTTGGAACATAAGGCATTTTGGGCCTTGAAATTTCTGAATTTTGATCCAACTTTAAGCGGAGAAAGAAGAAAGATGCAATTGCATGAAATGGAGGAATTGCGCCTCCAAGCATATGATTCCAACAAGCTATACAAAGATCGAGTCAAAACTTACCATGACAGAAAGATAGTGACAAAACAGTTTGAAGTAGGGCAGCTGGTCCTACTTTTCAATTCTCGATTAAACCTGTTCCCTAGTAAATTGAAATCTAAGTGGTCTGGTCCATTCCGGATTCGTGAGATCAAACAATATGGGGCAATAGTCATTGAAGACACAAAGTCAAATGAGAGTTGGACTGTAAATGGTCAGAGGTTGAAGATTTATCTAGGTGGTGATTTCGAGCGAAATCCCTCGGTTGTGCCATTTTGCGATCCTTGAGGTTGCATTGAACCGTCGAGCTTAGCCGACGTTAAACAAGCGCTTGTTGGGAGGCACCCCAAAATTGTAAGTATTTATTGTTTTATTTGTTGTTTTAATGATTTTAGATGTTTAGAACTGGTTTAGGAAGTGGCAGTAGTGCAGAAATTTTTTTCAAAATCATGTCATGTTCGCTGGCCAGTTCGCTTTGCGAACCTGGGACGAGCATTCGCTGCCTTGTTCGTTTTGCGAACTCAGCGAGTTAGGGGAAGTGTGTTTGCTGCCACCTCATTAAAAAGGTTAATTTTTATGGGTGTGCCAGTATTTGGGCCCATGACCCATCCTTTTTTTCTGAACATTTGAAAGGGAAAACCCTACTCCCTTTTGACACTCTCACCCTTTCACTCTCAAGAACGTTAATCTCTCACGTGCACTGTTCATCTCAAATTTCACCAAGTTTTCCCCAAATCAATTACAAGATCAGGTTTGAATCTCATTTTCTTTCTGTTAATTTTTGTTTAGACATATGGTTAGGGTTGTGGATTATGCATTAGAGACATTGTTAATTCTAGGTTTTCACCTCTGTTTTAAGGTTTCCTTTCTGTTGCATGTTGAATTTGTTGCAAACTTTAGAATAGAGGTGATATTTTAAATGGAACTCTGATGTGGAAAGTCTGGATGCTGTTGTTTTTTGGAAATTATCGCGTGTTCGCTGTTCAGTTCGCTTTGCGAACCTGGGCAAGCATTCGCCAGACTTCGCTTTGCGAATCTGGGGCGAATGTTCGCCAGCCTTCGCTTTGCGAACTCTAGAGCGAACGTATCAGAATTCTAAATTTTTCTATATTTTATCTGGTTTGTGATTCTGTTTTGCTTCAATGCTAATGAACTGTGTTGCTACTTGTTGTTGTTTTATTTGTTGATTTGTGCAGATGGGTCCAAAGATCAATCCCACTAAGAAGCGAAAGGCAAGCACTTCAAGACAAGTGCCAATACAATTTGACAGCGATCGTTTTAAGGGAGCCAAGCAGGCAGCAAGGTATCTGACCTTGGAAAAGAGAACTATCTTACCGGAAAAGAGATTTAACTTGAGTGACCGTGGAAGTTATCGGTCGGTGGCTGCACTCTTAGAAGAAAAAAAATGGGGAAGACTGATAACTCCCTTGGATAGCTACAATGTTGAGATTGTCTGAGAGTTCTATGTTAACACACTTCCTAATGATGGGGAGCCTTTTAGTTGGACAACCGAAGTTGGGGGGAAAGTTGTGCGATTTGACCGTGGAATGATTAATACCGTTCTTGGAGAGCCTTTTCCATTGAGAGCTAGCCAAATAGATGTCTACCATAGAGACTTGCACCTTAACCGTGACATTCCAAAAATGACCAGCGATCTTCTACGACCGGGAAAAATTGTAGAACTCAACCCATCTGGGGTTGCCATTAGATACTGTCGTGAGGACATGTAACCTTTGGCTCAACTTATTTTGCTTTTGATGATAACAAACATCAAGCCGAAGTCGCATTCGTCTACCATCCATATACCATTATCCCACCTTGTCCACAATGTTTTGACTAATGTACAGATAGATGTGGCCCGTATTATCGCCGATGAGATTAAGGCTATTGTTCAGAGTGGTCTTGGCGGTTGCGCTTCTCAGGCGAATGCCCCTCTTGCTTTTCCTTGTTTCATCATGACTTTGTGTGCTCATGTTGGGGTTAATATACTCGCACGCCATCAGGTCACTATTCCTTCTGCGATCGACGACCGATATGTGGATAAGTTTTGTAAGCCTAAGGGGGCTAGGGGTGAGACATCGAGTGTTGGTGCTGATGTCGGCACAAGGGGTGGTGATGCTTCTGGTTATAGGTCGCAAGGTTTCTACCCTTATCAGTAGGAGATATGCCAGTATAACTGGGATTGGATGGCGGCTTCTCAGCGTGCCATGACTAATTTACATGACTCCATGCAGGTACTTCAGCTACAGATTCGCGAACCTTCCGCTGATCATACTTTGATGTCAAGGGAGCAGTTTCTTGCACATGTTGGTTGGCCTGAGGCCAGGCCAGTATTCAGAGGGGGAGAGGATGCGGCTGGTGCTGATGATGTTGATGAGGAGGTTGGTGATGCTGATGATGATGAGGTGACTGGTTCTATTTATGGTTCAGAGGATGGAGAGGAGGTTGAGGTGTCCGGTTTAGAGTCCGAGGAGGACTGATTTTGCTGTTCTGATTTTGTACTTCCTTTGAGCATCAAAGTTAAGTTTTCTTGTATTTTGCTTTTTATTTCAATTTTTATTGATGTACTTTATCCACTCGGTGGATTATTTTGATATTTTGATGTACTTGTACCCGTATGAGGTACTTTTGACTTTGTAGGTGTTTTCACACCATTACATTATTATGATATTATGAGTATTATGTTATTTTTCAGTTAAATATGTTTAGTTTCATTTTTATTTTAGTTTTTATTATTATTGTTGTTAAGAGTTGAATTCTTCAGTTTACGAATGTTCAACTCTTAAATTGTTGGTATGCTTTCGTTTTTCATTGTTGTTATTAAGAGTTGAATTCTTCAGTTTACGAATGTACAACTCTTAAATTTTTTATATGCTTTTTATCGCTTTATGTTGGTATGCTTGTGGAAGTTTAATATTTCCATCTTTTGGTGTTGACTTGAAGAATTTTAGGTTGGTGAGTGTTGATCATCAAAGAAGGTTCTTCCAAGTTGGATGGCGATGATAGTAATTTTAAGCATGATTTTGTTGGCAAGGTACATAGTTACCTAGTTCTAGAATTTAGAATGTATTAGAACTTTTTGTCTTTGTACAAATGAAAATGTTGTTTCTTGTTACAACTCTATTGATTGCTTGTGTCATTTAGGTCCAAAAACCACAAAAGTGAGAAACCTCCATGTTATACTAAATGCATATGATTGATGATGAATGTTGTTTTATACTTATAATTCATGCTTTATCTTGTTTGTTGTTTTGAAATTGTGGAAGCTTAGAAATGATCAAGGAAATGTTTGAGCACTTTGAGTATAACCACCATTCCAAAAACACTTCAAGTCACCTTGTGAGTGTGTGTGTATTTGAAACCTCTTTTGAGCCGAAATGAAATTTTTGCTTGAATCGTGAACCCGAATTTAACCCGTTTTGAAGAGCATTTAAGCTAAGCTTATGGAAATGTTGAAGTTGGGGAGAATGGTTTATTTTGAAAAGAGAACAAGGATTTGGTGATACAATGCATTCTAAAACAAAGAAATTGAAAAAAAAAAAGTAGAAAGAAAAAGAACAAAAAGAAAAGAAAATCAAAAGAAGAGAATGCTTTGTGAAAGAAAGAAATAAGGATTGAACAAGATTGAAAAATTTTGAAAAAGAAATGCTCTTCATAGTCTTTACCCTTTCTTGTTTCAACGGTCGTGTACACATGTCCCTTGTTTTTAAGCCCGACCAAGTTACAACCGATAAAAGCTCTTAGTGATTTTTTGCTTCCATGATTTCTTATGTGATCGGTTAGATATTATATGAATTGCTTAGTATTTGCATCATTTGTCATTCGAGCGAAATTTCCCCGCGGTTGCAAACACATTAATTTCCTTCAATCCTATTTCGAAGAGGAGTGTTAGAGTGACATGAGCATGATGGTTTAGTTGTTTTTGGAAACATTGTCTGAGATTTGTTTTAAGAATCAAGTTCTTTTGCATTGTCGATTCTAGGATTGTGTAATTGTGCTTTGTTACAATTGTTGTTTATTTGAGCCGTTTATCCTTTCTTGGATTGAATCAAATGCTCGAACAAATCCTCTTGTTTTCAATGAGAGGCATACTTTGCTTGAGGACAAACAAAGAGTTAGTTGGGGAAAGTTTGTTAGATTTCAAACATGCTATATATTTGTATTTGATACTTGCCATTTTTCAACACTTTCTTGTTTTAATTGAGGATTTTATTAGTGAATTGTTGTTATTCTTCAAACATTATATTTATACCCCAGAGAACGTTTGCTTTGCGAACTCTGACGAGGTCTCCAGCGAATAGCTCCAGAATATGGCAGAAGAAAAAGGAGCTAAAGTTCGCTTTGCAAACTCCTAGCGAATGTTCGCTGCTTCACTCGCTTTGCGAACAACCTGGCGAAGAACCCTTGGAGATGGCAGTGGCAAAAGGACCCAAAATTCGCTTTGCGAATGTTTTGGCGAGTGGTTCGCCTTGCGAATGAAACGTTCGCTTTGCGTACCCACGAAGACAGTCAAGGGCAGTTTAACTTTCAGAAGGCACTTAAGGTGCCATTTTCTTCATTCGCTAGGTAAACGGATCATTCGTAGTGCGAATGTATTAGATTTCAAGTGCATTATAAATAGATTTTTGCATTTTCTTGGGATCATAACTTCACCTTTTCACACCAAAACATTATTTTCTGAGTTTTGATCATCCAAGAGAGATTTTTCACATAGAGAATCTGGAATTGCATCCGATCTCGATTATTCGACGTGGATGCTCTTTCATCTCCTCAAGAAACTTGTGATACAAGCTACCATGACTATGTGTAGCTAAACACATCTTATGTTAAGATTAGAGGTAGTTAATCTTGCTTATATGTATCTCTTTTGATCTTTTGTATATGAACAAGGTTGATGATCAATATATGATGAATTGTTTGTTCTTAACGATGTATTTGTTGTTTGAATCACTCTAGACATAGATTTTCCAAATCTTGACCTAATATCTTCATCTCTTAAAAACCAAACTCTAGACATAGATTTGGGGTTTGATATTCGCTTTGTATTGATCTTAACGGTTGTTGTTTCGATTGTTAGCGTGAGACATCATCTAACGATTTAAACAACGATACTCACGAATTTGCTTTAGACATAAACTTATTCGCGAGGATAAGCGATTGTATTGATCAAAACTAAGTTCATATGCATGATTAATCAGATAAGTATGAAAATGATTAGCGAAATATAATCTTGACATGCTTTTATAAAACTTACAACATCTTTGTTATAGTTTACTTCTTTCATACCAAATTGATGTTACACAACCAAGAACAATTTGAAACCCCCTTACTTAAAACGTTTCGACTATTGAACGGCAAGCATTGATATCGCGCAATCCCTGTGGATACGATAAAAACACCCACCAAAATATTCTTCAACACCTCTCCCTCCCCTGACGATGCAGCCTTCAACATCGCCCGACGCTTTGACAGTTCGACTATCTTCCATCCAATCCCTGTGCTGCCCAACGCTGACCCGACCTTGGTGGCTCTGTTCGTGGCGATCACTAAGACGAACCTAATGATCTTTCAACCGAACGAGCGAATCGGGATGCTGGAGAAGGAGCAACAATCACGCTCTCCCCCGCGGAGACATCGTCGCCTTGATTCTCGCAGTCCCTCCCCGTGACGACGAGAAGGCCGTCCTTTCTCTCCCCCGCAGACGCCGCAACATGATGAGTCTCGGAGCCCTTCTCCGCCCTTGGCCACCCAGAAGCGCGATCGCTCTCCTCCCCGAAAGGAGCGATACTCCCCGGCTCATAAGAGGAACAAAACTGATGGATACGTGGAAAAGCCAAAGAGTCGGCCAAGGAGTCCTCTCCGCCAAGGCAGGAGCCCTCGGTACGACCGGCCCTCGTCACATTCACCCATCAGGAGCGACGAAGACGACCCCTTTGGTCCCCTATCCAAGGCTACCATGGAAACTTGTCTGCCCGTTGGGATGGAGAAGCCTCCGACCTTGGCCACCTATGATGGTACGATCAACCAGAACGACCACATTGAAAGCATCGATGCGATGCTCGACTACCGGAACATCTGAAGGGCCATAAAGTGCAGGCTCTTTCCCACGAACTTGAGGAAGGGTACAATGGCGTGGCATAAGAGCCTTGAGCTCGAGTCGATCACCTCCTAGAGAGAGGTGATGAGGCATTTCTCCAGGCGCTTCACCGCTTCCCGACGCCACTCGAAGACGGAAGCATCCCTGGAGGTCATCATTCAGGGGAAGGAAGAGTCTCTCCCAGATTACATAGAGAGATTCAATCGAGAAGTCGTCCAGGTATCCACCTCAGATAACATGAAGAGGTATCTAATTGAGCGAGGACTGTGACCTCGCATTGTGTTTGCTAAGGCAATCGACATTGAAAGGCCCAACACGCTAGATGCGCTCCTCCACAAGGCCCGAGCCTACATCCAGTATGAGGAGAAGGGGACCGCCAACGACCCTGCGATTCGCAGAACCAGGAAAGTGCCAGGAACTCTAGACACGAACATTCTGCCGCTCCCCGGCGAGGCGGGGAGAAAAAAAGAGATGATTGACCCTAAGACTCCCGGGAGCAAAGGGGGCCAGTAGGCCACTTCACCGAGTATACGCTACTCACAGCTCCCCGCGAGCGTATTCTAGCCGAGTACATCAACTCAGAGTTCCAACGAGGTGGTGTCCTCTTCCTGAAGCCGACACCCCCTAAGCCCAACGTTGACAAGTCCAAGTACTGTCGGTTCCACAGGAGCCATAGACACATCACGGAAGATTGCATCCATCTCAAGGATACCATCGAAATCCTAATCAAGGAAGGGCACCTGAAGCAGTACACCAGGAGCGAAGCCCCTTAATAGGATGCTCGAGAGACAAAGAAGGTCGAGGAGGCGACCCCATCCTCCAGTGACAACACGCGGCAAGTCGCTCTGTGCTTCTCTCGGCCAGAGGACTTCTACCTTCCCAACGAACCCGACACACCCGTGTCCGCTCGTAGCCCATGGGAAAGCTTCCCCGCCGCCATGGTCATATCCGACGGAGGGTTCAATAAGGTCTCTGTGGGGACGGTAAAGTGGAAGTTCGACGAACTGATAGAGGCGAGCTCGACGCAGAACTCCACCTTCGACATGGTCCAGGGAAGGTCAAACCCCATTACCTTCTACCTCGAAGAGTTACCCGGCGGCACCCCCAATTCCAACATCCCTCTCCTAATCAAGGAACATATGGCAAATTTTGACATCTGCCGCATCTTAGTCGACCAGGGGAGCTCTGTGGACATAATGTATGCACACCTGTTCACCACCCTCCAGCTTGACGAGACACATCTGACCCCGTACGTTGGCTCTGACCTGAAGGGCTTCAATGGCACCACCACAAGGTCGTGGGGCAACGTCGAGCTACTGGTCACCTTTGGCAATGAGGAGACTGCCCGACAAGTCAAGGTCCACTTCCTGGTGATAGAGTGCCCCTCTCTATACCATTGCATTTTGGGGAGGTCAACCCTGGCCGTACTCACAGCTATGCCATCTACAATCCACATGAAGATGAAGTACTACACGACCAGAGGTCGCATCGTCACCCTCCACGGGGACATCGAGGCATCTAGAAGATGTTTTGAGGCAGCTACCAAGGGGCTGAACTAGATCAACATCAAGTCCATGACCCTGGGAAAGCCAACTCAGGAAGAGGAGCAGAAGCCACTCCCGCGCATTAATACGGTCGACCTCGACATCCGCTTCCCCAACAAGTAGGAGCAGAACGAGGTAGCAGATCACACCCCTCCAGTAGATGGCAATGGGAAGCCTCTTCATCCTGTCCACCCCATTTCAGATGGTGACTTCAAGCTCATCACGCTCGGTGATGACCCAGACAAGAATGTGAAGATCGGTACAGGGCTCCCCGACTTGGCGAGGAAGCAGCTGAAGGCCTACCTCGGGGAGAATGTTGACTTGTTTGCGTGGAGCGCTGCAGAAATTCCCGGCCTCGACCCAGACTTGGCCTGTCACCAGCTCACCATAGATTCGGCCGCTAGGGCCGTAGTTCAGCGTAGGCGTAAGCAACCTCATGAGAAAGCAGAGGCTGCTGAAAAAGACCTCTTAGAGGCAAATTTTATTTCAGAAGCCCAGTACACAACCTGGCTGTCCAATGTTGTACTCGTTAAAAAAGTCTAATGGAAAATGGAGAATGTGCGTTGATTATACTGATCTTAACCGGGCATGTCCCAAAGATGAATATCCATTGCCTAACATCGACAAACTGGTCAAAAATTCCGCAGGTTTTAAATTACTATAATTCATGGGCGCATACTCGGGGTACAATCAAATCCCCATGGCGAAGGCCGACAAGCAGTACACAGCTTTTATCCTCGAGACTTACCAACGTGACTTACCAACAGATGATGAACAAAGTCTTCTGGGGCGAGATCGGAGACATGCTCGAGGTCTACATGGACGACATGATCGTGAAATCACGAGAAGAGGTCGACCACACGGCCTATCTCAAAAGGGTCTTCGATACGACGAGAAGATGCAAAATGTGGTTCAACCCGGAGAAGTGCACCTTCGGTGTCCGAGCAGGAAAGTACCTCGGCTTCTATCTGACAGAACGAGGAATCGAGGTAAACCCCAACAAGTGCAAGGCATTCTCCGAGGTCCCAACGCTGAAATTGAAGAAATCGATCCAATCTCTAAACGAGATGCTCGCCTCGTTGTCCCGCTTCGTGGCCAAATCTGCCCAGCACACACTCCCATTTTTCAAGCTCCTGCGCAAAGAGGCCATGTTTGAGTGAACCGAGGAGTGCGAAAAATCCCTCCTCCACCTCAAACAAGTCCTCTCGCAGCCCTCGGTCCTCTCATGACCAGAGAACGAGGAGACTTCGTATTTGTACCTCACCGTCGAAACCGAGGCGATCAGCGCGACTCTTATCCGGGAAACCCTCGAGGGACAGAAGCCGATATACTTCACCAGCAAAGCCCTCCAGGGTCCCGAGCTTAGGTACCAGCATATCGAAAAGTTCCCTCTGGTCCTCGGCACTGAGGCCCAAAGGCTGCGACACTACTTTCTGGCCCACATGATCGTGGTAAGGATGAACCAACCCATGAAGCAGCTGCTAGACCGTCCGAACATGGCGGGCAGGATGCTCAAGTGGTCGCTCGAGCTCTCCGAGTTTGACGTCTAGTACGAAGGTAGGAAGGCCCTGAAGGCTGAAGTGCTAGCCGACTTCATCGCGTAAATGACCGCTCCGATCTCCTCGCCCGACGGATCCAGAAAGTGGACAATCTACGTCGGCGGGGCATCTAGCTTGACGGGTAGCGGAGCGGGCATCATTCTAGAAAACGAAGAAGGTATCTTGAGCGAGGTCTCCCTTTCCTTATCCTTCCTAACATCAAACAACCAGGCCGAGTATGAGGCCTTCCTTGACGGGCTACGCCTGGCCGAGGAGCTTGGAGAGAAGGAGGTAAAAATATTTACCGACTCCCAGCTCGTGGCCTCCCAGATGCTGGGAGAGTACAAGACCAAGAACGACAACCTCATCGAGTACTTAGCCTTGGTGAAAGAGAAGATGAAAAATTTGACTAGGCAGAAGTGAGTCATGTTCCCCGCTAACACAATACTAGGGAAGATATCCTGTCGAAGCTGGCCAGCACAAAGAAGAAGGGCGGGAACAAGTCCGTCATCCAAGAGGTACTTTCTTGACTAAGCATAGAGAAACCCACCTCAACCTTTGACATAAATGCCATCGACGAAAGCAACTACTGGATGACCCCTGTATATGCGTACCTCAGCACGGGGAAACTGCCCGACGACTCCAAGGAGGCTAGCGTGGTCAAGTGACGAGCCTGCTTGTACGTCTTGATTGAGGACAAATTGTACCAGCGAGGATTCTCCATTCTCCTCCTCAAATGTTTTGAGCAGTCCAAGGTCCCTAGCATACTCTTGGAGATCCACGAAGGGATCAACGCACAACACCTCGGCAGATGGTCCCTTGCCCGTCAGGCATTGCGGGCAGGATATTACTAGCCCACCTTGCAACAAGACACCAAGGAGCACATCAAGAAGTGCGACAAGTTCCAGCGACACAAGGACATGCACCTGGCCCCGCCCAATGAGCTCAAAATGCTCTCGTCCCCGTGGCCTTTTGCTTGGTGGGGGATGGACATCCTCGGGCCTTTCACCATAGGTTCGTACCAGAACAAATATTTGATAGTTGGCGTCGACTACTTTATAGAGTGGATAGATGTTGAAGCCCTCACCAAAATCACGACCCATAACATACTCCGTTTCTACAAGAGGAACATACTCGCCCGGTTCGGCGTACCCTAGGCAATCGTCACCGTCAACGAGACGCAATTCACTGACAAGAACTTCCAGGACTTCGTTACCAAGCTGGGCACGAAGTAACATCTCACATCTATTGAGCACCCGCAAACCAACGGGCAAGTCGAGCCTGCGAACAAAGTGATCTTGCAAAGCCTGGAAATAAGACTAGGCGAAGCCAAGAAGAAGTGGGTCGAGGAGTTACACAGAATGCTCTGGGCCTACAGAACGACCCCCCACTCGACCACCAGGGAGATCCCATTCTGACTGACATACGGTACCGAGGCGGTGATTCTAGTATAAATAAGGGAACCCTCTAGGAGGACCGAGTCTCCCCTAGACGAGGAAACAAACGATGGGGCCCTAAGGGAGGAGCTCGATCTGGTCGAAGAAACCCGGTCGAGGGCATCCCTCCGCAAAACCTCGCTCAAGCAGAGGATAACTCTGCGACATGATAGCAAAGTCATCAAACGCGAATTCCATGTAGGCAACCTAGTCATGCGAAGGCAAGTTCACCGCGAACTGGGAGTGCCCATAACGCGTCCGCGCGAGAACGGGGTGCGAAGCCTACTACCTCAAAAACTTGCACGGGGAGGAACTTCCTCGACCATGGAATGCTGAAAAGCTTAAACAGTACTATAGTTAGACATTGCCCGCAATGCACTTGGTTCGACCACGACGAAGCGCATCCCGATCATAGGAGCGCGCTAAGGTACAAGCGCGACTCTTAAACTCGAGACAAGAAGACGAGAGTCCTCCCTAGTTTGTGCGAGCAAGCTCTTGATCCGAAGGGGGCACCTCAACCGAGCTCCACCGTTGTTGTACCAATTAGGAAGAACGCCTAGCTCGCGATGGGAAGTTCACGCCCTGAAGCAAAGACCTCGATCGAGCTCTTAGCTTTGTCGAAGGTTGAAATCTGACTCTGACCACTTGACCAGTTCTCTGCATTGTCGAGGACCAATCACGTTGAGAAAAGGCCCCAATTACTTCATAAAAATAAGCAACATGATATTACATACCCACGAGGAAAGAAAAATACTCGACATACAACATCACACACAAAATGCCAACATACTAAACAAAAGAAACTATTCATTAAGGTGGGAAAAGCTTGTTGTCCAAACATAACAAAACCCATGGCACGCAGGCAGTGCAAAATCAGATTACAAAATCATGGCGCGTACGCCGAACAAAACAATAAACAAAATATGGCGGGCAGGCCAAACAACTAAAAGAAATTAAACAACGACTTCCTCCTCAGGCCTAGGCTCACCGTCGCTTTGTTCAGCTTCACTGTCGGGCGCCTCGGTGGCAACTACCTGGCCGTCGACCACTCGGTGAAAAAGACTGATCCCATCTGTCACTAATGGAAGCCCAAAGTTGACAATCTGAAGCTGCTCCACCGCCATGTTGAAGCCCAGCTCGAGGGAGCCCATGCAATCCTACTCGAGCTCTCTGATCCGAGAAACCAAGTCACCCCAAGTTGCCAATGCCATCTCATCAGCAATTTCGTCTTTGACGGGCAGGGCAACGGCCTCCAACTCGGCTACCCTCGCTTGGAGCCTGTCATTCTCTTCAACGGCCTTGCTCATCTTTTCCCGCATCTCGTTCACTTCGCGGAGGAGACCAACCTGGATCTCGTATTTTGATTTGTAGTCGAGAAAGTCATTATCCACTTTGTTCTTTTCTGCCCAAAGGATCGCATTCTCATCCCGCAGCTTCTTCAGCTCAGAGGAGGGGCTAGTTTCATCGTTGAGGACCAGGGCCGTCTCAAAAATCCTCAGCATGGCCGCCATATCCTCGCACAAGGCTTTCCTCCTGCTCACCTTGTCGACCTCCATGATCGGTTTGGACTCCGCCGCGGGTAAGATCAAAGATTTGTCCCCACTGAAGAGCTCCCGATGAAGGTGGCAGGTGTCGCTCCCGAGATTTTCATCCAAGTACAAACGCGAAAGTGGCACCGAGACAGAGTCGCCAGCAGTGTGTATTTATCCCAAGAGAGGGAAAGGAAACACCGTAAAACCTGAGAGGAAGGATAGAGCATGGTCTTACGACCAAGAGAACTGGGTTCGGGAGTCGGTTACGCGCGAGGAAGGTATTAGCACCCCCACGCGTCCATCGTACCCGATGGGATCCACGCTTGCTTGACTCGATCAAAGGGTGTAAGGAAAGGATACTGGAAAAGGAACTACTAGCTGGAGAACGGGAAAAGGAAAGGAGAGAGAAAGAGAAACAAATGTAGGGAAAATAAAAGAAGTGCTCGAATGGGGGCCCTACCCCACTGCCTACATATCTCATCGGGAGCATGAGAATCAGAGCGACGTAGTTCCCCTCCCCTAGGGAAAGTTGTTTGTGTTTTTTAATGGAATGGCTAACGTTCTAGCTCAGGTGTTGCAGCCCGCTGTATGGAGACTTAGGCGTAAAGGTCTTGCGAGAGAACGAGAAGAAGCACGTTCGTACGTCGAGAGTGAGTGAGATGAGAAAAGAATTCCCGAAGGAAAGACGTTATCGTTTGTTTGGAGTTTTTTAGAAAGAAGTGTTTTTGATTGTTTTTGTTTTGCAACACATATTGTATTTAAGTCCTTCATGTAGGATCGAATGCCTCGCATATCGACCCAAGACGGGACGTACGCTAAACATTCTAAGAAAGTGAGAGAAGACCCCTCACTATCTTATTCTTACATGAAAGGCTCAAATACAATATACGCCATGCCTTTATTAAGTATTTTTGCTCTTGTTTTGAGATGAGAAGAAGAGAGACTCAAATGGTTGAGAAAGGTAAAATCTAAGGGGAAACTAGGTCCTAATGTTGTCATACAATGATGGCCCTATGGTTAAGGTAAGAAAGGGAAGTCTACCTAATGTTAGCATACATGGATTGCTATCCTAATGTCTCTCTTATCTCCGACTTAATCAAAAATTGAGTGGAGCTAGGAATCCTACGGGATCATGCCATCAGACAAGTAAACACAGGATAAATCAATCACAAAATGAACTAAAAGCAACGAAAGAGTAAACAGTGTCAATAAACAGTAACGTCACATAATCAAAGTAGAAAAGGGGGAGCTTTAGCCAAGGGGTCATATCAACCGAGGCAAACAAGCTAGCTGTGGAAAGTAGGTACTCCTCCAATGGTATCAAGAACCATGGAGAGAAGAATAAGAAAGGGGAAGATGTGAATCAGATCACATAAGCATCAGCATTGGTCAATGCGAGCTAAATACAAAGCGTGGGGGTTGTAACGCCCCGGTTTTGTTAGATTTATTTAATAGAGTAGATTTAATTGGTTTTGGTTTTATATTATTTTATTTTTTACTTTTATTTGACAATATATTATTTTTCATCGATGTTTATGTTTTATCGCATTTTGAGAGCGGTTGCGAGATATTTGAGTGTAGGGGTATTTTGGTCATTTGGGTAGTTAGATATTATAAATAGAAATGGAGAGAGAGAAATAGAAAGAAAAGAGAAAGAAGAGAAAGAAAAGGAAAAGAAGAGAAAAGAGAGGAAAGAAAGGGAGAAGAGGAAAAAGAAGGAAAATCAGGAATTCATCAGTTTCAAGCGCGAATAATCGGGTAAGGGTGAGAAGTTTCAATTATATCTTGCTTGTGTATGTATATGTGTTGTTTGTTGTGAATGTTTTGGTTGTTTTACAATGTTTTCTCTTTTGATAAATTGTGATCAAATCGATAGAAATCGATGTTTCCACGGTTGGAACGCGATATAGATTGCGTAGGATAGTCGGGAGATGATGGGAGTTGATCGGGAACACTCGCGGGAATGATCGAGGATAATTTGTATGGTTGGAAATTTTAGGGTTTTGATATTTATTAGAAAGTGGTGAATTTATGTGAAATTGATGTTTTCACGGTTAGAATTTGGAATAAGTTGTGTAGTGTAGTCGGGTAAGGTTTGGGTTTAATAGGGAATGGTTGTTTGCGTGTTTTTCCGCGGTTTCGATCGAGTTCGAATTTAGAATTCAATGATAAAATTATGTTTTAAAATATGTCAAAAATGGAAAATGTGTTGGATGGTTTTTAATAGTGAAAATATTGTAGTACGTTGAATTCTGAGATCGCAGCTTTTTACGGAATCGAAAACGGATGTCCGGAAGTCTAAAAATGGTGTTTTTAAGGCTGAATTCGTAGCAGGATTCGCGCTCAACGCGCAGGTCGGGCGCTCAGTGCGCAGGTCTGGGCAAACATGAAATTTCCAAAACTTCAAAAATTCATAACTTTTGACCCGTAAGTCCGTTTTGGTCCCCGTTCGAAGCGTTGGAAAGCTTATGAGATGTTCTTTCTTGTAAAAATGGTTTTGGGATTAGTGGCTGATTTATTTAAGTCGTGGTTTTTGAAACGTGTCATTTTGTCGACTTTTACCGTCGTAATTGTGTGCGATTGATGTGTTATCGTGTTATATGCTTTTGATATGCAACATGTAGCTTGTGTGCTGATTATGTGATGTGAATATACATGATGGAATGTTGTGATGATGGTTTGTGGCATTATGTGCATTGTTTATGTGAAATTCAATGTATGTTGTGTGGTGACCTTTATGGTTTGAAATACATTGTTTGAATTGTTTTGCAATGCATGAATGTGATGATGTTGAAGCATGTGACAAGTTGTTGTAATTGTTGTGGTTGATGAATTATGGCCGAAAGGCAAGAAATTGCAATGTGTGTATTTAATGGTATATGCATGACTATATTGTGAAATATGTGTGCATTGCATGAGTGTATGTGGTCATTTTGTATGAGAAACATCATGACATGCATTCATGTGTCGCGATTCCGTGGAGAATCGGGTGTAATATCACGTCCCTGTTGGGTGCGAGTGATTGATTACACAAATGATCATTTGAGGATCCTCTGAACATTGTGTAGTCAATGGGTGTAATCGTTGCGATGAGTTACACTTGATTCCGTGGGAATCTTCAGAATGATTGTGTGCCCTTGTGGGGTTTGAGCAATCGGATTGTGTCTGCGTGAACAATCCAGAAACATCGGATGCCATGATGGTATGAGCGATGGGGAAATATCGTAGGCCCGGCAGGGAGGATATTTCCATTGAGTTCTTCAATTGAGCTCGGGTGATGAGTCGGTACCGCATGCATCTGCATAGAGTCGAGAGTCGGTCTCTATGAGTTGCATTGATCATCTTTGTATTTGTGCATTGATGAATAAACATTGATATATGTATGTTTATGGAGATGATATAAACTGTATCTTATAATGATGCATTGTTGGATGAACAAGTATGTGTGTGTTCATGTGGAATGGTGATAATGGTGAATTATTATGCATAGGTGATAAATGCATTGGTTGTGAGTAATATGTTTTGTGTATAAACATATGATATGTGATGTGGTGGTTTGTTTTCATAGGTCATAACTGTGGAGTACATTATGTGTGAAATGTGATTGTATTGGTATAATCGTCATATGCCATGTGGTTGGATTGTTAGGCATATGTTATGTATTGGTGGCATGCTATATGTGTTAGTATGTGATGTATGTGGTGAGAAATATTATATATGTGAATTTATTTGTGTTGTGGCATATTAGTATGCAATCTTGTTATAGTTGTTATTTCTCACCCTTCTGCTGGAATATGCTTTTTATGGCATAGTGCAGATTGTCAGCTTTAGAGGCGTGGAGGCAAGTGGAAGAGTTAGATCTTCGTCTTTGCTTAGGTCTTGGTGTCTGCTCTGATACGTAGCATGGGAGTCGGGGAAACGATTATATTATTTATGTATATAATTGTTGAATATATTTGGTATTACCTTTATATGGAAAAGTTTCCCAATTGAGGGTAATCTATTTTATGCTATGTATCAAAATTTTGAGCAGGGATGATGTTTTATTTATGTAAATGTGACATCCTTGTTTCTGTCGGAAAAATAAATTTTTAGTTACTCTGATTTTATTTATTATATTATTTATTCGCGGTGGGAAAATGGGGTGTTACATAAGTGGTATCAGAGCAGGTCGGTCCGTCCGGCCAAGTTGTTGAGTCAGTCGGCGTGACAGTGGAATACTGTCGTTGTTGTTTGTCCCTTAGTACGTGATGTGTGTGGAAGCACTGTCAGTACTTTCTGGTTTCCTAATCCTTTGTCTTCAGGTGTGAGATTGAGATAAGTGGGGGAGAAGCTTGTACTTCTCCCAGTTGCTTCGGTTGTGTGTTGTTGGTTGCAAGGTTGTGAGTGCTATTTGGACAGTGTTGTTCCGGTTTCAGAGGAAATACGGAGGTAAGGTTTATGTGAACTAAGGATTTGTGCTTTAGGTAGTTTTGTGCACAGGATGCAAGAAATGCTATTATAGTTTGGTAAAGATGGTTTATGCCCCATCATGATTGTCGGCTGTCTATTGGCAAATTGAGGAACTGATCACCCTTAATCTCTTGTTGATAGCAGACGGAAATTATGTTGGATGGAATAGGCGGGTCTTTCCGGCTTTGATAGTGTGTGAAATGAATTGTTTGGAATTTAAGGAGATGATTACAGATTGTTTTGATGAGTCGATGAAGATGCTAATATCGGAAGATGAAATGGATTAGAGGTTTTGGTATGTTAGTCCAGTTGGGAAGTCGTTGAGAGAGAATGATTGGGTTTTATTTAAGGACTGCTTCACAGAGAGTGGAGATTGAACTCAAATTGGACGAAGGTGAGGATTTAAGGTTTGGATCTGCTAAGTAAGTGGGAGAACTTTTAGGACGTGAAACTAAGATGTTGTTATGTTTGTGATGATAGTTTTCTAGAGAGATTGGCAAAAAGGCTACAGTGATGGGTTGCCAGTTGTGGGTGATTTTCAGATGTATTTCCGGATGGAATATTGGATGTTAGCATTAGAAGTACCCGGACTGATAGAGCAGTTGGAAGATTTACTGGAAAGGAGAATTGTGAGGCCAAGTGTGTCGTCTTGGAGAGATCTAGCATTGTAAGTAACAGAAAGGAAGAATGATTGAGCGGAATAACAAGCATGAGGTGTATAATGGTATTGAGACTTTGGAAAGTGAAACTTAGAGTTCTGGTGAGGTTTGAAGTCTTGGGAGTTTTCAAGCATTAATGGAAATCTTGAGAAAACTCTTATGTGCGGATGCAATATTGATATTAAGAGTTCCTTTTGGTGGGTGGTTGATATTTGTTATGTTGGTTGGAGCTGATTTGAGATGAAAATAGTGAGTTTTGGGAAGCACTGTAGAAGGGTTTATTTTTCTGAAAATCGCAGTGCCCGCTCAGCGCGCAGATGCCCGCTCAGCGCGGTCTGCAGAATTTTGAACCTCTCCAGGCAGTGAGGAGCGCGCTTAGCGCGGGACAGAGCCCGCTTAGCGCGACTTGGAAAAAAAAATTTTTTTTTTGAAACTTGAGTTTTTTTCTCTGAATCCATAACTTTGGATTCCTAACTCGGATTGAGATGTTCTTTCCTATATAAATGGTGTTGAGATTTAGTGGCCGATTTGATTGTGTCCTGAATTTGGATAAGTTCATAGTGGTTTTAATTGAGGATATTCGGATCTGTTATAAACTCGGAGGAAGAACAGGAAGAGTGTTTGGGATTTGAATTACAAGTGTTGAAAAGAGACGAAGTGTTATGCTAAGTTTTTTTCAAGTGATAATTTTGGTTGAAAAGGTTAGTTTTCTTGGATATGTTATTTTTTAGGATGGTATTTTTATGGATCCATCGGAAGTAGATGTAGTTCTTCATGAGAGGCTTCGAAGTCGGTTAAGGTGATTAGAAACTTTTTGGACTTGAGTTGATTATTACCGGAGGTTATGGAAGGTTTTTCCAAGTTAGCATTTTCGTTACTTCGGTTGACTTGCAAAGGGTGAGTCGTTTGTGTTGGATGTTCATTGTAAGGAAAGTTTGAGAGAGCTGAAGTAGGATTTGTCTACGGCTCCAGTTTTGATTCGGTGGAATCCTAATAAACCGTTTGTGAGGTATTGTGATGCGTCTTTGATGAGTTTAGTCAGTGTGTTAATGCAAGAGGGTAAAGTCGTGGCTTATGCTTTACGACAATTGAGGATTCATAGAAGGATCTATACTATTCAGGATTTGGAATTGGTTGCGGTTGTATTGCGTTGGAAAATTTGGAGGTATTACCTTTATGGTTCTAAGGTTCGAAGTGGTTGGTAATCGCAAGAGTTTAAAGTACTTGGTTGGTTTGAAGGAATAGAGTATGAGACAACGAGGATGGTTAGAATTTGTTACGAGTTATGAATGTGGTTTGGACTATCCTTCGGGAAAAGCTAATGTTGTGCCCGAAGAGTTAAGTTGGAAGTTTTTACACATGGTTGTTTTGATGGTCAGATGATTAGAATTAATTGAGCAATTCCGAGACTTAGGTCTGGTGGGTGAGACAACACAGGAGAGTGTGAGGTTGGGTATATTAAAAGTGAACAGTGATTTTTGGCAAATATGAGAAAGAGTTAGACTTTGGACGTGAGATTGGTAGTTTTGATGGTTATGAGTAATCAGAGTGCGCAGCGGAAGCGTGATGTGGCATATTTCATATATGTGTGTGTGACTTATAAGAGTTCATAGGTTGAACATTGGGAATAGGTAGGAGTGAAGAGACCATTGGATGTTCCGGAATGGAAGTGTTAGGTGAAAGGTTTGAATATTATTCATGGGCTACTATGTAGATGGATGTTTTGGTTATATGTTCGATTGGTGAATCGTAGCATTGTTGTAGTATGGTTGTGTGACAAGGATGTTGGTGTTCTGGTTTTGTTGATGTTGTTGAGAACTTGTGGTGTCGTGGAACTTTATGTTCTTGTTTGTGTTGTTGTCTCGTTTCCATCGTGTTGGTTCGAGTGCGAGTGGCTAATTCCTTTGTGGGGAATTAGGGGAGTATTACCTATGGTAGGGTAACGATCTTGTTGTGTTTCAGTTCTAAGGTGAACCTGTGTATTCGTAACTTGTGTATTCTTTGAGTTGTGAGTTGGTGGTCAAGTGCATTGTATGGGCATTGCATTTGGTCGTTGTGGTTATTGTCGTTGTCGTGTCGTTGTTGTAGTCGTTGTTAGCGAGGTGGTTTGTCAGTTTGTGTTACTCGTGGTGTGCCTAGTGTTGGCATGTTAGTTTGTTGGTCAGATGCGAGAGTCGTATCCGGAGTTGTTCGTATCGGTTAGATTTTCGAGGACGAAAATGTCCAAGTGGGGGAGAGTTGTAACGCCCCGGTTTTGTTAGATTTATTTAATAGAGTAGATTTAATTGGTTTTGGTTTTATATTATTTTATTTTTTACTTTTATTTGACAATATATTATTTTTCATCGATGTTTATGTTTTATCGCATTTTGAGAGCGGTTGCGAGATATTTGAGTGTAGGGGTATTTTGGTCATTTGGGTAGTTAGATATTATAAATAGAAAGAGAGAGAAATAGAAAGAAAAGAGAAAGAAGAGAAAGAAAAGGAAAAGAAGAGAAACGAGAGGAAAGAAAGGGAGAAGAGGAAAAAGAAGGAAAATTAGGAATTCATCAGTTTCAAGCGCGAATAATCGGGTAAGGGTGAGAAGTTTCAATTATATCTTGCTTGTGTATGTATATGTGTTGTTTGTTGTGAATGTTTTGGTTGTTTTACAATGTTTTCTCTTTTGATAAATTGTGATCAAATCGATAGAAATCGATGTTTCCACGGTTGGAACGCGATATAGATTGCGTAGGATAGTCGGGAGATGATGGGAGTTGATCGGGAACACTCGCGGGAATGATCGAGGATAATTTGTATGGTTGGAAATTTTAGGGTTTTGATATTTATTAGAAAGTGGTGAATTTATGTGAAATTGATGTTTTCACGGTTAGAATTTGGAATAAGTTGTGTAGTGTAGTCGGGTAAGGTTTGGGTTTAATAGGGAATGGTTGTTTGCGTGTTTTTCCGCGGTTTCGATCGAGTTCGAATTTAGAATTCAATGATAAAATTATGTTTTAAAATATGTCAAAAATGGAAAATGTGTTGGATGGTTTTTAATAGTGAAAATATTGTAGTACGTTGAATTCTGAGATCGCAGCTTTTTACGGAATCGAAAACGGATGTCCGGAAGTCTAAAAATGGTGTTTTTAAGGCTGAATTCGTAGCAGGATTCGCGCTCAGCACGCAGGTCGGGCGCTCAGCGCGCAGGTCTGGGCAAACATGAAAATTTCAAAACTTCAAAAATTCATAACTTTTGACCCGTAAGTCCGTTTTGGTCCCCGTTCGAAGCGTTCGAAAGCTTATGAGATGTTCTTTCTTGTAAAAATGGTTTTGGGATTAGTGGCTGATTTATTTAAGTCGTGGTTTTGGAAACGTGTCATTTTGTCGACTTTTACCGTCGTAATTGTGTGCGATTGATGTGTTATCGTGTTATATGCTTTTGATATGCAACATGTAGCTTGTGTGCTGATTATGTGATGTGAATATACATGATGGAATGTTGTGATGATGGTTTGTGGCATTATGTGCATTGTTTATGTGAAATTCAATGTATGTTGTGTGGTGACCTTTATGGTTTGAAATACATTGTTTGAATTGTTTTGCAATGCATGAATGTGATGATGTTGAAGCATGTGACAAGTTGTTGTAATTGTTGTGGTTGATGAATTATGGCCGAAAGGCAAGAAATTGCAATGTGTGTATTTAATGGTATATGCATGACTATATTGTGAAATATGTGTGCATTGCATGAGTGTATGTGGTCATTTTGTATGAGAAACATCATGACATGCATTCATGTGTCGCGATTCCGTGGAGAATCGTGTGTAATATCACGTCCCTGTTGGGTACGAGTGATTGATTACACAAATGATCATTTGAGGATCCTCTGAACATTGTGTAGTCAATGGGTGTAATCGTTGCGATGAGTTACACTTGATTCCGTGGGAATCTTCAGAATGATTGTGTGCCCTTGTGGGGTTTGAGCAATCGGATTGTCTCTGCGTGAACAATCTAGAAACATCGGATGCCATGATGGTATGAGCGATGGGGAAATATCGTAGGCCCGGCAGGGAGGATATTTCCATTGAGTTCTTCAATTGAGCTCAGGTGATGAGTCGGTACCGCATGCATCTGCATAGAGTCGAGAGTCGGTCTCTATGAGTTGCATTGATCATCTTTGTATTTGTGCATTGATGAATAAACATTGATATATGTATGTTTATGGAGATGATATAAACTGTATCTTATAATGATGCATTGTTGGATGAACAAGTATGTGTGTGTTCATGTGGAATGGTGATAATGGTGAATTATTATGCATAGGTGATAAATGCATTGGTTGTGAGTAATATGTTTTGTGTATAAACATATGATATGTGATGTGGTGGTTTGTTTTCATAGGTCATAACTGTGGAGTACATTATGTGTGAAATGTGATTGTATTGGTATAATCGTCATATGCCATGTGGTTGGATTGTTAGGCATATGTTATGTATTGGTGGCATGCTATATGTGTTAGTATGTGATGTATGTGGTGAGAAATATTATATATGTGAATTTATTTGTGTTGTGGCATATTAGTATGCAATCTTGTTATAGTTGTTATTTCTCACCCTTCTGCTGGAATATGCTTTTTATGGCATAATGCAGATTGTCAGCTTTAGAGGCGTGGAGGCAAGTGGAAGAGTTAGATCTTCGTCTTTGCTTAGGTCTTGGTGTCTGCTCTGATACGTAGCATGGGAGTCGGGGAAACGATTATATTATTTATGTATATAATTGTTGAATATATTTGGTATTACCTTTATATGGAAAAGTTTCCCAATTGAGGGTAATCTATTTTATGCTATGTATCAAAATTTTGAGCAGGGATGATGTTTTATTTATGTAAATGTGACATCCTTGTTTCTGTCGGAAAAATAAATTTTTAGTTACTCTGATTTTATTTATTATATTATTTATTCGCGGTGGGAAAATGGGGTGTTACAGGGGTTGGTTACGAACCCTATCTTCCACTTGTCCGACTCGATAACAGGAGCAGGTGATGTTCAAAGCTTCAATCATGTAATGAGAGCTAAGAATGACTCAACTAGAATAACGGGGGTTGATTGCGAACCCTATCTTCCGTCAATTGCCTCCTTGGAGGTCTTACCAGGGGAAATGGGAATGCGATGCCTCATAGAGGTCTTCAGGCACAATATTAAACAATCACAAACAGAGCCTCCTTTGAGGAATTCCATCATTGTTGGCCAAGTGGCACGGACTCCCAATCCTACTTCTCATGGCATAAAAAGGAAAAATGCGGAATTAGTAAAAGAGAAGAGAAATGATACCGAACGGATATCAATCCGTCGCAACGCAAGCAAAGTATATGCAAACCGGCCAACTTCTAGTGATCTAGCATAAATGAGCAAAAGTGTTAGAAAGTGAAACGGGTCCGTGAAAGGCATGGAACCAAATGCTCTTAAGATAATAAAACAAGGTCATAAGCCATAAACAGCAGCAACAACAGCGCTCCAGCACCTGCATAGCTGTAAAAACTAGCAACAAGTAAAAACAGTCTATAACAGCTACCATTTCCAGAACAGAATGGGTGTATATGCAGCCAGCCAGGATAACAACATTCTACAGCACTCTTTGTCCACAACAGCTATGTATACAACAGCTTCTAAATTCAAGCAATTTATCAAGTCAAGTGAGAAACATTACAAAACAAACTAAAAAATTAGTCAAAGTTCAAATGGAAAGATCAATAAGAAGTAATTGAAATCAATACTAAATGTAACTAACAATTAGTCACAAATCTATGCAAAACATATTGAAGACTATTAACAAAATTACCAAATGAAACTATTAAAATGATTAGTCAATGTTAGAACTAAATCAAACCAAACTATACAATATCAATTATTTCAAAATTAATTTTTAAGTCTAAAAAGAAATTAACGGACAATTAAGCCAAAAAGTCAATTAGTGAGCAATTAAGCTAAAAAACCATTAGTGAACTAGTAAGCCAAAAATTCAATTAATGAATGATTAAGCCAAAAGTGATTAGTGAACAATTAGTGAACAAAACAATTATTCAAAAACCATTAGCAAAATATAAACCTAATTAGTCACAATGACAACCAATAAACCAAGTAAAAAAGGTCAATTAAACACGGTTAACACCATCAAGCCAAAGTCTAAATCAACTTGAAATTGATTTCTAAACAAAAGCTTGTGAAAGTTAATCTTCTACTGACTAATTCTAATACTAATTAAAATATACTCACCATTGAAATCTAATGAACAAAATAGATAAAAAAAAAGATTCAACCAAAAGAGGGTGTATTCAGTACACCTTTGGGTTGTGAGAATATACGTTTCCATGGGGTATTGGGCTTACCAACCCAGTTCATAGCATGGAGGGCGTGTTTTCTTCTTAAAAACCCTAGAGCTTTTCACTGATAACCCTTACTCTCTTCTTTCCTTTCAATTCGCCACCGTTTACAACACCACCGACCCACCCTCATCTTCTCTGTCTCGCCGCCCCTTTCAACCCTTACATCTTACCTTATGTCATCCACTCTTACTCTCTTCTCCGTCCACAACCCGAACCGCCATGAGATCTTGTGAACTCAACATAAATCAGTCAAACGCGTCCTACACGCACCGTGATGAACACAAACCTTCACCGATTCTTTCTTGATCTTCAAATCCAATAACCTTTTTTCCAAATTCTACCTATCAAATCTGAATTAGAATTCTGAAGGTTTTCAACCCTAATTCCCAAATTATCAAGGAAATCATGTTCTAACGGTGCAATTGATTCATGGATTTGGTGAAATAACGCTCAAAGTCGAATATACACCAATAATTAAGCAAGGATTCACAGCGTACTTACCGACGTGAAGCTCCGGCACAATGATTTTGCTACTCCAGAAGCGGCGGCATATGCACAGGTAAGGTTTCTTCACTCCTCTTCTTTCTTCAATTTCGTTGAACTCGTGTGAAGCAATCGTATTGTTGAACGGTTCTCGGTCCCCTGCAGGTTACGATAATGGTGGCACGAATTACAGAAGAAGGTGTAGTTGAAGCTGTTATTGGGATGAATTCAAGTTCTTGAATCGGTTGCAGAACTCAAATTTTGCGTGTGACTAAGTTGAACCTTCGAATCGACGTCGGCAGATTTACAGGTAACGGTTATACTCCTTCTCTCGACTCTCCTCTTCTTTGATTTCTCAGTCTTCTTCTCTAATTCTATGTTGCGAATTCCTCTTCTTCTTCTGCCTATTATGAATCAGTCTCTCGCTGTTGTTGTTGATCGGAGATGTGATGTTGTGGATTCGTGCCGGTGAATCGTGATTCTAAATCGGCGTTGTTGTGATTGATTTACAGGTTACATATATTTGAGGAATTCTCGAAGATGATGATGAAATGGTGGAAGAGCGAAGTTGAATGGGATTTGTAGGAGCTCTTAAAGGTTTATGTGTGGTGAAGGTTCAAAGAGGCTTCTTGGAGCTTGAAGATCGATGGTGAATTGTTGATGATGTAGAATGTGTGAAGGTTTGCGATGGGATTCTGCAGGGAGGATCCAAGTTTTCAGTTTTATGAAGATTGAAGATGGAGCTTCTGTAATCCGTGAAGATGAGGATCCAAAGTTAGTTATGGTTCTGTTGTAGAAGTTGGTTAGGAGTTGTTAGGGGATGATGACAGTTAGAGGTTGGAAGTTAGGAAAAATCTGTTAGAAGCTGGACTGGTTATCTTTATCAGCTGCTATATATTTTTCTTTTCCTGTCATAAATTTCTGAACCTGCTATGTATATTTTCCTTGCTGCAGTGTGATATATGTGAGACCACTCTGTAATTGTTGTTGAACCGTGAATTCTTTTTAATTTTCTGCGGTTTATCCTGCTATTAAATGGCTGCTATTTATTTTTCATTATTGAATTTTCTGTTAATTCTCCTGTTATGAAGTCTTGGAACTTGAAATTAAAATATAGCAAAAATGGATGTTGGAATGAAGCGGTTAATTGGACTCTCACATGGATATTGAAATGAACTTAAAACAAAAATGTGGATAAAAATGGCTATGAATTATGACAAAGATGGTTTAAGGACTCTTGAACATGGATCAGACATTTGGATTGATCTTGAAATAATTTAGCTACTAAATGGGTATTTGGGGGGAAACAAAATGGATATGGACATGGTCTAGAAATGAACATGGTTTTATGAATTTGGTTATTGGAAAATATGGATTTGAAAAGTGGATAAATGGATTTAAATGAATTTAAAATGAATTATGGTTATGAGATGAAATGGATAATGAGATGAACATCAAAAATGATGTGGATAAATTGGATTTGAAAAATGGATATGGATATTAGGAAATGGCCGAGGGATTTAAAAATCAAAAGGTGGATAAGAACATGGTTTAGCAAATGGATAGCCAAAATGAAACCAAAACCAATCTCAAACTTTTTAACAAGCCTCTAATAAAGTACACAGCTACCGTTGAATAATCTTGCCACTGATGCGAGTAACCTGAGATTGAAGCCAGCTCTTTGATAGTTCGACCAAGAGTAGGTCAAACATCCATTTGAACTGGGTCTTGACTTAAAGCTGAACCATTATCTTTAAATGCACACTGATACTCCTCTGAATATGGAAGATTCGAACCACCTGAGAATATCTTGATCCCGTGTCTCAGAAACCCAATGCGATGATATGATCATGAGTTATGGCCTAATGGAAAATGCAAATGATTGCGAAACAAAAGCCAGAAAAAGTTAGAAAAAGTAGGACAAATTTTGAGGTGTTACAGCTGCCTCTATTCAATCAACTGTGAATCTGAATGGATGAAAGCAACGACTATCAATAATTCAAGATACATAGGGATTGAATACCAAAATAATCGAGAAAATTTGCACTGTGAACGAAGAAGAAAAGGGATATAAACCCTTCTATAAGCCTCAGTAAATAACTGCATAGATTGATACGACGTATATCAAAATAGGGATACAGACGAGTATCAAGGACCATACAGACGATTATTGAAAGAAAACACGGACGAGTGTTAAGGGTTAATACAGACGAGTATGGAAATATGAGGTTCAAACACAGACGAGTGTTGGAAAGACACGGATGGGTGTTACAGGTCAATATGGACGAGTATTGCAATAAGAGTTCAGACAGGGACGAGTGTTGAGAGGACACAGACGAGCGTCAAAGGTCAATAATGCAGACGAGCACTGGACAATCATCAAAGGAACACGACGAGTGACCAAGTCAATGATACAGACGAGTATCGGACGATCATTAACAAGATACAGACGAGTATCTCAAAAGTCAATACAGACGAGTATTGGCTAAAAAGTTCAGACACAGACGAGTGCTGAAAGGACACGGACGGGCGTCAAGGATCAATACAGATGAGTATTGAAAGGACACGGACGAGTGTCAAAGGTCAACGATGCGTACGAGCACCGGACAATCATCAAAGGAACACGACGAGTGACCAAGTCAACGATACGGACGAGTATCGGACGATGATTAATAAGATACAGACGAGTATCTCAAAAGTCAATACGGACGAGTATTGGCTAAAAAGTTCAGACACAGACGAGTGCTGAAAGGACACGGATGGGCGTCAAGGATCAATACAGATGAGTATTGAAAGGACACGGACGAGTGTTAAAGGTCAACGATGCGTACGAGCACCAGACAATCATCAAAGGAACACGACGAGTGACCAAGTCAACGATACGGACGAGTATCGGACGATGATTAATAAGATACAGACGAGTATCTCAAAAGTCAATACGGACGAGTATTGGCTAAAAAGTTCAGACACAGACGAGTGCTGAAAGGACACGGACGGGCGTCAAGGATCAATACAGACGAGTATTGAAAGGACACGGACGAGTGTTGACAGGTTAAAACAAAAGACAACTCTTCTGGGGGATTGAAACGTTAAACCGAACACAGACGAGCGTTAAGGGAACACGGACGCGTGTTTAAAATCAACACGACCGAAGTATTAAGGAACAACAAAAGGGCACGGACGAGTGTCAAAAGAACACGGACGGGCGTTGAAAGGACACAGACGGATGTCCAAAGTCAATGTGAACGGGTATTGAATTAACCCTGTATGACTAAGTGTTGGAAGCTTTGCTGAGGTTGCGTGACAATGTTTGGTCTGTGAATTGCTCTGGCTTGCAGGTAAATGGTTGAACTTGGCTTATGTTCGCATGCACATGTTTGATTTTTGCCGTAATGCTCCACCTTAATGGAAATGCTACGCATTTTGAGGATGTTATGCATACTATATGTAAAATGCAAATAGGTCCTCAGCAGAATAAATGCTGAGGACAGGTAAGTAACTCCGCTGGGGAATAATGAGTTGACAACAAACTCTGCTGAGGAGAACCATTCTCGAGTGTATCGTGCCAGGGAATGTCTCTTAAGGGAATTTTACAGAAGACCAAACATCTTCAAACTCTTGGATAAACACCGATACCCGAGCTAGGATGCAGTAATTGAGAGGTTACTCTACTGGGGATAACAGATTTGGAGCACCTCCTGCTGGGGCATTTTCAAAATGCTCCATGCTTGGGATGGTCAACCTCTTGCTCTTACCCCATGATACCAGACTGATCTGAAGAAAACGTCCCAGGAGGATTTTACAGAAGATTCGACATCTCCAAACTCCTGGACACTTACTGAGTCTTGAACATTAGCTGTGAGGCCATTCTACTGGGGAATTTGCAACCGTTATCGACACAGAAAAGCTTGTAGTTGTTGGAAGTACTGAATAGGAGAATCGACTTAATAAGATACAACCCTGCCCATTTGAAACCGACCTGTTAATATCGAATCGTCGTGCGCGACCGTCGGCCAGACGATGGATTCAATCAGTAAACGTTGTGACAAAATAGTGAAATGAGAATCTTTTTCTGAACATGCTGGCTATAGTACTACCATTTGACGATATTGCTGGGGATCATGAAGCTCTGTAAATATGCTGGGGATGACCACCTCCCGGAAGTACTTTCCTGCTAAGGAACCGTCTCTGCTTGGGGAGGAACGATCATTGGAGCTTCGTAAAAGGATGCCCACCTGCTTGGAGGGGAAGATCAAACCATCTCTACCCTGTCAAGGGACTCGAACTCTTGCTGGAGAAAGGCAAATCCAACTCCGGTTGGGGAAACCAAACCTTATGTCTCTCGCTAGGGAGGATACTTTGCCGAGGACAATTCCGTCTTGGCTATCTCTGTCGGGGGCAACTAGCAATGCTAATACCTCACAGGGGAACGATACCCTCTAGCGCCTTGCCGAGGAAAAGAAAGTCCATGCTGGGAACTACTTTGGCGCTTCACACTTCTGCTGATCGACTACATGCCAGATATCACAAGCGAACTCCCGACTTGCCTCGTACCACATGGTCTATTGGGAAAAATCGTCTCAAGAGGATTTTACAAAAAACCTGGCATTCAAAATGCCCCAGGGTATTTAAACTCTCAGAGAGATTTATAGATCTCGACGTAACTGCCCCAGACTGCCTAATGTATGAAAGGATTTGTCTCGACAAAATTCGTAAAGATTTGAAATACTCTGCCCCAGTATACTGAATCTTGAAGAGGTGCTTTTGATTAACCGTCTTTTGGAGTAGGATAGCTTCTCGTGCTCTTGAGGTGGCCTGCCTCAATATAATCCTTGTAGTGATTTTGCCCCTGACTGATCTTAGAGAGATTTGTCAAATTGAGCTGATTTCCCCATATTACCCGTTTGTGGAGAGATTTATCAGATCTCGACATAATTGCCCCAGTTTGAATGCTTTTGGAGAGATTCAACGGATCTCAGCGTGATTGCCCCAGTTTGGCTGAACTTTTAGAGATTTCTCGACGTGACTGCCTATGATTGACCGCTCTCTGAAAAGACTTTCTCAACATGACTGCCCCAGCTTGGCTACACATTGAAGAGATTTATCGACGTGATTACCCCAGATTAGATGAGTCTTGGAATGGCTTGCCCATTTGGCGTGATCGTTTAATGGCTTGCCCCTGCTCAACGAAGTCTTCTGGCGTTTGCATCTCATCTTGATCAATCTTTCCATTGTAGAAACTTTCCTGATGTCCTGTACTTACTCGCAAGTAAAACTGGTCGTTTTGAAAATGACAATTTTAATGCAATGCATATGACAGTTTTGACATCCAAGTCTGTTCACTGGAAAAATATGGTGACATATAGTGAACGAATCACTTATCTAAATGTTGCATCGATACCACTATGAATGGTAAGAAAGATCCCCTTGGGAGTCAGAACTAACGCGATATTAACCAAAGTATGCTTTCGAAACAACCCTGCTTCAATTAGGTCTTTTAAAGGTTGTAACGTGGCCTGGTTCACGGTTTGAGAAAGAAGGGATATAAGGCTCAAAGTTTTATTTTAACCCACCCATTCTTCTTGATGTTCTCCAGTCCTACGTTCAGCTAATTTGCATAAGCGCTCGCCTCTCAAAAAGATTTTGTGATCTTTAAGGAACCCAAGAAACTGATAATTTGAGACCCAATGAGGTTTTGGAGTAACAGTCAGCCCTTTTGTCTTTTGTTCGTAGTCACATGACTTTATTCTTGCTCGAGGATTTTCTCATTCTTTTGCTTTTTGATCCCTAATTTTTGCCTGGACTGATTCTTTTGAATCTTTAGATTTTTAAGTCCAGCGGGATGCCCTGACTTTTGCCTAAGTCGCTTGTTTTCAAGTTTCGACTTAGCGGGCTTTTTAATTTTTCTTTTTTTTTTAATTTTTCTTTTCGGAACAAATCGTGTGACACTGGCTTGTCTTGACTTTGTTGAAAGGGTTGTGACTGCCTCACTCCTTGATTGTTGATGGATAACCATTGTGGTTTCTCATCTCTTGACCTCTTGACGGTGGAATAGAAGGTAATGGATCCTCAGATGCACACTCCTTTTGAAATTTGAACGCTTGGTCAAATTAACTGACACCTACCTTGCCCTAGGTTAAGATTGAGGGTTTTTTCATACGAAAAGAAACTCTTACTTCAAGGCTCAAAGGGGTTAACGAGGGTCTATCTCCTTTATATCTCCAGTGCTTGGGGATTTGAAGCAATGCCTGTACATCATCAACAGGGTTTTTGTTCAAAAGCATACAATCAGAAGTTTTTGCGTCTTCGATTTCGTCATCCTCCCTAGGCTCCTTCTTAAACAAGCATATGATATCGATAAAAAATATGAGTGAACACGACTAGATTTAATCATAAGATGCATATTCATTTCATTACCATTATCAATTAAAAACAGACAAGTTTTACAAATGAGTTGGCACTTTAACAGAAAAGAAACTACAAATGCAAAGACATGACTTGATATAATGATTGCCAACTTTGAGGAACTGGGACTTTCCAAGCATGATTCGCTAATGAGTTAGCCGTCTTCAGAATTGCTCTTTGAAGTCACTCTGATAACCACCTGCACAACTGCTCTCGGTGCCTTGTTCCATAACTTGGACTGATGGACCTACCTACCTTACAACCTTCAGTTGAATGCCCCTGTGCCCCAGTGTGCTAGTCACAACGGGCGTTGACATCAAAACCTGGTGGGTAATGGAAAAGGCACTGGCTTCAATTTCTTGGACACTATGAATCCACCTTTAATCAAATCTTGCAATATCCGACTGTACGACATTGGCAACTGAGTGAAATGCCTCTCGGCTTTCTTGGTCTTTGTCAGGCGTGCTGACGCGACTGACGGCGATATGACCGTTGATTCTAAGGACTGACAACTGGTGCACTTTCATTAGCTTGGAAGTTCGAGACGTCTTGCATCTTTCCATACTTGAGCAGGCTCTCGATACGTTCTCCCACCATTACCAGGTCGGACAATTTTGTCGCCCTATTAACAATCATCTCTTCCAAGTACGCACCTTGCAAGGTATCCATGAACTAATCTACCAATTCTCTATCCGAAAGTGGTGGTTGAACACGAGTAGCTAACTCTCTCCATCTCTGAGCATACCCTCTGAATGATTCATTATCTACTTGAGACTAGTCTTGCAAATGCATTCGGCTGTGAGCCATGTCAAGATTATAGTGGTATTGATTCACGAAGGCGTTGGCTAAATCTGACCATGACTGGATGCAACCACTCTTTAACTGCATATACCAATACACTGATGCCCTACTCAGACTGTCTTGGAAACATTGAATCATGAGTTTGTCATTGTGGACAGGTCATTCTTCGACAAAACATTACCAAATGTTGCTTTGGACAAGCATTCCCTTTGTACTGCTCAGACTTCGGCGTTTTGAACTTTGGAGGTGTTACCAGGCCGGGCACCAAACACATGCTCGAAGCAATCAACTCCAGAGTATCACGCCTCTCCAGGGCTTTAAGTTTCTCGTCCAATACAGAGTATTTTTCGTCATCAACAGATCGTGGATCCTTAGGCTTCATCTTTGGAACTACCCATTGGACATCTGGCACAGAGAATACAAAACTGTTATAATCAGCATCATCGAGAGAAGACGAATGTCCACCTCGGACAAAAGGACGTCCTTGCATAACTTGATTCTTAACAGGGATTCACACCGACTGAGCTTGAGCAACATTGTTCATTGGAGGTGGAATGACATTCTCAATTCTCTAAATATTGGCCCCTCCCCTTGTCATGGCGGCCACAGCTTCCATTAGTTGGTCCAACTGAGTTTTCATCAATTTAACATCGGCCCTGGTCACAAGCTAATTCGTCTCTTCTGAGTTCATGATGCTCCCAAAAGTTAATTCCAGTCTAATATGAAAGTCGGGAAACCAACTGCAAGTCGAGTCAAAGGATGGATGAGCTCACTGGTCTAGCATGGAGAAAGATATGCAAAATGATGCAAGATGCAAATGCAATGTAATAATATGAATGCAATAAGACATGGGATCAAAGCTTCCATATAGTCTGAATAAGTGCTGTGCCATGCCGATGAATGAATAAGTTCACAGGTCTGCTCTGAAGAGAAATACCGGAATACTAAAATATCCGAATAATCAGAATGCCAGGATACCAGAATATCAGCATAATCAGAATACCAGAATAATCAGAATACCAAAATGCCAGAATATCGGCATAATCAGAATGCCGACCTAGTCAGAATACCTAAATGCCAGAATATCGACATAATCAGAGTGACGACCTAATCAGAATACCAGGATAGTCACAATGTCAGAATACCATAATAACAGGCTGATGAGTCCACACTGATAGGAAAACCAGAATACCAGGTAGGTTGAAGGTCAAGGTTACCTGCAGACCTGTAAACAACCCGCCCCTCTCACATGTGGGTACTAGGGTCCTCAGTATCCCGGGCGCTCAGGTCGAGAAATGATGATACGTTCACCATTTCTGATTTGGCATCATCATCAATCGAGGAGGCCTCAAATGATTCTCCAAAACGAAAGGTCCTCAGCTTCTGGCACTGAGGTCGAGAAGCAATAGTACATTCATCCCTCGGGGTACAGTACTATCGCCAATCGAGGAGTGCCTCCACTGATTCACTTTCAAAAAAGATATCCTATAGCAAGTTCCCAGCATTGGGTCCTCGGATCGAGAATGTGCAATGGGTTTGCCACAGAACGTGGTCTGCCACTGTCACATCTCGGGAGGAGTGTCGCGACTGAGTCCTCGGGGAAACAGTCACCAGAGTCAACAGCTCTCTAGATCAACACCCTAACATGCGCAAGACACACACGTCAGAATGCGTCCCAAGATAGCCTCGTCTGGTTGTGAATTTCGTGAATACCCAACGAACTCCAAACGGCACGTAGGTCCCACTACTCTCCACTCTAATCCTAAGTGTATACTCAAGCCTGTGTAATGGGGCCAAACAAAAAACCAGCACAGTCCAATATAGCATAATATATCATATGAAATGAAAATGCTAGAATGCGGTAAATACAGTAATGTACAGTAAATCAGTAAATAACCATACAATAAAACGGTAAATACAGCACAACAGTAAACACCCAATGAAAGAAAAACAGACAAGCGCTAGGATTGACTCGCTAAGGAAACCAGAGATTCTGGGTTCGATCCCCAGCAGAGTCGCCAGTTGTCGCTCCCGGGATTTTCATCCAAGTACAAACGCGAAAGTGGCACCGAAACAGAGTCGTCAGCAATGTGTATTTATCCCAAGAGAGGGAAAGGAAACACCGCATAAACCTGAGAGGAAGGATAGAGCATGGTCTTACGACCAAGAGAACTGGGTTCGGGAGTCGGTTACGCGCGAGGAAGGTATTAGCACCCCCACGCGTCCATCGTACCCGATGGGATCCACGCTTGCTTGTCTCGATCAAAGGGTGTAAGGAAAGGATACTGGAAAAGGAACTGCTAGCTGGAGAACTGGAAAAGGAAAGGAGAGGGAAAGAGAAACAAATGTAGGGAAAATAAAAGAAGTGCTCGAATGGGCCCTACCCCACTGCCTACGTATCTCATCGGGAGCATGAGAATCAGAGCGAGGTAGTTCTCCTCCCCTAGGGAAAGTTGTTTGTGTTTTTTAATGGAACGGCTAACGTTCTAGCTCAGGTGTTTCAGCTCGCTGTATGGAGACTTAGGCGTTACCGTCTTGCGAGAGAATGAGAAGAAGCACGTTCGTACGTCGAGAGTGAGTGAGATGAGAAGAGAATTCCCGAAGGAAAAACGTTATCGTTTATTTGGAGTTTTTTAGAAATAAGTGTTTTTGATTGTTTTTGTTTTGTAACACATATTGTATTTAAGTCCTTCATGTAGGATCGAATGCCTCGCATATCGACCCAAGACGGGACGTACGCTAAACATTCTAAGAAAGTGAGAGAAGAGATCTTATTCTTACATGAAAGGCTCAAATACAATATAGCCATGCCTTTATTAAGTATTTTTGCTCTTGTTTTGAGATGAGAAGAAGAGAGACTCAAATGGTTGAGAAAGGTAAAATCTAAGGGGAAATTAGGTCCTAATGTTGTCATACAATGATTGCCCTATGGTTGAGGTAAGAAAGGGAAGTCTACCTAATGTTAGCATACATGGATTTCTATCCTAATGTCTCTCCTATCTCCGACTTAATCAAAAATTAAGTGGAGCTAGGAATCCTACGGGATCATGCCATCAGACAAGTAAACACAGGATAAATCAATCACAAAATGAACTAAAAGCAACGAAAGAGTAAACAGTGTCAATAAACAGTAACGTCACATAATCAAAGTATAAAAGGGGGAGCTTTAGCCAAGGGGGTCATATCAACCGAGGCAAACAAGCTAGCTGTGGAAAGTAGGTACTCCTCCAATGGTATCAAGAACCATGGAGAGCAGAATAAGAAAGGGGAAGATGTGAATCAGGTCACATAAGCATCAGCATTGGTCAATGCGAGCTAAAGACAAAGCGTGGGGGTTAGTTACGAACCCTATCTTCCACTTGACCAACTCGATAACAGGAGCAGGTGATGTTCAAAGCTTCAATCATGTAATGAGAGCTAAGAACGACTCAACTAGAATAACGGGGGTTGATTGCGAACCCTACCTTCCGTCAATTGCCTCCTTGGAGGTCTTACCAGGGGAAATGGGAATGGGATGCCTCATAGAGGTCTTCAGGCACAATATTAAACAATCACAAACAGAGCCTCCTTTGAGGACTTCCATCATTGCCGGCCAAGTGGCACGGACTCCCAATCCTACTTCTCATGGCATAAAAAGGAAAAATACGAAATTAGTAAAAGAGAAGATAAGTGATACCGAATGAATATCAATCTGTAGCAACGCAAGCAAAGTATATGCAAACCAGCCAACTTCTAGCGATCTAGCATAAATGAGCAAAAGTGTTAGAAAGTGAAACGGGTCCGTGAAAGGCATGGAACCAAATGCTCTTAAGACAATAAAATAAGGTCATAAGCCATAAACAGCAGCAACAACAGCGCTCCAGCACCTGCATAGCTGTAAAAACTAGCAACAAGTAAAAACAGTCTATAACAGCTACCATTTCCAGAACAGAATGGGTGTATATGCAACCAGCCAGGATAACAACATTCTACAGCACTCTTTGTCCACAGCAGCTTCTAAATTCAAGCAATTTATCAAGTCAAGTGAGAAACACTACAAAACAAACTAAAAAATTAGTCAAAGTTCAAATGGAAAGATCAATAAGAAGTAATTGAAATCAATACTAAATGTAACCAACAATTAGTCACAAATCTATGCAAAACATATTGAAAACTATTAACAAAATTACCAAATGAAACTATTAAAATGATTAGTCAATGTTAGAACTAAATCAAACCAAACTATACAATATCAATTATTTCAAAATTAATTTCTAAGTCTAAAAAGAAATTAACGGACAATTAAGCCAAAAAGTCAATTAGTGAGCAATTAAGCTAAAAAACCATTAGTGAACTAGTAAGCCAAAAATTCAATTAATGAATGATTAAGCCAAAAGTGATTAGTGAACAATTAGTGAACAAAACTGTAACGACCCAGTTTTTGTGTGAGTTTTATTTAATCGAGTCGTTTGATTATTTTATTATTATTTTATTTTATTTTGGACTTTTATCTGAAAATGTGTTATTTTCCAATGTTGTGATATTTTATCGGGTTTTGGGATCGTTTGCGAGATGTTTGAGTGTGGGGGTATTTTGGTCATTTTATAATATTTTGTTAAGTTAGAATAGAAAATAGAAAAATAGTAGAGAGACAAATAGAAAGAAAGAAAGGGAGAAGAAAGAAAAAGGAGAGAAAAGAGGAGAAGAAGAGAAATAGTGAGAAAAGCTTGGGAAATCAAGGAAATCCACTTCTAGAATCGATTTAATCGGGTAAGGGTGCGAAACTCAATTATTGTATGATTGTGTATGATTATGTATGTGTATTTGTGATGTTTGTTGGATTAAAATGAAAATATTTAGTAAAACCCATTGTTGGTAAAATTGATTAGAAATTGATTAAATGTGTTAGAAATCATGTTTTTAGTGTTCCTTAATGTTGGCACAAGATAGATACTTGTTATTAGATATTGTATTGGTAATTTTTCTGGGTGTAGGTGAAAATTGGAGTAATTTGGGTGAGAAAATGCAGAACCACGTTCTGCAGAATTTTTTTCTGGTTTTTCCAGGTCATACGCGTATGGGGCATGTTCATACGCGTATGGACCTTGGCAATACGCGTATGGTGGGCGAGTCATGGGCCAATATGCGTATGAGATGGTATTTCACTCGGCCATCTGCCCATTTGCGTATGATATGCGTAGCACTGCTGGGCAATACGCGTATGTTGGGATGCACTGCGCGTATGGGGTTTAAAAGGGGAATTTTGGGGAAGAAAATGGTTCTTCCCATACGCGTATGGCCTTGGGCAATACGCGTATGGCATGGCGAGGATTTTGGGCAATACGCGTATGACCTTGGGCAATACGCGTATGGCCAGGAGAATGGTAAAATGGGACTTTTCAAAATATCGTTTTTCGTTTTCTTTCGTAACTTAAGTTCCGTTTGTCCGATTTTTACATTCTTGGTATCGTTGTGTAGCTATTGAGCTGTACTTTCTTATTATGATGGTGTGGAAATTGTTAACTGATTTAATTATGTCGAAAAATCGGGAATAGTGTCGGTCGTCGACTTTTGTCATTATAACTGTGCGTAATTGATGTGTATTATGCAAGGTGCTGTTGTATGAGGTAAATGTATGTGTTTAGATGGGGTTGTGATGATTTGTGGCCGTATGGAAATTAAATGCATTGTTTTGGGCATAAGTACAAAGTGTGATTTTGTCGATGTAAATGAATGTATTTATGTGTGCATATTAAATGTCATGGGTCATTGTATGCCAAGCATCATGATAATGCATTGTTGAGACGTCCTGAGTGACGGTTTGGGTTCCAGAGGGAATTCGCTATAACGTCGTGTGCCTTATACAAAGAGGTGTGAGCGATGATTATAGATGATCGTGTGCCCATGTGGGGTGTGAGCAATCGGGTCGTGTGCCTTATACAAAGAGGTGTGAGCGATCCATAAACGTTGTGTGCCTTATACAAAGAGGTGTGAGCGACGGGGAACATCGTATGCCCGACGGGGAGTTACAGTGATGTAACGAGCGATGATTCCAGCAGAGTTCCTGAGTGAACTAGTGATGAGAAACAATGGAAGTCGGTACCGCATGTGCATATGTATAGAGTCGTTGTGTCGGTCTCTTGCATTACATAAATCATTATGGTTGCTTTATGTGTGGAATTATGAATAAATTGATATATGGATAGGTGTTGGTGATGGACATATGAATTATTCCTTGTATTGCCTTGTGTTTGCATTATGGCGTGAGTTGTGGTGAGAATTGTATATATATATGTGTATTTTTGTATTATATATATAATTGTATGCAATTATATTATGGTTGTTTTTCTCACCCTTCTGTTGTTTTATAATGCTCTATGAGGCATTGCAGATTAGAGTTGCTTTGTGAAGCTTTGCGTCTTCATTCTTTTGTCGGTCGGCTCTGATATGTGACACCGGGTAGTTAGGGAGGCCGTTAGTGTTTATTGTGTATTCTGTATATGTATCTTTTGGCTTGTGCATGTACAACTTGATGTATGACAAACTTTTCATGTGATATATATGTATGTTATTCAGTTTTAGATTTTCCGATTTTATTCTAAAATCTGAAATGTGGGTGTAAGGAACTGAGTTCCTCTGTTGATTGCTACCCCACTGTTGCATATCTTTATGAGCAGGTGTTGTATGATTTGTTTCAATTTGATGTGACCCCTCGGTCTATGCCATGATAATTTAAATATACTCTGACGAAATTTTGAATTTTATTTTACTGTTTTAATTAATCGGGGGTATAGATTGGGGGTGTTACATTAAGTGGTATCAGAGCCAGTTTGTGTCAGTCCGTGTCAGTTGTGTCAGTCCTTGTTGGTCGTTGTGGTTGGATGAGTTGTTTGTTTAACCATAGTTTCTGTTATTGGAAATGAACAGAATATGGCTGGTAGGAATGATGCTGCTTTGGCTGCGGCTATGCAAGCTATGGCTCGTGCTGTGCAGGGTGCACCTAATGTTGCGGGTAATCATGAGTTCAGGAAGAACAAACCGCCTGTCTTCAAAGGAAGATATGATCCGGATGGTGCGTAGGTTTGGCTGAAAGAAATTGAAAGGATTTTCTGAGTGATGGATTGTGCTGAAGATCAGAAGGTGAGACTGGGTACTCACATGTTATTGGAGGAAGCTGATGACTGGTGGGTTAGTACTTGTCGCGTGTTAGAAGATGCAGAGGAGGAGATTACTTGGGCTGTGTTTAGTATGGAGTTTCTGAGAAGGTATTTTCCTGAAGATGTGAGAGGAAAGAAGGAAATTGAGTTTCTGGAACTAAAACAAGGTAATATGTCTGTGGTTGATTATACTGCTAAGTTTGTGGAACTTGTGCAGTTTTATCCTCATTATGCTGAAGCGACTGCGGAATTCTCTAAGTGTGTGAAGTTTGAGAATGGCTTGCGTCCTGAGATAAAGCAGGCGATTGGATATCAGAGGATTCAGAGATTTTCTGATTTGGTAGATTGTTGTAGGATTTATGAAGAAGACAGTAAGGCTCGTTCTACTCATTACAAGAGTGTGAGCGAGAGGAAAGGGAAACAATAGTTTCATGGTGGTCCATATGTGACACCAGCTGATAAAGGTAAACAAAGAGGGAATTTTGAGAAAAGGTCAAGTGGAGGAGGAATGTATGGTCCTATGAGATGTTATAGGTGTGGTGAAGTGGGGCATCGTCAGTTTGAGTGCAGGAAAGATTTTAGAAAGTGTTCTAACTGTGGAGGTATAGGACACATTGTAGCTGATTGTAAGAAGAACGTGGTGAAGTGCTTTAATTGTGGTGAGTTGGGACATGTTAGTGCGAAGTTTCCGAAACCGAAACAAGCTCCAGCTGGTGGAAAAGTGTTTGCATTATCGGGGACTCAAACTTCAAGTGCAGATCGTCTGATTCGAGGTACTTTTTTTATTAATAGTACTCCTTTGATTGCTATTATTGATACTGGAGCGACTCATTCGTTTATTTCGTCTGAGTGCGCGAAGCGTTTGAATCTTGTGTTGTCTGTGATGGGTGGTGAAATGGTTATTGATACTCCAGCAATGGGGTCAGTAACTACTTCCTTGGTTTGTCTAAGATGTCCTTTGACCATTTATGGTAAAGACTTTGAGATGGATTTGGTGTGTTTGCCGTTGGAGGGTTTAGATGTGGTTTTGGGTATGAATTGGTTACAATTCAATCGAGTTCATATTGATTGTTATCATAAGTTGGTAAGGTTTCCTTCTCTTGAGGAAGACGAAGACTCGAGTTTCTTATCTACCAAACAGTTGAAGAAACTTTTGGCGGAGGAAGCTCAGTTGTTTGGGTTGTTTGCATCTTTAACTGTGGATAGTCAAGTTTTACTTGAGGTGTTTCCTGTTGTGTGTGAATTTCCGGAAGTGTTTCCTGAGGATATTTCAGACTTGCCGCCAGAGAGAGAGGTGGAGTTTTCTATAGATCTAGTTCCTGGTACTAGACCTGTTTCTATGGCACCTTATCGTATGTCGGCATCTGAGTTGGTGGAGTTAAAGAAACAGTTGAATGAGTTGTTGGAAAAGAGGTTCGTGAGACCAAGTGTTTCTCCTTGGGGTGCTTCAGTTTTATTGGTGAAAAAGAAGGATGGGAGTATGCGATTATGTATTGATTATCACCAGTTGAATAAGGTGACGATCAAGAATAAGTATCCTCTTCCAAGGATTGATGATCTGATGGATCAGTTGGTTGGTGCGTGTGTGTTCAGTAAGATTGACTTGAGGTCGGGGTATCATCAGATTAGGGTGAAGGAAGAAGACATTCAGAAGACGGCTTTTAGGACACGATACGGTCATTATGAATATTCTGTGATGTCGTTCAGGGTTTCTAATGCGCCAGGTGTGTTTATGGAATACATGAATCATATTTTTCACGAGCATCTGGATCGATTTGTCGTTGTGTTCATTGACGACATTTTGATTTATTCTAAGTCTCGGAAAGAGCACGCGGAGCATTTGCGTATTGTTTTGCAGGTTTTGAAGGAGAGGAAGCTTTTTGCTAAATTATCCAAGTGTGAATTCTGGTTGTCGGAGGTGAGTTTTCTTGGACACGTAATTTCAGGTAATGGTATTGCTGTGGATCCATCTAAAGTAGAAGCAGTTCTACAATGGGAGGCTCCGAGATCTGTTACTGAAATTCGAAGATTTTTGGGTTTGGCCGGTTATTATCGCAGATTCATTGAAGGTTTTTCGAAGCTAGCACTTCCTTTGACCCAGTTGACTTGTAAAGGGCAAGCGTTCATTTGGGATATTCGGTGTGAGGAGAGTTTCACTGAGCTGAAGAGAAGATTGAGGACAACTCCGATCTTGATTTTGCCGAATCCTAATGAACCATTTGTGGTTTATTGTGATGCTTCTTTGATTGGTCTAGGTGGTGTTCTGATGCAAGAAGGTAAGGTGGTGGCTTATGCTTCAAGGTAGTTAAGAGTTCATGAGAAGAATTATCCTACTCATGATCTTGAGTTAGCGGCTGTGGATTTCGTGTTGAAGATCTGGAGGCATTATCTCTACGGTGCAAGGTTTGAAGTCTTTAGTGATCATAAAATTTTGAAATATTTGTTTGATCAGAAAGAGCTAAATATGAGGCAACATAGATGGTTGGAATTCTTGAAGGACTACGACTTTGGCTTGAATTACCATCCTGGTAAAGCTAACGTGGTAGCCGATGCATTGAGCCGGAAATCGTTACACATGTCCACTTTAATGGTGAAGGAGTGGGAACTTTTGGAATCGTTTAGAGATTTGAGTTTGGTTTGTGAAGTGACGTCGGATAGCGTTAGGCTTGGTATGCTAACGATTACTAATGATTTTCTGATGACTGTTTGTGAGAAACAAAAGTTGGATGTGAAATTTGTGGATTTGATGTTGGTTGGAGGAAAAGATGAGAATAGTGATTTTCAAGTGGATATTAATGGTGTTTTGAGGTTCCGAGGTAGGATTTGTATTCCAGACGATGCGGAGTTGAAAAAGATGATTTTGGAGGAAGGGCACCGGAGTAATTTGAGTATACATCCGGGAGCGAATAAGATGTATCAGGATTTGAAGAAGATTTTCTGGTGGTCTGGATTGAAAAGAGATGTGGCTCAGTTTGTTTATGCGTGTTTGACTTGTCAGAAATCGAAGGTGGAACATCTGAGGCCTAGTCGTTTGTTGCAGCCGTTGGATATTCCTGAGTGGAAGTGGGATAGCATTTCCATGGATTTTGTAACAGGGTTACCAAATACTCAGCGAGGGCATAATGCTATTTGGGTGGTTGTTGATAGGCTGACTAAATCAGCTCATTTTATTCCGATTGACATCAATTTTCCTTTAGAGCGGTTAGCTGAGATTTACATCAGTGTGATTGTGAAGTTACATGGGGTTCCATTGAGTATTGTTTCTGATCGAGATCCTAGATTTACCTCGAGATTCTGGGAAAGTTTACAGAAGGCTTTGGGTTCTAAATTGAGATTGAGTTCGGCTTATCATCCGCAGACGGATGGTCAGACGGAGAGGACGATTCAGTCTTTGGAGGATTTGTTGAGAGCTTGTGTTTTGGAACAAGGTGGTGCGTGGGATAGTTATCTTGCATTGATTGAGTTTACGTATAATAATAGTTTTCATTCTAGTATTGGAATGGCACCGTTTGAAGCACTGTATGGACGAAGGTGTCGGACACCGTTGTGTTGGCACGAATCTGGTGAGAGAACGGTGGTTGGGCCAGAATTGGTGCAACAGACGACGGAGAAAGTGAAGTTTATTCGTGAGAAGATGAAAGCTTCTCAGAGTAGACAAAAGAGTTATCACGATCGGAGACGGAAGGATCTTGAGTTTCAGGAGGGCGATCATGTATTTTTTAGGGTTACGCCGGTAACGGGTGTGGGTCGTGCATTGAAATCGAAGAAACTTACTTCTCAGTTTATTGGTCCTTACCAGATATCCGCGAGAGTGGGTGTTGTGGCGTATAGGGTGGCGTTGCCGCCGAATCTGTCGAATTTGCACGATGTGTTTCATGTTTCACAGCTTCGGAAGTATGTTTCGGATCCGTCGCATGTGATTCCGATGGATGAGGTAGAAGTAAGGGAGAACCTTACGGTCGAGGCGCTACTAGTTAGGGTTTTGGATCGCGAGGTGAAGAGGTTGAGAGGCAAGGACATTGCACTTGTGAAAGTGGCGTGGGGCGGCTCTGCTGAGGGCAATTTGACTTGGGAGTTGGAGAGTCGGATGCGGGAGTCGTATCCAGAGTTGTTCATCTCAGGTAATATTTTCGAGGACGAAAATTTCTAAGTGGGGGAGAGTTGTAACGATCCAGTTTTTGTGTGAGTTTTATTTAATCGAGTCGTTTGATTATTTTATTATTATTTTATTTTATTTTCGACTTTTATCTGAAAATATGTTATTTTTCAATGTTGTGATATTTTATCGGGTTTTGGGATCGTTTGCGAGATGTTTGAGTGTGGGGGTATTTTGGTCATTTTATAATATTTTGTTAAGTTAGAATAGAAAATAGAAAAATAGAAGAGAGAAAAATAGAAAGAAAGAAAGGGAGAAGAAAGAAAAAGGAGAAAAAAGAGAAGAAGAAGAGAAATAGTGAGAAAAGCTTGGGAAATCAAGGAAATCCACTTCTAGAATCGATTTAATCGGGTAAGGGTGCGAAACTCAATTATTGTATGATTGTGTATGATTATGTATGTGTATTTGTGATGTTTGTTGGATTAAAATGAAAATATTTAGTAAAACCCATTGTTGGTAAAATTGATTAGAAATTGATTAAATGTGTTAGAAATCATGTTTTTAGTGTTCCTTAATGTTGGAACAAGATAAATACTTGTTATTAGATATTGTATTGGTAATTTTTCTGGGTGTAGGTGAAAATTGGAGTAATTTGGGTGAGAAAACACAGAACCACGTTCTGCAGAATTTTTTTCTGGTTTTTCCAGGTCATACGCGTATGGGGCATGTTCATACGCGTATGGACCTTGGCAATACACGTATGGTGGGCGAGTCATGGGCCAATACGCGTATGAGATGGTATTTCACTCGGCCATCTGCCCATTTGCGTATGATACGCGTAGCACTGCTGGGCAATACGCGTATGTTGGGATGCACTACGCGTATGGGGTTTAAAAGGGGAATTTTGGGGAAGAAAATGGTTCTGCCCATACGCGTATGGCCTTGGGCAATACGCGTATGGCATGGCGAGGATTTTGGGCAATACACGTATGGCCTTGGGCAATACGCGTATGGCCAGGAGAATGGTAAAATGGGACTTTTCAAAATATCGTTTTTCGTTGTCTTTCGTAACTTGAGTTCCGTTTGTTCGATTTTTACATTCTTGGTATCGTTGTGTAGCTATTGAGTTGTACTTTCTTATTATGATGGTGTGGAAATTGTTAGCTGATTTAATTATGTCGCAAAATCGGGAATAGTGTCGGTCGTCGACTTTTGTCATTATAACTGTGTGTAATTGATGTGTATTATGCAAGGTGCTGTTGTATGAGGTAAATGTATGTGTTTAGATGGGGTTGTGATGATTTGTGGCCGTATGGAAATTAAATGCATTGTTTTGGGCATAAGTACAAAGTGTGATTTTGTCGATGTAAATGAATGTATTTATGTGTGCATATTAAATGTCATGGGTCATTGTATGCTAAGCATCATGATAATGCATTGTTGAGACGTCCTGAGTGACGGTTTGGGTTCCAGAGGGAATTCGCTATAACGTCGTGTGCCTTATACAAAGAGGTGTGAGCGATGATTATAGACGATCGTCTGCCCATGTGGGGTGTGAGCGATCGGGTCGTGTGCCTTATACAAAGAGGTGTGAGCGATCCATAAACGTCGTGTGCCTTATACAAAGAGGTGTGAGCGACGGGGAACATCGTATGCCCGACGGGGAGTTACAGTGATGTAACGAGCGATGATTCCAGCAGAGTTCCTGAGTGAACTAGTGATGAGAAACAATGGAAGTCGGTACCGCATGTGCATATGTATAGAGTCATTGTGTCGGTCTCTTGCATTGCATAAATCATTATGGTTGCTTTATGTGTGGAATTGTGGATAAATTAATATATGGATAGGTGTTGGTGATGGACATATGAATTATTCCTTGTATTGCCTTGTGTTTGCATTATGGCGTGAGTTGTGGTGAGAATTGTATATATATGTGTATTTTTGTATTATATATATAATTGTATGCAATTATATTATGGTTGTTTTTCTCACCCTTCTGCTGTTTTATAATGCTCTATGAGGCATTGCAGATTAGAGTTGCTGGAGGTATTTTTGCAAAGCTTTGCGTCTTCATTCTTTTGTCGGTCGGCTCTGATATGTGACACCGGGTAGTTAGGGAGGCCGTTAGTGTTTATTGTGTATTCTGTATATGTATCGTTTGGCTTGTGCATGTACAACTTGATGTATGACAAACTTTTCATGTGATATATATGTATGTTATTCAGTTTTAGATTTTCCGCTTTTATTCTAAAATCTGAAATGTGGGTGTAAGGAACTGAGTTCCTCTGTTGATTGCTACCCCACAGTTGCATATCTTTATGAGCAGGTGTTGTATGATTTGTTTCAATTTGATGTGGCCCCTCGGTCTATGCCATGATAATTTAAATATACTCTGACGAAATTTTGAATTTTCTTTTACTGTTTTAATTAATTGGGAGTATAGATTGGGGGTGTTACAAAAACAATTATTCAAAAACCATTAGCAAAACATAAACCTAATTAGTCACAATGACAACCAATAAACCAAGTAAAAAAGGTCAATTAAACACGGTTAACACCATCAAGCCAAAGTCTAAATCAACTTGAAATTGATTTCTAAACAAAAGCTTATGAAAGTTAATCTTCTACTGACTAATTCTAATACTAATTAAAATATACTCACCATTGAAATCTAATGAACAAAATAGATAAAAAAAAAAGATACAACCAAAAGAGGGTGTATTCAGCACACCTTTGGGTTGTGAGAAGATACCTTTCCATGGGGTATTGGGCTTACCAACCCGGTTCATAGCATGGAGGGCGTGTTTTCTTCTTACAAACCCTAGAGCTTTTCACTGATAACCCTTACTCTCTTCTTTCCTTTCAATTCGCCGCCGTTTACAACACCACCGGCCCACCCTCATCTTCTCTATCTCGCCGCCCCTTTCAACCCTTACATCTTACCTTATGTCATCCACTCTTACTCTCTTCTCCGTCCACAACCCGAACCGCCATGAGATCTTGCGAACTCAACATAAATCAGTCAAACGCGACCTACACGCACCGTGATGAACACAAACCTTCACCGATTCTTTCTTGATCTTCGAATCTAATAACCTTTTTTCCAAATTCTACCTATCAAATCTGAATTGGAATTCTAAAGGTTTTCAACCCTAATTCCCAAATTATCAAGGAAATCATGTTCTAACGGTGCAATTGATTCATGGATTTGGTGAAATAACGCTCGGAGTCGAGTATACACCAATAATTAAGCAAGGATTCACAGCGTACTTACCGACGTGAAGCTCCGACACAATGATTTTGCTACTCCAGAAGCGGCGGCATATACACAGGTAAGGTTTCTTCACTCCTCTTCTTTCTTCAATTACGTTGAACTCGTGTGAAGCAATCGTATTGTTGAATGGTTCTCGGTCCCCTGTAGGTTACGATAATGGTGGCGCGAATTACAGAAGAAGGTGTAGTTGAAGCAGTTATTGCGATGAATTCAAGTTCTTGAATCTGTTGCAGAACTCGAATTTTGCGTGTGACTAAGTTGAACCTTCGAATCGGCGTCGGCAGATTTACAGGTAACGCTTATACTCCTTCTCTCGACTCTCCTCTTCTTTGATTTCTCAGTCTTCTTCTCTAATTCTATGTTGCGAATTCCTTTTCTTCTTCTGCCTATTATGAATATGTCTCTCGCTGTTGTTGTTGATCGGAGATGTGATGTTGTGGATTTGTGCCGGTGAATCGTGATTCTAAATCAGCGTTGTTGTGATTGATTTACAGGTTACAGATATTTGAAGAATTCTCGAAGATGATGATGAAATGGTGGAAGAGCGAAGTTGAATGGGATTTGCAGGAGCTCTTGAAGGTTTATGTGTGGTGAAGGTTCAAAGAGGCTTCTTGGAGCTTGAAGATCGATGGTGAATTGTTGATGATGAAGAATGTGTGAAGGTTTGCGATGGGATTCTGCAGGGAGGATCCAAGTTTTCAGTTTTATGAAGATTGAAGATGGAGCTTCTGTAATCCGTGAAGATGAGGATCCAAAGTTAGTTATGGTTCTGTTGTAGAAGTTGGTTTGGAGTTGTTAGGGGATGATGATAGTTAGAGGTTGGAAGTTAGGAAAAATCTGTTAGAAGCTGGACTGGTTATCTTTATCAGCTGCTATATATTTTTCTTTTCCTGTCATAAATTTCTGAACCTGCTATGTATATTTTCCTTGCTGCAGTGTGATATATATGAGACCACTCTGTAATTGTTGCTGAACCGTGAATTCTTTTTATTTTTCTGCGGTTTATCCTGCTATTAAATGGCTGCTATTTATTTTTCAATATTGAATTTTCTGTTAATTCTCCTGTTATGAAGTCTTGGAACCTGAAATTAAAATATAGCAAAAATGGATGTTGGAATGAAGCGGTTAATTGAACTCTCACATGGATATTGAAATGAACTTAAAACAAAAATGTGGATAAAAATGGCTATGAATTATGACAAAGATGGTTTAAGGACTCTTGAACATGGATCAGACATTTGGATTGATCTTGAAATAATTTGGCTACTAAATGGGTATTTGGTGGGAAACAAAATGAATATGGACATGGTCTAGAAATGAACATGGTTTTATGAATTTGGTTATTGGAAAATATGGATTTGAAAAGTGGATAAATGGATTTAAATGAATTTAAAATGAATTATGGTTATGAGATGAAATGGATAATGAGATGAACATCAAAAATGATGTGGATAAATTGGTTTAGAAAAATGGATATGGATATTAGGAAATGGTCGAGGGATTTGAAAATCAAAAGGTGGATAAGAACATGGTTTAGCAAATGGATAGCCAAAATGAAACCAAAACCAATCTCAAACTTTTCAACCAGCCTCTAATAAAGTGCACAGCTACCGTTGAATAATCTTGCCACTGATGCGAGTAACCTGAGATTGAAGCCAGCTCTTTGATAGTTCGACCAAGAGTAGGTCAAACATCCATTTGAACAGGGTCTTGACTTAAAGCTGAACCATTATCTTTAAATGCACACTGATACTCCTCTGAATACGGAAGATTTGAACCACCTGAGAATATCTTGATCTCGTGTCTCAGAAACCCAATGCGATGATATGATTATGAGTTATGGCCTAATGGAAAATGCAGATGATTGCGAAACAAAAGCCAGAAAAAGTTAGAAAAAGTAGGGCAAATTTTGAGGTGTTACAGCAGGGAGCAACACGAATCTGTCCCCGACAACCCCCTTTAGAAGGTTGACGGGATCAGACTCCTCGATGCGTTGTTTCTTGGCCGGAGATACTTGAGAGCTCGAAGACTGACTCCCACAAGGAGAGGAAGTAGAACCCTCCAGTTGCTGGTCGGCTTTCGCTGCCTGCTGGACCTAAGAGACACAACCCTTGGGGGAAACCTTCTTCCCACCCTTTGTCGTTGCAAGTTTCAGCACATGCTCTTGAAGGTTCAACATCTGGCCTGCAACAAAATAAAAGGTCAGAATAAAAAGGAGAACGAGCAATCAAGCAGATAAAAACGTTCACTACCTAAGAGCCTTAGAGACTCCTCCTCGGAACCGCACTTGAGGAGTGCTTTGGTATTTATTAAACGGGCCTCGAGGGCGATCTCCTCGTTGGCCTCCCGGATGAAATTCCTGTCTTTATTCACGCACTTGGCAAGGGTAAACCTATCGACAAAGCCCACAATCCTATCGTAGGTGAGCCTATCATCCTCGTCTAAGTCTTAGGGCATCACGATATAGCTCTTAGTCCCCTTTTTGAAGTGGTTGTTCTGCCATTCCCGAGGAAATTTGGCATCCAAGTTCACTTTCGGTTGCCCATCAACGATTGTTTCCAAGCGGTCGAACAAGGAATCGACAATGGCGTGAGTCACTGGCTTCATTACGAAAAATCTGTCCTTAAAGGAACGAACAGAGTCCAAGTACACTTTGAATAAACTCCTCGGTTGCTTCAAGGACACCCAGCTGTGTTGACCATGTTGAGTTTGCCGCTGCAGATGGAAGAGGCTGAAGAACAGAGGGAGCGTGGCCCCGATTTCGAGGTATTGACACACGAGCTCAAAAGCCCGCATAAACGCGATGGCATTAGGGTGAAGCTGCGAAGGCGCCAAGTCCAGCCACTTGGAAAACTTATCAACATTAAAGGAAAAACCAATAAGTTAGCCACGGTACCTGTAACCTTACAAATATTAGTCACAATAACGAATTTGGTTTAATATTTTTGTAATCCAATGAAAAGTTTCTAAATGTGCTTTGCACATTAATGAATTTGTTTTCAATCAACAACTTTCTTAACCTTGTTCATCATTCTCAGTAGTTTAAGTAAGTAAGTTATCTGGGATCTATCTCTCTACTGTCTTCAGCTTAAATTCCTAGTCTTAGGGCTAGAGGCCTTGGCATTAGTTAGATTCTTCCAGATTACTAACTTGCATAGGTTGAGAAATATTTATCATCATCATTCTTGGTAACATATGGATTGGAAGGTTGTGAAAAGAAGGAGAAATGGAGAAGATAATTTGAGGGTATCGATCTGGAAGGAGAGAAGTGGCAAACATATTGGGAAACACGGAGAAATCACTTCATATTTCTTTACGGAATTCTCGGATCACTTTAGTGCTAAAGACATGACAAAGGTATTCATGGAGTTCGGCATTCTATTTGAAGTTTTCATTTCTGAAAAGAGAGACAAAAGGGATAAACGTTGTGGCTTCGTGAGATTTAGAAAAGTGGAGGATGCGAGGATCATGGCTATTAGATTGGACAACATCCAAATCAATGGAAGAAAAATCTTTGTTAACACCCCCAGGTTTAATAGAGGAAGGGAGGATTTTGGAAAAGATAATTTCAGGAAACATTCAGAGACATTTGTTCCAAAATCTAATGTTGCAAGACCTGGTTGGAAGAAAGTCAGACATGATAGTTCGTATGCTGAAGCTGTTAGAAGGGGCGGTCATTACAAACCAAAATTTCAAAACAATTTCCATGGTGCAAAAACCAGTGAAAAGAAGGAAGAAAAGCCTATGTTCAAAATAAATGACAAGGAACTTAAACGTTTTGAAGATGCTTACGTGGGAGTTGTTAAGATTCCGGGGAACATATAATATTCAGGAAGTTTTTAACAGGGAAGGGTTTTTTCATATCAAAGTAACGCCCATGGGTGCTAATCTTTGTTTGCTTGAAGATAGAAAGGATAATGTTGTTAGATCTTTAATAAAAGATGAGGAACATTGGTTGTTAAACTGGTTTGAGGGTATCAGACAATGGTCTCCTGCAGAAGTTGATAAGGAACGACTTACATGGCTGAAATGTTTTGGGATCCCATGTCATGCATGGAGACATGACTTTTTTCAGACTTATTTCAAGCAACATAGGGGACTATATTTGTAGCGATGAGGAAACTGAAACTCATTCAAAATTTGATGTTGCTAGAATCCTGATCAAAACAAAGTATACGAGTAACTTGAATAAGGTGTTCAACATTGAAATCAATGATGTACTTTTCAGTATTAAATTGGTTGAAGACAACCATGGACCGAAAAGGATCGTAATGTCTGGTAGTAAGAAAGAATCTGGTGAATCTGGTGAATCTATTGTAGAGGAAATAGAGGATGATTCAGACGGGGACGATGATGATGTAGATGATACTGTTAATGGTGTCATCTACACAAACTGCATTTATCCCAGGAAGACAGCTACTTGACGGTGTTCTTGTGGAAAATGAAGTTCATGATCATGTAATAAAGAAAAAGAAAAGAGGATTTATGTTCAAGGTTAATTTTTCACAAGCATATGACTGTGTGAGTTGGGATTTTCTCTTTAAAGTATTAGAGGCGATGGAATTTAGTCCTAAATGGCAAAGCTGGATTAAAGGTCTAATTTGCAACAGCTATGGATCGATTTTAGTGAATGGAAGTTCTTCAAAGGATTTCAAGATTAATAAGGGCCTCAAACAAGGAGACCTACTATCTCTCTTCCTTTTCATCCTCGTAACGGAATGCCTGGCTTTACTTGTGAAGAAAGCTGAAAATTACAATATTCTGAGTGGTTTGAAGATTGATGGAGAAACCTCTATAAGTTTACTTCAATTTGCAAATGACACACTAATTATATGTGACGATTCTTGGTTTAATATTTGGGCGATAAAATCAATTCTGAGAGGTTTAGAAGTTCTGCCAGGGTTGAAGGTTAACTTCAACAAAAGCAATCTAATTGGCCTGGGATTAGATAATGACAGGATTGAAGCTGCATCAACCTTTTTGACATGTAAAGTTTGAGTGTTTCCTTTTAGATTCTTGGGCCTGACCGTGGGTGGTAGACATAAACCAGTTGCATTTTGGAAGCCGGTTATAGCATCTATTAAAGCTCGTCTGTCATCTTGGAGGGGAAGGATGTTATCTATTGGTGGTCGAGTAACAATGATTAGTTTGGTAATAACTAATATGCCAATTCACTTTTTATCATTCTTCTTGGCTCCTGCTAAATTTCTGAGGGGGATTAAAGCAATTCAAAGGAAATTCTTATGGGCTGGTGATTGGGATAAGAAATGTATTTCTTGGGTGAAATGGTCTCAAGTTTGCAAATCAAGAAAACATGGTGGTTTAGGAATAAAAGATGTGTCGGTTTTCAATCGAGCCTTAGTGGCAAAATGGTTATGGAGGGTGACTAATGAATCAAGTGCATTATGAAATGGTGTTTTAAGGCTAAGTATGGTTGTGGTTTTCAAAGTTGCTTTCTAAGACAGTCTTCAAACAATCCAAGACAGTGGTCTAGGTGGTGGAATGATCTCGTATGTTTGGCAGCTCCTTCAAATGGGCAGGGTATTTTCAATCTGTTATCATGGAAAGTGGGAAATGGTGGAAACTCACTTTTTTGGCACTCTCGATGGATTGGTGGAACTGCACTTAAACTCCAATATCCTGATCTTTACGATTTATCTCCATCTCAAAACATCCTGATTAAGGACTGTGGTGATTGGATATAGAATAATTGGTTGCGGGATCTTTATGGCAAGAATGTGATTCTGAATGATGAAGATGTTGGATCCGTTGCGGAGTTAATACAGATTCTAGCTGAGGTTGCTCTTAACTCTCATGATGAAGACTTGGTTATGTGGCCCAAGGGTATTGATAATAAGTACAGTGTGAAATATTGTTATTTGGCAATGAGTCAAAATATGGAGGAGAATGAGTTAGATAACAACACGACGAAAGCTTTGAATCTTTTATGGAATTCCAGGATTCCTCTAAAGATTAAGATTTTCGGTTGGAGACTATTTTTAAATAGGCTACCAACGCGTGAAAACCTCGCTAATAGAGGCATTATCACTGATCCTCGCCAGATAGTATGCATTTTTTGTTTTCAGGTTATAGAAGACAAATCTCATATCTTTTTATCCTGTGCTAAAACTAAACTGATATGGCGGGAAATTGAATCTTGGTTGGGAGTGCAATATCCTATAGGTTCAAATTGCATCAAATCATTTCTTTACTGGGCTAAATTTCCTGGGTTTGGAACACGTTCGCATTCTATATGGTTAGTTTCGTGTTGGTGCATATGGAGATATAGGAATCAAGTTTTATTCAATGATTATGTTGCGGTTCCAAAGGAAATTTTTCAAGTGATCATCCAAAGTACTTGGAGATGGAAGGATTTGAATATCAACAAGAAATCACTTGGTAATCTTTATGAGTGGCATAAGATGCCTTTTGATTTTTATAGGTAACTAGACTTACTTGGTAAGGTTAGGTCCTAGTCTAATAGTTGTTGTATGTTTTTTCTGCCCTGTATGGTTGCAGGTGTGTAATTCTATTAAGTGTAACTAGGAATTCCTTGTAGAACTATTATGTTTTCCTTTCCTGCATAATAGAAAGTTTTGTTTCTATGTTGGGACTGTTTTTTAGCCCTTGTTTAATGAACTGAGTATTAAAAAAAAGGAAAAACCAATAAGCAAACCCTATGTCTACAAAGCTTTAACCCTAAAAAAATCAAGCTAAATCTCAAACCAATGACACCACCATCAATATAACAAAGACTCCAAGAGAAGAAACAAAGCCACAAACACTTTAGAATATCGATATGCTATTAGTTAATCTAGAGGATATAATTCTTAAATTATTTTGAGAAAGTGCATTAATTCCCCGCTAATATACCCGAAAATCAAAGCCAAAAAATATACATTTATTCTTAACTTCTTTCATGTTTATCGCAAAACTAGAAAATATAATATCGTTTTGTGCCCTCCAACTGATCCAAACCACAACATATCAAATCATAAAAAAACCACCCCTAGACTTCACCCTATCACCTAAATAAAGATAACTTTTAAAAAGAAGACTAGGATCTCTAGTAGAAGATACTTGTCACCCAAACCACTTAAAAATTCCATACCAAACACTATTAACTAAGTCGCAGGTGGCTAAAAAATGAGAAGTCAATTCAATCAAACCACCACATAAAGGACAAAAGATATCAGCTAGGTCAAGAATCACCTTTCTCATGAATCATTATTGTCTTCAAGGGAATCTATCAAGCCAAAGTTTCCAAAAGAATACAGTCACCTTAGATTGAGCCTAATTATCTCAAATAAGGGGGAGGATAAGGTTAGCAGAAAAGTATGAGTGGTCAGAAGAGTTAGAAATATCCAACAAAGCATAGTATGCAGAGGACGTCGAGAAAATACCCTCCTATGCATACTTCTAATTCCATTGATTCTCAATCTAAGAAAAAAATATGACCTTGAAGAAGAGCAGAGAATTTTGCAACAATCAGTTCCTCGTGAACAAAGAACGACATTTTCCACCTCATTCTAAGTCAGGATTCCATTTTTCTACCGACCTATCTCTTCCACACTCCCCTTAGTATAATAAGAGATTGTAAAAATCAAGGGAACTTATTTTAAGAGGGATACTACCAACCCAAAGATCTTCTAAAACACTATTAACTACGTCACATGTGGCGAACAAATGAGAAGCCGCTCAATCAAATCACCACATAAAGGTCAAGAGATATCAGCTAGGTCAACAATCACATTTCTTTTGAACATATTTTGTCTTGAAGGGAACCTATCAAGCCAAAGCTTTCAAGAAAAAACAACCACCTTAGATGGGGCCTAACTATCCAAAATAAGGGGAATATAAGGTTAGAAGAAGATTATGAGAGGTCGGAAGAGTTAGAAATATCCAACAAAGCATAATATGCAAAGGACGTTGAGAAAATTCCTTCCCATACAAACTTTTAATTCCATCGATCTCAGTCTAAGGAAAAAAGATGACATTTGAAGGAGAGTAAGGAATTTTCCAACAATCAGTTCCTCGTGAACAAACAACGGCCTTCTCTACCTCATTCCAAGTAAGGATCCCATCTACCCACTGACCTGTCTCTTCCACACCCCCTTAGTATAATAAGAGATTATAAAAATTGAGGGAACCTATTTTTAAGAGGGATACTACTAACCCAAGGACATTCCATAAAATAAATAGGCTTAATTACAGTTTTGGTCCCCCTATTTTACTTGACTTACGAAATTGGCCCCCCTATTTTAAATTTAAACAATTTTGGTCCCTCTATTTTAAATTTAAACAGTTTTGGTCTCCCTCTCATATTTTTTAACTTAAAATTAACGATGTTTTCATTTTTTAAATGACATTTTACATGCAAAACATAACTAATCATCGTATATAAACCTTTATTGAACTTTGTAGATAAAAATATAAGTTAAAAAGTGAAATTTTCATCGATTTTCTATGAAAAAAATTTAAGAGGGGGACTAAAACTATTTGAATTTAAAATAGAGGGATCAAAACTGTTTAAATTTAAAATAGAGGGACTACTTTCATGAATTAGACAAAATAGAGGGATAAAAACTGTAATTTAGCCAAATAAATATCAAAACCATTATCCTACTTTCTTGGAGATGCCATCCTTAAACAAGTCATAGGGATCTTCTTTTTTTGAGCTAAGGAGAGAAATTTTTTTTAGTAGGATGAAGTATTTCAGAAGCATGAAACTTTACTACCCATAAAGGAGGAAACAACTAAAACACCATATCTAACAACAATGATATCTCGCCAAAGATTAGAGGCTCCCTAGACAAGCTCCACCTTCATTCAGCCAAAAGATTTAGATTAACAAGTCAAAGATCGCTAACCCCCAAACCACCTTTGTTCTTAGGGTTACAAACATCAACCCATTTTATCCAGAATATTTTGGTGTCTCCATTCATACCTCCCAAGAAAACCCTTCTTTGGATCCAAACAATCTTCCTTCAAACCTTCACTAGTAATTTCAAAAATGACAGCAAGATTATGGATTAATACATGCTTTTCAAATATGGTTTCGACGATAAATGGAGGTTTTAGGTGAGAGCTTATGTGTTTGCAAGAATTCATGCGGTTTTGATTAATGGATGGCCAACCCAAAAAATTAACATTCAAAAGGGTTTGAGACAAGGAAATTCCCTAGCCCATTTTTCTCTTCCTTTTAGTGGCCGGAGGTCCAAATGATTTGATTAATAGGGTAGTAAAGTTGGATCTTCTCTTGGGATTTAGGATAGGAACCTCCAATTTGATGGTCTTCCATCTTTAATATAGAAATCTTACTCTTATCTTAGATGATCTGTCATTTAAAAATCTTTAAAGTATTAAGGCTATTCTTAGGTGTTGTGAACTAACTTTAAACCTTCGTGTGAATTTTTTTTAAGAGTAGTTTAATAAAAGTTAACGTGGATCCTATTATTTTAAACTCCGTAAATAATTTTTTTCACTGTAAGCTTAAATTCCTCACGTTTAAAAACTTAGAGCTTTCTGTAGGATTTATTTCTATCCGAGAAGCAACTTAAGATCCTCTTGTTAACTTGCTATCTTGTTGCTACTATTATTTTATACTAAAAACTCTCTAAAAGTTATAAACTATGTTCATGATGTCATTCATAATGCATCATCATCACTTAAAACAACATTCAGGGGCCGCCCCCAATAAATCTGGATGTCCCGTTCTAATTTAAAAAATGAGCCTAATTTTGTAAAGAAAAATACAATTAAAATAATTAAAAATGACATATGAAAATATAATTATATATTAATCTATAATATAAGAAGATAATTTGTTCTGGTTAATACAAATTTAACCTTTCTTAATTTGGCTCCACATCACTAATTCAGGGGCATTATGTGTCTAAAACAAACTAATTTGAACTAAATACATTCCTATTTAGATACCAACAAGTACTTAGATGGAAAAACAAGTATTACTATGTTGCAAATGTAAACGAAAGTACATTTAAAGTTAAACAAGTTGGTTAAAGAAAAACTTTTTAGAACAGCCTGGCATTGGTTGGTAAGGGGAAAGTGTTGACATTGATGGGTGTTTCATTTCCCAAAGTCTGCAAAGCTGGATCCGGAAGAAAAAAAATTTGAAAAGCTTGTCTAAAACATTCAACTACTGTTTGTCTTCACAAAACCTTTATCTTTCAACAAAAAATTCACCTGAAGAAAACACAAGCATCCAAACGCAAAGAAAACCTGTTATCCGTATTCTTCTTAATGTTCTCCTAATGTAGGTCTTTCTTTCTTTGCCGTCAAGATCCAAAACCGATTCAAAAGGGTTTGGTGTTGGTGTTGTTGAAGAAACTACCACCGTTACTTGTGAAGAACCAAATACATCTTCTACACCAATTGCAAAAGGTAATACTTAGATTCACATAGATCTCCGTCGAATCCCTCAATTCTTGCTGGTTTTTTAACTGAACTTGATATCTAACCTATTGAATTTCTACTTGCAGATGAAAGGTTTGGATGTCAATATTATTCAATCGTTGTTACAAAGTTTTTGTTAGCCTTGATTGTTTTTATACTTCATAATAGTTTCCGATTTCCATTTCTGCAATTGTGTTTTTAGAGTTTTGTGTGTTTTGGGTTATTTGCTAAAGTTAGGGTTGCTAATTTTTCCGAATAACTTTTCAGGGTGGGATGAAAGAGAAAGGATGAGATGTGATAACCCAGAGGCTATGGTAGAAGATAATGAAGACGATGAAAATATGATTATGGCATTGTTTATTGTTTGAATATAATTATTATTGCTAAAAATGTTTCGACTTCACTAATTTTACCTCTTTGACAGTATTAAAATTCTGATGATGTTATTTACATTGGTTGTAGACAACGTCGAAATGAAATAGATTTGTTATGCTTCCTTTTACATTGCTTATTTATATTTGTTATTTGTGCTTCCTGGTATGCTTCCTTTTTCATTTTTATTGTTCATGTTTTGATGGATTTTCCACAACTTAGACTGACATTACCTGGTATTCGCAGTTTGCCCTTTTCAGATACAGAAAATTAACAGCACAAGCAGTAAAGAAGAATTGACTTACGTAAGTTTTGTTATGTTATTTGGTATTTCGTGAATGGTATGGTATTATTATTAAATCTTCACGCTGGAAATATTTTCACCTTCAGTGATCCTCTGAGGATATTTTGAATTCATATTCATTGACATTGAAAGTGGTATAATCATGTTTATGATCCAATTTTTGTAGGACCTTACAGGATACTCAACTTCAACGATGTCTTCCTCCCAGCCTTGGAAATTTGAAAGACTTGGAGGATTTGTAAGATCTCTTTCTTTTAGTCTTTTAAGTTTAAAAAAGCATTCCCTGTAGTGGAAATACTTTTTGCCCATGTGAAGGTATTTACTCCTCTTATCAATCTGTTTCTGCCATTACCTATCCTCACCTTTTCATATACTCTAACCCATGGACTGTATCAGTTGTAGACTTCTTCTTTTAAGTGATTTATCCTGTTGTTCAGAATAATTGCAGTACGATTTTTGTTTCTGAATGCAGACATATCAGCACCAGCACAATAAGCAAATGACCATTTGAACTAAAATAGTTACAAATGGAATAATACAAAATCATCATAGTCTATAGTTTCTTTATCATAATAATCCTCATCTTTTTCTTTCAGATAGTTGAGCTCCAATAGTCTGACTGGTCCAATTCCACATTCAATTGAGTACTTGGAAATTATCCTCTACATGTAAGTCAACGAAAATGTTTTTTTTTAGTTTTCTCAATTGTTATTTATATCTCATATTTTGTATCCAAATTATTTCTCATGGATACTTCTCATTTCCTTTAATGAGCAATAACATTATACACCGTATTTGCAACTAAATGGTACACTTAACCATCACCACTCATTATTATTTTGCCTCTCAATATTCCAACTTTACAGTTTCTAAAGTATTAATGCATTTCCATTTCCAATGTAGGGGGGAAGCTACAGAGTCACAAGCCTCATTATTTAATCATGCATCCTATTCTCTACAACAGACACCAAACTTCAGAAACACAAAAGTTTTTCTATGGCATCCAATGAAAAACGCAATGCTGCAGACCCTACTGATGTCCAGACACCGCCTGACCTGCAACCTTCTCCTTAATTGCAACGAGCAGAGGGTCCCCGTCATCCTGTCGACGACCAACTACTTCTACAGGTTTGCCCTATACATTTACTGCTGCATTTGTTAATCACTACAAAATTCTCTGCCTTATTATTTCATTGTGATTAAAAATTATAATGTTCATAACATCAACAGACCCAACAACAACTCGAAGCTGCTGTCCAGAATGAACCCGCTGCTGACAACCAACCACCTACGGAGGTGCAACCACCTACGGATTTCGAGCGCGGTGAACCGCACCAACAGGCTCCCCGGTTTCAACCACATCTGCAGCTCCCCCGGTATAATTTCGTTTTCCCTGCATGTTTTAGCCCGTTATTATATTGCATCACCTTTGTTGGCTTTGTCAATGCCAAGTAGAAAATACCCTTAGGCTGGGTTACATCAACAACACCCCATTTTATTTTGATGTCACTGTCTGCTTATGTATTCTGTTGATGTTAACACACACAGTCTCCTTATGCGGATGAAGTGGGTTATACATTATCCCACAATACATCATGGCATATGTCCTGCCACAGTCGCTTATATTTTCATGTTGACAATTTTGATTAACTGGTTTTCTTCTTAAGGTACGTGACGCTCCTGCACTTCGACAGAGAAGAAAGAGGAAAAGAAAAACGAAATCAGTAAGAAACGTGAGGAAAGTCAAATTTTTGGATTCAGATGAAGACGAAGAACGAGACTACGAACCAGTTGATTCTGATGATGACGATGAGCGAGACTATACCAGGGAGAACTATATGTCTGGAAGGAATTTTAGATTTAGTGATTCACTATGCAACATTTATTTCAATTTCGATTCAGTCATTTACTATGCATTGTGTCTTTGCAATGTTTCTTGAAATCAACAACTTGGATTGCTTTATTACATTTTCTTTTTACACTGTCTTCTTCAATTTAAATTACATTGTACTTGGGAGGACCAAACTAATAATTACAACCAATTGCACTACACAAGTAAAATTGTATATCACTTCAATAAAAAAACACAAATTCTTAAAGCATACTTTGTTGATTCAATTATTATTATATAATTTTAGTATATAAGTCATCTTAAAACAATTTTAACATGAATATACGGGGTGAATTTCGTTGTTGATTAAAGCCACTAAATTATTATTCCTTTTAAAAATATTAACTTTTTTGTTTCCAATATTTTATTTTATATTTTTATTTCTTTTTTTTAATTTAAAAAAATTGTGCGTAGTACCATATCAATACCCGTGCAAATGCACGGGTATCCCACTAGTTAAAAATAAAAATAATTATAATTATTTTAACTTTGATCCATCTCATTTTTTATATATATTAAGTTTTTATCATAGTATTTTTTTTATTTTATTGAATTTTTATTATAATTTTTTTATATTTATTAATATTAATAAAAAAAATTGCAACTTCTAAATTTTAGAGCCTCTAATATTTGGAGCCCCGTGCTGTAGAGCTTGTTGCTCTTGCACAGGGCCGCCCCTGGAGTGAATCTCAGTATAGAGGTTTTAAATTGGCAGCAAGGTTTGAAGTGCAATTGCAGGTAAGGACGGCTCTGGTTATTGGGAGAATTGGTAAATTCATGCCATTGATAGTTGCTCTGGGGTGTGGCGGATTTTGTAGAGTTGTCCGGGAGGAGTAGTATTTTTGTTGCCGCAAGCTGAAATCTATTGTCCAGTTTAATTAGGTCGGCGACTTTATGTCTGGGTTAAGGCAGGAATTGAGGGTGTGTTAAGCCAAAGATTTTTAGAGTCTGTTGGTTTTTATGTTGTAGCATTTTGGGTTCGCTAGTGTAGCTTTTTCTGTTCTGCTAGGAGGCACGATTTGCTACTTGCAGAAGGATGACTTGACTGGGTTAATCCAAGATGTTTATTATATACTAGATCTCAAGACAAACATTTTGAGTTTGGAACAACTCACAGAAAAAGGTTATTCGATATTCATGAAAGATCGAATATTATACTTGAAGGACAAGTTAGGGCATCTGATTACTTAAGTCGAAAAGGGGAGAAATCGAATGTACAAGCTGAAGTTTAGTTTTTTAGAAGTTCTGATCTGGCGCTAGGAGTATCAGTTTCTGAGCTTACAAGGGTTTTGTATTTTTGTACTGGGCGTTAGTAGGTCTTAAATTATCCATTGTAACCTTCAGTTCCTTGGCATTTCTTATGCCAAGTGGTTTTTTAATAAAATGTTTGGCTTTTTAAAAAAAAAAAAAAAAAAAGGAACACAACATAGAACCAACAGCTACAACTCAACAAAAAGAAAAGTCGCATAGAATTGTCTATCATGTAACGTGGCCACCTATTTTTCCATTTATAAATATTAGGTGAATCAAATTTTGGAGACTCTTCTTAATTAAAAGTCATAAAACTCAGAAATTTAGAAATATGTACATCATACATTTATATATGCACGTGTGTCAATAAAATTCTCTTGTTTCTCATAGTAAATATATAAAATATTCAGGTAGGTAACTGAATTTTAATCCAATCATATGCTATGGTAGTAAGATATGTTGTATCATAATTTTGCTCATAGTAAATGATTATTTTGAATATTTTTATGTTATATTATTTTTTATTTGAATTTTTTTATGTAGTTGAAATTAAGTTTAAACATTGATATCCGACAAAAGTAGAAAAAGAATTATCTTTTACAAGTCTTTCTATTGTATTTCTCGGATGCTTCTATTATCTTTCCACCATATTATGACATCTTAAAAGTTTTTTAAAAAAATGTTATTTAGACAAAAAAATTACAGTTACATTGTATTTCATTATTTATAATACCAATACGATATATAGTGAAATATTATAATAATAAATATTTTTAAAAATAAAAAATAAAATTTTTAATTTTAATTTTATTTTATTATGTTTTAAATTAAAAGATATCAATTGTGTGATTAATCAACTTCATAACTTTATTAATTAATATTTTATATTTTATCAACCAACTTTGTTTTACTAAAAATTATTTTTATTATCTAAACGTTTATTAATCAACTTCATCACTTCATTAATCAATTTTTTACTTTTCAGTAATCAAATTTATTTTACTACTAAAAACTAATTTTAACATCGAAACGCTTATTAACCAACTTCATCACTTTAATAATCATTTTTTATATTTTATTAACTAACTTTGTTTGACTATTAAGAATTATTGATCATATACTGTTCACGAATATGGTCCATAGTATATTTAAAAAAAATTAATAATCATATAAATACACTGAATAATGCATATGATATCAAATTTTGGTGTGAACATATCACACCTCAAAAAGTTTTTGGTCAAAAAACATCAACTTGAGGAGTAGAAATATTATTACAAATAAATGAAGTAGCCTCACACACACACACTATAAATAAGCATGGATTAAAACAAATTGAAATATACCATAGATCATATCTAAGAAACTTTTCATAGAAATAAGCATTCTTATTCTTAGTTCATTAATTCACATCAAACATGGCAAAATCATCGTCATTCTCCATAACATTTTTCATCTCTTTAATATCCTTTGCCACTGCCACTAAATACTATCAAAGTCTATCCCCAACCATGCTAGGTTTTCAAGAAGAGAAATTCACACACCTTCATTTTTACTTTCACGACATCGTCACAGGCCCAAAACCAAGCATGGTATTTGTAGCCGAACCTAATGGCAAAGCAAAAAATGCCTTGCCATTCGGGACAGTTGTGGCGATGGACGATCCGTTAACGGCTGGACCGGAACGTGACTCGAAACTTGTGGGCAAGGCACAAGGAATTTATACTTCTATATCACAAAAAGAGATGGGACTAATGATGGTGATGACTATGGCGTTTTCAGATGGTGAGTTTAATGGAAGCACACTTAGCATATTGGGAAGGAACATGATCATGACTGAAGCTGTTCGAGAAATGGCCATTGTTGGTGGGACTGGAGCTTTTCGTTTCGTACGTGGATATGCTCAGGCTAAGTTTTTTTCTGTTGATTTTACCACAGGAGATGCCATTGTGGAATATGATATATTTGTGTTCCATTATTAATCACATAGGTATTTCATTAAAGTATAGTTTCTCTTAGATTTAGTTGTGTTCCTCTCAAACTCTTACCTAAAGGGAAAGACATACGGGAGATATAAAAATAAATGTAACAGAACATTAGTTTAATTTCAATATACTGTGTCAATGTCATTTTTAATATACAACTAAAGGCTATTCTAAAGTTATTACTTGAGCAGTTGTTTACCAATCATTTTGAGCAGTTGTTGACCACAAACAATGCTTGTGTTGATAATGGTCTTGTGGAAGTCATTCCTAATTTAATTTTAGTAGGTAGACGGCCTTGTTTTTGTTTAGTAGGTTGTTTGGTTCCTCTTGTGTTCCTTGTATTTCTTTGGGTTTGAGATCCCCTTTTTCTCATCTTAATGAAATATTTGCTTTCCCCAAAAAAATTGTTGTTACAAAGTTTTTGTTAGACTTGATTGTTTTAGACTTCATAATAGTTTCCGATTTCCATTTCTACAATTGTGTTTTTAGGGTTCTGTGTGTTTTGGGTTATTTGCTAAGTTAGGGTTGCTAATTTTCCCGAATAACTTTTCAGGGTGGGATGAAAGAGAAAGGATGAGATGTGATAACCCAGAGGCTATGGTAGAAGATAATGAAGACGATGAAAATATGATTATGGCATTGTATATTGTTTGAATATAATTATTATTGCTAAAAATGTTTCGACTTCACTAATTTTACCTCTTTGACAGTATTAAAATTCTGATGATGTTATTTACATTGGTTGTAGACAACGTCGAAATGAAATAGATTTGTTATGCATCCTTTTACATTGCTTATTTACATTTGTTATTTTTGCTTCCTGGTATGCTTCCTTTTTTATTTTTATTGTTCATGTTTTGATGAATTTTCTACAACTTAGACTGACATTACCTGGTATTCGCAGTTTGCCCTTTTCAGATACAGAAAATTAACAGCACAAGCAGTCAAGAAGACTTGTGTAATACCCCGTAAATTTATAAACGCTCTGGTTAATATTATTATGATCAACTGGGTTCCGGAGTACTCTGAGTAATTATTTGATAAAATAATTAGAGTAAACTGACGAACTCAGAGTCGATTTAATTAATAGTATTTAACGTTGAGTTTTTATAATTTGATGTATTTGAGCTAATTTTGGACATTTAGTAGTGTTACTAATAAATGATAGTTTCTATACTATCTATTTTCTTTTCATTTTCCTTGAAAACCAAACAAAAGCTAAAAGAGAAAGATAGAAAGAAAACAAAGGAAAAGGAGGAGAAAGGAAAAGTGGAAGAAGGAAAGGAGAGAAAATTTCCAAAAGCTCAAGAATCATCATCAATTCATCTGTTCTTCGTCTAATCGTCTCAGTATCAACCTCCTCGTCTAGTAATCCAGGTGGGTTCTAGTTAGACTCTTTAGAGTAGAGTTTTGTTGAGTTTAGAGTTAGGTTGAAATTGTGGAAATTGAATCTTTTTGCACAAAATTCGTGAATCTAACTGATAAATGCAATGTTTGATTATATGTTATACTGGTTGTGATGTTATAACATGTTTTGATGCATTTCAATTGATGAAAATGGGATTTGGGGTTGATTTTGGATCAACCCGTAGCAGGAAAATTCTGCAGGAACTTCTGCATTTTTTCTCTGCCCATACGCGTATGGAGCTTGTCAATACGCGTATGGGGCTTGTCAATACGCGTACGGCCAGGGCAATACGCGTATGGATGGCCGGAGATTTTGGGCAATACGCGTATCGCTTGGGGCAATACGCGTATGGCTGGGCGAGCTTTTGGGCAATACGCGTACGGGGAGTACCAATACGCGTACGGCCAGGAGAGTTACAGAATCCTGCTGTTGTGATTTATTTTTCCGATCGATTGTTTACAATGCCGTAACTTTTTGTACGTAACTCGGATTGGAACAATTTTGATATCGTTGGAAAGATAATAAAATGTACTTTCTTATTAAAATGGTTTTAAGATCGTCGGCCGATTTAATTAAGTCGGGATTTCTGAAATTGTGTCGTTTTATCGACTTTTATCTGTTAATTGTGTGTAATTATTATTGACAATATATGCATGTTAAAATATGGACTAGGCAGGGTGGGGATTATTACCAAAACAATGTTGGAATGTGGAGTCTTACGTGTGGCAACGCTCGTGCATGAGAGGCCGAGGCGTGTGCATTCTGTTTATCAATAACCACAGAGTTGTGTTAGTGCGTTTCATGGGTCTCGAGCTCCTCTGAAACATATGCACCACTACTTGGCAGGTTTGAGTCCCATGTAAGTACGATTGGAGCCTACGGGTAAAGAGACTTGAGACGGCGTACGGTCCGTGAGAAGTGACGGATCACGGTGTACGGCCCGTGATCCCGAATCCAATCGTATGCCAAGTAGCTACAAGGATCCATGACTCGGATCGCCTTCTAGACGTAGAAGGGTACGGGAAAAAGGGATACCTTGGTATTGGTTATTGATATGTGAGTTCTTGAGTGTACGGACTCAGAACGTACTTCGGTACTTTGTGAATCCTTGAGTTTACAGGCTCAAGAGGTACTTCGGTACTAGTGTGAGTTTACAGGCTCACCGTGGCGGTTACTTGTGTGTGTGTACTCATGGTCTTTCCCCTTTCCCCTTGGACATGAGTTAGGATTTTGTTAGAACCTTGTAAAGCCGAGAGGACTTTAAGATAGGGAACTCACTGAGATTTGATGTATCTCACCCCACTGTTGTTGTTTACATCACAGGTTCTGCAGGTTTGGCGAAGGGTAAGGACAAGGTTACTTGACTTTCCTTACGGATCGTGGTTTTGTGATGGCATGGCTTCCGCTATGGCGTTATGTTTTGAGATCATTGTATTGGTCTAGTTCTTAGTTTTTATCATTTTGGAACATCTTGTATATGTAATGCCTTAGACTTTTAGTTCTTTTGTATTAGAGGCATTTATATATATAATGTGTTAACTAGGAACTTATTATGTTTCAGTACCAGAAGTGAAACTCATGTATAATATATGATTTGAGGCATGTATTGTATATGGTCTTTACAGTTGGTATCAAAGCAGGTCGTATCCTCGACCTAGCCATGAAATAGAATAAGTGTTTCTTTCCGTTTCATATGCGGCGTGTCGCCATGGGTCTTGTCTGTTATATTTATGGTATTGAGTCTGATCAACTTAATCCTATTGATATGGAATTCAGGAACATGGCTGATAGACGCAGAAACAACCGTGGAAGACCAAGGACTATTCCAGCTGGGACAGTTCCACAAGGTGATGAAGGGAATGCCCCGTTGTACCAATTTATGCAACAGATGCAGCAACAGCAGAATCAGTTCATGCAAGGGATGATGCAACAAATGGCTGATGGTCTGCATCCTCCAGTGGTTGTTCCGGAAGTTACGGGAGGAACCTACAGGGAATTTGTTCGAATGAATCCTCCGGAGTTTCAAGGAGGGCTAGATCCGGTGAAGGCACACGAGTGGATAACAGGTATGGAAAGGATTTTTCTGATAGTTCATTGCAGTGAGGAGAATAAAGTGGTCTTTGCTTCTCACTGGTTGAAGGGTCCTGCCATGAGGTGGTGGGAGAGCGCTTCAGCCTTGATGACAACACAGGAAGTGCCGAAAGTGTGGGAACAGTTTAAGGTAATCTTTATGGAGAAATATTTTCCGAGTTCTTTAAGGTCTCAAAAGGAGTTTGAGTTCCAACAGTTGAGACAGGGAAATTTATCAGTGGCTTCTTATGCGGAACAATTTGAGATCATGGCTGACTATTCTAGACAGGCCATGTATGCTCCTGACAAGAGGTGGAAGATAGATCAGTTTCTGTTTGGGTTAAGGGCTGAGATTTCACACAGCGTGTCCCAACGGGAATTTGCTACTTATGCTGAAATGTTAAGACAATGTTATGTGGCGGAAAATAGCTTGAAAAAGATACAAATGGAGGTGGATTCGAACAGGGTAACTCAAGGTGACCGTGGAAGGTCGAATCAACAGTTTAGGCACAGGCAACAGTCTTCCAAAGGGAAGCAAGTACAGGGCTCTAGAACTAGTGCGCCTCCAGTATGTCGCACTTGTGGGAGGAGTCATTTTGGTAGGTGCAAATCGGAAGAAGTACGGTGTTATCAGTGTAACAAGATGGGTCATTGGGCGAGGGATTGTCCTCAGGGTAGAAATCAGACACAAGGGAAGACTACTGGTCGAGTATATACTCTGGATGCAAGGAAAGCAAAGGGTGATAATTCCTTGATTGCGGGTACGTGTTTTGTTAATGGTCAACCTTGTTTTGTTTTATTTGACTGTGGGGCTACACATTCTTTTGTGTCTTTAAGATGTGTGAAGCGACTTGGGTTGCAAACTATTCCTTTGTTTCCTCCTATGGTGGTTACTACTGCCATGGATGAAATGGTTGAAACACCACTGATGTGTGAAAATTGTGTGTTGTCGGTGAACGAAAGAGTCTTCCAGATTGATCTTATTTGTCTGCCGCTTAAGAAAGTGGATGTTGTTCTGGGAATGGACTGGCTTTCAGCTAATTCGGTTTTTATCGGTTGTGAGGAGAAGCTAATTATTATTCCATCTGCTGAGGCTACTCCGAAAGATGTATTATCAACGATTTTAGAAGGTACGGTGGGAATGGTAAATTTCTTGTTTGAGAAAGAGAAATCTGTTTTATTGGTTCTTACTAAGGAAGGAAGTAGTGAACAGCAAGTTCTGAGTATTCCAGTTGTATGTGAATTTCCTGAAGTGTTTCCAGAGGATGTTTCTTCTCTTCCTCCGGAGAGAGAAGTTGAGTTCTCTATTGACCTGATACCGGGAACGGCTCCTATATCCGTTTCTCCGTATCGGATGGCACCGCTTGAATTAAGAGAATTAAAGGACCAATTGGAGGACTTGATGTCCAAGCATTTCGTTAGGCCTAGTGTTTCACCGTGGGGAGCTCCAGTGTTGTTGGTAAAGAAGAAAGATGGGGGAATGCGTTTGTGCATTGATTATCGTAAGTTGAATAAAGTTACCATTAAGAATAAGTATCCCTTACCAAGGATAGACGACTTATTAGATCAATTGAAAGGAGCCTGTGTGTTCTCGAAGATTGATTTACGGTCGGGTTATCATCAGATTCGAGTGAAGAGTTCCGATGTGCCAAAGACTGCATTTAGAACCCGTTACGGTCATTATGAATTCTTAGTGATGCCTTTCGGTGTGACTAATGCTCCAGCTGTTTTCATGGATTACATGAATCGAATATTTCAGGCTTACTTGGACCAATTTGTGGTAATCTTTATTGACGACATTCTTATTTATTCTCGTACTCCACAAGAGCACGGAGAACATCTGAGGATTGTCTTATCGGTCTTGCAAGAGAAGCAATTGTTTGCTAAGTTGAGCAAGTGTGAGTTTTGGATGTCGGAAGTTAATTTTCTTGGACATGTGATATCTCGAGGTGGTGTGGCAGTGGATCCATCGAAAGTAGAAGCAGTAATTAATTGGGAGAGACCGAGAAATGTTTCAGAAGTCAGAAGTTTCTTGGGATTGGCCGGTTACTATAGAAGGTTTATCAAGGGCTTTTCTCAATTGGCCTTACCAATGACGAAACTTACTCGGAAGGATGTTACGTTTGAATGGGATTCAGGTTGCGAACAAAGTTTTATGCATTTGAAGGAAAGTTTGACGAGTGCTCCAGTATTAATTATTCCTGATCCTAACAACTCTTATGAAGTATTCTGTGATGCTTCTAAGAGGGGATTAGGGGGTGTTCTGATGCAAGGTGGTCAAGTGGTAGCTTATGCTTCTCGACAGTTAAAAGTTCATGAGAAGAATTATCCAACTCATGATTTGGAACTAGCTGCAGTGGTTTTTGCACTGAAGGTGTGGCGTCATTATTTATATGGTGTACGTTTTGAAATGTTCAGTGACCACAAAAGTTTGAAGTATTTGTTTGATCAAAAGGAGTTGAATATGCGACAAAGAAGGTGGATGGAGTACTTAAAGGATTATGACTTAGAATTGAAGTATCATCCAGGAAAGGCGAATAAAGTAGCGGATGCTTTAAGTCGGAAAATGGTTCATAGTGCGGAATTGATGATTTTGGAGTATTCATTGTTGGAAAAGTTTAGAGATCTTAATCTCCAGTTTGTGTGGACTCCGAATGGTGTGATTATGGGAAATTTGAATGTCAATTCTACTTTGAGAGTTGAGATTCAACAGGCACAATTGTTAGAGGAAGAGTTACAAGAGTTGTTACTTCAGCCGAGTTTTATACGAGCGACAGATGGGATTGTTCTGTTTAATCAAAGGATTTGTGTTCCGAAGGATGAGGCATTAAGAAGGAAGATTTTAGACGAAGCTCATAAGGGTACTTTTACGATACATCCTGGTTCTTCAAAGATGTATCAGGATTTAAAGAAGGATTATTGGTGGCCTGGGATGAAAAAGGATATAGCGGGATATGTGTCAGAATGTGCGGTGTGCCAACAGGTGAAGATTGAACACCAAAGACCAGGCGGTTTGTTACAACCTTTGGATATTCCAGTTTGGAAGTGGGATAGTATTTCTATGGATTTTGCAGTGGGTTTACCCCGTACCCAAGGAGGGTATGATTCTATTTGGGTGATTGTAGATCGACTAACAAAATCTGCACACTTCTTAGCCGTAAAGACTACTTATAAGGCAAGTCATCTTGCAAGGTTGTTTATTGCTGAGATTGTGAGATTGCATGGTATTCCTTCTAGTATTGTCTCCGATAGAGATCCGAAGTTTACTTCGAGATTTTGGAAAGTGTTCCAACAAGCGATGGGTACGAATTTGTGTTTGAGCACGTCGAATCATCCTCAAACGGATGGTCAGACTGAACGAACAATACAAACGATGGAGGATATGTTAAGAGCTTGTGCGCTAGAGAGTAGAGGGAATTGGAAAGAACTTTTACCGTTAATTGAGTTTTCCTATAACAATAGTTATCATGCGAGCATCGGTATGGCTCCGTATGAAGCATTGTATGGGAGGAAGTGTAGAACACCTTTGTGTTGGGCTGAAATTGGCGAAGATAGAATTTTGGGACCCGAGATTATTCAAGAGACTACGGAAAAGATTCGAATGATCCGCGAGAAGGTTAAACAAGCACAAGATCGTCAAAAGAGTTATGCGGACAATCGTAGGAGACCTTTGGAATTTGAGGAGGGTGACCATGTATTTCTGAAAGTTACTCCGAGATTGAGATTGAAAGGACCGTTTAAGTCACGTAAGTTAAGTCCGAGATACGTGGGACCGTATCAGATTTTAGAAAGGATTGGTGAAGTTGCTTATAGATTAGCCTTACCACCCTCTCTATCCGAGATGCATGACGTTTTTCACGTATCTCAGCTCCGTAAGTTTATTCCTGATCCTCTTCAGCCAATTCTACCCGAATCAGTGGAAATTGAAGCGGATTTGACTTTTGAACCACAACCGAGTTGTATTGTGGGAAGGGAAACAAAAGTGTTAAGGAACAAAGATATTCCACTTGTTAAGGTGCAATGGGATATGACGCATCCGGGCGATGCTACTTGGGAACTAGAATCGGAAATGCGAGATTCTTATCCACAACTGTTCAGGTAATATTCTAAATTCGAGGACGAATTTCTATTTAAGGGGGGGAGGATGTAATACCCCGTAAATTTATAAATGCTCTGGTTAATATTATTATGATCAACTGGGTTCCGGAGTACTCTGAGTAATTATTTGATAAAATAATTAGAGTAAACTGACGAACTCAGAGTCGATTTAATTAATAGTATTTAACGTTGAGTTTTTATAATTTGATGTATTTGAGCTAATTTTGGACATTTAGTAGTGTTACTAATAAATGATAGTTTCTATACTATCTATTTTCTTTTCATTTTCCTTGAAAACCAAACAAAAGCTAAAAGAGAAAGATAGAAAGAAAACAAAGGAAAAGGAGGAGAAAGGAAAAGTGGAAGAAGGAAAGGAGAGAAAATTTCCAAAAGCTCAAGAATCATCATCAATTCATCTGTTCTTCGTCTAATCGTCTCAGTATCAACCTCCTCGTCTAGTAATCCAGGTGGGTTCTAGTTAGACTCTTTAGAGTAGAGTTTTGTTGAGTTTAGAGTTAGGTTGAAATTGTGGAAATTGAATCTTTTTGCACAAAATTCGTGAATCTAACTGATAAATGCAATGTTTGATTATATGTTATACTGGTTGTGATGTTATAACATGTTTTGATGCATTTCAATTGATGAAAATGGGATTTGGGGTTGATTTTGGATCAACCCGTAGCAGGAAAATTCTGCAGGAACTTCTGCATTTTTTCTCTGCCCATACGCGTATGGAGCTTGTCAATACGCGTATGGGGCTTGTCAATACGCGTACGGCAAGGGCAATACGCGTATGGATGGCCGGAGATTTTGGGCAATACGCGTATCGCTTGGGGCAATACGCGTATGGCTGGGCGAGCTTTTGGGCAATACGCGTACGGGGAGTACCAATACGCGTACGGCCAGGAGAGTTACAGAATCCTGCTGTTGTGATTTATTTTTCCGATCGATTGTTTACAATGCCGTAACTTTTTGTACGTAACTCGGATTGGAACAATTTTGATATCGTTGGAAAGATAATAAAATGTACTTTCTTATTAAAATGGTTTTAAGATCGTCGGCCGATTTAATTAAGTCGGGATTTCTGAAATTGTGTCGTTTTATCGACTTTTATCTGTTAATTGTGTGTAATTATTATTGACAATATATGCATGTTAAAATATGGACTAGGCAGGGTGGGGATTATTACCAAAACAGTGTTGGAATGTGGAGTCTTACGTGTGGCAACGCTCGTGCATGAGAGGCCGAGGCGTGTGCATTCTGTTTATCAATAACCACAGAGTTGTGTTAGTGCGTTTCATGGGTCTCGAGCTCCTCTGAAACATATGCACCACTACTTGGCAGGTTTGAGTCCCATGTAAGTACGATTGGAGCCTACGGGTAAAGAGACTTGAGACGGCGTACGGTCCGTGAGAAGTGACGGATCACGGTGTACGGCCCGTGATCCCGAATCCAATCGTATGCCAAGTAGCTACAAGGATCCATGACTCGGATCGCCTTCTAGACGTAGAAGGGTACGGGAAAAAGGGATACCTTGGTATTGGTTATTGATATGTGAGTTCTTGAGTGTACGGACTCAGAACGTACTTCGGTACTTTGTGAATCCTTGAGTTTACAGGCTCAAGAGGTACTTCGGTACTAGTGTGAGTTTACAGGCTCACCGTGGCGGTTACTTGTGTGTGTGTACTCATGGTCTTTCCCCTTTCCCCTTGGACATGAGTTAGGATTTTGTTAGAACCTTGTAAAGCCGAGAGGACTTTAAGATAGGGAACTCACTGAGATTTGATGTATCTCACCCCACTGTTGTTGTTTACATCACAGGTTCTGCAGGTTTGGCGAAGGGTAAGGACAAGGTTACTTGACTTTCCTTACGGATCGTGGTTTTGTGATGGCATGGCTTCCGCTATGGCGTTATGTTTTGAGATCATTGTATTGGTCTAGTTCTTAGTTTTTATCATTTTGGAACATCTTGTATATGTAATGCCTTAGACTTTTAGTTCTTTTGTATTAGAGGCATTTATATATATAATGTGTTAACTAGGAACTTATTATGTTTCAGTACCAGAAGTGAAACTCATGTATAATATATGATTTGAGGCATGTATTGTATATGGTCTTTACAACTTGACTTACGTAAGTTTTGTTATGTTATTTGGTATTTCGTGAATGGTATGGTATTATTTTTAAATATTCACGCTGGAAATATTTTCACCTTCAGTGATCCTCTGAGGATATTTTGAATTCATATTCATTGACATTGAAAGTGGTATAATCATGTTTATGATCCAATTTTTGTAGGACCTTACAGGATACTCAACTTCAACGATGTCTTCCTCCCAGCCTTGGAAATTTGAAAGACTTGGAGGATTTGTAAGATCTCTTTCTTTTAGTCTTTTAAGTTTGAAAAAGCATTCTCTGTAGTGGAAATACTTTTTGCCCATGTGAAGGTATTTACTCCTCTTATCAAACTATTTCTGCCATTACCTATCCTCACCTTTTCATATACTCTAACCCATGGACTGTATCAGTTGTAGACTTCTTCTTTTAAGGGATTTATCCTGTTGTTCAGAATAATTGCATTACGATTTTTGTTTCTGAATGCAGACATATCAGCACCAACACAATAAGCAAATGACCATTTGGACTAAAATAGTTACAAATGGAATAATACAAAATCATCATAGTCTATAGTTTCTTTATCATAATAATCCTCATCTTTTTCTTTCAGATAGTTGAGCTCCAATAGTCTGACTGGTCCAATTTCACATTCAATTGAGCACTTGGAAATTATCCTCTACATGTAAGTCAACGAAAATGTTTTTATTTTGTTTTCTCAATTGTTATTTATATCTCATATTTTGTATCCAAATTATTTCTCAGGGATACTTCTCATTTCCTTTAATGAGCAATAACATTATACACCGTATTTGCAACTAAATGGTACACTTAACCATCACCACTCATTATTATTTTGCCTCTCAATATTCCAACTTTACAGTTTCTAAAGTATTAATGCATTTCCATTTCCAATGTAGGGGGGAAGCTGCAGAGTCACAAGCCTCATTATTTAATCATGCATCCTATTCTCTACAACAGACACCAAACTTCAGAAACACAAAAGTTTTTCTATGACATCCAATGAAAAACGCAATACTGCAGACCCTACTGATGTCCAGACACCGCCTGACCTGCAACCTTCTCCTTAATTGCAACGAGCAGAGGGTCCCCGTCATTCTGTCGATGACCAACTACTTCTACAGATTTGCCCTATACATTTACTGCTGCATTTGTTAATCACTACAAAATTCTCTGCCTTATTATTTCATTGTGATTAAAAATTATAATGTTCATAACATCAACAGACCCAATAACAACTCGAAGCTGTTGTCCAGAATGAACCCGCTGCTGACAACCAACCACCTACGGATTTCGAGCGCGGTGAACCGCACCAACAGACTCCCCGATTTCAACCACATCTGCAGCTCCCCCAGTACAATTTCGTTTTCCCTGCATGTTTTAGCCTGTTATTATATTGCATCACCTTTGTTGGCTTTGTCAATGCCAAGTAGAAAATACCCTTAGGCTGGGTTACATCAACAACACCCTATTTTATTTTGATGTCACTGTCTGCTTATGTATTATGTTGATGTTAACACACACAGTCTCCTCATGCGGATGAAGTGGGTTATACATTATCCCACAATACATCATGGCATATGTCCTGCCACAGTCGCTTATATTTTCATGTTGACAATTTTGATTAACTGGTTTTCTTCTTAAGGTACGTGATGCTCCTGCACTTCGACAGAGAAGAAAGAGGAAAAGAAAAACGAAATTAGCAAGAAACGTGAGGAAAGTCAAATTTTTGGATTCAGATGAAGACGAAGAACGAGACTACGAACTAGTTGATTCTGATGATGACAATGAGCGGGACTATACCTGGGAGAACTATATGTCTGGAAGGAATTTTAGATTTAGTGATTAACTATGCAACATTTATTTCAATTTTGATTCAGTCATTTACTATGCATTGTATCTTTGCAATGTTTCTTGAAATCAACAACTTGGATTGCTTTATTACTTTTACTTTTTACACTGTCTTCTTCAATTTAAATTACATTGTACTTGGGAGGACCAAACTAATAATTACAACCAATTGCACTACACAAGTAAAATTGTATATCACTTCAATAAAAAAACACAAATTCTTAAGACATACTTTGTTGATTCAATTATTATTATATAATTTTAATATATAAGTCATCTTAAAACAATTTTAACATGAATATACGGGGTGAATTTCGTTGTTGATTAAAGCCACTAAATTATTATTCCTTTTAAAAATATTAACTTTTTTATTTCCAATATTTTATTTTATATTTTTATTTCTTTTTTTAATTTAAAAAAATTGCGCGTACCATACCAATACCCGCACGAATGCACGGGTATCCCACTAGTTAAAAATAAAAATAATTATAATTATTTTGACTTTGATCCACCTCATTTTTTTATAAATTAAGTTTTTATCATAGTATTTTTTTTATTTTATTGAATGTTTATTATAATTTTTTTATATTTATTAATATTACTAAAAAAAATTGCAACTTCTAAATTTAGAGCCTCTAATATTTGGAGCTTTGTGCAGTAGAGTTTGCTCTTGCACGGGGCCGCCCCTGGAGTGGATCTCAGTATAGAGGTTTTAAGTTGGCAGCAGAAGGTTTGAAGTGCAATTGCAGGTAAGGACGGCTCTGTTATTGGGAGAATTGGTAAATTCATTCCATTGATAGTTGCTCTGGGATGTGGCGGATTTTGTAGAGTTGTCCGGGAGGAGTAGTATTTTTGTTGCCGCAGGCTGAAATCTATTGTCCAGTTTAATTAGGTCGGTGGCTTTATGTCTGGGTTAAGGCGGGAATTGAGGGTGTGTTAAGCCAAAAAATTTTAGAGTCGGTTGGTTTTTATGTTGTAGCATTTTGGGATCGCTAGTGTAGCTTTTTCTGTTCTGCTAAGAGGTTTAGTTTTTCAGAAGTTCTGATCTGGCTTTAGGAGTATCAGTTTCTGAGCTTACAAGGGTTTTGTATTTTTGTACTGGGCGTTAGTAGGTCTTAAATTATCCATTGTAACCTTCAGTTCCTTGGCATTTCTTATGCCAAGTGGTTTTTTAATAAAATGTTTGGCTTCTTAAAAAAAAAAGGAACACAATAGAACCAACAGCTACAATTCAACAAAAAGAAAAGTCGCATAGAATTGTCTATCATGTAACGTGGCCACCTATTTTTCCATTTATAAATATTAGGTGAATCAAATTTTGGAGACTCTTCTTAATTAAAAGTCATAAAACTCAGAAATTTAGAAATATGTACATCATACATTTATATATGCACGTGTGTCAATAAAATTCTCTTGTTTCTCATAGTAAATATATAAAATATTCAGGTAGGTAACTGAATTTTAATCCAATCATATGCTATGGTAGTAACATATGTTGTATCATAATTTTGCTCATAGTAAATGATTATTTTGAATATTCGACAAAAGTAGAAAAAGAATTATCTTTTACAAGTCTTTCTATTGTATTTCTTGGATGCTTCTATTATCTTTCCACCATATTATGACATCTTAAAAGTTAAAAAAAAAATGCTATTTAGACAAAAAAAAATTACAGTTACATTGTATTTCATTATTTATTAATACCAATATGATATATATAGTGAAATGTTATAATAATAAATATTTTTAAAAATAAAAAAAAATTATTTTTATTTTTATTTTATTATGTTTTAAATTAAAAGATATCAATTGTGTGATTAATCAAATTCATAACTTTATTAATTAATATTTTACATTTTATCAACCAACTTCATCACTTTATAACTACATCAATTGTATGACATCTGAGCGTTTATTAATCAACTTCATCACTTCATTAATTAACTTTTTATTTTTTCTTAACCAAATTTGTTTTACTACTAAAAACTAATTTTAACATCGGAATATTTATTAACCAACTTTGTCACTTTAATAATTAACTTTTTATATTTCATTAACTAATTTTGTTTGACTATTAAGAGTTATTGATCATATACTGTTCACGAATATTGTCCATGACAATTGTTCACGTTAGTGTTCATAAATATATTTTTTATTTAAAAAAATATTAATAATCATATAAATACACACTGAATAATGCATATGATATCAAATTTTGGTGTAATTTTGGTGTGAACATATCACACCTCAAAAAGTTTTTGGTCAAAAAACATCAACTTGAGGAGTAGAAATATTATTACAAATAAATGAAGTAGCCTCACACACACACTATAAATAAGCATGGATTAAAACAAATTGAAATATACCATAGATCATATCTAAGAAACTTTTCATAGAAATAAGCATTCTTATTCTTAGTTCATTAATTCACAGCAAACATGGCAAAATCATCGTCATTCTCTATAACATTTTTCATCTCTTTAATATCCTTTGCCACTGCCACTAAATACTATCAAAGTCTATCCCCAACCATGCTAGGTTTTCAAGAAGAGAAATTCACACACCTTCATTTTTACTTTCACGACATCGTCACAGGCCCAAAACCAAGCATGGTATTTGTAGCCGAACCTAATGGCAAAGCAAAAAATGCCTTGCCATTCGGGACGGTTGTGGCAATGGACGATCCGTTAACGGCCGGACCGGAACGTGACTCGAAACTTGTGGGCAAGGCACAAGGAATTTATACTTCTATATCACAAGAAGAGATGGGACTAATGATGGTGATGACAATGGCGTTTTCAGATGGTGAGTTTAATGGAAGCACACTTAGCATATTGGGAAGGAACATGATCATGACTGAAGCTGTTAGAGAAATGGCCATTGTTGGTGGGACTGGAGCTTTTCGTTTTGTACGTGGATATGCTCAGGCTAAGTTTTTTTCTGTTGATTTTACCACAGGAGATGCCATTGTGGAATATGATATATTTGTGTTCCATTATTAATCACATAGGTATTTCATTAAAGTATAGTTTCTCTTAGATTTAGTTGTGTTCCTCTCAAACTCTTACCTAAAGGGAATGACATACGGGAGATATAAAAATAAATGTAACAGAACATTAGTTTAATTTCAATATACTGTGTCAATGTCATTTTTAATATACAACTAAAGGCTATTCTAAAGTTATTACTTGAGCAGTTGTTTACGAATCATTTTGAGCAGTTGTTGACCACAAACAATGCTTGTGTTGATAATGGTCTTGTGGAAGTCATTCCTAATTTAATACGAGGGTTTTTTAATACATCACCCATATTTTTTTAGATACTACGTAAAATTTCGTTTTTACACCCAATTTTTAGATGTGCAAATCTGGATGCATCGTTTTTTTAAAATTTTTCAGTTTTTTTTGGATATGCACATCCGGAAGAATTCCTGATCTGCAAATCCGGAAAAAATCAAAAGAATTTCATAAAATCATTTACTTCTAAATATAATTAAATCCAATATAATTAAAATCCAACATAATTAAAATTAATATGATTTTTTTAATATAATTAAATCAAATTTAATTAAATCCAATTTAATTAAAATTAATATGATTTTTTTTTCTAAATGATTAATATGGTATTTACTTCTAAATTATTATTTTTATATTAAAAAAATTAATTTAATTAAATTGGATTTAAAATTATATGGTATTTACTTCTAAAATTGGATTTAATTATATTGGTATTTAAAATTATATGGTATTTACTTCTAAATTATATGGTATTTACTTCTAAATTATAATTAAAATTATATGGTATTTACTTCTAAAATTAATTTAATTATATTGGATTTAATTATATTGAAAAAATCATATTAATTTTAATTATATTGGATTTAATTTTATTGGATTTAATTATATTGAAAAAATGATATTAATTTTTATTATATTGGATTTAATTATATTTAGAAGTAAATGATTTTATGGAATTCTTTTGATTTTTTCCGGATTTGCAGATCAGGAATTCTTCCGGATGTGCACATCCGGAAAAAACTGGAAAATTTTAAAAAAACGGTGCATCCGGATTTGCACATCCGAAACGCAGAGGTATTTTCGTCAGCGCGCATGGTTCCTAAGAAGGTTGGGTGGTGGGATAAGAAATTGCCTTTAATATCTGATCAAGCTAATGATATCCTTACCATTCTTCCTAGTCATGATGAAATAAAAAATGAGGTTTTTGGCCTAAGCAAGGATAGCTCCCCTGATCCTAACGAATTTGGAAGCTCCTTCTTTCAACATGACTGGAAATTCAGATGTGATAAAGTCTACTCTTCAATTTTTTTCTGCAGGATGGATCCATCCCAATAAGAATGCCAATTCCATAGTCCGAATACCAAAATCTCCTAATGCTTCTTCTGTAGACCAATATAGACCAATAACCCTTTCAAATTTCAATGTTAAAATCATGGCCGATAGACTCTCCATTCTCATTCCCTCTCTTATCTCCCCCGAACAAAGAGGATTCATTAAAGGGAGATCCATCTCTAACTGCATCTACCTCACCTCAGAATCCGCCTCACCTTAGAAGTTATCAATATGCTTCACCTCAAATCCTTTGGTGAAAATATCGCTATCAAGATTGATATTAAGAAAGCATTTGACACCCTAGATTGAAATTTCTTGCTTAAAATGTTGAACAAATTTGGTTTCTTTGAAATATTTCGCTCTTGGATTCATATTATCCTACTCTCTGCAAAGTTGTCTATCTCTATCAATGGATCTCAAGCAGATTATTTTGGCTATAATAAAGGGGTTTGGCAGGGAGACCCTCTCTCCCCTCTCTTATTTTGCCTGTCTACAGATGTGCTTAGCAGGGCCATTACTAAACTTGCTAATTAAGGTAAATTAGACCTCAACAAAGGAACCTTAAAGATTGGGGCTCTCAAAAATTTGTTTATTAGATATGTAGAATGCTTTAGTCAGCAGGTAAACCCCAAAAAATCTATCATTTATGCTGGCTCTTCTTCCATTAGTTCACACCAGATGGCTCATCAACTTGGATTCTCAGAGGAATCTCTCCCTTTATCCTATTTGGGGGTCCCTATATTTAAAGGCAAGCTCAAAGCTATTCATTTCCAACCTATTGTAGATAGAGTTAGAGCTAAGTTGACAACTTGAAAAGCCTCTATTCTCATAATGGCTGGTAGAGTGCAGATTATAAAAAGCATCGTTCATGACATATTGATTTATAGGCTTCTCATTTATTCTTGGCCTTTGAGTCTTATCAAAGAATTGGAAAGCTGCATGAGGAATTTTGTTTGCAGTGGTGAAATTTACAAAAGGAAACTCCTCACTGTTGACTAGCACAAGGTTTGTAAGCCTACATCAAAAGGTGTTCTTGGCATTAGGTATATCTCAAAGATTAATGATGCTGCTAATCTTAAACTATGTTGGGATTTTTCCTCAGAAACAAACAACCTATTAAGTATCACATTTTTCATCAATTTGGTCTGGTATCAAAATTCAATTCCACTTGGTAGTGGACAATTCTTATTGGAACCTTGGCAATGGCAGTTCAATCTTTTTCTGGACAGACGTTTGGTGTGGCAAGTCACCAGTGGAACAATTACACATCCCTCATCATATCACCCTAATCTCTAAAGTTCATGACTTTATCCAAAATAATAGCTAGGACTTCCCTCAAGATTTAGTGAACGGATACCCAGAATTACCTAACATCATCAAAAATATCTGTATTCCTCAAGAGTCGAGAGATAATAACCTTAGATGGATACATTCTCTAGCAAGGAACCTTAGCCTCAAGGATGCTTATTTATTTCAGGCTCTTACTGGTTAGCAGATTGACTGGGCTAAACTTATTTGGAATAATAACATACCTCCCTCAAAATCGTTATTTGTTTGGAAATTTATACAAAAAAAATTCCTACAGATGAGTTTTATGGAATAGAAGAATTTATCTGAGCCCGTCAAAATGCGAATTATGTGGAAGCTTCCTAAAACCTCGGAGCACCTCTTCTTCCATTGTACTTTTGTGCAACACCTCTGGAATTGGTTAGCCAACACTCTTTAATGCAACCTTAGTCTCCCTTTTCTTGATATTTAGGAAATTTGTCATTGTGCTTGGTCGAAACAATGTCAGATCATTGTCATATATGTTATTATTAACACTTTCAACGTCATATGGCACTGTCGAAATCAGAAAAAAATTCAATAACAAATTCCTCCATTGGAAAATCGTTTTGAACTCAATAGTTTCTAATACATGCATTTCTGGCAACACCACAAAAGAAACTTCCACAAATAACATCAGAGATTTCCGGATTCTGAAAACTTTTAAAGTTAACCATCACCCTTCGAGAGCTCCCAGGATCATTGAAGTTTTCTGGAAACCTCCCCTTCCCTCCTGGATCAAATGCAACACAGATGACACTGCTCTTGGCGCTCTGGAACCTGGAGCTTCATGCGGCATTTTTCAGATATCACACCTTAAATCTTGTTGGATGTTTTACTGAAAACTTATACAATTTGTTCGCTTTACATGCCAAAATTTATGTTGTTATGAAAGCTATTGAGATTGCTCTTAGCAACAACTGGAGAAATCTTTGGATCGAAACAGACTCAAAACTTGTCTATTTAGCAGTTAACAACATCAACATTGTTCCATGGAGCTCAAAAATCGATGGCTGAACTGCATCCTCAAAACCAAGAGCATGAATTTTATTTTTTTCCATGTATTTAGAGAAAGGAACCATTGTGTAGACAAATTAGCTTCATTAGGATTATCCATTTAAGGCTTTACTTGGTGGAATGAAGCTCATTTGCCTGTTTTTACAGAAATGCTTCTCAATAGGCCGGGGGAAACCCTCTTTTAGGTTTCGTTAATTTTTGTGGGTTGGGCCTTTCCACCCATCCTTTTGTATCCTTCGATTTTTTCTTCAATATTTTTTTTTGTTTAGAAAAAAGTTATTACTTGAAATCTTTATTTTCTTTATTCCTTTGATTGGAGTTTAATCACACCACTATAGACTATTCTAAAAGCTATTGAATCTCCAACTTTAATTCTTCAAAATTTGGATTTTAATGAGTCAATACAATATAATCTTGGAAGTTCCTCTAATGATTATTAAAAGGTTACTTCATTAAAGTTTCAACATTTGATAGCTTCGTGGACGACAATGATATACTTCATTGAAGTTCTAGCATTCAATAGCTTCATGGGAGGCAATGATACTTCATTGAATTTCTAGAATTCAATAGCCTTGTGGATAGTAAGGATACTTCATTGATGTTTCAACATTCAATAGCCTCGTGGGTAGCAAGGATATTTCATAGAAGTTCCAGCATTCAATAGCGTCGTGGACGGTAAGGATATTTTATTGAAGTTCCAACATTTAGTAGTCTCGTGGGCGTCTAGAATACTTTAATGAAACAAAGGTGTACGCAAATTTATAAAGAATGTGAGGCTCCTCATTAAAACCCCTTGCCCGCATAGGGGAAAAAAGTGTCACCCCATTACTACAAGAAAACTATGTCTTTAACATAACTTACACAATTGGCAGAGGTGGCATCTCACAATAATTAACCAATTTGATAACATGATATAATGCAACACAACACTAAATCTATAAAAAACATAGAGTTCACCTTGGCCTTCGTACCTAATACTCCTATGATATTCTAGAATAGTACGGTCAACTTTACTTCTTCAAGAGGTATCATCTCCTCCCTATAGAGCTATGTTCTTAAACTCACGTCCACTATATTCACCTCATATGAATCTGGTTGCTAGATGTGTGCCACAACCATAGTCACCCTCTTCAGTCTCAAGATGTCTTAATAGCACATCTGGGAGGTCTCCGATCATCTTGGAAAACCCCAACACGCCCATTGGGCAGCGGGTATTTCATACACATGTATAAAGTAGACAGAGTTGCTCCTAATAGGATTAAAGTATACTACCATTTGATCAGGTTATACGAGGAAGAGGCGTCTATCACGAGGTATCATTCCTTGATTATCTTTGAGATTTCCTCTATTTCGAACATAGTTTTCAGGGTGATGTAACCCTTTACATTTACTTGTTCGCAAGAGAATCCAACTAGTGAGCCTTACAAAGTTTTGAGATCGTCCAGATTTAGGCAAAGTCTCTCAAAGGCATCTCAATAAAAGATGTATGCAGAACTTTATTGGTGAAGCAACACTTACTTAATTTCCCACTCATCACACCTCACAGTGATGACCATGAGGTTATTGTCATGCAGATGGATTCTAACATTATCTTTCTCTAAGAAGGTGATCTCAGACTCCATAGTTTTCTTTGAGCATAGATCAAGCTGGCAGGTGGACCTTTTACGGTCATGACTTCGAGCGCATATCTCCTAGAAGCGAAGTTAGTCTCTCTGCCCCTAGAGAACCCTCTTTCATACCCTAAATTTTGACCACAATACTTCACATCATTGTGCAAATCATCACCACAATATGGATGTATTTTCATACCTCACTAATCCTTTCAAAGATTGTTGAGTATTTGCCTCAACCAAGGATTAGAGTTTTAGAGCCATCTCAGTGCATTCAGGCAAAAGATCAATCAAGAATTGACATGATATTCAACTTATCAAGCCTCTAAAACATCCATGAAGGACCAAGAGGTCTCCCACATCAATAATCTAACACAAGAAGGCACCATTTCAAGTTGATCAAGCCTCAAGATCATCAGTGTCACCAAATTAGGGTTTTGGTCGACCAAGGCCTCCAGAAAGAGATTTTAATCTGTGCATGCGCCAATACCTTAATATATGATTCAAAAAGCTCAAAAGAACCTCATGAGTCCATTCATAAGTTCAAAATAACCTCAAGGGATGCATCTATAAAAAATCAGGAATTAGGGTTTTGACCTAATTCAGTCCCTAAGTTGACTTTTGGAGCAAGGCATGAACCAAGACCTCAAGATATGCTTTAAGGACCTCAAATACATCATATAAATCCATTCACAAGATTGAATTGATTCAAAGAACTTGGTTCATAAGCAATATAAGGATTCAAATTCATCTGGACCACAAACTAGGGTTTTTGAGAAAAAGCCAATCATACCTATGACTTTTAAGCAAAGCATGATCTCAAACCTTGAGACATGATTCAAGACACTCAAAAACACCTTTGGAATCCATCCATTAGGTTCAATTTATCCCAAGGACTTGATTTCATAAAGGATCACAAAGTTCAAGTTTCATCTGATACAAAAAGTCAATTGTAATCAAAACCAAATTTGACTTTTGGGATTTTTTTGACAAACATGGCCTCTTTAAGTAAAAAACAATGTTAAATTGGGATTTGGATCATAATCAATTAAAAAAATAATAAAAGTGAGGTTACTTGCAAAAAGAGCAACCTTGAGAAACTTGAAATTTCACTAAGTTATGGAAAATAATGGTTTTTAACCAACTTTGCATGGCCATAACTTGTGATCCAAGCAACCATTTTCTTACATCCAAAGCTTAAATGATAGCTCTTCTTACATACGACAAGATTGTAAAGCAGAGGTACCCCCAAAAAATGCATGTATTTTGAGATATGAAGCATTAAAGTTAGGGTTTCATAAGATTTTAAACTTTGACACTTAGAATTTTTTAGGCAGAATCTGTTTCATGTTTTGTCAAACTTTGGAGGTATTTTTCATTATGATCCAAGATGAATCAAGACCAAATGTAAACATCAAAGTTGAAGTATGATGTACAAGTTTTCCCAAGAGTACAAGAACTTCCATTAATTCAACTTGAGCAAGAAGTTATGAACCTCACAACATGCCTTAACACAAATTGTTTTTTTGACAGCATTAGGGTACATAACTTGCATCCCGCGATTTTAAGTCTAAATTTGATGACTATGCAAGATTGATCTTCATCCAAATTCAACAAGAATCTCAGTCAATCATGAAGAATCTGCAAACTTGGGCCCTAAGTCAAGAATCATATCCTTTGGCATGTGAGAATCATGATGATAAGCCATGGAACTTAAGTTTTGGCAAGTTGCATTAATGTGATGCATTGAATTGGTATGAAGCAAGCACAAACCAACCAAGACTCATTCCAAAGCCATGAGTGTCCAAACCTGCAAATTTTGAATTGAGTCAAGATATAACTATGCTAGAGGAGACTTATAGTACCTTAGACTTCAAGTCATGCTACATGACAAAATCCATTGGACAATAATAATCTCTCTCATCCATTCACTATTCCTCCAAAAAAAAAACTTCTCCTCCTATAAATAGAGGTCATTTCTGATCATTCAAACCACTCCAAAACATCACAACACATGTTTTCTCTCATTTCCCACTTTCATTCCAAAGTTCTAAGTTTCAAAGAGTGAAAATCGAATTTCTCAAACCAGAGCAATTCAATCCAAACCATTGATGCAAACACCTCACATACATCATATTTGAGTGATCCAAACACTTAAACAACATCTGTAACATCAAATTCATCAAGATCACATCTCATCCCAAGCCAGCTGCAGTTGGATTCGAGCCCATAAATCCAGAAGGTTTCAAACCATTCTAAGCATATCAACACATTTCTTGAGGTCTAGGGAAGCTATCTAGGTCATCATTTCACATCTGTAACACCTACAACTGAGTATTCCAATTCCTCTTGCACAGGTAAGCCTGAACTTCCCAAACTCCATGAAACATGCATCATTTTTGATATTTCAAGTTACTAACATGTTTCTGCACTTATATAGAATGTTTTCCCTCAATCAATTGCTATGTATCAATCGTATATAGGATTTCTTAGTGTTCTTACAAAAATTATGGCTCATCTGTTCATCACTTGATAACTCACTTTACACTTAAAAGAAATGAAATTAATTGGTACCATTTAATTCCTTGTTAAAAAACAAACAACTTTCATGTTTACATCGTGCAAAATCATTACGTATTAAAGGAGATATGAGAGGTTTTGCAAATCTGGCAAAGGTGGCTCGCGCGAGGAAGAAGAAGATGACCTTGGCGCCATTTATTGAATTTTTGAATTTTTAAATATTTTTAAATATTTTCATTTATTTTCAAAAATTATTTTCTCCATCCAATTTAATTTATTTTCAAATTATTTTTGCACAAATATTGTTCACACATTTAAATAATTTATTTAAAAAAAATCAAAAAAATATTTTATATTTGATATATTTTTAATATATTTAATATATTATTTTTAAATTCTTTTAAAAATAATTTCAAATGTTGATTTTTCTTATCAAATTAATTATTTTTAATCCCAATTTTTTTACACATGTAATTTAAATACCCTATTATATTAATCCACAAAAAATCAAAAAAATATTTTTTATTTGATATAATTTTAATATATTAAAAATATTATTTTCAAATTGTTTTAAATGTTTTAAAATAATTCTTTTTTTTTATATTTTTTAATCAAAATGATTTTAAATATTGATGTGGATAAAATATTTATTTTCATAAAACTTAATCATTTTTTATAACATGATTAATGATTTTATTTGATATTTTTATCATTTTTTATTTGATTTTACTTTAAAAAATATCTTTAAAAATATGAAATTAGGGGTTTGTTCTGATTCAATCTTTCAAACTTCATTTCAACACTCTTGGGCCTCTCTTAGAGTGTAAGACTGATCGCGACTTTCTGAGTCTAACGGTTGCTAACTGCAAGCGCACAGCCTATCGCGTAGTAATAAAGATATCGATCCCACAGGGACTTGATAATCAACCTAGTGCTACGGTTTGCTACTGTGTTTAGCTAAGGCGATGATGTTCTAGTTTTAAGTTCAGAAAGGGAAACTAAAGGGAATCTAAAATTTTTAGAATAAACTAATTGATTTTAGGATATCGGTACGTAACTTAGTGTACCATCGTGGATTCAATAAAACCTAAGCGTGTAAAAATAAGTCACATTATATTTCTGTAGAAAATATCAGTTTAAAAGCCCTCACCTCACACTCTCGTGGTTATTGCTTCGGACTATACTCCTAAATCATAATGCCTGCTCTCGCTAGCCCATTTGAGTTTAAAAATACTTTTTGAAAACTAATACAGTCTAATTAACTTTAAAGCGCTCTCGCTGTTTTTAAAACCAATGCCCGATTTCAGCTATCCGGTTAAAATCTCACACTCTCGTGGTCTTAATCCTAACCTTTGCTACCTTTTTACTCTCGTAATAAAAGTCCAGTTTTAATTAAGAAATCGCGGCCAGAAAATAAGTTTTTTATGGTTTTAGCTTAGAATTATCGAATCCATTCCAGTTACTTCATTACATACCGATAAATCGGATTTAGCTAAACATACTACTTAAAACAAACATGCATAAAAATAAATTACAAAACAGTAAAGTAGACATGGTAATGAGGAAACGATAATGCTATTATTAAGATAATGAATAGAAACCTGATAATATGCAGTAATTTGGTTCTAGCAATTCCTCCACAAGTCGGTAGACTTTTGCTTGATCGTATCGGAATAACGAATGATGAAGGAAAGATTGAAAATAAATCCTAACTATGGTGCAATAGCTCCTCAATGTGAGAAACTATCACTATTTCAAGTAATGGTAAACAAGGAATGGGGAAACAAACAAGGAATACAAGGAAAGTAAAAGTTCGGAAATAAATTCTACAGCAATTCAAGGTAAAATTCTCTAGGTTGTGTATGTCTTTGGCTTTCCAATCCATGCTGTATTTATAGCTCAAGCCTTTGCCTTAACGTTAGAGAAATAGTAGGAGCATAACCCTTGGTGGTTGAGAAGTCTAAGGGAGACTGACTCTCATACAGTTGGAATTGAGGGAGAGAATCTAGAAGAAGCTGCTCAACGTGCGTGTGCATTGGGCTTCTTTTTCCACGTCTGCGTTCTGAACACAATAACTACTTTTATAGCGTGTGACAGTCGTGATAGGTGTGTGACGGTCGTGGCAAACTTTGGGGGCGTGACGGTCGTCACACACACCACTTTCCATTTTCTGCTTTTTTTCTTATTAATTCCTCCTGTTTTCTTCTCATTTCTTCATGTTTTCTCTACTTTGCTCCTTTTAGCTTGGACAATGAAATACCTGCGAAAACACTAGAATACTCGCAGAATAATCGTAACTTGAACTGAAATAACGTAATTATTAGTCGTAAATCAAGGCAAATATATGATACAGTTTCGTGTTATCAAACTCCCCTACACTTGAATCTTTGCTTGTCCTCAAGCAATTAGTCAGTAAGAACATCGAACAAGTTCTATCAACCGTACACACATGACATACCTTTTGTTTTGAAAATGTTTTTGTAAGGCATTTTGTTAAGATGACGGATACTCAAGTAAAACAATAAAGATACATTAATGACACAAGCAACAACCATAATCGAAGACCTCCCCTCTACACAAGCCAGGTCTAATCATTCTATTATAGCTCAACCTAAAGTTTCTCGTATCTATTTCACCCTGTTTCATTCTAGCGCAATCACATTAAGCCCTTTGCCTTTACACGTACGTAGTGGAGTAGCCGGTTAGTGACTTTGATCCTTTTTAGCACGGGGTCTGGTACACAAGTGTGGTAACCCTTTATATATATATATATATATATATATATATATATATATATATATATATATATATATATATATATATATATATATATATATATATATATATATATATATATATATATATCCTAATCGTAGGTTGTGGGAGATCGAACCGTAGTTCGCCCTACCGAGTTCAGGACCAGATTCCTCTGAACCAACCAACAATGGAATCTTTCTTTCGTAATGCTTTTGCAACTGTAGGTTTGGTGCATTTTTCAATTTTTCACAACAGCGAAGAATACGAAAGTTATTTAATGATTCGACATCAAACACTTATCTTCATCGGCTCTCCACGTGGTTTGTGTTTAAGACGGTGCTGACTGCTAATATAAACTACTTGGGGTTACTTTAGAACTAGAACTGAGGGTATCGGTATAATGGGTATTGAAACTGATCTCGCATATGCAAGAGGTCTAAGGTGTCAAGACGGTATCAATCTTGTTAAATATTTCTCGATTTCCTAACATAGCCTATGTTTCGGTATGTTAAGTTGTGCAATGATCATAAATTTTTTTTGTTATAGCTGAATAAAGTGGGGAAATTTTGAAATGTATGAAAATTTCATATAAATGCTTCTTTATTAGAAAGGAAATGCGGAAAGGGAATACATAAGGGAAAATAAAAGGTACCTCTCCCACACTATATCGGACATTGTCCTCAATGTATCGATATAAACACGGAAAGAAACTACAAAAAGAGATAAAACTAAAACGAAAATAAAATCTAAATCTAATGAGGTCCATGTCCTCTGCCTCGGGTGCGAGCGCGTCCATTCCGGGCTACATGATCTGGAATGCCTACGTGATGGATATAATCATGTAAGTCTTGCACGCGTAGCGTCAGGGCACCCATCTCTTCTATCACACCGTCGATCCGTTGTCCTTGGTGGAATTGCCCCTGTTGGATTTGTCGCATTAGGCTCATCCTCTCATTGTGCTGCCTCTGTTGTTGTTCCTCTCTTTGGGCAGCCAATTGGTTTTGTAGCCATATGCCCCTTAAGATTTCTTCATTAGTGACGGGGTCTTGTTCTGGAGTGGCGTGGCGACGACGTCCGGTGGATGTTGAGGCATCTTGGGCAGGAGGTGGTGGGTTCTCAGTAGGCGGCTGATCCATCTCTTGCTCCATTTCATCGACTGCTTCATTATCTTGGTTTTCTTGAGCAGCCACATTAGGCTCAGGAGCACGGAGATCAAAAGCCAATTTGCTTGTCTTTAAGGGTCGATGTGATCTCTGCATGGCATGATGATGCTCCTGATTATTCCGGTACGGACCACTGGATGGTATCGTCCATCTGCCCTTGCTTTAATAAGGTGGGAGGAGCGACAATACTCGGTATCCAGGGACTCAGGTGGTATAAAAGGTAAATTAGCAAGGTTGTCTCCTAGACCAAGGCCGAGTGCAATAGAAGTTACAATACCTCCGAAGTAGAAGGGTTTAGAACCTCTAGCACAGTTGGCGTGGATGTGAGATAGTAGGAATGGAGTTTCATTAATTGGTTCAGGATGGAGCACACAGCGAAGGAAAAAGAGCTCCTTGGAGTTTACTTTGTGGTTGCTGTCCCTCGCGAAGATTGTGTGTCCTAAAACTCTGTGGAAATATCTTATTGCTGGGTTATGAATATAGGTTGCGTTGAGGTTGTCCCATCTCGAAGTAGCTACACCTGTAAATCGATTCCAAAGGTCGAAAGCCTCCTGGAACCAGGCATCGTTAGGCAAGCGGCAATGAACATTCTCGCCATGATGGAATCTAAGCATTTGGGCAAGTTGGTTTTGGCCCACCGAATACTCAGAGCCAAACATGCGGAATCTAGCTACACCAGAAAGTTGGTTTGTTTCTCCCGGAGGTGTAACATAAGAAAATGAGCTTAGAAATTCCAGAGTCAGAGCTTCGTAGGTAGGCTGCCCTTGTATGCAGAGCTGCCATAAACCGGCATTTTGGAGCATCCAACGTACACCTTCTAGCATACCCAACTCTTCAAGGCTGGAAATGTGGACGTACCGTGTCGTTTGGAAAGAGCGTTGGTAGAAGCTGTCGTAACTCGCCCTTTGGCGGTCACCGGCTTCTCCCTCTCTGAATGTAACAGCGGAAAGGTCAGGAGCTTGTCTGGTGTGTCTGGCCATGGTGCATGCAAAGTGAAATAGGTTTAATGGAGGAAGTGGGTGTGCGTACGGGTCGTTATGTGAGAATGAGAGTGTTTCGTGATGTTTAAATAAGAGGGTTTGGAAATATGAAGTGTTGGAGAGAAATTTGGATTTAATGTGAGGGGTTTATGGAGAGTAATGTGAGTGGGACGGTTAAGGAGGGTGGAAGGAGAGTGGGGCGTTTGAAGAGAAATTGGAAGGAAAAGAAAATGAAGATGAATGGTCTCTGTTTAAAACAGAGGGCGCGTTAAAACAAGTATGACGCTCGTCACGGACCCGTCACGGTCGTAAGCCGTGTGATGGTCGTGACATGGGCGTTACGCCCGTCATGCTCACAAAGTCTGCATTCTAACAGAAACTTAATAAAGGCTGGCACATTATATATATATATTGGAATATGGCAATTATCAATGGCAGTAAAATACTAGATAAATATTAGAATGCATACAAAACGACAGAAACAAATTAAAATAAGCAGGAATATTATATCATCAACTCAACCACAAGCAATGAATACGAATTGAATACTTTATTAAAATTTGAAATTCATAGCAGTGTACTCAAAGTAAAATTGCAGTAGAGTAATAAAGTTGAAATTGAACTGAATTAAACTTGTTCCTTGACATTAAAAAGAAAATGACTGTAAAGTAAATGGTTCTAAAAAACATTAAAAGAAAAGTAATAAAATGGAAAAATGCACTGTGACAATTTTAGCCACGTTGCTTCTTCAGATGGCTATCCATTAGACCGACAACGTCAAGACGGTGGTATCCATTAGACCGACAACGTCAAGACAGATAAGCTGAAGTTCATCTCTCATATCCTTAAGTGTAGTGCGGAAGGCTTTAAGTGTGGCATGGATGCTAGCAGGGGGAACAATATTAGTATTATTCATGGGATGCTCAGGGAAATCATGATAGTGAGGAGGAGTTTCAGGGTCAATCTCGATGTCAGACACATGACTACCAAGATCTTTTTCAGGCAGGGGCTCATCTAAATCATATAGCCAGCTGTGGCGGTTATGCACACTAGTTCGCTCGTGATCAGGCAGTTTAATGTGTGAAACAACTTCATTATTGATCAGGAGTTGAAACGGGGGTGGTCCACGATTTCTAATGAGTCCTCGGTCAAAACAGAAAGTGATGTTCATTGGCCTATATCCGCCTAGAGGGTTCGCTCGGGAAAGTTGTGTTCTTAATCCCATGGCATCAACAATTTTTGTTACAAGGCCACCTATCAAAATGGGACCGTGATCAGCTTGAGCAATCCTGCGGAGATTGTTAAGCATAAAAGTAGCTCCATTGACGGGTCGGGATTGAAACACGCAAAACATGATAAAAAGCTCATCTCTAGAGATTAGGGTGTCATTCTCGGCTTTTCCAAAGAGGGTGTAGGCTAAGATCATATGAAAGTACCTTATGGCCGGGTTGTGAATTTTGGTGGACACCATAGGGTGCGGGTCATGATGAGGTCGTCCTGAAATACTACTTCAGAAAAGGTCCAGTTCATCTTCCATTACTAAATCTTCCTGTGCCGTAGTAAAAACGTCGGGTCCATTGGGGAAATCCAACAAGTCCGCAATCTCTCTAATGTTGAATCGGCACGTGTATCCAAATAGCCTAAAGGTTATGTTACCTCTATTAAATCTTATGCCATAGTTAGGGTTGTAGGACAATGAGCTTAGGAATTCTAGGGACAGCCTGTGGTAAGTTGGATACTTCTTTCTAGCAAAACCTTCCCATCCTATCTGGCTAAACATAAAGTCTATGCTATCTCCTATACTAAGGCAGTCATGGTGGGTCCATGGGCAAATTTGGTTAAGGCCATAGGTCTGCGAGAGAGAGCCTCATAGCGGTGCCATTGGACAGCGTCCCTGAATAGCACAACCATGGTGTCTTCGTTATCCATCTTAACATTTAGAAGGAAAAGTAAAGCAGATGAAGAAGGAAGAAGGTAGAAAGACTTTAAAAATCCTGTAGCATGTAATTATAAGATCAGCACAGCAGTTTCCATAAAATTTTTAAATTTTTGAGAAAAGAAAATAAATAAAAATGAAAAAGTAATGAAAATAAGATTAAGAAAGTAAAGGGAAATGAAAAGAAATAAAGATAGAGTTAAGAAAAATGTAAAGAAATTTAAAAGGAAATGAAAGAAAGTTAAAAGGAAAGAAAACAATCTCGTGGGTTGCCTCCCACTAAGCGTTGTTTTTAACGTCATAAGCCTGACGAAAGCTTAGTGATAATTCAGTTGTAGGGATGAGCGGGCAGCTCTAAAAGTCTTAGACTATTCAAATAGTCTATGTTTGCAATATTATGATAATGTTTTAAGCGTTGCCCGTTTACTATGAATGGTTCACTATTTCTTCCTTTTATTTCTATTGCTCCACTTTGAAAAACTTTAGAAATTTCAAAGGGTCCGGACCACCTAGATCTAAGTTTTCCTGAAAAAAGCTTAAGTCTCGAATTAAATAGGAGCACGACGTCTCCCACACTAAATTCTTTTCTAGATAAGTGCTTATCGTGCCATCTCTTAGTTCTTTCTTTATATATGCGGGCGTTCTCATAAGCATCTAGTCTTAGTTCTTCTAATTCGTGCAAGTCTAAGATTCATTTTTCTCCTGCGGCAGCGTAATTTAAATTGAGGGTTTTAATAGCCCAATAGGCTTTGTGCTCTATTTCTACCGGCAGATGACAAGATTTTCCATAGACTAACTTAAATGGAGTGGTTCCTATGGGGGTTTTGTAATCGGTTCTGTAAGCCCATAAAGCTTCATTAAGTTTAGTTGACCAATCCTTCCTAGAGGTAGCGACAGTCTTTTCTAAAATTTGTTTTATTTCTCTATTCGAAACCTCGACTTGTCCACTGGTTTGTGGATGATATGGTGTTGCCACACGATGTTTGACTCCGTATTTTGACAGCAGCTTATCGAATATTTTAGATATGAAATGGGAGCCACCATCACTAATGACGAGTCTTGGCACACCAAATCTAGGAAAGATTATGTTCTTAAAGAGCTTTATCACTACTCGTGTGTCATTTGTAGGAGAAGCTACAGCCTCGATCCATTTGGAAACGTAATCGACAGCGGCGAGTATGTACTGGTTACTAAAAGAATACTGAAATGGTCCCATGAAATCTATTCCCCACACGTCAAATACTTCTACTTCTAGAATGCCCTTTTGAGGCATTTCATCGCGTCTGGAGACGTTACCAGTGCGTTGACACCGGTCACAATTTATAACCGCGATATGGACATCTTTCCATAGAGTAGGCCAAAAGAGGCCAGCTTGCAAAATCTTAGCACAAGTCTTTGAAGTGCTCGCGTGCCCACCATAGGGCGCGGAATGAAAATGAGAAATTATGTCTTCCACCTTATCTTCGGGTACACAACGACGGAAAATACCATCGGCGCCCCTCTTGAAGAGAAGTGGTTCGTCCCAATAATAGTGTTTAAGGTCGTGGAAGAATTTCTTCTTTTGTTGATAGGTTAGATCAGGTGACAGCACTCCAGCTGCTAGATAGTTGACAAAGTCAGCATACCATGGCAGCGTGGTCTTAGTGTAAACAGATTCTACCACTTCATTAGTTTCTGTATCAGTATAAGTCAAGGATTGTTCTATTGTATTGCTTTCTAACTGGACTAAGAGTCTTTCATAAGGGAAATCGTCATTAATAGGTACTTGGTCTGGTTGGATGTTTTCCATTCTCGACAGGTGGTCAGCTACTACATTTTCAGTGCCTTTCTTGTCCTTGATTTCCAAGTCGAATTCTTGTAAGAGTAGAATCCACCTCAGAAGCCTCGGTTTGGCGTCCTTTTTGCTTAATAGGTACCTGATTGCGGCGTGATCGGTGTAGATGATTATTTTTGCTCCTACTAGGTAGAAACGAAATTTATCTAATGCGAACACGACAGCCAAGAGTTCCTTTTCTATGGTAGCGTAGTTCATTTGTGCATGATCCAAGGTTCTACTGGCATAGTAGATTGCGTGGAGCTTTTTGTCCTTTCTTTGTCCTAGGACTGCACCTACAGCATAATCACTTGCGTCACACATGATTTCAAATGGTTTATTCCAATCTGGGGGTTGCATAATGGGTGCTGATATTAAAGCTTGCTTGAGTGTTTGAAATGCGTCCAAGCATTTGTCATCAAAGACGAATTCAGCATCTTTCATTAACAGCTCAGTTAGGGGTTTGGTTATCTTAGAGAAATCTTTAATGAAACGTCGGTAAAAACCGGCGTGTCCTAAGAAACTTCTTATTTCTCTAACGGTTTTCGGTGGCTGGAGATTTTCTATTACTTCTATTTTTGCTTTGTCGACTTCGATTCCTCTGTCGGATACTATATGTCCTAGCACGATTCCTTGTCGGACCATGAAATGGCATTTCTCCCAATTCAGCACTAGGTTGACTTTTACACATCGTTCAAGTACCATTTCGAGGTTTGCTAGACATCCTTCAAAACTTTCCCCACAGACAGAGAAATCATCCATAAAGACTTCCATTATACCGTCTAAGAAGTCAGAGAAGATGGACATCATGCATCTCTGAAATGTTGCGGGTGCGTTACATAATCCGAAAGGCATTCGCCGGTAGGCAAAGGTTCCATAGGGACATGTGAAAGTAGTCTTTTCTTGGTCGTCAGGATGGATAGGAATTTGGAAGAATCCTGAATATCCGTCTAGATAGCAAAAATGGGAGTGTTTAGCCAGACGTTCAAGCATTTGATCTATGAAGGGTAAAGGGAAATGATCTTTACCAGTGGTTTGTTTAGTTTTCTATAATCGATACACATTCTCCATCCGGTTTGAGTACGTTGTGCTACAGATTCGCCTTTTTCATTATTGATGACTGTAACACCTCTTTTCTTGGGTACCACGTGAACTGGGCTAACCCATTCACTATCTGATATTGGGTATATGATTCCTGCTTCTAACAGTTTTTGCACTTCTCTTTTAACGACATCACTCAGAATGGGATTGATTCTCCTTTGATGTTCTCTAGAGGTTTTACAGTCTTCCTCAAGCATAATGCAATGCATACAGATAGAGGGACTTATTCCTTTCAAGTCTGAGATGTTATAGCCTAAGGCAGTCGGGTACTTTCTCAGGACATGCAATAATTTCTCGGTTTCTATTTGTCCTAAATCTGCGTTGACTATAACTGGTCGTTCGAGTTCTGTATCTAGGAATTCATACCTTAGATCTTTGGGTAATGTTTTCAGTTCTACAGCTGGTTTCTTTGGGCAAGGCATAGGGTCAGGAGTGAGTGCGAGACATTCACTTAGATTGTTATCTTGGTATTCACCACGCCAATTATCATCTTCAAAAATTGGTGGCATCAGAATTCTCAGCACTTTAGAACACGTGTTTTGGTGTTTTTCCGTTTCTTTAATGCATTCATCAATTATATCTAGGAAGCAACACAAATCTTCTATAGCAGATGCTTTGAAAATTTTTGAGAGGATGAGTTCTACTTTTTCTTCACCAACCTCAAAAGTCAGTTTCCCTTTTTTCACATCTATGATGGTTCCGGCGGTAGCTAGGAATGGTCTTCCTAAAATGATAGGGATGTTTGAGTCTTCCTAGATGTCCATGATTATGAAATCTGTAGGAATATAGAATTGTCCTATACGTACTGGAACGTTTTCTAGCATTCATAGAGGAAATTTCACTGATCTATCAGCTAGTTATACAGACATTCTTGTTGGCCTCAGTTCTCCTATGTTGAGCCTTTTACAAATAGATAAGGGCATTAAACTGATGCTGGCTCCTAAATCGCACAGAGCTTTGCCTATGACAAACTTTCCAATCACACATGGTATAGAGAAACTACCAGGATCTTTCAGCTTAGGAGGCATGTTGTTTTGGATTATAGCGCTACACTCTGCAGTAAGCATATCGGTTTCAGTATCCTCGAGCTTTTTCTTATTAGTTAATATTTCTTTTAGGAACTTAGCGTATGAGGGCATTTGTGTGATTGCTTCTGTAAAAGGTATTGTGACATTTAATTGTTTCAGAAGTTCAACAAATTTCTTAAATTGGCCTATGTTTTTAGATTTAGCGAATCTTTGGGGATACGGGATAAGCGGTTTATAAGGTGGCGGAGGCACATATGGTTCTTCTTTCTCTTCGGCCTATTTGCCATTATCTTCCTTCTCGTTTTCCTTTGGTTCACCTTCCTTTTCAGACTCCTTACTAGGCTTTTGGTACATGGCTAGATTTTTTATTCTTGGGTCAGTGGGTCCTTCTAGTTCTGTTCCACTCCGAAGTGTTATAGCGTTTGCATGTCCCTTCGGATTAATTTGAGTTTGACCTGGAAGGTTCCCAGCTGGGGCAGCGGTAACTGCTTGTTGTTGAGCCACTTGCGAGATTTGTGTTTCTAACATTTTGTTGTGAGTGGCTAGAGCGTCAACCTTGTTGGCTAGTTGTTTGATTTGCTCACCGGTGTGAACATTCTGGTTAAGGAACTCCTTGTTTTGTTGAGCTTGTGCAGCAATGAAGTTCTCCATCATAATTTCAAGGTTTGACTTCCTAGGAACGTTGGGAACGTTAGCAACAGGTTTTTGATATCCTGGTGGCACAGCAGGCGTTGGCCAGGTGCATACAAAGCGTTATTGTTCTTGTATGAAAAGTTTGGATGGTTCTTCCAACCAGGATTGTAGGTATTTGCATATGGGTTTCCTTGAGCATAATTCACTTGATCAGCGGAGACTCCTGCTAAAATTTGGCATTTGGGGGCAGCATGTCCAGGTACTCCGTATAATTCGTAGTTTGGAGCTACGGAAGCCACGGTGGCTGCGGGTGTTATGGTCAAGTTGTCTATCTTTTGAGCAAGGGCATCTACCTTAGCATGGACATGATCAAGACTACTAACTTCGTACATTCCACCTTTCGTTTGAGCTTTTTCCACTGACGTTCTTTCACCTCCCCATTGGTAATGGTTTTGAGTCATGCTTTCGATGAGTTGATAGGCTTCGGTGTAAGGTTTGTCCATAAGTGTACCACCAGCGGCGGCATCTATTGTCATTCTTGTATTGTACAAGAGACCATTGTAAAACGTATAGATGACTAACCAATCCTCAAGACCGTGATACGGACACATCCTCATCATGTCTTTGTATCTTTCCCATGCATCGTAAAGTGACTTAGTATCTTTTTGTCGAAATCCATTAATTTGGGCTCTCAGCATAGCTGTTTTACTTGGTGGGAAATATCGTGCTAAGAACACCTTTTTCAACTCATCCCATGTAGTGACGGAATTTGATGGCAAGGATTGCAACCAAGCCCAAGCTCTGTCTCTTAATGAGAAAGGAAAAAGACGTAGTCTTATCGCGTCTGCGGTCACACCATTTGCCTTCACTGTGTCTGTGTACTGCACAAATTTGGTCAAATGTTCATTAGGATCGTCCGTAGGATTTCCAGAAAATTGATGTTGTTGTACGACTGACAGCAATGAGGGTTTCAACTCGAAATCGTTCTGGTTGATAGCGGGGGCAGCAATGCTGTTATGTGGTTCTTGCTCAGATGGGGTAGCATAATACTTAAGAGGACGGTTCTGTGGTCCTTCGGCCATGTTTCGTTCTTTGACTGGTTCAGGAGTATGAGCGAGAAGATCGGGAATATTATACTTGCGTTGATACTCAAGTATTCTGTGTCTTAAATGTAAGAAACGCTCTAATTCGGCGATTGGTGGTTGCAAGTCTTCGCTTCGTGAGCGAGTACTTGGCATACAATCGAGAAAAAAAATAAAATAAAATTTGTTGCCTTAGTCTATACTGCGCAACAAAGAATCGCACTATTGACTAAATCAAAGTCCCCGGCAACGGCGCCAAAAACTTGATCGCGACTTTCTGAGTCTAACGGTTACTAACTGCAAGCGCACAACCTATCGCGTAGTAATAAAGATATCGATCCCACAGGGACTTGATAATCAACCTAGTGCTACGGTTTGCTACTGTGTTTAGCTAAGGCGATGATGTTCTAGTTTTAAGTTTAGAAAGGGAAACTAAAGGGAATCTAAATTTTTTAGAATAAACTAATTGATTTTAGGATATCGGTACGTAACTTAGTGTACCATCGTGGATTCAATAAAACCTAAGCGTATAAAAATAAGTCACATTATATTTCTGTAGAAAATATCAGTTTAAAAGCCCTCACCTCACACTCTCGTGGTTATTGCTTCGGACTATACTCCTATATCATAATATCTGCTCTCGCTAGCCCATTTGAGTTTAAAAATACTTTTTGAAAACTAATACAGTCTAATTAACTTTAAAGCGCTCTCACTATTTTTAAAACCAATGCCCGATTTCAGCTATCCGGTTAAAATCTCAAACTCTCGTGGTCTTAATCCTAACCTTTGCTACCTTTTTACTCTCGTAATAAAAGTCCAGTTTTAATTAAGAAATCGCGGCCAGAAAATAAGTTTTTTATGGTTTTAGCTTAGAATTATCGAATCCATTCCAGTTACTTCATTACATACCGATAAATCGGATTTAGCTAGACATACTACTTAAAACAAACATGCATAAAAATAAATTACAAAACAGTAAAGTAGACATGGTAATGAGGAAACGATAATTCTATTATTAAGATAATGAATAGAAACCTGATAATATGCAGTAATTTGGTTCAAGCAATTCCTCCACAAGTCGGTAGGCTTTTGCTTGATCGTATCGGAATAACGAATGATGAAGGCAAGATTGAAAATAAATCCTAACTATGGTGCAATAGCTCCTCAATGTGAGAAACTATCACTATTTCAAGTAATGGTAAACAAGGAATGGGAAACGGGAAACAAACAAGGAATGCAAGGAAAGTAAAAGTTCGGAAATAAATTTTGCAGCAATTCAAGGTAAAATTCTCTAGGTTGTGTGTGTCTTTGGCTTTCCAATCCATGCTGTATTTATAGCTCAAGCCTTTGCCTTAGCGTTAGAGAAATAGTAGGAGCATAACCCTTGGTGGTTGAGAAGTCTAAGGGAGACTGGCTCTCATGCAGTTGGAATTGAGGGAGAGAATCTAGGAGAAACTGCTCAACGTGCGTGTGCATTGGGCTTCTTTTTCCACGTCTGCGTTCTGAACACAATAACTACTTTGTAGCGTGTGACGGTCGTGATAGGTGTGTGACGGTCGTGGCAAACTTTGGGGGCGTGACGGTCGTGGTAGGTGTGTGACGGTCGTCACACACACCACTTTCCATTTTCTGCTTTTTTTTCTTATTAATTCCTCCTGTTTTCTTCTCATTTCTTCATGTTTTCTCTACTTTGCTCCTTTTAGCTTGGACAATGAAATACCTGCGAAAACACTAGAATACTCGCAGAATAATCGTAACTTGAACTGAAATAACGTAATTATTAGTCGTAAATCAAGGCAAATATATGATACAGTTTCGTGTTATCAAACTCCCCTACACTTGAATCTTTGCTTGTCCTCAAGCAATTAGTCAGTAAGAACGTCGGACAAGTTCTATCAACCGTACTTTCAACAACACTTTCAACAACACTTTTATTAAATGTTATATTGTTTTGCCTACCGTAGCACTTTTTAAATATTGCATTGTTTCGCTTATAACAACAGTTTTCAAAGACTATATTGTTTCGCATTCTAGAATACTTCACAAAGTGTTATCTATTTCAGAATTTAAAATACGAACTACCTACTCTAAATTATTATCTATTTCTGAGTTCAACAACTATCCTTCACTTACATTTTTTTTTCAATTCAAAACAATACAAAATTATAAGTTTTTCATAATTTACAATTTGTGACGTCAATAGGATATTGTGCTAAATTACTGAATTGCAATACTAAAATACAAATGAATAAAACAGCTTCCATATTATAAAGAGGCATGGATCAAAACAAATTCAAATATACCATAGATTATATAAATAAGCATTCTTAGTTCATTCACATCAACCATGGCAAAATCTTCATCATTCTCCATAACATTTCTCATTTCCTTGAATCTTACTTTTCTCTCTATAATATCATTTTCCACCGCCACTAAATACTATCAAAGCGTATCCCCAACAATGTCAGGTTTTCAAGAAGAGAAATTCACCCACCTTCACTTTTACTTTCACGACATCGTCTCTGGCCCAAAACCCAGCATGGTATATGTAGCCGAACCCAATGGAAAGGTAGAAAATGCCCTTCCATTCGGGACAGTCGTGGCGATGGACGATCCGTTAACGGCTGGACCGGAACGTGACTCGAAACTTGTGGGCAAGGCACAAGGAATTTATACTTCTATATCACAAGAAGAGATGGGACTAATGATGGTGATGACTATGGCGTTTTCAGATGGAGTGTTTAATGGAAGCACCCTTAGCATATTGGGAAGGAACATGATCGTGAGTGAAGCTGTTAGAGAAATGGCCATTGTTGGTGGGACTGGAGCTTTTCGTTTTGTACGTGGATATGCTCAGGCTAAGTTTTTTTCTGTTGATTTTACCACAGGAGATGCTATTGTGGAATATGACATATTTGTCTTCCATTATTAATCATATACAAAAATATTATTCGGCAAAAAATGGTGTATGACAAAATACGTTCGATGGTAACAAGAAATTTCATGCATCAAAGAAACCGCACAAGAGTGTTGAAACATTAGAAGACAATTGTTAGTGATGTAAAAGACACGAAACAACTATGAATTGATGTCAAGAATAGATGGACGTGTCTTATATTTGTGTTTTAGGCATAATGTTATTGTGAGTTATTTTTGTTTATTGAACTTTTGTTTTATGGTGATTAAGCATTAATGTAAACTTATGCCATGGTTTATTAAACAATGAAACCATGCCTTGCTCTTTTATTGAGCAGTTAAACATCACTTTTAGCTTATGGTTTTGATGGTTAAGTTTTGTTCATTATTGCTTAATTTTATTAGGTGATTGAACATAATATACTTCTATGAAGTGGTTATGTTAGACTATTGTAAGAGGATAAAACCCTAGATCTAAAATTGCATGAGTAGACAATAAAATAAAACAACTCTTTTTTCTTAATGATAATAAAAAAGGATTACAACTTATATAGGTGAACCAACTAGGGCCATGGGCCTCCTACAAAGACTAAAGATAATAAAACATATTAATTTTCAAAATTGCTAAAAACACCTCTAATGTAAATAATAGTCCTTTAAAAGTACTGAAGTTTTCTTTTCTCTATTGGGCCTAGGAGCTTTCCTAACAATACTGTCAGGCCCAAAGAGAACCTTGTCCTCAAGGTTCTTAGAAGAGGGCTGCAGGTGGTTTTGAGGAATTGGAGAATTGGGCCAGTGTTGATCCATGAAGCTATTGGGCTGATGGTGGAGTGTAGAGGGAATTGAGGATAGAGAATTGTTGGGAATTGGTGAGTTGTCCGCGGTAGGTAGTAAATTTGGGTGGGAAAGATTTTCTGAAAATTGGGGATATAGGGAATCTTGATGAGTGGAAATAGGTGGGGTAAAAGCAGAAGGGGAAACATTGAGAAGTGGGGCACGTGAGCTGATGGACGGCTGAAGCAGTGAGCCGTTTGGGAAAGTGGAAATTTTGGCATTTTCCAAAGCATTTTTTTTTAAACAGCATGGGGAAAAGGCTTATTAGCTGGCGTGAAGGGAGAAATAGGGGGACCACGTGGGTTGCCGTGTAGGGGTGAGTGAAGTACAGTAGAAGCCTCATTAAAGCCTTTTGGAATGCATAAGTGATTTTTACTTTCCTTGAAGTCTTTGTCTCTCACACGATGAAAAACTCTCTGAAATTTTTTTTCTTTGTGTTGCTCTTCAAAACCCATTTCAGCCTTTTGTGATTCTTTTTTCCCTTGTAAACTAGTGTCATGGTTTGTTGAGAACTCTTCTCCCATTGATCCAAGCGCATGCAAAGGCAAGGGCCGAAAATCTTCCTCCGACATTGACCCGTAATAAGGTTTCAGAAGTAAGACATGAAAAACACGGTGGGTCTTTGATGATGAGGGGAGATCGAGCATGTAGGCGACTTCACCAACCCTTTTGATGATCGAAAAAGGGCCAAAGAAACGTTTTGTGAGTTTTTGAGAAGTCCGGCGGTGAACAGAGGTTTGTCGATATGGTTGGAGCTTAAGCAAAACGAGATCTCCTTCCTGAGAGGTAACTTCACGTCGTTTGATATTGGCCTGTTTTTCCATTTGCTTCCTGCTTCTTTTTAAATGTTCCTTTAACTGATGTAGTGAAACATCTAATGAGTCCGCAGATGCTGTTCCGGCTACGTAATCGGGAATGTTTGGTGGGTCACGTCCATATAGTGCCTTGAAGGGAGTCATTTGGATCACTGTGTGGAACGAGGTGTTGTACCAAAACTCTGCAAGGTGTAAAAATCTAACCACTGACGTAGATGATCGGTTGCGAAGCATCTGAGGTAAGTTTCCACTGATCTGTTGATAACTTCCGTTTGACCATCAGTTTTGGGGTGATAAGCTGTACTGTATTTGAGTGTAGTTCCTTGGAGCTTGAAGAGCTCTCTCCAAAACTGGCTAAGGAATAACGGGACACGGTCAGAAATGATGCTTTTTGGGACACCATGGAGGCGGAAAACATCCACAGCAAAACGGGACGCGAGATCTTTGGCCGTGAACTTAGATGGAAGAGCAATGAAGTAGGCAAACTTGGTTAATCTATCACAAACAACCCAGATAACAGAATGACCAAAGGAACTCGGTAACTTAGTGATGAAGTCCATGGTCAATTCGTCCCAGACGCTGTGAGGAACTGGTAATGGTTGTAAAAGACCATTTTTTTCTGTGTGTCATATTTGTTATGTTGACAGATGTCGCATCTTTTGACAAAGTTTTTGACTACTAGGGAGATTCCAGGCCAACAGAAAGAAGATCTAAGACGAGCAAGTGTTGCTCGGACTCCTGAGTGACCTGCTGTAGGTGTGCTGTGGTATTCTTTGAGTAGACTTGAACATAGAGTGGAGACATCAGGTATAAAAATTCGTTCCTTGTAATAAAGTAGACCTTTTGAAAATTTATACAAGATGTTAGAATGAGCTTCCTGTGTTGTCTTCTGAACTAAGAGTTTTCCTACACTGTCAGCTGCATAAAAATGGCGAAGAGTCTTTAAGAGATCAGGGATGGTTGAGGAGGAAACCATTAAGAGAGATGCTTCAGGGCAAAGTTTCCGGCTCAAGGCGTCAGCTACAAGGTTCGATCTGCCAGGTTTGTAAAAGATTTCAAAATTAAAACCTTGTAGTTTGGCTGACCATTTTTGTTGTTTTGAGGTTTGAATTTTCTATAAAACAAATTCTTAAGACTCTTTTGATCAGTATAAAGTAGAATTTTTTACCTATGAGATACTGACGCCACTTTTTTACTGCTTCAGTGATGGTGAACATCTCCCACACATAGACAGAAGCTTCCTGCATTCGAGGACACATTTTCTTGCTAAAAAAGGCAATAGGATGGCCGTTTTGGGACAAGACAGCACCAATCGCCACACCGGACGCATCTGTTTCGACATTGAAATGTTGTGTAAAATTTGGTAAGACTAGGACCGGCATGTCAGTCATTTTTTTCTTTAATTCTGTAAAGGCTAAATCAGCCTTTGTACTCCATGTAAATTTAGTGGAACGCAACAATTCGGTGAGGGGAGCGGCGAGGGAGGCGTAATTGCGCACAAAGCGCCTATAAAAATCAGTGAGGCCTAAAAATGCACAGAGTGTTGTGAGAGAACGTGGTGGAGGCCAGTCCAAAATGGCTTGCACATTATCAGGATCGGGTGCAACACCACCCATAGAGATTACATGACCTAAATAAGCAACTTTATCAACTGCAAAAACACACTTGGATAACTTCACAAAGAAAGAGTGAGACTTCAGTAAGGAAAACACAACCTGCAAATGATGGAGATGATCATTGAAATTGTTACTATAAATCAAAATGTCATCGAAAAAGACTAAAACAAACTTTCGTAAATAGGGACGCAATAAATCATTCATAGCAGATTGAAAAGAGGAAGGGGTGTTAGTGAGCCCGAAGGGCATAACAAGAAATTCGTTATGCCCGTCAAAAGTCTGAAAAGCTGTCTTATGTGTGTCTTCTGATGCAACTCTGATCTGATGGTATCCCGAACGCAAGTCTAACTTGGTGAAAAAATTTGCCGAGCCTAACTCATCAAGGAGTTCATCAATAGTAGGAATAGGAAAGCGGTCCTTAATGGTGACTGCATTTAGGGCTCGATAGTCCACACAAAAATGCCAAGTACCATCCTTCTTTTTGACAAGTAGGACTGGTGATGAAAATGGGCTGTGACTGGGAATTATGACTCCTTGGGCTAACATATCCTTGATAATTGCAGTTATGGCATCTTTTTATGAATGTGGGTATCGGTATGGTTTTACATTGATAGGTGGGGTGTTAGGTTCAAGAGGGATGTGATGGTCGTGTGGGCATTTGGGTGGTAGGCCTGAGTGCTGTTGGAAAATGGAAGTGTATTGTTTGACAATGTTACGGATTTTTGGGTGTAAGTTGGGTGGCAATGGATCAAGAGAACCTTTTGTGTAATCGGTAGGTTGTAGAGAAAAATGACAAGGTTGAAAAGTCAGTAAATGAAAAGAGGAGACAGAATTAGTGTGGATAATTTGGCGAAGTTGGTGGAAAGTGGTATGAATTGGGTGAGAAGTTGGGTCTCCCTTCAAAGTAATGGGCTTGTCTTGATGGGTAAAAGTAATTGAGGGAATATAAAAGTCTGCTTGGATTGGGCCTAAGGTGCGTAACCATGCCATTCCTAACACAACGTCAGCACCTTCAATAGGAAGTAAGTAGAAAGAAAGTTGAAAGGTTTTCTTTTCTAAGGCAATTTTTACTTTATGACAGATCCCTTCACATTGTAAATGTGATCCATTACCCACCATGACTGAAAATTGGGGTATAGGGGTTATTGTGAGGTTAAGATGATGTGCGATCCGTGGCTGGAGAATATTGTGGGTGCTGCCTGTATCCACTAAAACCATGACCGATAAACCTCCAATAAGCCCCTTGAACTTGAGTGTTTGGGGAGAAAATTGACCCGTCATAGCCTGGGTTGATAATTAAAAATAAGTGTCATTGGCTTTTGTCTCTTTGTGGTCACCGTCACTACCATCTTGAATGAGCTCTTGCTCAGTTGAAGTTTCATCTTCTGCCAAAAGAAGAAGAAATCTTGTTGAAGAGCATTTGTGTCCGGGGATTAATTTTTCATCACAATTAAAACAAAGTCCTTGGGCCCTTCGTTCTTGAAGTTGGGCTTGGGAAAGACGTCGAATGGGAAGCCTTGGAGGGTCAGTGTTTGTGTGTGGTTTGGGAGGGTTTGTACCTTGTAGGGTGGTAGAAGTGGGGGTTTTTTAGGAATTGTAGTTGGGGTTAGAGGTGTTGGTTTTGTGGTAAGGGGTAGTGAAGGGTTTAGAGACTTTGGTTTTGGAATCTTTTATTTTGGATTCAATGGGCTTTGCAAGTCCAATGGCTTGAGAAATAGTGGTAGGTTTATGAATTGCTATTTCATTTCGAATTTCCAATTTCAGTCCAAAGATAAAACAGTTCAGAATCGCATCAGGAGGTAAACCATTAACTTGATTTCCTAATTTTTCAAACTTGGCTTGGTATTCCACAACAGATCCTTCTTGCTGTAGTTAAAACAATTTTGCTTGATGATTGTCATAAGATGAAGGACCAAAACGTAATTCCAATGATTTTGTGAATGATGCCCAATCTGATAAAAATGAATTCTGACGCATCCATTTAAACCAACCTAAAGCTTTATCTTTCATATAAAAGGAAATTAATGACAATCTATGTTCAGGTGGCATATTGTAAAAACTGAAAAATTGTTCAGCTTGGAACAACCAATCTAAAGGGTTCGAACCATCGAACATAGCAAGTTCAAGCTTTGGGGTACGGAAAGGGGGGTAAAGGGGGAATATTGGGAACTTGTGAGAAAGGGGTTTGCTGGAACAGTGGAATGTTATAATTAGGGTTGTGTTGAAAAACTGGTTGAGTGGGGATATATGGTGTAAAGTGAGGGGGAGGCTGTGTAGCTGTAGTTCTCAGCATAGTTGTAACAGTTGGTTGTGTGATGGAGTTAGAAAAAGGTGTTGAGTGTCGTAAAGGTGTATTTGATGGTGATGGAATATGAATAATAGGGGTGGGAATCATGGGTGTAGAGGATAAGTGTTGAGTAATACCTGAAGCGCTTGCTGTAGAATGAACAGTAGCAGGTTGTTGCTGTTCTTTTTGAGAAAGAAGTTTGGTGAGTGTAGACATGATGGATTCATGTCTAGAATCCAAGATCTATTTTTCACTATCCATTCTAGTGTGTAGCTGAAACAGATTTTTCTCCAAATCTGCATTAACCTTGTCAAATCTTTCATCCATTTGTAGTTGAACTTCTGCCATAGCATTGTCAAGGTGGAGGTGAGCTGTTTGGACAGCTTCTTCAACAATATCACTTGAAGGAGGATTATTGGGTTTGGGAGGGGCCATGAGAACAAGCAAAAGGAAAGCACCAAATTGTTAGACTATTATAACAGGATAAAACCCTAGATCTAAAATTGCATGAGTAGACAATAAAATAAAACAACTCTTCTTTCTTAATGATAATAAAAAAGGATTACAACTTATATAGGTGAACCAACTATGGCCATGGGCCTCCTACAAAGACTAAGGTTAATAAAACATATTCATTTTCAGAATTGCTAAAAAGACCTCTAATGTAAATAATAGTCCTTTAAAAGTACTGAAGTTTTCTTTTCTCTATTGGGCCTAGGAGCTTTCCTAACAGGTTAAGTATTAAGTTGACATTTCATCGTTTGTCTTATTTATGTTGAGCATGGAAACTCTTGTTTTCGACATTGATCTTTAGTTATTTTGTATTATGGTGTTTGTTGTGAACTAGGATGCCTTTAAACAAAGTATAAATGATTTTTTTATGATCAAGAAACACACAAGGGTTAGGGTTAAGGAAAAACAAGGAGAACAACAAGGATTGGTTATAACTATTATTCTTTACTTTCTCTTTAAATCAGATTACAAGTACTCAAGAATAACAAATAACCCTCTCACCCTAATTAGGATTTGCCACACCACACTTAAGATGAGAGACTAGTATGCTATTTATAATAAAACCTAACATACTAAACTAATGGGCTTTTTAACAGTTAACTTAAACAATTGGATCCTTAACACAAGGCCCAATTCGACTACTACATACTAGAACACATTTCGACTATAGCATGTAGGTCTTCGACAACAGCATGTGAGCAGACTTCGACGACATGCTAAACAATACTAGAGTTCGATCCAAATATATCACAAATATCCACCTTGGATCTAACTCTAACATCAAGAAACAAACTAGTTTTCTTCATGCAGCTTTATCAACTGCATAGAGTAGAAAAACTTGCAACTGGGTAACGTCTTGGTGATCATATCAGCAGCATTATGTTCTATCGAAACCTTCAACACTTGGACTTCTCCATGCTCGATTACCCCTCTAATGAAATGCAGCCTCACATCAATGTGCTTGGTTCGCTCATGATAGGCTGAATTCTTCAACGGGTGTATTGCACTTTGACTATCACATTTAAAAGTGACAACTCGACCTTGGAGTTTTAGCTCCTTTGCAAAGCCTTCAAGCCACAATGTTTCCTTCACAGGTTCAGCTAAGGCGATATATTCCACTTCAGTGGTTGATAAGGCAACAACATTCTGAAGAGTTGCTTTCCAACTGATTGTTGTACCAAACATAATAAACACTGATCCAGAAATAGATTTTCTGGAATCCATACAACCTGCATAATCAGAGTCGACATATCCTTCGATTACTGCTTTATTATCTTCACCCAAGGCTCCACCATAAATTAGGACTCTGTTCAGAGACCCATTTATGTACCTTAGAATCCACTTCAATGCTTGCCAGTGAGCCTTTCCAAGATTTTCCATGTACCTGCTTACAAAACTTACTGCATATGATATGTCGGGTCTAGTACAGACCATAGCATACATCAAATAACCCACTATATTAGCATATGGAATGCTATTTATATAAGCTCTTTCGACATCAGTATTGGGACACTGATCTATACACAGCTTGAATTGAGGGTTTGTCAGAGTCAAAACAGGCTTTGAATTCGACATACCATACCTTTCAAGAATCTTTCATAGGTATGCCTCTTGAGATACGCATAATTCCGACTACTTTCTATCTCTTCAGATGTCAATCCCAAGAATTCTGGACGCAGCTCTCAGATCCTTCATGTCGAAATCCTTATTGAGTTCAGCTTCACCCTCATTACATCTTCGACATTGTTGCTTGCTATTAGAATATCTTCCACATAAAGCAACAAAATAACAAATGAATTACCAGGTCAAAATCTGAAGTAAACACAGTGGTAGAACTGACTTCTAATGAAACTTATGCGTGCCATGAACTTGTTGAATCTTATTTTCCACTATCGAGGAGATTGTTTCGGTCCATATAAAGATCTCTTCGGCTTGCACACATAATCTTCCTTCCCCTTTTCGACATACCCTTCAGGTTGCCTCATCAGGATTGTTTCATCTAGATCACCATACAAGAACGCAGTCTTCACATCCATCTATTCTAGTTCAAGGCCGAACTGTGCCACCGTGGCAAGCAACTTTCGAATGGACTTGTGCTTCACAACAGGAGGGAACATATCATTGAAGTCGACACCTTCTTTCTAAGTGAAACCCCTAGCGACCAATCTTGCCTTGTATCTACTCGACACCACTCCTTCGATTCCTTCCTTAACTTTGAAAATCCATTTACAGCTGACTAACCTGGTTCTAGCAGGTTTCTTGATCAGTTCCCATGTGTTGTTATCATGAAGAGATTTCATTTCATCATCCATGGCCTTCATCCTTTCAGTCTTCTTTCGAATCTTCATAACTTCCTTATAGTCTATAGGTTCTTCGTCAAGAACCTCACTTGCAGAGATTAAGGAATAAGCTATAAGATTTGCATACCCAAGTCTCTGAGGTGGCTTGATGACTCTCCTAGACCTGTCTCTTGCTAACAAGTAGTCATTATCAGTATCCTCATCTTCGATAACAACTTCTGCTTCTTCTTTGAATTCATCTGGGATACGTAATTCAACATCAACATGCTCCACCTCAATATGAATCTCTCCCTATTCCAGCTCTTCGTCAGCATCATCTGTTTTCTTGAAGGCCATCCCAACTTCATTGAAAACTACATCTCGACTGGTGATACACCTAATGTGACTTGACTTTAGGAACCATAGCCTATAAGCTTTGACTCCTTCAGGGTATCCCATGAACATGCATTTCAGAGCTCTAAGTTCGACCTTGTCTTGCCTAATGTGAACATAGGCCACACCGCCAAATACTCTCAGTCTATCGAGACTAGGTGGAGGTCCAGACCAAACTTCTTCAGGTGTCTTCATATCTAACGCAATCGAAGGACATCTGTTTATCAGATATGTTGTTGTCGAAACAGCCTCAGCCCAAAACACCTTCTTTAATCCAGCACTAGTCAACATGCATCTAACTCTTTCCAAAATAGTTCGATTAAACCTTTCTGACAAACCATTTTGTTGTGGAGTACCTGTAGTAGTTTTGTGCCTTGTAATACCTGAGGCAGCAAAAAAGATTGTCGAACGCCTCATTGCAAAATTCAAGGCCATTGTCGGTTCTCAACCTCTTAACTTTTCTGTCAGTCTGATTTTCGAACAGAGTCTTCCAACCTTTGAAATTCTCAAAAGTCTCATCCTTAGTCTTCTGAATGAATACCCATAAATTCCTGGAATAATCATAGACTATAGATAGAAAATACCTTGCTCCTAAATGTTATGGACACCTTGCAGGCCCCCAAAGACCATCATGGATGTAATCAAGGGATCCATGAGTTCTTTATTTACCTTTGTTGAACTTCACTCTGCAAGGTTTTCCAAGTACACAGGGTTTAGAAAATTTTAGCTTTTCGACTTTGTCTCCACCAAGCAGATTTTGTTTCCCTAGTTCGACCAGACCCCTTTCGCTGACATGGCCCAATCTCATGTGCCAAATTTCTATCTTTGACAAAGGTTTCATGGATGCATCATTTGTCGAACCACTTACAACTTCAGCCTCAAGGGTATACAAGCCTTGTTTCTTTACGCCTCTCAAGACTTCCTTCGATCCCTTCATGACTCTTACGACACTTTTCTCTCCTTGAAAAACATATCCCTTCTTGTTGAATTCACCAAGAGAAATCAAATTTCTCTTAAAATCAGGTACATACCTGACTTCAGACAATAACCTTATTGACTCATCATGGAGCTTGAATCTCATAGATCCAATACCTGAAATTTTACAAGCTTTGTTGTTTCCCAGCAGCATTGATACACCAACTTGATCACATAGCTCCTCGAACAATTCTCTGTTTGGAGTCATGTGCCAAGTGCAAACTGAATCCATAATCCATTATTTTCTTGAGTCGCCGCTTGAAACCACAAGAACATCAGATGATTCAAAATCATCTTGAATAATGGTTGTGTTGCCATTATCCTTGTCTCCATGATCTTTCAGGCGTTCAGGGCACACGTTTCTTGTGTGACCCTCATTCTTACCATGATAGCATCGAATACTAGATGCCTCGTCACTATAAGACTTCTGCTGACTTTTTACCTTTCTTCTTGTCGAACTTACCATCCTTTCTCAAAAAATTTCCCTTAACGGCCAAACCTTCACCCACCGTCGAAGTTTAATGAGCAATTAAACATCACTTTTAGCTTACGATTTTGATGGTTAAGTTTTGTTTATTATTGCTTAATTATATTAGGTGATTGAACATGATATATTGTTATGAAGTGGTTAAGTATTAAGTTGACATTTCATCGTTTGTCTTATTTTTGTTGAGCATGGAAACTCTTGTTTTCGACATTGATCTTTAGTTATTTTGTATTATGGTGTTTGTTTTGAATTAGGATGCCTTTAAACAAAGTATAAACGGTTTCTTTATGATCAAGAAACACATAAGGGTTAGGGTTAAGGAAAAACATGGAGAACAACAAGGATTGGTTATAACTGCTATTCTTTACTTTCTTTTTAAATCAAATTACAAGTACTCAAGAATAACAAATAACCTTCTCACCCGAATTAGGATTTGCCACACCACACTTAAGATGAGAGACTAGTATACTATTTATAATAAAACCTAACATACTAAACTAATGGGCTTTTTAACAATTACCCATTACAACCTAACTTAGGGTACAAGCTAACTTAAACAATTGGATTCTTAACACAAGATCCAATTCGACAACTGCATACTAGAACACATTTTGACTACAGCATGTAGGTCTTCGACAACGGCATGTTAGCAGACTTCGACAACATGCTAAACAATACTAGAGTTCAATCCAAATATATCCCAGTGTTCATCCTTGTTGTGGTGTGAGTTAAACAATATATATATATATATATATATATATATATATATATCAATGTTTGGTACAACATAATTATGAAGTAGCATAATTATAGGAAAATCATTATAACAAACATTCTATAATTATAAAAAGTATTTTATTTTATCACATCCCCGTAGTCAAAGCAGAAGGTTCACACGTTTAGACTGATTCGAAAATCATTAAAGAGAATGCGAAGATGTCCTTTGGTGAAGATGTGTGCAATCTGGTGTCTGTCTGGAGAGAACATGAAGAACATGTTCTTGGCCATGAGCTACCTTTTCTCGAACAAAATGAATGTTGATCTCAACATGCTTGGTACACTGATGTTGCACAGGATTACCAGATAGATAGATGGCACTGACATTGTCACAATACACCAAGTCAGCTTGAGGAATAAGAAAATGGAACTCTAGAAGAGGATTATGAATCCAACACGATTCGTATGCAACATTGACAACACCCTCTATTCGAATTCAACACTAGAACAAGAGAGTGTGGGTTGCCTTTTGGAAAACCATGGGACAAGGTTGTCACCTGGAAAAACATGGCAACCAAATGTAGAGCGTCTGGTGTCAATACATCCACTCCAATCAATGTTAGTGTAGGAGATAAGCTTTGTAATAAGGGATGGTGGTAAATGTAATCTATTGTGTATGGTAGCCCGAACATAATGCAGAATACGCTTGAGAGAAAGCATGTATTTAGTGCAAAGTGCATGCATGTGAAGAACCGCATATGATATATCAGGTCTAGTGAAGGTGAGGTACTGTAAATCCCCTATAAGACTCTGATATAGGGAGGGATCCTCATAATTCGTGCTGGAGGGTGAGCTGAGTTTCTTCTTGGTGTCGACAAGAGTTGTAACAGTTTGTAGGATGCCATGCCAACATGTTCGATGATCTTTGAGACATAGGTGATTTGACTTAGAAAGATGCCACCAGGGTGACGAGATAAAAAAAACTACCCAATAAATAACTCAGGGGTCCTAGACCCTTCGTCGCAAACTCAGATGCTAAGAGTGGCATAATTGATATATGAAGGGCATGAGTGAAGGTAATAAGGATGATGTCATCTATGTATAGAAGAATGTAGAACATGTCATAACTTTGTTGATATATGAAGACGGAGTGGTCTGATGTGCGATGACGGAAACCAATGGTGGATACATAGTCAAAAAAGCATTGGTACCATGCACTACAACAGAAAAAAATAAAATAACGGTTAGGAAACACATATAATGACAGTTTCATGTCCGTTTTTAGGTAGCATTTGATTGTATGTATGCTGGTTTCCACAACGGGCGTGTGACGGTGGTTATAATTTAGTTAGCGCGCTACATATTACAACGGTTATATTACACAACCGTTGTGATATATGTTTAGGTCATGGGTTTGAAACCCAACAACAACAATAATTTATTTGGCATATAATTAACATTTTACCATGGTTACAGAAGATAACCATTGTAAAAAGTACCCTGAGTTTATTATAAAATATGTAGATTGCTTGTTTTTCCTTACACCTCACTAAACATATACAACCATTAAAATTGATGTAGAAGATAATAATTTGAAAAAGATTTGTGGAATGATCTGAAGTTGATCTACTTTGTGTTGCCGTGAAGAAAAAATACTACACGTATTAAGCTTCCAAAATTGCTTCATACTTCTTGTATTGTAGCAAAACAAACCATTTATGAACCACACCCATAGTATGAGCACTCTTGAACCAGATTTTGAAATATAAATAGCTTTTAGAATGTTAACCTGTTTTGAAAACATAAACTAGCATTAACATTGTAACATAACCAGCAGCAACAACCAACAGTACATTGTTAACCCAAAAAGGAAGTAAATCATGCCAAAACAAAAATGAGCATGTTAACATAAATAAGCAGTACACTGTAACATAACAAGCAACAACAACCACAACATAACTAGCATTAACATTGTAACATAACAAGCAACAACAACCAGCAGTACATTGTTAACCCAAAAAGGAAGTGAATCAAGCCACGACAAAAAGCATCATGTTAACATAAACTAGTAGTACATTGTAACATAAACACCAACAACAACCACAACATACAAAAACGTGTCAACAACAACAACCAATAACAAGTCATGTAAAACATAACAAGATCTTCAATCTTCATGCCTAGTTGAATTCGTGCAATTCTTAAGGATTTCATACTTCTCAAGGTCTTCATCTGATTTGGAATCAGTTACATTCATATTCATTAGGTCATTCATAATAGCTTATACCTTCTTCATCTTTTCAGGGTTAAGATTCTTGAAATGAATTTTCTTATAGCCTGTTCCATCAGACGTTTCAACAACAATAATGTGATCCCAAATAGATTCAGCTTCCTTGGCTTTGTTCAACCATAACTTCACCATATCAATAAACTCCTTTGTAACCTGAATCTCATGGATAAGTTTGTTGCTCCAACTATTCATGTTGAGAGAAGGATCTAAAATCGGAACAAGAAAATAAACCCTTTTTCAGAATCACATACAATAACATACAACAACAACAACAACAAAAGCATACAACAACATAAAACAACAACAACAACAACAACAACTTGCAACGACAAAAACCATAAATGCTCAAACAAGAAGAAAATCATGTGAAACAAAAAAACAACATACACGAAAAAAGAAAAACAATGAAGAAGAAGAATACCTTTATGTATGAAGCGGGAGCTAATGACGAAGAAGAAGAGATAAATTGTGTGTTAGGTTTTTGCTGTGATAGATATCGCGATACTATCAAGAAACGAGCGCTAATTCACTTATGTTATATATGAGTAAACAATTTTAGCACGGTTGTATTCAAAAACCGTGATGAAATGTAGTGACTTTCACAACAGTTCACATTAATAATTGTGGTGATAGATATTTTAATTTTAATTTATAAGCGAACCCTGTCACTCTAGAAATTTATAATCACAGTTTATTAGTTTAACTGTATTGCAATATATTTTCGTAAAGATAAATAAACAAAACGCGTCCAAAAATGAGGTATTACTACGATTAACAGTTAGACTGTTGTAGTTTAGTGTGATGAAAGGTCTATTTTATAGTTGTGATGCTCTGGGCTCTTGCTTGAGACAATAAAGTAACTTCTTCAAACGAAAGACATAATCTAGATGACGAGGGTTGCGAAAACCTAATGGCCTATTGTTATACCCCAAATTTTACCCCTTAGATGTCATAACATCTTGCATTTGCATTTAGATTCAATCATCTATGCATTGTTAACTAACCACCATATCTTGCTAGTTTGTTCTTTATGTGAAAGCCAGGATTTGCATAGGAAAGAGAACAAAAGTCAATAATCCATAATCTTACATGTTTCAAGGTCTCCTAAGACACTCCTTGGCTCCATACAACCATTACAAGTGTTCACTAACCGACTGAGAGTGGTGGGTGAAGTCATCTGTTCAAGAAAGATAACTGAGGCTCCAAAATGTAACCATTTGAGCTTACATACATCCAATAGGTCTCATTCAACAAGAAATCAAGTGTGTTTGGCTCCCATTGCAAAGACTATGAGCCACAAAGTCATCTGACCCCAGATTAGGGTTTTTGACGGAAAACTAAAGCTCTGACTTTTGAGGTTTTGATCCAAGATGAAGCACTCAAGCCATAATCCATCATGACATGTCTAATTGTTAAGTTAGAGCATGAGAAGTTGAAATTTGAGAGGTTTCTTGCAAAGAGGGCAATGTTTGGTCCTTAAAACTTTCTAAGTGTGGAAAATTCACTCCTTGTGTAAAATTAGGAAGGCCATAACTTTCAAACCACACATCCAAATTAGGTGACTCAAAGCTCAAATGGAAGCTCTCACCATGATCTTCAAAGTGTATTAGAGGACCTTTCTTCAAAAAAGGCATGATTTTTAAGTTATAAGACTTGGAAGATAAAACATCATTAGGACTTGGTGAAATTTTGTTTATTTTGCCCTAGTTTGCACACCAACTTCATGGCTATTTTTCACCTTGTTCCAAGCTTCAAATCAAAAATATTTGGACATGAAAGTTTTTCCTTGTTCTTCAAGCTTTCCAAGCATGTGTAGAACTCCCCATTTGGGTGATCTTATCTCAAGTTATGATGTTCTAAAGTTTGGTGTTTCAAATTGGAAAGTTTCATAACTTAGATTTTTTTTCTAAGTTTCTTTTGGGCAGCATGGAGTGCATGAGTTCATGACATTTTTTCTCACAATTCCAAACTCCATCTCAAGTTGCATTCCAAATGAAAGTTGTTCTATCAAAAGCATACTTTACATAGGATCAAAGATCTCAAGAATTGATGAAGTAGTTATCAAGATATGGTGCACTAAAATTGGCATGTTGAAATGATGTTTCATACTTAGAAAATTCAGATTTCATTTCCTTGTGATCACCAAACTTTGTCTTGTTTTTTACATGTTTCTAAACACTATCTTAACTTGTCAATAACATCAAAGTTACTCTTCTCCATACCATTTTTCAAAAGGATCAAGAATTGTTTCATTTAGCTCATGGTTTAGGGAGTTATCGTGTGCCAAATAGAGGTCCATGACTTTGTGGTTCCATGCTAAACCATGCCTTCCAATCTGAACCAAATCCTTTCCACGACTTGCTTTGGTTTGTGCAAAAATGACTAAGTTGGAACCAAGTCTTGGACAAAGATATTGCAGTATCCAAGGCACTTGAAATGATTCAAACTTGTCAGCCTTGTTGGTCTCAAGGATTACCCAAAATGTGCATCATATTTTGACAATCAAAAATAGGTTATAGCTCATTCATGAAGGGGTGAAACAATCGACTTTATGCAGGCTCCATCACTGAGCACAAACCAACAAGTTTTTCTCTTCCCCAACCTCTCCCATAGCCAGCTCGAGGATATGTCGCAATCATGCTCATTTCTCAAACCATAAACCATTGTACAAAGCCAAAGACCAGTGTATCTTGAAGGCAGGAACCAGTTTGCTTTGGCTATAAAAGGAGAGTCATTCTCCTATTGAAGATCAACACAACATCAGAACACTATACTTCCACTTTACTATAACACACCATTCCAAGAGAGAGAGCTCGTGAGGATTAAGGGAAACAAGGGTGGTGCATCATAGCAGAGACTTGCAGACCATTATCTTTGAGAGGAGGAGTTTGAACTAAGTGAAATCCAAAGCTCATAAGTGAAGAGGCAGTGGACCTACTCCACTTGGTAAGCCTCTCTTTTTTCCATATTCATGATCTCCGTGCCTTCATATTCAATGTACAACCATGTTTAAGTAATATCACATGTCATGCTATCCATTGGAATCCGTCTTGAATAATGATAGGAATGGTTATTGAGTTTGCATTGTGTTTTAAGATCATGTCAGTTTTGAACATTTGATTTCGTGTCTTTTTTTCTCCAAGCTCTACTTGTAAGTTTACTTGGAATAGGGCTTAGTTTTGTTCTACTAAGTGAGCACTACGGAATGGTGCTTTATTTCGTGAGTTTTGGTTAAGATTTGATGTTGTAATTGATGGAACAAGATGAGGTTTTGCCATGGATTTCCTCTGGTTTGTCACGACATTTTTAAGGTTCTTGCATGGCCTGCATGGAAGGGATATTGTGTTGGCCATGCGTGATTGGTTTATTTCCCGTTTTGTCGTCTTATGACTTAAAAGCATGTGACCGTTTGATTTAAGTGTCCACATGATTTTGTCCACATTCACATTATATTATTCATTTGGCTGATGTTTTTTTCTCTTAATTGGACTGGGCCTTATCTTATTCGCTAATGACCCCTCTCCCGATTAGGCCCATGCGCTTAGCAATATAACTTAATTCATGTTAAATTCATCAGCGCACCCCCCTGCTTTGTTTCAAGCAATTTATATTTTATTTTCTTTCCCATTTCAATTTTAATTATTTAAAATATTTTCTTTCACACAAAAATTCCAAAAAAAATTCATAATAGCATTTTAATGTTTAATCTTAATTTTCAAACTTTTTATTTTTACTTTCACATTATTTTTATATTTATTCTAATTTTTGTGAAAATAAGGGTATATTTTGTGCTTAATCTTGGAGCTCTTTTGAAGAAGATCTTTCTCACCACCTTCTTGAAGTAATTTTCTAAATGTTGTCTTAGGACACTTTGAGAGTTTGTTGTGAATGTGACTTTAACCTTCAATGAGTTTTTTTTTTTTTTGGTTTGCCTCATTATAATAACCCTTGTTTCTTAGGCTCGATATCTCACTTTGGAATTTGACCTTGAGAGGGTTTTTTGTGTCCAAATTTTTGTGACACCCCACATATTCATTTATTGATGTTTTAATTTGAGATTAAACCTTGGTCTTTGATTTGTGTGGAAACTCTACCAATATAATAACCTTTGTTCAGAACTTGTTCGAACCTTGTTCTTCTTGATACCTCTTAAGTGTCTTACAAGATAGATGTGTGTTGATGTGTGATTTTGAGAAGTTTAGCTTGCTCCTAACTTCATGATTGATGAGTACTTTGCCTTATTCATGTGTTGTGAACCATTTCATTATACTTTGCCATGCTCATACATGGAATTTCATTTCAATACTTTGATGTTGTTCATACTTGATTGATACTATTTCCTTTCATATGAATGTTTATCCCTTTGAGTTCTTACACTCATATTGTTCACTTAATTTCTATCCCACTTCAACTCTTGTTTACAAGACGTTGTCTCCCCCTCCTTCCAAAGTAAAGTCTCTATATTGACCTCAAATTCATAGATAGCTCATTACCATCTTGGCCTCCTTAAAGCCATATTCTTCCCTTGACCTCATAGTCATAGGATCCCGTCTTGGCCTCCTTAGAGCCATCTCCTACCCTTGACCTCATAGTCATAGGTAACCTTAATCCAACCTTAACCTCATAGTCATAGGCATCCATCACAATCTTGGCCTCGTAGCCATCTTTTCACCTTGGACTCATAGCCATTCAATCTCACAACTTAGACTTAGAGAGTTTCTTAAACTCTACATGTGCTCATACTCATTCCCTCTTGGAACTTTGGCCATAGTCAATGGTTCCTCTCTTACGCTTAGTAAGGTGAACTACGGTTGCTCTGATTCTTTGGTCAGATACGTAGGCACAAGATGCGACGTCTTAGCGAGCATACTTAGTGTATATACCCTTAGGTCTTTACCTTTAGCATCTAGGTCTTAGCCTTTTCCTTAGCAAGCAAACATAACATAACACAAATACAAACAAGAGGTTCCTGTAGAGTATTGCAAATACTTAGGGTGATAATACCTTCCCTTAGTATAACCAACCCCCGATCCCCAATCTCTTAGCTGTGTCTTCACATAGCACAATTAGGGTTTTCTTTGATCTCTACCCTTTCCTTTGGATAAATCAAAGCTCGGTGGTGAACTGAAAGATGTGTGATTCACGTTAACTAATAGCTTGATATATGATTCTCACTGCAATAAAAATGGCGACTTCACCTGGGAAAATTTTTTAGGGTTAAGCCCACCTTGTTATGTTTGTATTATTCTTGTTTTGCTTGCGTATTTGTATATATCTATACATATCTGTATACTTGTTTGGGTTCTTCTGTTTGGCAGGGTTGCTACTATTGAGTGGTGAGGAAAGTCCTAACCCAAACTTGAGAGCACACATATGATAGGATTGTGGTGTAATAAATAGTCGGTTATTGGGAGTAGTCCTAATAATTTTTGGCATATGATGACCACGCTCAGTTGAGGCCCTTTGGGATTGTTGATGTCTGATGTGAGTAGTCGCATTTTTGTCACTCTTCCCGATTTAAGAGCCTGTGAGACTGAGGACCGTAGTTACCTTTACCCCCACTTGGCCTTTTTAGAACATAGTGTGATGGCTATGAGTGAGTAGTCCTAAATGGTAGTTACGCGATACTACACTCAGACGAGTTTACCTTGAGAATATTATTAACCCGCGTGAGTAGTCACGTAGGCTGATAATATCCGAAAGATTTACGTTGACTCTGGGAACTTTTTTAGAACCCTGTTCTACAGTTGATAAACCCATAGTACGCACCTTCTTGGGATGGGTAGACCATGGCTTCATTCATGTGATCCCTAAACCTAGGGCTTGTGTGCTTTGTTGTGTATACATATGTTTGTGCGTGTTTTGTGCATTGCATACATCTCATAGCATCCATTGTTGGTTTCAAGGAACTCGGACGTTCTTTCCTTTGCAAGATCAATGGAAATCATGGATTTTAAAGAAAAACTCTTCAGTTTTCCAAAATGTTTGCAACTCGCCTTTGAGTTCCTTGAAACCATTTGGCTTGCATTTGCATCCCATGCGCATGTCATCACATTCGCACCTCATTTTCACTTCTTAGCCTTGAGTCTCTTCTTCTATGTCTGAAGGATACCTAGCACGCCTTCTGGACCAATGGCAATGATAAACGAGATTTTGAAGAATTAGGAAGCATTGAAAGAGGAAGTTAGGATCCTCAAAAGTCAGATGAGCTGGATCCTAGAGACCTTACAAAACTTGATGAGAAAGGAAGGGCACATTCACCCTATGGCGCCCAAGGAAGTTGTCAATTCGTCGACTCCTATGGTTCTTCCACACTATCATACCCTAATTTTTGACCCTAAGATTCTGTTTTCATTTCGCATCGTCTGCATAGCATATCACATCATATTAGGTCAACCATCCATGCATATCTAACCCATTTATTAAAATGCATTTGTTGGTTTTCGTTTGTTCAATCAGGTGTTGCTGCAGAAGGTTCAGAGGCCATGGAAGTTGTGTGTATACTCATTGTGATTCTGATCCTTGCAAATTGTGTTGGATTCTTGTGAAGATGGAGGAAGAATATGCCCTCATTATTATGGCCCCTTAGTCAATACAACATCTTTTATTCTCGAGGTTTCTCTAAGGAGAATCAGGATTTTCTATCCATTGATGTGGCACGTGGTCATAAAAACTAGTCATGGTTGTGTGGCAAATTGTGTTATAAATTGTAACTGGGGATTCTTCAAGGCGCGTTTTCTTGTACAAAGTTCATTTGTGATTGAGTGGGTGATAAATGTCAAGAAAGACTTTGTTCATGAAGTGGATCATGGTTCCTATTTCTTTTGATTTTAAGAGAAAAAGCTTGGATGGCCTTGTTCCGAAATGGTGAAGTTTGATAAGGATTTAAATCGAATTTTGGCAAGAAATAATTTACTTGAGTTCATTATTCAAAGTTCAATAGCAAGGAAGTTTTGCATCATATTTTATTCTAATGGAAAACAGTAAAGAACTTCCTATTTCTACTTTGGAAGTTGAGTTTAGATGCACGAAAAGTTACTCAGAAGATGTCAGTGACACGTTGAAACGAATTAAGAGAGTGACATCTATTTCCATTGATTAATGTGAAGGGAAGGTAATAGTTTAGTTAAGCTTCTTCAAAAGATGAAAAAGTACGACTTTGGTCTTGTTATGAGAGTAGCGACATTGAGGATGATACTCAAATTCATCAAATTTTCCTTCGCACGCAACAAGCAAGTGTCGAAGATGTCCTTCAAGTTAAAAGTCGATGATGGTTCGTCGTAATCATTAAGCCAAGCAGTCACTTTCTTTCAAAAAAAAGATAAAAATCAAAAAAGGAAAAAGCCCGCTAAGTCGAAACCTATGAAGGAGACTTAGGCAAAATTGGGGCATCCTGCTGACTGTAAGATTCACGAGAAACAGTTTAGGAAAAAGTTAGGGATAATAAAAAGGAGAAATCTTTAAATCCTTACCATGAAATCCTCAATGCAAAAAAAACAACCAAGAGTTATAAGGAAGTAGTGACTGTCACCTCAAAAGTCCCTTAACTTCTGAACCATCATCACTATCATCAATGCAATCCCTAACCTATAGGAACCTGAGTGCAAAGTCTGAGTTAACTGAGTGTAGGACTGGAGATCATCACGAAGATTGGGTGGGTACAAATAAACTTTGAGCCTTTATCCTTTGTTTCTTAAACCGTGAACCAGGCCACGTTATAACCCTCAAAAGACCTAATTGAAGCAAGGTTATTTTAAAAGCATACTACAACGAGGTTGCGTAAACTGACTCCTAAAGATCTTTGCAGATCATTTTTTTGGCATCACGCCTTTTTGCTTTATCTTTCACTTTTAAACGTCTTGAACCACCGTGTTCTGACCAGTGACCCTATTGTTTTACCTCTTTCCAAAAATGATTTTGATTTCAAAAGTTGCATGAACTTTGCATTTACTATGTTTGTATGAACACTTTTGTTTACAATCTGGCTTCCGCTTAAGGAATTTTCAAACATTTGAGAAACTTGGTCAGTGATCCAATCAGGGGCAAGTTCCTTCCAGATTCTATTGAGAATCAGATCAAGATTTGTTCAGTGCAAGTCCTTCTCAGAATTGGTTTATACAGAAGACTTTTTCAAGACTCATACTAGGGCAAGTTTTCCAAGTGCACATTAATTCAGCCATTTTCAGCATCAATCCAAGCTGAAGCAATTATCAGTTCATATACAACAGTCAACTAATCTGGGGCAGTTTACTTGAAGAATCCCCATGCAGTTTTCCATCCTTCCTACAAGGATCATGAATTTTGATACAGTTTACCAGTGTGGCAGAGTTGTGCTCAGTAGCATCTTTAGTCCCAAGCAGAATGGCAGTGATCGCCATGTTGAGGAATCAGTCTTCCAGTCCTGTCTTCTTCACAAAAGAGTCGAGTCGTGTCTTCGACGTCTGCATTGCATTTACATTTGCATTTGATCATATATCATATGCATAATTCATATACATATGCATAGCAAAGGAGTGTCATCCTCATTTGTACTCATTTGCATTCTCCATAGGTCGTGTTGTTATTCACGTCTTACCTTGTGGTCAAAGTCCAACTTACTTGGCACCTACCAAACAGATATTGTCGCGTCTGTCCAATGTTTTCTTGGGTATCTCCTTGTTCACATTCGTTCAATGCTTTCTCGAACGTTGTGATTTTTTTGCATCCAATGCTTTCTTGGATCCTTACCATGTTCACAGTCATCTAAAGCCATTATTAGATATTGTGATTACACCTCTCATTCAAAGCCATTATTGGATGACTGGTTACTTTATCTCACATTCATCTAAAGCCATTATTAGATATTGTGATTGCACCTTTCATTCAAAGCCATTATTGGATGACTATTTTCTTTGTCCAATACTTTCTTAGATCCCTACCATTGTTCACTTTATTTAAAGTTAGTATTAGATATTGTGACTATACCTTTCATTCAAAGCCATTATTGGATGACTGGTTTCTTTGCATTCAATGTCACTCTTGAATGTAGTCTCAGTTCACATTCATCTAAAGCCATTATTAGATATTGTGATTATACCTTTCATTCAAAGCTATTATTGGATGACCGGATTCTTTACCATCTGATGCTCTTCCAGATGGGTCCCTCTTTCTGATGTTCTTCCAGATCGAGTCTTTGTTCACTTTGTCTAAAGCCATTATTAGATACTGTGATTATACCTTTCATTCAAAGCCATTATTGGATGTCTGGTTTCTCTACCTTATTCACTTTGTCTAAAGCCATTATTAGATATTGTGAGTCATACCTTTCATTCAAAGCCATTATTGGATGTCTGGTTTCTTTACCTTGTTCACTTTATCTAAAGCCATTATTAGATACTGTGATTATACCTCTCATTCAAAGCCATTATTGGATGTCTGGTTTCTCTACTTTGTTCACTTTGTCTAAAGCCATTATTAGATATTATGAGTCATACCTTTCATTAAAGCCATTATTGGATGTCTGGTTTCTTTACCTTGTTCACAGTCATCTAAAGCCATTATTAGATATTGTGATTATACCTTTCATTCAAAGCCATTATTGGATGACTGGTTTCTTTACCATCTGATGTTCTTCCGGATGTGTCCCTCTTTCTGATGTTCTTTCAGATCGAGTCTTTGTTCACTTTATCTAAAGCCATTATTAGATACTGTGATTATACCTTTCATTCAAAGCCATTATTGGATGTCTGGTTTCTCTACTTTGTTCACTTTGTCTAAAGCCATTATTAGATATTATGAGTCATACCTTTCATTCAAAGCCATTATTGGATGTCTGGTTTCTTTACCTTGTTCACAGTCATCTAAAGCCATTATTAGATATTGTGATTATACCTTTCATTCCAAGCCAATATTGGATGACTGGTTTCTTTACCATCTGATGTTCTTCCGGATGTGTCCCTCTTTCTGATGTTCTTTCAGATCGAGTCTTTGTTCACTTTCATCTAAAGCCATTATTGGATATCGTGATTATACCTTTCACATAAAGCCATTATTGGATGACTGGTTACTTTATCGCACATTCATCTAAAGCTATTATTAGATATTGTGTTTATGCCTTTCGTTCAAAGCCATTTTTGGATGTTTGGCGTCTTTTTCTTCCAATGCCATTCTTGGATGATATTATTCCATATCGAGTCTTTGTTCACATTCATCTAAGGTTATTATTAGATATTGTGATTATACCATTCATTCAAAGCCATTATTGGATGCCTGATGTCTTTTTTTCATCCAATGTCATTCTTGGATGATGTTTTCCAGATTTTTTTTGCTTTGTGATTCTGATGCTTTCCCGGAATGATATTGCCTTTTCCCCAGCTATACTTTTCCCTATGGCTTCATTCCCCATAGGATCCTTGTCTTTGCATTCATCTCATATCATATCATTCCATGTCATGTCATATGCATTTGTGGCATCTTAGGGCCAAAAAATTGTGCATGTTTGTATTTAAGTCTCTCTTATCTCGTCGAGACGAAGATTTCAATCTCCATATCTCTGGATAGAAGAAACTTAAATAGAGGCATCTGTCATACCCTAATTTTTGACCCTAAGATTCTGTTTTCATTTCGCATCGTCTGCATAGCATATCACATCATATTAGGTCAACCATCCATGCATATCTAACCAATTTATCAAAATACGTTTGTTGGTTTTCGTTTGTGCAATCAGGTGTTGCTGCAAAAGGTTCAGAGGCCATGGAAGTTGTGTGTATACTCATTGTGATTCTGATCCTTGCAAATTGTGTTGGATTCTTGTGAAGATGGAGGAAGAATATGCCCTCATTATTATGGCCCCTTAGTCAATACAACATCTTTTATTCTCGAGGTTTCTCTAAGGAGAATCAGGATTTTCTATCCATTGATGTGGCACGTGGTCATAAAAACTAGTCATGGTTGTGTGGCAAATTGTGTTATAAATTGTAACTTGGGATTCTTCAAGGCGCGTTTTCTTGTACAAAGTTCATTTGTGATTGAGTGGGTGATAAATGCAAGCAAGACTTTGTTCATGAAGTGGATCATGGTTCCTATTTCTTTTGATTTTAAGAGAAAAAGCTTGGATAGCCTTGTTCTGAAATGGTGAAGTTGGATGAGGATTTAAATTGAATTTTGGCAAGAAATAATTTACTTGAGTTCATTATTCAAAGTTCATAGCAAGGAAGTTTTGCATCATATTTTATTCTAATGGAAAATAGTAAAGAACTTCCTATTTCTACTTTGGAAGTTGAGTTTGGATGCACGAAAAGTTACTCAGAAGATGTCAGTGACACGTTGAAACGAATTAAGAGAGTGACATCTATTTCCATTGATTAATGTGAAGGGAAGGTAATTGTTTAGTTAAGCTTCTTCAAAAGATGAAAAAGTACGACTTTGGTCTTGTCATGAGAGTAGCGACATTAAGGATGATACTCAAACTCATCACGGTCATAAACATAAAATACATCACCATTAGAAAAACAAGAGTTGCATAACAAGCCATACATTAAAGAAAGACCAAGAGCCCTTAGAATTTGTAAGATTACAATAGGAGCAGCTCATGTAAGTGTTAGAATTGTATTTCTACAAACTTGTTGTGTTGTACATCAAAGCCATTTGAAGATTATGCCTTAGATACACACTCACTCATGCTAAAAAAATTTGAACTAAACCAAAGCCACCTAAATCACCCACTTTTCACATTGTTTCATACCATTCTACAAAGCGAAACCGTTCATGCCCTACCATCATCATATCTCCACTATTGTTGGACTTTTGGAGAGAGCTATTCGTAGTTCCAGTTTGATATTGTCTTCAATTGGACCATGTGGAACTTCCACCCCGCTTCCCCGCGATAATGATTTTGCTACCGAACCAAATTCCAGCTTGCCAATAATTTCTGGAAATGCTGAGACGGTAGACATGTTGGATTGGCTTTAACTAATTCCAACTATGGCAGACCCTGCTCATGATGATCATTGTTAACAAGAGAGAAGTGAAAATAACTATGCAATGACAATGGTCTAATAGCAGATACGCGAATGAGAATAGAAAGACATTGCCACAGTGATACAATTATTGACAGAACAAAAGTCATGACTTAGAGCCTCATCATCATTAACACCCGTTTGATTTTCAAGCACCCCATTATTTCCAAAACAAACTTAAACGTGTTCAAGACAAGATTTTCTCCTTTCCAAAACAATATGCAAACAGATCATTACGGAAACGGAAACTTTTCAAATTACATTTAGACATAATCAGACAACATTCAAAGCAGGGAATCAATAAGTATTCATCACAAATCACAACCATATTTCCTTTCCAAAACAGACACTGCCATCAATCTCGTATCATCAATTTGACATCAGAATTTAATCACCTATGAGCCTTTAAAAGAGGCTACTTTCATTCACAATGGGGGGGAAGTAACAACATACAGAACAAACGAACGAAAAATCACAATATCAGTGTTTCAATATCATACCAGTTCAAAACAAAACTCACAGAAGGTTCCTACACATAAATTTACATCTACACACACAAAGAAGACAACGAAGTCAGAACCTGAAGTGTGTCGAAACAAAGCACGGAGTCGAAGTCGCACAACCATTGAACCTACCCGCATCACCATCATACCGTCGCAACTTGACTTCCGGTAAATCCCAGATCGCTGACGACGACAATCCACAACCCCACTCCGCGATAATACCATAGACTCTTGCTTCCGCCGCGAAGTTCTTCAGTTTCGGTACATTTTCTTCGATTTCTTTTGATTGCCATGTGAAATCCCAATTATTGATGTGTTGATGTTGTATAAAAATTGAATCTCAGTGTGAATTTTTTTGTGTTAAGAATGAGACGAGATTGTTGTTTCTTTTCTCTGATTGTACGAAGAATATGAGGTTTTGATTTTGCGAGAGAGTGAGAATAGAGAGAAAGAGAGATTAAGGAAGGTGAGGCCGTTCGCGAAAGAGAAGGACGAAGAGTTTAAGAAAGAGGAAAGGGCGAGATTGCCGAAAGAGAGAGGTGAGCTGGGATTGTTACTTGTTTCTTTCTTTTTATTTTCAAATGCAATGTGTTGTTGTGGGCTCGGGTGGGTTTTGGTCCCACCGACCCAATGTTTTTATTCATTATTTCTGTTTTATTTTCATTTATTTATTCATGCTTAGTGTATTTTCAATTATAGTTTTAGATTTTATTAGATATTTTGGCTTTTTTTAGTTCATTTAGTTCTAACATAATTTTAAATTAGAAGTTATTATTAGGATTTAAGGTTATTTCTTTTAACTTTAATTTAATTTTAATTTAACTTTTGATTTTAAGTTTCCACTAAATTTTGTTTTACATATAATTGATTAGGGTTTATTTTTGCAATTAATTCCTGACTAGAATGTTGACCTATCATCTGATTGAAAGTTGCTGGCTCTCGAACCTATACGTTTACCTATAATTCCAAAGGAAAGGATTTCCCCCGGTTGACTGCCATGTCACAACTTAGAAAACTTTAGGATCTCCCCTTTTATCCTAACCTTAGGATTGGAGTCACCACACTCTATACATGTGTCCTACCATGGACACTTTCTACCATTTTCAACTTAATTTTAACTTTAGAGTCACCGCACTCTATGTAGTGTCTTGCCATAGACGCTACCTCCCCCTGGAACCTAGACCACCGTCAAGAGTTCCTCACCCTCTTTGAGGGGAACTACGAATACTCTGATTCCACTCCCGTCAGGATACGTAGGCACAAGATGCGATGTCTTGGCAAGTATACTTAGATACTAACCCCTTAGGTCTTTACCTTAGCAGATACCCTTAGCAAGCGAGCAATAAATAACATAAATAATAACAAGAGGTTCCTGTAGAGTACTACAGACGTTTAGGATGCTAATACTTTCCCTAGACGTAACCAACCCCCGAACTTAGATTCTCTTAACTTAGGTTTTTCGATCTTTAACCTTTCCTTTGGATAAATCAAAGACGGTGGTGAATTAAGAATTATGATTCAAGTTAATCCAATAGCTTGATATCCGATTCTCACCGCGACACACGCCAAGGAAATTCCTTTGAGGGAACCTCACATCAATCAGCATTTGGTCTCGCGCCAGAATGTCATCCCCATCAGGTGTTAACCAAAAGAGTGTTTCAGCCTATAATGATTGTTTCTCCTCGAGGTTCCCGAAACCAAAACAAGAAGAAGTGCTCCGTCAAAAGGGGCAAGGTGCACTACCAACCTATTCCTGTGCCACTGAGCAAACTTTTCCCACTTCTGATTCAGAATAAGTTGGTGACTCCCCGACCTCACAACCCTGTGCCAGGACCTTGGCACAATCCAAACCTAACTTGTGACTTTCATAAAAGAGCTAAAGGGCATGATTTGGATGGTTGTCGGGCCTTAGAGGCTACTGTGCAAAATCTGATCCACGACAAAGACTTAATCTTCGAAGAAGATCGCCCAGAGATTGAATGCAAATTCCATACTGGTACAATGGGGCATCCCATTGAAGAATGCAAAGAGTTCGAAGCGAAACTGCTAAGTCTGCTAAAGATGCTGACACCTCAAGAAGGTGGGTCAGATGCCAATGCCTCGACTTTTGAAGCAAAAGGCAAAAGACTTGTGAGGCCTCTTAAGGTTTTGTATCACAAGGAACAAGTGATCAGTGGTGAAGGTGTTCCCCTGTCTGGGCCCGGAAACTGAAGCCAATTTGCCAAAGCTGGTTGTATTTGTTTATTTCAGTTGTATTTCCTATACATGTTGAACTTGTATTTGCTTATAAGATGTTGTACTTTTGAATTGGCAAGATTAATGACATGTTCATGCATTTTTTGGGTCAATTTATTCCTGTTCACTCCTTTACTGTTATTTTCATAAAGGCAAAAAATATTTATCTTGTTTCCACCAAACTGTTTGTTTAAGCAAAGATTAGGGAGGATGATGAAAACATCATATTTATGACTGCTGTGGTATGCTGCCAATTAAACCTTGCTGATGATGTAAGGCATTGTTTCAATTCCCAAACACTGGAGAAATAAGGAAGATAATCCCTTGCTAACCCCTTCGAGCCTAGAAGTAGGATTTTTCTTTCCTTACAAAAAACCTGTAATCTCAACCTTGGGGCAGGGTAGTTCTCAGTTTAACTTGGTTATGCATCCTATTACAAGCGCTTCATGCAAGACACCAGTCAACTCTCTCGAATCAAGTGAAAGTGTGGTACAAGTGTGTTCTCGAAGCGACAAATAAGGATGGATCGTTATGAAATCCTTAGCCGAAGAATGAGTCGAGTCCCTTTCAAGGCAAAAGCTAAGAAAGATGGGAAGTTCATGACAACTGCCTTATACAAAAGGGCTTGTATGAAAACCATGAGGAAGAGGTCTCATAACCTCAGCCAACAAGAAGAGGTCTCATAACCTCAGCAAAAAGAAGAGGTCTCAAAACCTCAACAAAGACAAGAAGAGGTCTCAAAACCTCAACAAGGACAAGAAGAGGTCTCATAACCTCAGTGAAGACAAGAAGAGGTCTTAAAACCTCAGCCAACAAGAAGAGGTCTTATAACCTCGGTGAAGAAAAGAAGAGGTCTCAAAACCTCAGCAATAAAGGACAATCAAATGTTGTAAGGGAGCGATGACTACCCTAGGTGTCTTAATCATCACCAACTATCATCAGTTTAATTTCCAGCCTATGGGAACCTGAATGTATAGCCTGAGTTAACTAAGCGTAGGATTGGAGTTCATCACAGAGTTTGGGTAGGGACAAATAAACTTTGAGCCTTTATCCTTTGTTTCATGAACTGAAAACCAAGCCACGTTACAACCCTTAAAAGACCTAATTGAGGTACGGTTGTTTTGAAAGCATACTACAGCGAGGTTGATTAACCTGACTCCTAATGATCTTTACTAATTGCGTGTGTTGATCACTTCATCTGTCGTTCTGTAAATGACTAAATCCATTTTTTTATTATTTAATCACTCCACTGTGTGTGTTTCATCAATAAAACTTGATTTCAAAAGCTTGCATGAATTTTTGCATTGAAATTGCCAGTTTTTAATGAACAGCATTGTTTGCAAGACAATTCAATATCAAAGGAATCCCAACAAATGCAGCCTGCTAGGGGATTTGATTTTGGTAAAAGAAGCTCAGTCTGGGGCATCTCCGTCACAGATCAAGCATCCCAAGAGTTGTTGAATCAGGGGCAGAACCTTTCGAGTTCAAAAGATTGGGGTAAACCTTCTCGAGGTCATCTTATGACAAGTTTGGACACCCGTGACCCTCCAACAGGGGCAAGTCTATTCCCCAATTGTTTCTACCACTATTTGAGGACTTGGTATCGCGAATACCTTTAATCAGGGGCAATCAGGTCGAGATTTGGTAAATCTCTAAAAGGTCAATTAGTCTGGGGCACCTCCTTCACGGATCAACCAGTCTGAAGAACAAGTTCAGGGACTTTGTTGTGCAAACGCAGTTAATTTAGGGCAGTTATGCCAAGATTCATGAATCCCTCCAAGAGTTTAAAGATATTGAAACACTTTGTATGCCAATTCTTCTGTAAAATCCTCTTGGTATCTATCCAGACATACCATGTGATCTGGGGCAGATGAGACTTGAATATGAGCATTATGCAAGTTAGAGTGCAGAATTACTTAGTTCTTATGATATTCTTTGCCAGCTCCTCAGTAATCTATTTACTTCAGTTGATCTTGGCAATTCTTCATGGATTTCCCTCCAGTAAAGAAATCAAGCTTATGATGGCAATCCTAGTGAAGTCATGATGCTATACCCAGAGAGGAATACTCTTTTCGCTTAGAGAAGTTGGTAACCTTGAAGTAGAGTTGCTGATCCTACTTATTCATTCCTAGTGATGGTCCAATTTGATGAGGTTTGATGGGTATTCTTGTCGAGATGTTTATTTCATCTTCAGTCTCGCTTCTCTTTGTTTGTTTTGTCAGCATAAGCATAAGCATGGTATATAAGCATTCATATGCATAGTATCTTAGCATTTCCGCCATCTTTCTGGTGTTTACCTGCTTTGTTCACTTAGACGTTTATCTCCCCAAGTGATTGGGCATGTCCATTCTCTCCAATAGAGTCGTCAGCCCTTAGGCATAAAATGCCCATCCTTCCTAAATTCCCCACGGTGATCGATTCTCGTGGATGATGGTTGCTTCAGTTATCTTTTCCACGCTTGGACAAGATGAATTCCATTTGAGTTCATTTCCTCAATGGTTGGAGTCTTGTTTGACCGTTTCTTTCTAGCTTGTCCCTAGATAGAATTTTGGCCCCTGGCAAGTGCGCTCTTGGGCCTGTTTAGGTTGTTGAACCTAGTTTGAACGTGCACTGTGTATCGCAGAAGAATCTTTTACAGATCTTCGTGGAAGACAAAATCCTTTCTCCAACAGTGTTGTGATATCAACATCTCTTTGGAATTCATACCTAGACAACAAGTGGCAATCTCTTGGAAAGCTTATTTTCCACGGCGATAAGTGGCAATCTCTCCCGAGAATCTTATCCGACCTTGGTTTTTATTCATACTTTTACAGTTACCATTGGTGTTACCTTCAATCAGTCACTTTCCATCAACCCATTTGATGTGATTTATGTTTGAGGTGTTTTTCCCGCCAACCCTTTTGACAATGTCAGTTGGTTTTTCATTCCGTCAATCCTTTGACGTGGATGATGTTTGGTGATCTGGTTTCTTCCCGTCAATCCTTTAACGATGTGTTCTGAGCTCAGGTTTCGTACCTTCAGATATGTTTTGGTTTCTTCCTGTCAATCCTTTGACGATGTGTTCCGAGCTCAGGTTGTGTACCTTCGGATATGTTTTGGTTTCTTCCATGTGTACCTTCGGATATGTTTTGGTTTCTTCCCATCAATCCTTTGACGATGTGTTCTGAGCTCAGGTTTCGTACCTTCGGATATGTTTTGGTTTCTTCCCGTCAATCCTTTGACGATGTGTTCCGAGCTTAGGTTTCGTACCTTCGGATATGTTTTGGTTTCTTCCCGTCAATCCTTTGACGATGTGTTTCGAGCTCAGGTTCCGTACCTTCAGATATGTTTTGGTTTCTTCCCGTCAATCCTTTGACGATGTGTTCCGAGCTCAGGTTTCGTACCTTCAGATATGTTTTGGTTTCTTCCCGTCAGTCTTTTGACGATGTGTTCCGAGCTCAGGTTGTGTACCTTTGGATATGTTTTGGTTTCTTCCCGTCAACCCTTTTTGACACTATGAACCTAAACCTCAGGTCAACTATGAACCTTGGTCAGCTATGAACCTAAACCTCAGGTCAACTATGAACCTTGGTCAACTATGGACCTAAACTTTGGTCAACTATGATCCTAAAGTCCAGTGATTGCTGGCATTATTTGTTTCAGGTCAACTATGAACCTAAACCTCAGGTCAACTGTGAACCTTGGTCAACTATGAACCTAAAGTCCAGTGATTGCTGGCATTGTTTGTTTCAGGTCAACTATGAACCTAAACCTCAGGTCAACTGTGAACCTTGGTCAACTATGAACCTAAACTTTGGTCAACTATGTACCTAAAGTCCAGTCTTTGCTGGAAAGCCAACTCATATTGGTATCCAGGCCCAACTCATATTGGTGTCTAAAGTCCAGACTTTGCTGGCAAACCAACTCATATTGGTATCTCAGGCCAACTCATATTGGTAACTAGTCCAACTCAAATTGGTATCTAAGTCCAGTGTTTATTTGTAGCCTAACTCAAATTGGTGCCCAAATCCAGAATTTACTGGTAGGCCAACTCAAATTGGTGTTTACCGGTGTCATTTCAAATATTGATACTGTGAGTCTAGTGTTTACTGGCGTGTTGCTTTCTAAGTTCAATCACTGTTGGCCTTTTAATCTTATTCCCAGCAGAGGTTTGTTCATTATCAATATCTCTTCGAAAGTCCTTGTGATGATCATCATTTGGCGCACGCAGAGTTTGTTTTTGTCTCTGTCTTTTCTGGCTTTTCTTGAAGATCTCGTTTGAACTCTTCAATATAAGAAATCCCCAGAAAATCTTTTGTTGGGTGTTTATCCTTTTGTTTCAAATTGATCCCCAGTAGAGATCATGTCTCCTTTCTGGCTTCATGCCCAGTAAGGAGTGTGTTTTATTTCCCCAGTGTCGTCCGGTCACCTATGAACCTGTCGTTCATCTCCCTGGATCTTTCCCCAGTGGAGAACACCTCTTTGACTTCCATCTCCAGTGAGGATATGTAGAGTTTTCCCCTTTAGTTTTCTATCCTCAGTGTTCCCTTGAGGTCTCCCCAGTGAGTCTCTTTTGCTGGGTAGTCTGCATCCCCAGTGAGTTTTCCTTGTGGATACTAACCTTGTCCTTCACCAGTGAGACTCACCTGTGGTTGTTTGCTTTTTATCCGTTGGTGTCTCATTTTGTCTGCATTTTTGCACTATCATGGCATCATATCATCATACTAGAAGTTCATGGCGTCTCAGCATCTGCACGTCTGTTGCCTGTCCTTTGCATATGCATTCCATCTAAGGGCAAAAAATTTTAGTTTGCTATATTTAAATACCTTTCACCTCGACGTCCCGAGGATTTCCATTCCTCGTGCTATCCGGTAAATCTATTTAAATAGGGGCAACTGTTATACCCCAAATTTTACCCCTTAGATGTCATAACATCTTGCATTTACATTTAGATTCAATCATCTATGCATTGTTAACTAACCACCATATCTTGCTAGTTTGTTCTTTATGTGAAAGCCACAGTTTGCATAGGAAAGAGAACAAAAGTCAATAAGCCAGAATCTTACATGTTTCAAGGTCTCCTAAGACACTCCTTGGCTCCATACAACCATTGCAAGTGTTCATTAACCGACTGAGAGTGGTGGGTGAAGTCATTTGTTCAAGAAAGATAACTGAGGCTCCAAAATGCAACCATTTGAGCTTACATACATCCAATAGGTCTCATTCAATAAGAAATCAAGTGTTTTTGGCTCCCATTGCAAAGACTATGAGCCACAAAGTCATCTGACCCCAGATTAGGGTTTTTGTCAGGAGAAGTCAACCATTGCCTTTGATGTTGATCAAGGTGTGATCCAAAGCCTTGGGACATGACTCCATTTGGTAATGAACATTCTTAGAAGCCATCTATGGGCATTACAAGAGATTGAGAAAGCAAGATCCTCATAGATCACCCAGTTAAATTCATGGAGGAAATTAGGGTTTTTGACTGAAAATAAAAGCTTTGATTTTTGAGGTTTTGATCCAAGATGAAGCACTCAAGCCATAATCCATCATGACATGTCTAATTGTCAAGTTAGAGCATTATAAGTTGACATTTGAGAGGTTTCTTGCAAAGAGGGCAATGTTTGGTCCTTAAAACTTTCTAAGTGTGGAAAATTCACTCCTTGTGCAAAATTGGGAAGGCCATAACTTTCAAACCACACATCCAAATTGGGTGACTCAAAGCTCAAATGGAAGCTCTCACCATGATCTTCAAAGTGTATTAGAGGACCTTTCTTCAAAAAAAGGCATGATTTTTAAGTTATAAGGCTTGGAAGATAAAACAACTTTAGGACTTGGTGAAATTTTGGTTATTTTTCCCTAGTTTTCACACCAACTTCATGGCTATTTTTCACTTTGTTCCAAGCTTCAAATCGAAAATATTTGGACATGAAAGTTGTTCCTTGTTCTTCAAGCTTTCCAAGCATGTGTAGAACTCCCCATTTTGGTGATCTAATCTCAAGTTATGATGTTCTAAAGTTTGGTGTTTCAAATTGGAAAGTTTCATAACTTAGATTTTTTTTCTAAGTTTCTTTTGGGCAGCATGGAGTGCATGAGTTCATGACATTTTTTCTCACAATTCCAAACTCCATCTCAAGTTACATTCCTAATTAAAGTTGTTCTATCAAAAGCATACTTTACATAGGATCAAAGATCTCAAGAATTGATGAAGTAGTTATCAAGATATGATGCACTAAAGTTGGCATGTTGAAATGATGTTTCATACTTAGAAAATTCTGATTTCATTTCCTTGTGATCACCAAACTTTGTCACGTTTTTTACATGTTTCTAAATATTATCTTAAGTCGTCAATAACATCAAAGTTACTCTTCTCCATACCATTTTTCAAAAGGATCAAGAATTGTTTCATTTGGCTCATGGTTTAGGGAGTTATCATGTGCCAAATAGAGGTCCATGACTTTGTGGTTCCATGCTAAACCATGCCTTCCAATCTGAACCAAATCCTTTCCAGGACTTGCTTTGGTTTGTGCAAAAATGACTAAGTTGGAACCAAGTCTTGGACAAAGAGATTGCAGCATCCAAGGCATTTGAAATGATTCAAACTTGCCAGCCTTGTTGGTCTCAAGGATTACCCAAAATGTGCATCATATTTTGACAAGCAAAAAGAGGTTATTGCTCATTCATGAAGGGGTGAAACAATGCACTTTATGCGGCATGCTTGACCAAGCTTCTCACCTCCATGCAGGCTGCATCACTGAGCACAAACCAACAAGTTTTTCTCTTCCCCAACCTCTGCCATAGCCAGCTCGAGGATGTGTCACAATCATGCTCATTTCTCAAACCATAAACCATTGTACAAAGCCAAAGACCAGTGTATCTTGAAGGCAGGAACCATTTTGCTCTGGCTATAAAAGGAGAGTCATTCTCCTATTGAAGATCAACACAACATCAGAACACTATACTTCCACTTTACTATAACACACCATTCCAAGAGAGAGAGCTCGTGAGGATTAAGGGAAACAAGGGTGATGCATCATAGCAGAGACTTGCAGACCATCATCTTTGAGAGGAGGAGTTTGAACTAAGTAAAATCCAAAGCTCATAAGTGAAGAGGCAGTGGACCTACTCCACTTGGTAAGCTTCTCTTTTTTCCATATTCAATGTACAGCCATGTTTGAGTAATATCACATGTCATGCTATCCACTGGAATCAGTCTTGAATAATGATAGGAATGGTTATTGAGTTTGCATTGTGTTTTAAGACCATGTCAGTTTTGAACATTTGATTTCGTGTCTTTTTTCTCCAAGCTCTACTTGTTAGTTTACTTGGAATAGGGCTTAGTTTTGTTCTACTAAGTGAGCACTACGGAATTGTGCTTTATTTCGTGAGTTTTGGTTAAGATTTGATGTTGTAATTGATGGAACAAGATGAGGTTTTGCCATGGATTTCCTCTGGTTTGTCACGACATTTTTAAGGTTCTTGCATGGCCTTCATGGAAGGGATATTGTGTTGGCCAGGCGTGATTGGTTTATTTCCCGTTTTGTCGTCTTATGACTTAAAAGCATGTGACTGTTTGATTTAAGTGTCCGCATGATTTTATCCGCAGTCACATTATATTATTCATTTGGCTGATGTTTTTTTCTCTTAATTGGACTGGGCATTATCTTATTCGTTAATAACCCCCTCCCTGTAAGGCCCATGCGCTTAGCAATATAACTTAATTCATGTTAAATTCACCAGCGCACCCCCTGCTTTGTTTCAAGTAATTTATATTTTATTTTCTTTCCCATTTCAATTTTAATTATTTAAAATATTTTCTTTCACACAAAAATTCCAAAAAAAATTCATAATAGCATTTTAATGTTTAATCTTAATTTTTCAAACTTTTTATTTTTACTTTCACATTATTTTTATATTTATTCTAATTTTTGTGAAAATAAGGGTATATTTTGTGCTTAATCTTGGAGCTCTTTTGAAGAAGATCTTTCTCACCACCTTCTTGAAGTAATTTTCTAAATGTTGTCTTAGGACACTTTGAGAGTTTGTTGTGAATGTGACTTTAACCTTCAATGAGGTTTTTGTTAGGGTTTGCCTCATTATAACAACCCTTGTTTCTTAGGCTCGATATCTCACTTTGGAATTTGACCTTGAGAGGGTTTTTTGTGCCCAAATTTTTGTGAGACCCCACATATTCATTTGTTGATGGTTTAATTTGAGATTAAACCTTGGTCTTTGATTTCTGTGGATACTCTACCAATGTAATAACCTTTGTTCATAACTTGTTTGAACCTTGTTCTTCTTGATACCTCTTAAGTGTCTTACAAGATAGATGTGTGATTTTGAGAAGTTTAGCTTGCTTCTAACTTTATGATTGATGAGTACTTTTCCTTATTCATGTGTTGTGAACCATTTCATTATACTTTGCCATGCTCATACATGGAAGTTCATTTCAATACTTTGATGTTGTTCATACTTGATTGATACTATTTCCTTTCATATGATTGTTTATCCCTTTGAGTTCTTACACTCATATTGTTCACTTAATTTCTATCCCACTTCAACTCTTGTTTACAAGAGGTTGTCTCCCCCTCCTTCCAAAGTAAAGTCTCTATATTGACCTCAAAGTCATAGATAGCTCATTACCATCTTGGCCTCCTTAGAGCCATATTCTTCCCTTGACCTCATAGTCATAGGATCTCGTCTTGGCCTCCTTAGAGCCATCTCCTACCCTTGACCTCATAGTCATAGGTAACCTTAATCCAACCTTGACCTCATAGTCATAGGCATCCATCACAATCTTGGCTTCATAGCCATCTTTTCACCTTGGCCTCATAGCCGTTCAATCTCACAACTTAGACTTAGAGAGTTTCTTAAACTCTACATGAGCTCATACTCATTCCCTATTGGAACTTTGGCCATAGTTAATGGTTCCTCTCTTACCCTTAGTAAGGTGAACTACAGTTTCTCTGATTCTTTGGTCAGATACGTAGGCCAAGATGCGACGTCTTATCAAGCATACTTAGTGTATATACCCTTAGGTCTTTACCTTTAGCATCTAGGTCTTAGCCTTTTCCTTAGTAAGCAAACATAACATAACACAAATACAAACAAGAGGTTCCTGTAGAGTACTACAGATACTTAGGGTGCTAATACCTTCCCTTAGTATAACTAACCCCCGATCCCCAATCTCTTAGTTGTGTCTTCACATAGCGCAATTAGGGTTTTCTTCGATCTCTACCCTTTCCTTTGGATAAATCAAAGCTCGTTGGTGAATCCAAAGATGTGTGATTCAAGTTAATTAATAGCTTGATATCCGATTCTCACCGCAACACCTATGCATGTAAACAGTCTCATGAATATCACCTTGTAAAAAGACATTTTGTACATCCAGTTGATGAATGGGCCATGATTTGGATAAAGAAATTATGAGCATTGTTCTAATGGTATCCACTTTCACCACTGGACTGAAATTTTCATCATAATCCACACCTATAACCTGCGATCTACCATCACCTACAAGGCAAGCCCTATATCGCTCAAAAGAACCATCATAATTATTCTTATGCCTGAAAATCCACATACATAAAATAATTTTAGCATCACAAGGAAAAGGAACTAAATCATACATCTTATTTCTAATCAAAGTATCGAATTCAGATTGCGTTGAGGATTTCTAATTTGGTTCAAATAAGGCTAGCTTAGGGTTTTTTTATGTATGGGAGAGATGGTGTGGTCGGGTTTAGAGACTGATAGGGTAAATATCTTGTGATGTTTAACAATTCCTTTCATTCTACAAGTGGTGTTAGTCCTTGTAGGTGGGGGGGGGGGGGGGTGGTAGGATTGGTGGTGAGGTAGAGGGGGGAGGTCACGGTGGTTGCGCTGTTAAGAGAGGGGTCAGAGAGTGGTTGTTGGTTTATTGGTAAGGTTGGGTGGTTTTTTGTGGTTGTCGGTGTTGTTTGGTCATTTACAACTAGTGGTATCATGTGATTTTTCCACTGATGTACAATGTAAGGGTGTAGGTCGTCATTTAAGAAGTTATAAGAGCGAGGGGAATGAGAATGTATTTTGGTGAAGGAAAATTGGGTTTCATCAAAGATAACATGTTGCGAAACTATTAATTTTCTGTTTGAAAAACCAAAACACTTATAACCTCTGTGATTCAACAGGTAACCCAAAAAGAAACTCGAAGTAAAGCGAGGTTGTAACTTATGAATGTTAGAAGACGAAAAGAAAGAATAACATAGACAGCCAAAAACTCGTAGATGTGTGTAAGTGGAATCTCAGAGATATAAGAGTTGTGTTGGTGACTAATTTTGAACTTTTTTATAGGGAAGAATGTTTAAAAGATAAGTTTCCATTTGAAGAGCATGATGCCAAAAAGACGTGGGAACAGGAGAACGGGCTAACATAGTGTGTATCATATTATTGATGGTTCTTATTTTTCATTTCGCTTTCCCATTTTGTAAGGATGTGTAGGGACAAGAGAAACAAAAAACAAGACTATGATCAATACAATACTTTTGAAATAGCTCATTATTATATTCAACTCCATTGTCACATTGAAAACATTTTACGTTTTTCAAAAATGATGTGCGAATAAGGTTTGTAAGTGACTTGAACATTTCATATACTTGGGATTTTTCGCTAATAGGAAAGGTTCACAAAAAATTTGTGAAATCATAAAAAAAATAATACATAATATGCATGACCAACATAACTTAAAATTGGAGACGTCCATAAATCACTATGTAAAGTATCAAAAGGCATCAAAGTTATAGTTTTAGAATTAAAAAAATGGAAACTTAACATGTTTTCCTAAAACACAAGAGTCACAAATAGTAGAAGAATTAAAAGGTTCACAACATATAAACTTATTTCTACAAAGGGAATGCAAAACAGAAATGCCAAGGTGACCAAGACGACTGTGCCAGAGACTGGAAGTAAGACTATAAAATCTGGAGGTAGTGGTGATTGGGTAGAGGTAGACATGACTGTTACATCTCATGAGAGGGATCCCCATCTGAAAATCAAATACAGTGAAACAAAAAGGGTCAAAGGAAACAAAGACATTGTTTTCAGTGGTGAGTGTTGTTCCTTATGGATTGGCTACATTTTGCAAAACAATAACATGGAGAAGTGTTCATGTTTGCCAAGCTAATTCAAGATATTTTTATGGTGCAGAAGAAACACATGCTGGACGCAATGCCAGAGCATGTAGGTACAACATTTGGGTCTTGCTCAACTGAATAGATTACTGCGTTTTGGAATGAATTTTCTGTTGAATATTCTATTAGATTTTATTGATTTTATTTAGCAATATGATTCACTACTAAAAAAGCACTTTTTACCTCGAACGTGAATTGCATAATACCATGGCTAAAGAAGCGAGGTAACGAAGGGCGACTTGAAAACTCGCCACTAATCACCTTGGTGGAACTAAAACTGAGAGGTAAAGTTATATGCAAATGGGTTTAAACCCTAGTAGTAGTACTTTTATTATTTTTAAACCTAGCGTATCTTATATCTCGGTTTATCTTGAAAATCGAGGGGTAAGATTATTTCTTTCTTTTTTTAATTATTACATTGTTTACCCAGAATATTTCATTGTTTACATAGAATATTAAAATAAAAATCAAATTCCCTAGAGATCTAGATAAAAATCAAATTTCCTGAAGGTTTAGATTTTAGATCTTCAAATTATTGAATCTTGGGAAAGATCAAATGTTGGGTGCAAGATTATTCTCTTGGATCTTGCATGCATTTGTTTTTAAGAGAAAAAGGGTAAGATAATTAAAATCAATATTTAAATATATGACTTTCGGCTTAAATAAATATTTAAGAAAACAAATCTTGAATCCAGATAATTTTATGCTCTTGCAATCCATCATAGAGAACTTTTCCAAGCGTCTTTAGGTTTCAAGCGTTTCGTGTTTCATTTTGGTTAGAAATGTTAATATTCAGCATGCTTTTATAATGGATGTCTCTTAGGTTTCAAGCGCTTCGTGTTTCATTTTGGTTAGAAATGTTAATATTCAGCATGCTTTTATAATGGATGTCTCTTAGGTTTCACGCGGATCACTAATGGCAGATTCTTAAGTGTTGATAAATATTAAATGGACGACAAAGATTTGTTTAAGGGCGTTGAATATAACAAAACGCTTAACTATCCCCTCGGCCACGAAGAAAACTAAGGTGAATAAGCTTTTTTTTTAAATTACATTATTTACACATAATATTAAAAATACATTGTAAAATCTATTTCAAAATGAAAATTTTGATTTTCCATGTCTAGGTCCCGTGCAAGATGCTAGAGATCAATTTCCTAAAGAGAATTTTTATTTTCTGCACTTGTAATCCATCCCAGAGATATGTAATAGCAACACATGATCAAATAGACAGTGGTGAATATTTCCTCTCTTTGGGGCAGCTATATATAAGTTAGTCTTAGGTTTAAGTCATTTTAGCGAGTGTTTTTATAGTAAAATATGATTATTAAACACCTCAATTTTATTATAAAACCGAGGTTTTTTTATCTTCTTCTTTTAACTATCACCTTGGTGATGACAAAAACTGCGATGAACAATTCTTTTTTTTTTTTAAATTGCATTGTTTACACAAGATATTAAAATTAAATGTTTTAAATTCTGGTATCAGATATGTGATGTCGAAGGAGATGTTACGACACAAATATCTGAGAACTGGTCCACATAAAACAATGTAACAAAAGCAGTAAATGAAAAGAGAGATAACACAAGCAATTGTTAACCCAGTTCGGTGCAAACACACCTACGTCTGGGGGCTACTAAGCCAGGAAGGAAATTCACTAAATAGAATTAGTTTGAAGATTCTCAGCACACAACCTCTGGTTTGCAACCTTCTCACCTAATCTCTACCCCTGCAATTTCTACCTAAGACACTCTTAGATATGAGACCCTTCTCACTCCCCCTCAATCACACACACAGTGACAAATACAAAAATCACAAGAGATAGAAGACACACTTCAAAGACACATAATCATCCTTGCTTAAAAGCTTATAGATGATTAACAAACTACAACTCAACTAACAGTCCAACTCTAGTATTAGAACAATACAAGAGTGGCTCAAAAATCACAAAAGACAGAAACCCTAATCCTTAAAACAAAACGCACAATTCACACTATTCTCTCTGCTTAGCAAATAGGGTTAGCAGGTCTTTATAAAGAAACACGCAGCATGGGCTTGGGCCAAATCAAATCAATTTAATGCTTTAAATATCCCATGATTTTCTCCATAAAAGTAGAACAGAAGATCTCTAACAAATCGTAACAGAACTATTTATGGACTTAGAAAATCTCCTCCTTATTTTGCGCCATCAAAGAATCAAAAAAATATTCCAAACTAAGTAACAAACAACGCACAATAATTCTAAAACAGAAACATGTTCAGTTCTGGAATCACATGTTAAGACATCTGCTTTGACATCCATAAAACCTGCATGTATGTTTTACAGAACAGAGATGTTCTATTCACATGTTAAAGCATCATTCATAACATTTAACAGAGCAGTATGTTTGACCAAAATTGCTGCCAACACAGAACTTACAATGTTTACTGCAAATCTTTGCTCTTATTACTAAATATCTTCACTGATATCCATATTTAGTTGCATTCCCTTCTTTGTTCAAAAGTTAAGCTCTCTTCCTTGTTGGTTAAGCTCCATTCTTGGTGCAACTTGAAGCAAGAATGACTTTCTACACTTGCAACTGCACTTGCAATTCATCCCAGAGATATGTAGTAGCAACACATGATCAAATGGACGGTGGTGAATATTTCCTCTCTTTAGGGCAGCTACATATAAGTTAGTCTTAGGGTAAAGTCTATTTAGCGAGTGTTTTTATAGTAAAATATGATTATTAAAGACCTCGATTTTATTATAAAACCGAGGTTTTTTATCTTCTCCTTTTAACTATCACCTCGGTGATGACAAAAACCGTGATGAATAATTCTTTTTTTATAAACTACATTGTTTACACAAAATATTAAAATAAATTGTTTACAACAATCTTTGCTCTTATTGCTGAATATCTTCGTTGATATCCATATTTAGTTGCATTCCCTTCTTTGTATAAAGGTTAAGCTCCCTTCCTTGTTGGTTAAGCTCTATTCTTTGTGTACCTTGAAACAAGAATGATTTTCTGCACTTGCAATCTATCAAGTGAGTATTCTTCAAAGGTTGAGCTCCCTTCTTTAAATAGGGGTTATTCCAAAAATACAACAATGACAACATCAACACCATTATGTGAGATAGATTGCAAAGGAAGAAAAAATGTTTTGTTCAAGATAGAAGAACATTGAAGATTTTTTTCTGTCTTGCAATCCATCCCAAAGAATGATGCTTGCGAGTTTGGGAGGCTTCATATTAGTAAGGATTAGGATAAAATATGTTTAACGAGTGCTTTTATAGTAAAATCTTATTATTTTATGCCTCGGTTAAATAGAAAACTAAAGGGTTAGAATATTTTAGGCTTAAATAATGTTTTTGTCCCTGCTAAAAAATTTAAATTTTGGTCCCAAGAGGACTTGAACCCATGACCTTTGCTTCCAGCACATGGTTCTTAGCCACTAGACCATTCAACTCACTTGTGTTTTTACTTGCAACAAATTTATATATTACATAAATCCTTTTTTTTTTTTGCTTTGCGCACTCTGGTTCCCAGGGGAAAGGGGCCCTAGTAATCCAGAGCTCGTGCCGAGAGGTACTGACACTGGCCAAGTATTGTTCCTACCAGGAATCGAACTCGGTATTCTCCGAACCTTCGTCCCTTAGCAGGAGCTCGTTTACCACTCGAACCCAAGTACTTGATTTCATAAATCCAATATTTACTATTTAATACTTATATTTGAAATACTGCACTTCTTTAATACAATTAGTATAAATTATTTTATACTGATAATATAAATTATTTTATAGAGTTTAATATTTAATACTTATTAATATAAATAAAAATTATTTAATATAAATATTTATATATACTGTTAGTATAAATTATTTAATAAAATTAGGATAATTATTTTATTAATTAGTAAAATAATTAGTCTTTAAACTAGTAAAATAATTGAAATAGTAAAATTATTAAACCAAATAATACTGTAAATATTTCAATAACTAATAATGTTGTAGTTGAAATTATTTAATAATACTGTAATTAAAATTATTTAACAAACTAATTAAATAATATTTCACTAAAATTAATATTTCATATTCTATTTTAATATTTCGCCAAAGTAGTTAAAATTATAATGCATATGTTTCACTAATTAATATTTCAACTATTTTAGTATTTAAATATTAATAAATAAAAACTACTTATTAATATTGTAATTATTTACAATATATTAACATAAATGCAATATTATTTAATAAATATTTAATAATACTTTATTATTAATTAATCAATATAAACTAAATATTAGTAAATTATACTTTATTATTAATCAATTTAAACTAAATATTAAATCATTATTATAAGTATTATTAGTTTAGACTAATAATTTAAATATTAAATAGTTTAATTAGTATTTTTAATAGTTTAATTCACTAAATAATCACAGTAAATTTATTTAGTTTAATTTATTAAACAATTAGAGTATTAATTCATTATAGTAAATTATTAATAATAGTTTAATTTATTAAATAATTATAATATTAATTACAGTAAATTAAATAAATGAGATATTAAATAATTATGATTATTAATATTAAAATTATTTAGTTATTTAAATAATAAATAATTATTAGTTACAATAATAAATAATAAATAATTACGATAATAAATAATAAATAATTATTAGTAAATAATATTGTATTATTAGTTAATAGTAAATAATTACGATACTAAATAATAAATAATTATGATAATTAATAATTGAAATATTAAATATTTGGAATATTAAATTAATGAAATATTTAATAAACTAATTATTTAATAAATTAAAGAATTCTTGCAAAAAAAATAAATAATTGAAATATTAATAATTGAATTATTAAATAGTTGAAATAATATTAGTATATTATTACATACATTACAGATATAAACAAAAAGAAGTAAATGGCTTAGTGGAAATTCCTACTTGTTGAAAACAAAAGGTCTTGGGTTCAATACTACATAGGGCCATCTTTTGAAAGATTTTGCATTTTTCATTTAACACTCAATAAACAAAACAACTTATGTGGAATTATTGGAGATTAAATAAATGAAAAATGATAAAAAAAATTGCCACGTCAGCGACGTTAGCCACATCATCATTTTTATAACGGAAGTTTAACGTCAGAGACTAATCAAAAAAAGAAATCAAATGTTAAGGACTTGGACCGAAAGAAAAAAAAAGATTCAGGGATCAAAACCAAAAACTCGCCAACTTACAGGGACGAAAACATTATTTAAGCCAATATTTTATTTACACTTATAAATAAATAAAATCATAAACTGCGATAGCTAGGAATCAAAACTTGTACTGAGTTGTTTTTTCACTTCGTTGTTATGAAAAACCAAGGAAATTTATGGTTTTTTTTAAATAATAAAAAATAGCGCACCTTGGCTTTATACCCCAGTTTTCTATTATTCGAGGTGAAAGCTTTGTCATGCAAAGCGTTATTTAGTGATTATATGATTTGTTGGACAAGTGTAAAGATTAAATCAAATTTAAATGTGATTTAAATTTGAATTTGAATTAAACTAAATCATATATTTCTATTGGAGATATTTATGACACCAATCTTATCCAACAGATTATACAAATATTCTAGAGGAAATTAAATAAAAAAATCCAAGGAGAAAATCCCAGAATACTTTTTCTATATAAGGAGCTAAAAACCTACATTAGAAAGAAAGAAATATTTGTTGAAGATCACAAGAGTGCTAGTTTGTCTCAGTTGAGTTGTAATATTCAACATTGTTAATGAGTTGCAAACACCAATCACGGGTTATGTGATTGAGAAGAAAGTGAGTAGGTTCTCATTTTTAGGGGGAGTCCCTAAATAGAAAGTCATTGGGTGGTGTTATGAAGAGGCTTTGAACAACATGAGCTTGTTGTTGCTTGTAAGACTAAGTGTAATAAACTACTAATAGTGAATTTCCTTTCTTAGGTAGAGTGCCCTCCAGATGTAGGTGTTGTTTCCATCGATCTGGGTTACCAATTATCATGTTCTTTATTACTTTTCTTCTCCATCATCTTATACAATTGAATATGTGTTAATTATGGTGATTCTAGTTTGATTTGTCGAACTAGTTGTCTAGGACATTACGTTTGACATTTGTCCCCTGATGAACAGAATTTTCAATTGGCATTAGAGAATGTACCATAACATGTTGGATGATCTCTAATGGAGATATTATTCTGTTCAAGATGGAGAATTTCAATGAAGGAGGAGTTGTTTATCAAACAAAGATTTATCATGGTTCTAAGAATCCTCCTAAGATTGTCGACAATGATGAAGATTGTGATGTTCAAGCAGAATGTAATTCTGAATAATATCTCAGGCTCAATAAGAGATTTAGTAAAATCTCAAGAAGACTTGACAAGACATTTGGAAACAATGTCACTATCAATGTCAAGAAAATTAACATAAAAAGAAGGATGGTGAAAGGAAAAACCTTAACTATTCCTACAGGTGGAAGGGATCCAATGTCTTAATTACCAAGACTTTGGTCATATTCAAGATGAATGCTCAAGTGTTCCAATGGAAAAAAATAAGAATATACAATGTCACAAATAATGAATAAGGTGAAGACGATAAGGGAAACAATGGTGGTTCTATCAAATATATGCAATAAACTTCAAAGAAAATATGTTTTGCTCCTATTTAGAAATCAGAATGCAGAATGTCAGGTAACATGTTTTAGCACCGAGTCAAACAGGAGTACCTGGTTATTAAGTATGTCTCCTCCATTCTTTTTTACTATTGTAAATTGTATGGTAGTCAACCACACCATCAATTTTTGTATCCTCAGTGGAATGAGAAGTTTCAAAGGCAATAACAACAAGTTTGGCTTGCCAAGCCTAATATTTGTTGCTTGGTTCTCCCACAAGGAGTTCTATTGTGAAAATTGGGTTCTTAGCTTCATTAAACAGATGATTTGAGAAAGATAATTTCCTTCTCCTTGTGATAGTCATAAGAGAAATAAGTTTTTAAAGAAAAATATGGTGGCTACCACTGCAGAGCAGATTGTTGAAGACCATGGTTCAAGCATCAAAAAGCTTGAAAGTTGTTATCACATGTATACTTGATCATGAAGGCTGGATCAGATCCTGTAGAAGTGGGCCACCAAGTACGTCTGAGATGCTGGGCGTATGGAGAGGAGGAGGGGGTGTACCTGCAAGGTACTCCGACGCTCAAGTAAGAAAGGGTCAGAGAAAAGGGGCAAGTACAAAGTATTAGTTCGTAGGGTGAATATTTGATATCTGACCCTCTCAAGTGAGAGGGTTTATATAGAGCCCCCAGCACGTGGCCAACGGTCCTATTTTTGGGGCGAAATAACCGTTTTCCCGAAGAATAGGTAACTTCCCAAACTAGCCGTTATGTCGGGAAGGGTGCCCAAAACTAGCCGTTATGTCGGGCATAAGCGTAGTTTCGGGCACATGCCCTCATCTGTTTGGGGAGTAGAGAAGCCGTGCGTAACGGGCAGCATTTCCGGGGAGGAGCGATGCAGTCCCTGCCCGATTGGAGGGGCAGAAAGGGACCTTTTGCCTGTTTGTGGATTGGACTTAGGCAATTGGGCCGTTCTGGAGCAGAAGTGGATTGGGCCATGGCTGGGCATTGGTCCAGTCCAGAACAATATGGATCTCAATGTTGAAAAAGTAAATAGTTATAAAGTTTGCAATCTTGAGAAGCAATACAATATGTCTTACCAGATGGTTCAACATCTGTCTCATACTTCTGATTTACAACATATGGGAAATATGAAACTCAAGCAAGGGTTTGTCATTGAAGAAAAGGTTGATGGTCAAGCTAGAGGTACTCCCAACATTGAACAACCATTAGTGGTTCAAAAGAAAGAGTTGAAGAAGAATAGGAATTATGGAATTCCTTCTCATATGTCTGGTGTAACGCCCATTTATTTTAAATTATTTTTTGTAATTTAATTTTGTGAAGTTGTGTGCATAGATGTGACTATGTGTGTTTTGTTGTGTTTGGGGCACCCTGCAGTAGGGGGTAGTGATCTTAATGTTAATGACCTCGAGGGTGAGGGGTGTGTAGCTAATTTTGTAGAATTTGTGGTGTGGTGAGAATGATTAATAAGTAATACTAATAATTTAAATTATTATGAGATAATGTTGGTATTACTCTAGTTATAAAATAATTGGTAATAATAATTATTATAATAAAATAAGAATACTAAGGTGAAAATAAGAAGGTAGGGCATAATTGGCAATTGAGAGAATTTTGAGGGTAAAATAGAGAGTTAGAGGAATAAGTAAGGGCATAAGAGGTAAATCATAGTTGAGGGAGTTATAAGGGAATTGGAAGAGAGATTGGAATCAGTTTTTCTGATCGTACATGTTTGGAACTGAAGGTGAGGAAGGCTAGGGCTAGAGGAGAAGAAGAGGAACCACCATCTGCAAAAGTTTAGAAAGCTTGATTTCAAGGTAAGGGTGGGGTTCTGATTCTATAAGGGTTAACATGTTGAACGGTGGGTAGAAGTTAGATTTTGTCTTATGGGTGGAATGTTGTTCTATGCGGTGATTACTATGAATACTTGATCAATGATGAAATTGTAATTTGATCGTGTGATAAATAATGTTTTCTAACTGATATGTGATGAGTTCTGTACATGTATGTGTGTAGAAATTTTGTTTTGGAAATTGTTGAAAATTCCTACATTTTTTAGTTTTGGAGTTTCGAGTCGGAAGAATGAAATTATGATGAATTGTTGTTAATCCATGAGTAAAACATAGCATAATTAAGGTTTAGGATGTTATTTTGGTATAAAATCGGGTCTATGGTGATAGGGGTTAGTGGTATAGGCTTTGGTGTGAAAATCTGGGGTGAAAGTGCTTTTAAAAAAAAGTGATTTTTGGGGTTCGAAACAGTATGAGTCGACCGCTAGAACCCCTGGGTCGACTCATAGCCACCCGAATGCAAAATTGCAGAAATTTTAACAGTATGCGCCGACTCATAGGTTTTGATTCGACCTAAGTACTCTGTACATCGACCTCTGAGTCGACTCATAGGCAGGAAAATGCCAGAAACGGTTTCGATCATAGCTTTTTAATCGTTAATCCAAATGACAAACCGTTTAAAGCGTTGGAAAGCTAATAAGTAGAAATTTAACATGTTATATTTATATGAATCATTTTCCTAATATTTTTATGTCTAATATCTTGAATAATGTGATTGTTTCTTGTTGTGTACCTTAAGAAGTCGTGGTGTAAGTGACGAACCTTGAGTGTTGTTGCATAGATGTTAATGATGTTGTTGTGATGTTAATGATAGTAATATGAAGATGTTTTGATGATGATGTTGTTGTGATGTTTTGATGATGATGTTGTTGTGATGTTTGATGATGTTGTTGTGATGTTAATGATGGTAATATGAAGATGCTTTAATGATGTCGTTGGTGTAATATGAGTATGTTTAATAATGTTGTTATGAATGTATAATAAATACATGTATATGTCCATATTGTTTGAAATATAATTTGATGCTTCTTGGCTAATTTGGGCGGTGTACAATAACCATGGTGGTGGGTTATTGTGCACGATGATATTATCGTTGTTGTATGCATAAATAGCCGCATTGCATACATTTGTGAACATTAGTAGTGACATTTTATTGTTTGACGTTGAAATTCTGGTTATACAGATACTCTAATGTCCCATCTCAATGTTAAGACATTGATTACTGCATCTATAATAAACAAGGTTGAATACACAATTATTGTTATGAAGTGCAGCAGCACAGTCACAAAAGATGTCGAGACATCCTGTATCTCAGTCAAGAACACATACAAAAAAACTGTAAAGTGCGGAATGTAAAATTAACACAAGATATGTTGGCCTAGTTCGGTGCAATTCACCTACTCTGGGGGATACCAATCCAGGATGAAGACTCCACTATATCGTAGTATTATCATAAAGCTAAACTCCCCCATTTACAACTTTATCTCCTAATCACTACCCCAATGGAAATCTTTACCAAAGCTAAACTCTAGTCGTTTACAACTCTGATATGAGAGATCTACTCACATCCTCCATCACAACCTGCGTTCTCTCTGTCTTCTGCCATCACAGAACCTGTCATGGTTTTCTTGACCAAGAAGTTATCTTGGACTTGCTTCAAAGTTTCGTCCAAGAACAATACAACAACCATTACCTAAAGGCTTTTGGTTGTGTACCTACACCTATGCAGTCCTCTCTGCATCCCATACTAGAGAAGGGAACTACAACCCTAAGAGACAACGACTCTCAAAACCTAAACCCTTATTTTACAAAAGAGAACTAGGTTACAATTGTTGCATTGACGGCTTGTTGTTGTTGTGTGTGCTACCTATTTTAGGTCTAGCAAGTCCTTATTTATAGACTCTTGCAGTATGGGCTTGGACTCTTTAATCAGATCCAATCTTCACATTTTAATTCAGCTGCAAGATCTTCTCCAAAAAATAGGAACAAATCTCCAAATAGTTTCCTAAAAAGTCTCCAAGATCCTTTTTATGAAATCCAATCAAATCTGCACTTTGTTCCTAATAAATCTCCTTGGCCTGCGTATAATGATGAGGTATATCCAAAAAGATCTCATCAAATCAAATCAAATCCGTCAAGAGATATACAATAGCAGCACCTGCTGTATCAGACAAAGATGTTGTGTCATCTCCTTCGACATCTTGATTAACCATCACATGAAAGCAAAACAGCAACACCTACTGTACCACACAAAGATGTCATGACATCTGTCTGAAACACATAACAGCAGTACCTACTGTAACAGGTCAAGATGTCATGACATCTGTCATTACAGTAATGTTGTCTGATCAACCATGTCAGGACATCTTATCTAACATCTTGCTGTAAACTTGTTTTAGCCAAAATGTAGCCAATCAAAGACCTAACAATCTCCCCCTTTAGCAAATTTTGGCTAAAACAACCTTTGGATAACACAACCAGCTCCCCCTCAAGGAAACAACCAAGGAACACTACTACTACTTACTTCTCCCCCTTTTTAGCCATAATATGCCAAACTAAGCAATTATGCATTTAAGGGCAAACAAGCAAGTCAATAGCAGAACACATCCAACTCAGAAGCTTGTACAATCTGACAGGTTACAGTACTCCCCCTGTCATAGATAACCAGTGCTCCATTGCAAGAAGAACACCCAAAATGAATGGAAAACATAAGACGCATCTTCATGTCTTCAAGAGCGCACTCTCTGTTCAACACACATGCTGAACACATTCACCTACTGCTAGACCTTCAAGCAACCCATGTACCATACCAGTACAAAATCAGAGAGAATTTCTCCTTCTATCTCTCTCAACTGATTCTTCTTCATCAATAACCACCCCAAAACCACTACATGATATCCTATCACAGCTTCATGATCATATAGTGAGAGTACCAGGAACGCATCCTTGTACCATAACTAGCAAACTCTTGGATTAAGACCAAAGCTCCATTGATCCCTCTCGTCCAGAAACTATCCATACACCACACGAATTCCTCCTGAATTATCATGTATAGATCTCCTTGTTCCCTGAGATACAACCCAATTGAATCTGAATGCTTCACATTCCTCAAAGAGACGCACATGGCCCCTTAGTTTTCTAGCTCACCCATATGTTCTTCACACTTGAAGGACATCAAACACATGCTCCAGAAATTTTCATCCCATTTGCTCCACAAGCACCAAACTGATCCACTTCTAGCATGTCGCATTCACATCAGGCTTCCAAGACAATCCTTTACCCATCATTCTCCCGTATAACAAGATAAATACCTCTTAGATAAGATGTGAACTCAGAATCCTAACCCCAAAAATGTTCTAACATCTGTTAGGACATTCTTCACACATCACAGACACCACACACCCTGGTTCTTAATATGCTCCACCACTGGACTTACTATAGCATAGTAATCCAAAAGCTGAAAATCTTCAAAGATCCCTACTCCACAATCCTGATCAATAAGAAATCCAGAAAGAGAGAAATAAACTCTCATCCACCTTTAAGAAGAATAATCTCCTTGAGTCTTCAACTCATCACCCTTCCGCCCAAGAGTAACTTGTTCCAAGACAATCCTCAAGTCTAACCAGCTGCCACACTCTGATTATCTTGATTCTTCGAATCCACTTCTGAGATCAACCAAATGCCACAGTTTGATCACCTCCTCCATGAATCCTTATGTGAACCCAATCAATTGTCACAGTTTGATTGTTTCACTCTTTTATCAGAACTTCTCACAAGGATATCCTGATCTACCAATGAAACTTGATCTTCAAGTTACACGTTCCATTTGCTCAATAGCAAACACACTTATACTCCCTAAGCCATGGACATGTAACATCTTCTCCTTCCTGCAGCTCCCGCAAACTGCCATGAGAAATATTTTTTTTTAAGCATCCTATTGTTCATTCCTGTAGATCACCTAATCTTAAGTTGATGTGCTACTTCACCAACTGAGATTCTGATGTTGAACTAGTTGTCAGAACATTCTGATACGACATCTAGTTGTTGAATTCAGCTCCTTCTTCTGCCACTTGAAAGAACTTCCTCCCTTAACAGAACAAGAGTTCCATGCTCTCATAGACTTGATTTACTAACCAAGTTTGAGTAGACAACCTCTATTCTGTTGATTTACAGTTATTACAAACAAGCTCACACCTTGATGAATACCTGCCAGTGCTTCTCCAAAGACTTCAAACCTGCCAATGTCTGAATCTTCAGAAGGAATAGTCAGGGACTATACCTCATAGATTTACCAAGGAATGCCACCTTCCCTTGAGTAAAGCCGTCTTCATGAAGTTGCTGATATTGCCACCTATCTGAACTCCATGATGAGCATTCAAGAATGCCACAAGGTACCTGGACTAGAAATAAACCAATCCAAGTAGTCATCAAGATTATGATGTCTTCATAGTCTTCATCTCCATCTTCAATAGCATCACCGTCTGGACAAGTTATTCACAGAACTTTCCAGGAAAAGATGCTAAGCCAATAATCCCAGGTCAACACCTATGAGACTTCTGAGCAAATGTAGAACCCCTCCCATGATTCTGCAAGCCTCTAATGAAAAGATGTTAGAACATCTGACAGAACATCCTCAATCTTGAATCACAAGGATAATCAATCTGCACAATAGCAATCGATCTTAAATCCTTGTAGTTTAACCCTTATCCGATTCCAGCATCTTCTAAATATCACCAAGATATTCCTCTTCATGCTGTCTTCTTCTGTTTGTGCAAGTTGTTGAGATATCAAGATTGCCCCCTTGACTCAAGCTCTTAAGATTCTCTCTGAACGAATCCTCATTACCTCAACTGTGTGAACTCATCCTTAGGGTTGAGAAGTATGCGTTCTTCCTTGCACGTTTTTATGGATGGTGAAAATAAATCACCTCCACGGTCTTCACTCCAATGCTTCCTAGGAAGCACCTCCTAGTCTGAAGAATAACTAGAAGACTCCATAACATGACTGAGTTTCCTTGATTGGACTTGATCATCATATCAAGTGTCTTCAACAACTTAGCCAACAAGAAATCATCAAACCCCTAGAGCATGAGTTTGATAATTCATCTTACCCCTTCTCTTCAGTCTGACTTCAGCATACATGATGACGCTACTCAACCATGTACCAAGTCACATAAGACTCAACCATCACAATAACATCCCTCTGCTCCCGACTTTGGAATGCTATGTGTCTTCAAATCGGCTGACATCTACAAGAACAGAACTAGGTAAGGACATCTACAATCTTCCTTCAATCATAACTCCAGAATCCCATACTTCTATAGCACTTCAATCAGAACCATATGCAGCGGAATCACTAAAGAACAACTTCAACTTGCTCTAGACAAGATGTCAAGACATCTTTCAGGACACCAACCAAGAGAACTAGCCACTCCTCATGTTTGTTGTTACAGAACCCTTCAGACAATAAAGAACCAGAACACCCCTCTTCAATTATCAGACGATTGAACTGCTTCTTCCAACTCTTCCTTGTTTAATCACTAGAAAGTACTCCATGGATCTCATCCAGAAACAGACTAGTATGCCTGCTCTAATACCAGTTGAAATTCTGGTTATACAGATACTCTAATGTCCCATCTCAATGTTAAGACATTGATTACTGCATCTATAATAAACAAGGTTGAATACACAGCTGTTGTTATGAAGTGCAGCAGCACAGTCACAAAAGATGTCGAGACATCCTGTTGTGACATCTCAGTCAAGAACACATACAACAAAACTGTAAAGTGCAGAATGTAAAATTAACACAAGATATGTTGACCCAGTTCGGTGCAATTCACCTACTCTGGGGGATACCTATCTAGGATGAAGACTCCACTATACCGTAGTATTATCATAAAGCTAAAATCCCCCATTTACAACTTTATCTCCTAATCACTACCCCATTGGAAATCTTTACCAAAGCTAAACTCTAGTCGTTTACAACTCTGATATGAGAGACCTACTCACATCCTTCATCACAACCTGCGTTGTCTCTGTCTTCTGCCATCACAGAACCTGTCACGGTTTTCTTGACCAAGAATTTATCTTGGACTTGCTTCAAAGCTTCATCCAAGAACAATACAACAACCATTACCTAAAGGCTTCTGGTTGTGTACCTGCACCTATGTCGTCCTCTCTGCATCCCATACTAGAGAGGGGTGTAACGCCCCGGTTTTGTCTTATTTATTTAATTGAGTCGATTTAATTATTTTTGTTTTATATTATTTTATTCTTGACTTTTATTTGACAATATATTATTTTTCATCGCTGTTTAAGTTTTATCGCGTTTTGAGAGCGTTTGCGAGATATTTGAGCTGAGGGGTAAAATAGTCTTTTAGGGGTTTAGATATTTTATATAAATAGAGATTATAGAGAAATAGAGAAAAAGGAAAGAAAAAGGAAAGAAAGAGAACCGAAGGAAAGGAAGAGGAGAGAAAAGAGGAGAAGAGGAAAATTGACATAACTCCGTTTCGAGCGCGATTAATCGGGTAAGGGTGAGAAGTTTCAATTATATCTGGCTTGTGTATGTATATGTGTTGTTTATTGTAATTATTTTGGTTGTTTCGCGACTTTTTGTATCGATTGAAATTAGGAGCGATTGATAGAAATCGATGTTTTCACGGATGAAATTCGATATAAACTGCGTAGAATACTTGTTGTTAGGTTTGGATCATGTTTTGGTTGTTATAGCATGAATTGGAAGTGTTTGGGTGGGAGAATGATGAATTTGGACCCAAATGACCTATGTTAGCACTGCTGGGTTTTTCTGGTTTCGCAGGTTCGCACTGCGAATGGCCAGCGAAGGGGAAAGCGAACGTTCGCGTGAGGTTCGCACTGCGAACGTTGTGTTGTTTTTCTTTCTGCCATGGTTCGCTGGGGGATTCGCACTGCGAAGGGGACAGCGAAGGTTCGCTGGGAGTTCGCACTGCGAAACTGTAGGCTATTTTCCTTTCTACCATGGTTCGCTGGGGGTATTCGCACTGCGAATGAGGGGGCGAAGGACTCGCTAAGAGCTTCTCATTGCGAACATGACAGCTTTTCTAAATTGTTTTCTTTATAACTGTTGGGTCGTAAGTCGGTTTGAGGCGCGGTTTGATGCGTTGGAGAGCTAATGGAATGTTCTTCCTTATAATAATGGTTTTGGGAGTAGTGGCCGATTTAATTGTGCCAGGAATTGGAATAGTGTCGTTTTGTCAGCTTTTACCGTCGTAATTGTATGTGATTGACGTGTTATCATGTGACATGCTTTTAATATGTATCGTATAGCTTGTGTGCTGTTATATGATGTGAATATATATGATGAGTGTTGGTGATGATGGTTTGTGGTCTTATGGAGAAATAAATGTGTTGTTTTGGGTTTGATTTCAATGTATGATAATGATGTTGTTGTGTGGTGAAATACATTGTATGATTGCTGTGGTTGATGGTGAGTGATTCTTGATGTGAATTGATATGAATGTATATGATAAAATGCTAATTGTTGTGGTTTGTGGTTTATGATGAAATGCATTGTGTATGTGAAATTCAATGTGTGTTATTTGGTGGCCTTGTGGCAAGTAAATGCATTGTTTGAATTGATTTCCAATGCATGAATAATGATGATGAGATAATTCATATTGTTGAATTGTGAATGTATGGAATTGATGAGTTGAAATATATGCATGATTATGGATGTGTATATGTGTGCATTTGAATGTCATGAGTCATTGTATGCCAAGCATATTGATATTCATTCTTGTGATGTCGTGTGCCCTAGTGGGTGTGAGCGACGAATCGATTCCAGAGGGGATCCGCTATAACATCGTGTGCCTTAAAAAAATAAGAGGACCTAAAGCGATGATTATAGACGATTGTGTGCCTTATACAAAGAGGACCTAAAGCGATCGGACCGTGTGCCTTATACAAAGAGGACCTAAAACGATCCATAAACGTCGTGTGCCTTAAAAAAATAAGAGGACCTAAAGCGACGGGGAACATCGTTTTCCCGACGGGGTGTTACATGAGTAATCCTAAGTAACAAGCGATGATTCCAATAGTTCCTGAGTGAACTAGTGTTGAGATGATGGATGGATGGTACCGCATATGCATTGCATAGAGTCGTTGTGTCGGTCTTTGTGCATTTGCATAAATCATGAATGGATTGATTATGTGTGAGAATCATGAATGGATTGATTATGTGTGAGAATCATGAATGGATTGATTATGTGTGAGAATCATGAATGGATTAATTATGTGTGAGAATCATGAATGGATTGATTATGTGTGGGAATTGTGAATTGATTGACTATGTGTTGAGATTTATGATTGGATTGGTGAATTGATGTGCATATGTGATAAATGCATTGGTTATGGATGATATGTGTTATGTATAAACATGTGTTATGTGATGTGGTGGTGTGTTTCTATATGTTATGACTTGGTATGCCTTATGTGCAACTATGTGAGTATCTTGGATAGTTGATATATGCTATGTTGTTGGATTAATAGATATATGTTGCGTATATGTGGCATGTTATATGTACTAGCATGTGATGTTTGTGGTGAGAATAACTATGCATGTGAATTTTTATGTGTTGCATATTATTATGCAATCTTGATTTAGTTGTTATTTCTCACCCTTCTGCTGTGGTTTGTTGCTCTATGAGGCAATTGCAGATTTGTAGTCTTGAAGGCTTTTGTGAAGATTAGCCCTCCGTTCTTTTGTCGGTCTTGGTGTCTGCTCTGATACGTAGCACGGGAGTCGGGGAATGATTATGTTATATATGTATACCTTTGTTAGATTTATTTTGTATTACCTTTGTATGTATATTTTGATGTTATAAAATAATTTATTTTGTAAAACAAGTCAGTTATGGATCTTTCCGCTTTATTCCATAATTGAACTTTTCTTTTATACGGAAAAAGTTTCTCTTTGATGTTATCCCAGTTCGTGTTATGTATCAAATAATTGAGCAGGGTTTGTGTTTTCTTTCTTTAAAATGTGGCATCCTTGTTTCTATCGGAAAAATAAATTTTTATTTACTCTGATTTAATTATGTATTATTTATTCGCGATGGGAAAAAGGGTGTTACATTAGTGGTATCAGAGCAGGTCGGTCTGTTCGGCCAAGTTGTTGAGTCAGTTGGCGTGACAGTTGAATACTGTCATTGTTGTTTGTCCCTTAGTACGTGATATGTGTGTGAAACACTGTCAGTGCTTTCTAGTTTTCTAATCCTTTGTCTTCAGGTGTGAGAATGAGAAGAGTGGGGGAGAAGCTGGTACTTCTCCAAGTTGCTTCAGGTGTGGAGTGTTGGCTTAGTGTGCCGTTGATTGCAAGATTGTAAGTGTCGTTTGGACAGTGTTGTGCCCGGTTCTGGAGGGGATGCGGAGGTAAGGTTTATGTTGACTAAAGATTGGTGCCTTAGGTAGTTTTGTGGACAGGATGCAAGAAATGCTATTATAGTTTGGTAAAGATGGTTTATGCCCCATCATGATTGTCGGCTGTCTATTGACAAATTGAGGAACTGATCACCCTTAATCTCTTGTTGATAGTAGACGGGAATTGTGTTGGATGGAATAGACGTGTCTTTCCGGCTTTGATAGTGTGTGAAATGAATTGCTTGGAATTAAGAAAATGATTACGGATTGTTTTGATGAGTCGATGAAGATTCTAATATTGGAAGATAAGGCGGATTCGAGGTTTTTGGTAGGATGGTTCAGTTGGGAAGTCGTTGAGAGAAAACGATTGGGTATCGTTAATGGTTGTTCTCAGAGAGTAGAGTGTGAACTCAAATTGGACGAAGGTGAGGATTTGAGGTTTGGATCTTCTACGTAAGTAGAAGAACTTTTAGGAAGTGAAACTCAGATGTTTGTTATGTTTGTGATGACAGTTTTCTAGAAATTGGCAGAAAGGCCACAGTGAAGGGCTGCCAGTTGTGCGTGATTTCCAGATGTGTTTCCGGATGGAATATTGGATGTTAGCATTAGAATTACTCAGATTGAAAAAGCGGTTGGAAGATTTACTGGAAAAGGGATTTGTGAGACCAAGTGTGTCATCTTAGAGAGCTCCAGTATTGTTAGTAACAAAAAGGATGGATGAATGAACGGAATAACAAGCATGATATGTATAATGGTATTGAGACTATGGGAAGAAAGACTTAGAGTTCTGGTGAGGTTTAGAGTCTTTGGAGTTTTAAGGCATTAATGGAAATTGTGAGGAAACCCTTGTGGGTGGATGTAACATTGCGTTTGAGAGTTCTTTTTGTTTGGTTGTTGCTACATGTTGGGATTTATGGAGTTTGGACTGTCAAGAGAAGAAATTGTGTATGGATTACTAACAGTTGAATAAGGTAACGATTGAGAACAAGTGTCCACTTTCAGGAATAGATGACTGGAATGATTTGGTTGAGTTTGAGTGAAATTACAATTGTTTGGAATGTTTGATAAGAATGACGAATTGTGTGAGTTGAGGCTTTGATCGATTTAATGTGACTGGTTAGGTTTGTTATCCTCGGAATAGGTTGTTATTTACTCGGTTAAGCTTGTATGTGAGTAACCAGTTACCCAGTAGAAAGTTTTGCAAAAGCTTTAAGAATTTATATCTTTTGGAATTTGGTTGGGCATTACAATGCACGGTGATGTTGTTTGGTGTTAGTAATGCGTCTGTAATGTTTGTGGAGTATATGAAACGTATCTTCTATATGTATTTGGATAAGTTCGTAGTGTTTTTGATTAAGGATATTCGGATCTGTTATAAACTCAGAGGAAGAACAGGTAGATTGTTTGAGATTTGAATTGCAAGTGTTGGAAAGAGACGAAGTTTTATGCTAAGTTATTCAAGTGAGAATTTTGGTTGAAAAAGGGTAGTCTTCTTGGATATGTTATTTCGGAAGATAGTATTGGGATGGATCCATCGGAAGTAGATGCAGTTCTACCTTGAGAGGCTCCGAAGTTGGTTAAGGGATTGGAATCTTTTTGGACTTTTAGTTGGTTATTACCGGAGGTGGTGGAAGGCTTTTCCAAGTTAGCATTTTCGTTACTTCGATTGAATTGCAAAAGGTAGGTCGTTGTGAGTAAATTTTGGTGAGCTGAAGTGGAAGTTGTATACGGCTCCAGTTTTGATACTGCGTGATCCTGATAAACCGTTTGTGAGGTATTGGGATGCGTCTTTGATGGGTTTGGTCAGTGTGTTAATGCAAGAGGGTAAAGTCGTGGCTTATTCTTTACGACAATTGAGGATTCATAAAAGGGTCTACACTATTTTGGATTTAGAATTGGTTGCGGTTGTATTGTGTTGGAAAATTTGGAGGTATTATTTGTATGGTTCTAGGTTCGAAGTGGTTGGTAATCGCAAGAGTTTAGAGTACTTGTTTGGTCTGAAGGAATAGAGTATGAGACAACGAGGACGGTTAGAATTCATGATGAGTTTTAACTTTGACTCGAATTATCCTGTTGGAAAAAGCTAAGGTTGTGCCTGATGAGTTAAGCCGAAAGTTTTTATGTAAGTGTGTTTTGATGGTCAGAGAATTAGAGTTGGTTGAGCAGTTTAGAGACTTGTGTCTGGTGTGTGAGATAACACAGTAGAGTATGAGGTTGGGTATATTAAAAGTGAATAGTGATTTTCGGCGAATATGAGAAAGAGTTAGACTTTGGACGTGAGATTGGTAGTTTTGATGGTTACGAGTAATCAGAGTGGCGCAGCGGAAGCGTGATGTGGCACATTTTGTATTTGCGTGTGGGACTTGTAAGAGTTCATAGGTGGAACATTGGAAACATGTTGGAATGATGAGACTATTGGATGTTCCGAATGGAAGTGTTAGGTGAAAGGTTTAAATATTATTCATGGGCTACTATGTAGATGGATGTTTTGGTTGTATGTTCGATTGAGGAATCGTAGCATTGTTGTACTAATGTTGTGTGACAAGGACGTTGTTATTGTGGTCATGAAGAGGTTGTTGGAACGTTGTTAAGTCGTGAGACTTAGGTTCTTGTTTCTGTTGTTGCCTCATTTCCATGGTGATGTTCGAGTGCGAGTGGGTAATTCCTTTATGGGGAATTAGAGGAGTGTTACCTACAGTGATGGTCACGATCTTGTTGTGTTTCGGTTCAAGAGTGAACATGTGTGTTTGTAACTTGGTTATTCTTTGAGTCGTGAGTTAGTCGTCAAGTGCATTGTATGGGCTTTGCATCTTGTCGTGGTAGTTGTCGTCGTTGTCGTGTCATTGTTGTGGTTGCTGTTAGCAAGGTGGTTTGTCAGTTTGTGTTATTCGTGGTGTGCTTTTGTTGGCATGTTAGTTTGTTGGGCGGATGCGAGAGTCGTGTTCGGAGTTGTTCGTCTCAGTATATTTTCGAGGACAAAAATGTCTAACTGGGGGAGAATTGTAACGCCCCGATTTTGTCTTATTTATTTAATTGAGTCGATTTAATTATTTTTGTTTTATATTATTTTATTCTTGACTTTTATTTGACAATATATTATTTTTCATCGTTGTTTATGTTTTATCGCGTTTTGAGAGCGTTTGCGAGATATTTGAGCTGAGGGGTAAAATAGTCTTTTAGGGGTTTAGATATTTTATATAAATAGAGATTAGAGAGAAATAGAGAAAAAGGAAAGAAAAAGGAAAGAAAGAAAAGGGAAGGAAAGGAAGAGGAGAGAAAAGAGGAGAAGAGGAAAATCGACATAACTCCGTTTCAAGCGCGATTAATCGGGTAAGGGTGAGAAGTTTCAATTATATCTGGTTTGTGTATGTATATGTGTTGTTTGTTGTAATTGTTTTGGTTGTTTCGCGACTTTTCGTATCGATTGAAATTAGGAGCGATTGATAGAAATCGATGTTTTCACGGATGAAATTCGATATAAACTGTGTAGAATACTTGTTGTTAGGTTTGGATCATGTTTTGGTTGTTATAGCGTGAATTAGAAGTGTTTGGGGTGGGAGAATGATGAATTTGGACCCAAATGACCTATGTTAGCGCTGCTGGGTTTTTCTGGTTTCGCAGGTTCACACTGCGAATGGCCAGCGAAGGGGAAAGCGAACGTTCGCGTGAGGTTCGCACTGCGAACGTTGTGTAATTTTTCTTTCTGCCACGGTTCGCTGGGGGATTCGCACTGCGAAGGGGACAGCGAAGGTTCGCTGGGAGTTCGCACTGCGAAACTGTAGGCTATTTTCCTTTCTGCCATGGTTCGCTGGGGGTATTCGCACTGCGAATGAGGGGGCGAAGGACTCGCTAGGAGCTTCGCATTACGAACATGACAGCTTTTCTAAATTGTTTTCTTTATAACTGTTGGGTCGTAAGTCGGTTTGAGGCGCGGTTTAATGCGTTGGAGAGCTAATGGAATGTTCTTCCTTATAATAATGGTTTTGGGAGTAGTGGCCGATTTAATTGTGTCGGGAATTGGAATAGTGTCATTTTGTCAGCTTTTACCGTCGTAATTGTATGTGATTGACGTGTTATCATGTGACATGCTTTTAATATGTATCGTATAGCTTGTGTGTTGTTATATGATGTGAATATATATGATGAGTGTTGGTGATGATGGTTTGTGGTCTTATGGAGAAATAAATGTGTTGTTTTGGGTTTGATTTCAATGTATGATAATGATGTTGTTGTGTGGTGAAATACATTGTATGATTGTTGTGGTTGATGGTGAGTGATTCTTGATGTGAATTGATATGAATGTATATGATAAAATGCTAATTGTTGTGGTTTGTGGTTTATGATAAAATGCATTGTGTATGTGAAATTCAATGTGTGTTATTTGGTGGCCTTATGGCAAGTAAATGCATTGTTTGAATAGATTTCCAAAGCATGAATAATGATGATGAGATAATTCATATTGTTGAATTGTGAATGTATGGAATTGATGAGTTGAAATATATGCATGATTATGGATGTGTATATGTATGCATTTGAATGTCATGAGTCATTGTATTCCAAGCATCATGATATGCATTCTTGTGATGTCGTGTGCCCTAGTGGGTGTGAGCGACGAATCGATTCCAGAGGGGATCTGCTATAACATCGTGTGCCTTAAAAAAATAAGAGGACCTAAAGCGATGATTATAGACGATCGTGTGCCTTATACAAAGAGGATCTAAAGCGATCGGATCATGTGCTTTATACAAAGAGGACCTAAAGCGATCCATAAACGTCGTGTGCCTTAAAAAAATAAGAGGACCTAAAGCGACGGGGAACATCGTTTGCCCGACGGGGTGTTACATGAGTAATCCTAAGTAACAAGCGATGATTCCAATAGTTCCTGAGTGAACTAGTGTTGAGATGATGGATGGATGGTACCTCATATGCATTGCATATAGCCGTTGTGTCGGTCTCTGTGCATTTGCATAAATCATGAATGGATTGATTATGTGTGAGAATCATGAATGGATTGATTATGTGTGAGAATCATGAATGGATTAATTATGTGTGAGAATCATGAATGGATTAATTATGTGTGAGAATCATGAATGAATTGATTATGTGTGGGAATTGTGAATTGATTGAGTATGTGTTGAGATTTATGATTGGATTGGTGAATTTATGTGCATATGTGATAAATGCATTGGTTATGGATGATATGTGTTATGTATAGACATGTGTTATGTGATGTGGTGGTGTGTTTCTATATGTTATGACTTGGTATGCCTTATGTTCAACTATGTGAGTATCTTGGATAGTTGATATATGCTATGTTGTTGGATTAATAGATATATGTTGCGTATATGTGGCATGTTATATGTACTAGCATGTGATGTTTGTGGTGAGAATAACTATGCATGTGAATTTTTATGTGTTGCATATTATTATGCAATCTTGATTTAGTTGTTATTTCTCACCCTTCTGTTGTGGTTTGTTGCTCTATGAGGCAATTGCAGATTTGTAGTCTTGAAGGCTTTTGTGAAGATTAGCCCTGCATTCTTTTGTCGGTCTTGGTGTCTGCTCTGATACGTAGCACGGGAGTCGGGGAACGATTATGTTATATATGTATACCTTTGTTAGATTTATTTTGTATTACCTTTGTATGTATATTTTGATGTTATAAAACAATTTATTTTGTAAAACAAGTCAGTTATGGATCTTTCCGCTTTATTCCATAATTGAACTTTCCTTTTATACGGAAAAAGTTTCTCTTTGATGTTATCCTAGTTCGTGTTATGTATCAAATAATTGAGCAGGGTTTGTGTTTTCTTTCTTTAAAATGTGGCATCCTTGTTTCTGTCAGAAAAATAAATTTTTATTTACTCTGATTTAATTATGTATTATTTATTCGCGATGGGAAAAGGGGTGTTACAAGGGGAACTACAACCCTAAGGGCCAACAACTCTCAAAACCTAAACCCTTATTTTACAAAAGAGAACTAGGTTACAATTGTTGCATCGATGGCTTGTTGTTGTGTGTGCTACCTATTTTAGGTCTAGCAAGTCCTTATTTATAGACTCTTGCAGTATGGGCTTGGACTCTTCAATCAAATCCAATCTTCACATTTTAATTCAGCTGCAAGATCTTCTCCACAAAAATAGGAACAAATCTCCAAATAGTTTCCTAAAAAGTCTCCAAGATCCTTTTTATGAAATCCAATCAAATCTGCACTTTGTTCCTAATAAATCTCCTTGGCCTGCGTATAATGATGAGGTATATCCAAAAAGATCTTATCAAATCAAATCAAATCCGTCAAGAGATATATAATAGCAGCACTTGCTGTATCAGACAAAGATGTCGTGACATCTCCTTCGACATCTTAATTAACCATCACATGACATCAAAACAGCAACACCTGTTGTACCAGACAAAGATGTCATGACACCTGTCTTCGACATTTGTCTGAAACACATAACAGCAGTACCTGCTGTAACAGATCAAGATGTCATGACATCTGTCATGACAGTAATGCTGTCTGATCAACCATGTCAGGACATCTTACCTAACATCTTGTTGTAAACTTGTTTTAGCCAAAATGTAGCCAATCAAAGACCTAACAGACGTGATTGAAGGTTATGTTATGATGTGGTGAGATATAAAGCATTATTTCTAATGTGATTATGTTGAGTTGTGGTGATTGCATAAATGATATATATGTGGCATGGAGTACATGTTATGCTTGTTGGCCAATTTGGGCGGTGTACAATAACCATGGTGGTTGGTTATTGTACACGATGGTGCTGGTGTTGTTGTATGCATAATTAGTTGCGTTGCATACATTTGTGGACAGGTGTTCCGTTGTTGGTGAGCCCAAAATCCCATTGTATGGATTGGGCCAGTAGCTGATTCGTAGGTGATGGATCAATGAGTGGTTCTGATCCTAGAAGGTGGGGATCTGAACGGTGAACCTGGGTGTTCACGAAATTTGGTACCACATGCATAAGCATTGAGTCGGGTGTGAGTCTCATTGCATTATATGTCATATATGCTGCTAAGTTTTTAAATACGTGGTGATGGGTGATTAATTGATTTGTATCATGTGATTTGTTGTTTGTTTGGTGAATAATTGGTGATGATATCGTTAGATGATTAATGTGAGATGTTAGTTGAATTGTTGTTGTGCTAACTTAATGCATGCTATTTAACATTCTTCCTTTATAATATCATGATATCTCACCCCTTCTTTTTGAATATTGCCTCCACATGGGCAATGTACAGATACTCTGCTGTAGGACTCCGGTGTGAGTTGAAGATGGAGTCTCTTTATCTTTTCTCTATATTTGGTGTCTGCTCTTATTGTAACACTGGGGAGTCGTGGAAACATTTTTATGAACTTTATTTGCTTTGGTAATGTGGACATCTCCCTTAATATGTTTAGCTGTTGTCTGTTGAATTACTTATTTCAAATTTGAATGATTTTATGACTCCGCTGCGAATAAAATAATGTTCAGGTTTTGTATATTGGCCGTAACATCCTAAGTTTCGTGTGTTTTTTTAATTACTCTGATGTTTTATTTAAGAATATTAAGGAGGTTTATTTAGGGTGTTACATCTGGAGCTTTGTTTAACCAAAAACGTGTTTGTGTGTTGGGTAAAACTAGAATTGGTGTTACTCTTAATGTCTTGAAGCCCAACCATAGGTTGTTTCACAAGAAATTTGTTCCATATATTGCTCTTTACATTTTTCAATAGAATGATAAGCCTATTCATGATATTAGAGGAATTGTTATTGAAGTCCCACTAACGTATAGGCCTATGAAAAATCATCATCTCACTCACATGTCTGTCGGTGAAAAACCCTAAGTATATAATATGGAGAATCAAGAAGTGCCAGACATTTTTTCCGACAAGTTGGCAGAGTCACAAAAGCTTAAGGAGAATAATGATCATATCCATGTTTCGTACCTCAAAAATAAAAAAGAATACGACATCGCAAAGCTCGTCGCATGCTTGCAGAATGGACTAACAGAGTCGGCGCCGAACTTTATTTATTCCCTAAAAAAGGAAAGGGGAAATATCGATAAAATCCCTAAAAGAATGACAATGATATGGTCATCGCAACCAAATCGGGTTTGGGAGTCGATTACGCAAGGGGAAGGTATTAACACCCCTCACATCCATTGTACTCAACAGGAACCGTTTAGTTAGTTATGCGCATTAGTGTTAACTTAAAAATGTTTAGCTTCGTGAGTTATTAAAAGGAAAGTGAATAGGACAAAAAGGTAAGTTTTTTATTATGGTTCCTGAAGAGACTTTGAATCTTGCTATACGTATCTTCGGGGTGGGATGAAAAACTTAAGGATACGTAGTTCTGGGGAGAAAATGTTTGTTTGTGAGTCAATTTTAGTGAAAGTTTTCATTATCGCAATCAAACGAAAAACATTACTTACCCAAAATAGTTAAAGGAGAGGGTGTTTGCATCACATTGAATGGATTTCTACATATGAACATTCATGGGAAAACGTCAGTTATTTCACTTGCACATATGTGGAAGAGGCATTTTTTTATCATCGTCTTGAAACGAAACATCTTTCGTTTAAAAATATTTTAAAGGTTAAGCCAAGAGGCAAAATGGTTTGGATGTGTTAGAAATGGTTGATGGAGAAAAAGTTTGGAAGTTTAAGTGATGGAAACTTGGTGTTGACCAAGTGTCTTTGAAAATGAAAGTTGGTGTTGACCAAGTGTTTTTATCGCTTGAAAAGGTTGATTTTATTCTTTTTGTCATTATTTTTTATTAGTTCATTTTATCTTGCTAATATAAATAAAAACAAGAAAATAAATAGAAATTACGAACAAGGGATAGGGGATACATTTGTCGATTAGGAAATAATAAAAATATAAACTAACCAAACAAAAATAAATAAAATATAAAACAAACACAAAAGATAAAAGATATAAATCATGAAAATTAAAAGATGAAATCCTTTTGGAATAAGTTCCCTTTGGTTTTTTTATAAAATTGGAAAGCAAATATTTTTATTATTTTTTATTTAAATTAAGTTTGAATGAAAAGAAGATTGATATTTGTTTTTTTTGTGTATATTTTTTTGGCTTTTTTCAATTTATTCTAAGCAAAATATATTTAGAAAACAAAAAGGAAAGAAAGAATAAAAAAAGAAACACTAGGCCTTGACAAAATGGGCAAAGCAGGCCACAACATGTTAGTCAATTAGTCAAAAGGTTGACTCTAGCCAACAGAGGTAGATCTAAACACGTGTATGGTAAGTGTGAACAAAGACCTAACATGAAGATACATGGTAAGACGGCGGGGACTCCTGTATAGGAGCCCCTGAGTTAACAGAAGGTATGCCAAATGATTGGCTGAGCACGAGCCACACGGGTCAGCCTAACTAGGAACGCATAAAAGGATGGAGCGGCGCCCAAATCCCTAATTTCCTCTTAGACTCTCTCTCTCTCTCTCTCTCTCTCTCTCTCTCTCTATACTAAAAGAAGTAAAAACAACTCCAACCTCTCTCTAAGATTCAACACCCCTTTTCTGAAAATTGAGGAATAACAACTCATGAACAAACTTGAGTGTTCTTGAGGAAAATCCCTAGACCACATCAAAATGAAACAATCCTCAAAAAACTTCACATAAACCCTACCCAAAAAAACCCTCAGAGTAAAAATATGCTAACTGAAATAAATAAAAAAAAACAAAAGAGAAAAGCTGGATCGAGCGAGTCTGAAAACTTAAACCTAACTTTAAAAATCCAACAAAACAGACACAAATTCAATCAACAAGTAAAGGGGAAAGGAAGAAAATCAACCAAACAACATTTATTCTACAAGAAAACACATGAAAAAAAAGCTTTAGGGGTACCGAAATAAGGAGGCCGATTTCTGACACACTAGTGAAGATTTCCGGCGTGGTGGTCCTTTGCTCTCAGGTACGATTTTCCACTTTTTTTTTTTTCTTACATGACTCTGATTCTACTCCTTCACCTCTTTTCATGTGTATGATCGATGTTGTTGATTTATTATGTTTGAGGTTTTAGCTCAACCAAATAGAGCTTCAGTGTGAAGCTCTTTTGGTTAGGAATATGAGCTCTATGTGAGGAGGTTTAGAATATGTTTTTTTTTGTTATCTGCAATGTGCTTTGTTGCTCGATAGATTAGTGGTTTTTTTCTCCTTTTTTCTATTTTGAGCTTAGTGACTTTTATAGTGAGAATTGGAGGGGGAATTGAGTATAAGATCAAAGAAAATTGTACTATGCTGATGAGTTGTTAGTAATGGGAGTGGAGTAGTGGAATTGAGGTAATGAATTGTGTACTATGGTTGCTGATATTTTGAACTTTTAAATTGGTTTTAAGTTAATTTCATTGTTGTAAAATCAATGTGTCAATTTCTTTCGCTTGCTACTTTTTTATTACATCTCACTCCTTTTTTACTGCAGTGAGCTTGTGAATGGATTGCTCACTTATTTTATTGTAGTAAATTTGTTCTCTTCCTCTTTTTTTTTTTTTTTTAAATTTTTCCTCATGGTTTTACTGCAATAATCATAACTTATACCTCTTCTCTTTTTTATCAGCAATTAAATTCAAACCTTGTTTGTTAATTTTTTTATGAGAATTGGATATAAATTGCATGAGGTTTTGACATTCATTTAGTTTCTTTTAATGATTTGCAACTTTGCATTGCTTGAAGATGAGGAAAAGAGGAAAGTGGGGAAATGGAGTAAATCCATGGGACTTGGCATGAAGAAAATATGACCTCTAAGGGTTTCTAATTCCATAGGTTTAGGGTTTTCTTGTTAAGTTTCGGCCATTGAAACTTGTAACATATTTAAAGCTCATGGATGTACCAAGTCCAAATTCATGTAAAAATGTTACTTTGTAATTATCAATAATTCTCTATATGATATAACAAAAGTTTAAACATTTTACTCTTGAAATAAATGTGGTTTTGAATTCAAACTTGAATTATTTGAGTGTGCATGAGAGGAAAAAAATGATAGACCAAAGATGCCCCAAATTCAAAGTTAAGTAACATGACAAACTTGCAACTTCCTTTTTTTTGTTAATTTTAAAATGTATAGAACTTGTAATGCAATTTAAAACAAATCAAAGTTCAAAAATGCAACCTTGTATTTGGTTGGCTACTACTATAGTTAAAGAGAAGTTCAAACATCAGATAGTGCATGAATGAAATGAATATGGTAAATGCATGAATGTAGTATAAGATTAGAAACCTTTTATAATAGCTATTTAAAAAGTTAAAACTAAAAACTGTTGGCTTATAAGAAATCAAACAGTTATTTCTCAACATAAGAAAGTGATATCAAATGAGCCACAAACTAAATCAAAATTTACCACTTCACCGACTTCCAAAACTGAATGATGAAATGATATGGGATTGTCCAAAATGAACCTCAAAATAGAGATTAACCTTGGTCTTTATTTTTATCCATGTATGATAATGGGATCATATCACCAGATGAAATAGTCATAAGGAATTATGCAAGATGAGACGTAGATGGAAATATGTAGATGAAAATATTTAGTTGAGAAAAATTTAGGGTGTGACAGTTGCCCCTATTTAAATATGTTTACTGGATTGCATGAGTGATGGTAATCCTCATAAAATCCGAGTGAAAGGTATTTAAATATAGAAGACATGAATTTTCCCCTAGATACAATGACATGATATGATATGAGCTGAAGGTAGGGGTGTGCAAAAAAACTAGTTATCATTAACCAAATTACTATCCAATTGGATCAACCTTTAAAAATCCAGCCCAAAAATAAAATTAAAATCTAGTGGCTCATTTGTGAGAGAAAAAAAAGAACCGATACCCAAATTATAATTTGGTTTAGTTATCGAGTACCCAATCATAAAAATCACCTATCATTTTTTAATCGCAACCCTAACTCTCATTCCTTTAGAGAGAGTTTCATATCCTAATTCTCCAATTCAAACACAGTTTGAATAATTTTTTTTTAATTATGTAAATTTACAACTGAAATCAGTTGTTATGGTTGTATTCATATCATGAAGTTTCTTCAACTTAATATCCAATGACCACTTCTTCTTCCTCACACCTCCACTGCCATCGCCATGAGCTGTCACCGCCATGAACGCTCTGTTTTCAACGATAACCGTGTTAAAGCTCTATTTTCAATCATTACAGTTACAACACATTTGTTTTCATTTACAGGTTTGAAATGAATTTTTTTTAATAGTATCTTTAATAAGTGGCACTTTTTCATTTTTTTCTTCATCTTTTCTCTTCTTTATTCTAAGAGAGTTTTTTACAATGGATCTTAGTTAGTGTCACAGAACCATTCCACCAATTGCTTGGATAAATTAAAAATAGGATAAAGCAAAAACAAGCATAGTTAAAAAATTGGGTAACAAATAACCCAAATGAAGAAAAAAAATACAGTTGAACATTTGAGTTTTAAACGAGTTTTGGGAAAATTCCGATTATAAATTTGTTCTATGAAAAATCTGGTTTCAAATTGGTTCAATCGAGAAACTGGATATTAATATGAACCGGCTTAAAATCGGACTTAACCAAATAAAAACCAGTTTTAAAAAGATAAACTATTTTAATTAAAGTGGTTTTAAAAACCAAACTAAACTATATATTTGGTTCGGTTTGATTTGGTTTTAGAACCATGCACAACACTAGCTGAAGGACTTATTTTTTCTCTTTTTTTTTTTTTTTGCCGAGGATATGATGTGAGACAAACCCGAGCATGATGTTTTATGATGGATGAAGAATGAAAGGTGGACGTATGGGAAATAATAGAGGTATGTGGTGATGGTGATATACACAAAATGAAAAGGATGGAATGGGTGAAAGACTCATCGTGGATAACAATTATGTTGGAGAAAAGACACTGGGAAATATCTTTCAACGAAAAAGTCAAACTGACAACTTTCTAAGAAACATCGCGACAAAACAGAGCACACTCTCTAAATGTGCCAGACAATGCTGGACTTTGAAAAAATAAACTTCCAGGTGGTGCTTGTCTTTGAAAATATAAACTTCCAAACGATGCTAGTCTTTGAAAAAGTTGCTTCCAGACAGCGTTGAACTTTAAAAATAAACTACCAGACGGCGTCAGACTTTGAAAATAAAATTCCACACGGCGTTGGACTTTGAAAAAATAAACTGCCACATGGAACTGGTGTTTAAAAATGAACTTCCAGACGACGTTGGAATTTGAAAATAAACTTCCAGACGATGATGGGCTTTAAAAATAAACTGCCAAACGGTGCTGGACTTTGAAAATAGACTTGCAAACGACGCTGGACTTCGAGAATAAACTACCAAATGGCGTTGGACTTTAAAAATGAACTGCTAGACAACGCTGGACTTAAAAAATAAACTGCCAGACGATACTGGACTTTAAAAATAAATTACTAGACTGCGCTGGACTTTAAAAATGAACTGTCAGTCGATGTTGTACTTTGAAAATGAATTTCCAGCTGCATTGAACTTTTAAAATGAATTTACAGACGACGTTGGACATTACCCGTAGGAATCAGTGATATATATCTGCCTTATACGAATGTTTTCAGAAGGCATTGGACTTTACCCCTAGGCATTAGTAATATATACCGACTTCAAACGGAAGTTTCCAGACGATGTTGTACTTTACCAGTAGGCATCAGTAATATATACAGGCTTCAAACAGAAGTTTCTAGACGGCGTTTGACATTGAAGATGCCAACAAAATTAGACTTTGGGGTCAATGGATATAAAATCAACAATGAGACCTGGGTCAATGCAAAATGAGCATGAAAATACACTTTGAGCTAAGCATGATTTGGGTTTTCTTTTTATGCATGATATATGGATGATCATGATATGCAAATGCTGACACTTATGCATACTTGGAGTTTACAGAGGCTATTTACGGGGGTTCTGATTCCTCAACACCGAGAACTCAACCAAGTATTTTGTGATAGATGCATTCTACAGAGAATTCTACCGAGCTTGACACTTACGACTAGCCAATAGGATCCTTTCAGAAGATTGATAGGTTGTGCTCCATGGAGATTCTTGTTGTGGTGATCCATGAGTTCTTTTTCCACCTCGAGACTTTTAGGAAAACAAATCATTTCCCTTTAATCAACACACATATCAAAGTGATTTGTGTTTTTTCTCAATATGTTTATTATTATTTTTAAGTTTAAAATTTCATTATTAATAAATAAGTAACATTTTGCATAACAAAGAAAATAGAGAAAAACATGAATGACATCAATTGATATGAAAAATTTGTATTTATTCATTGAATGGTAGCACACAAATGGTGTAGCTCCACGGAATCTTAAAAATTGAAAATGGCAATGGGAAGGGGGTTTACATTGAATCACAATAACCACTACTATCCCAAATAACTAAGACTCCACAAAACCTTGCATTTGAAGGGAGCAGCTGGATTGATCTTCTTGCCTTTGGCTCGTCATGTGTCGACCAGTCTTGCATGATGCAGTCTTTACCTTTTATCCTTAATTTTTTCCTGGGCCGCCCTTTCGGGTTTTCAGTCCATTGAGATATTCTTTTTTGCCTAATGTCATACCCCAATTTCGTCAAGGCATTTAAAATCTTTCATGCATTTGACTTTACGTCACTTTGCATCATCTGCAGAACATAACATGTCTTTCATCACACATCATGCCTAAAATGTCAACCAGAATAAATTTCTGGATTTATAGACAAACCGGTCGAATTGATTCTCAAATGTACGTGAAATTAGCGGACAAAAAATTTCAAAATCGAGCTTGCAAACCTCAGTATTATTAATCTACGATTTGCGAAGTTTAACCTGGTATGCTCGTTTTATTTTTTCTACTCTTTTTTTGGCTGTATTATAATAAGCTTAAGCCTCTTTATACAACCTTTTTTACTTCAAAATTTGATCCAAACTTGTATGTTTCCGAGAAGTTTATTTCGCGTCGATCATTTTGGTGCATTCAGCTTAATTTTTTTAGCCTTTTTTGCACCCGATTTTTATTCATTTTGAGTCCTTTTATTTTATTTTTATTTTTTTTAATAATTAGAATTGTCTATGTTTTCAGTTTGATTTTATCTCGATTATTTTAAAATGTATTATTTATATTTATTTATTTAATTCTAAACTATAGTATTTCTTAATATTAAAAGGGGTATTTGTGAAATAAGAATAAGTGTGTGACCCTAATTAGTCCCTATATAAGTTAAATATTGCAAAAAGAGAGACCTTCATTTCCCTTTCTCAAATCTACCATATAAGAACTTTCTATGTTCTGGAAAAGACCTCTTTACCCCTTCTGCTTTCCTATGCTTCCACGTCACTTGCTAATTCAAATTTTTCTTTCCTTTGCTGTTTCACTTATCCCTTATGCCTTCATTCAATTTCTATTAAACTATATTAAATAATTATTACTATTTCCCATGTGCAAACATCATACTTTCTTCTGATGCACAATTAATATTCTACAGACTACCTGTTTTGCTTTTCTGCCTACTAACATTTTTTTACTATTATTATGGAAGATTTGCTAAAGCAAATGTCTACTCAAGTCATAGTTAGTGACCTCTTCACGTTTTGGTTTGATGTATACAAATACTACTTCTATAAATACACTTTATTCTCCCATTATCTCAACCTTCATTCTAAACCCATTTAAATCTATTGTTCCTCCGTGTTTCCTTTTATTTATTCAATTCTTTTGATTGATTTCTATAAAAAGAAATTACTATCCCTTTGTTTGATTTTTTCCATTAATTTCTTTTAAACACAACATAAGATTGTTATATGTATTTTAAGTCTTTTTCATAAACTTTGCTTATTAACAAAAAATAATATTTTTTCGATGGTGTAGTTTTGAGTTTACTAGTGTTTTTGTTAAGGAAGTGATTATTCAAGTATTGGAGTAATATATTGTTGTAGACTCTATTCTAAAATCCCAGCTATCTAATAATAAAGTGTGTTCTAATATAGAAAATCTCATCCATTTGAGATGCCTATGCTGAAGCAATATGCTTGTGCCTACAAAGTTATATTCAGCTACAATAAATTCAACAAATTGTAGCTGAATATATTTAAAAGCAATTGTTTAGAAACAATTGTTAAGTAATTGACTTTTTAAGCAATTGTTTTTTTTTTGTTTGTTTAATTATACAAAATACACTCTCTCAAGCCTTTTTGTTTAGAAACATTATGTAAAAAACCAATGTGACTAGGTTATTGTTTGTGGCCAATCTGATAGTAACAATTTGTTTTGGCTTCAACCAACTTTAAAATTTATTCTATTTAAGATTTTAATAAATTATACATAAATGAATGATTTAAAAAATATTTATTACATATTTAAATACATTTAAAAGTAATATTTTATATAATTAATGCAAAGAAAAAATAATATTTAAAAAAGGTGAGTTGTTATTAATGTTACTAATTAAAATTTATATAATTAAAACAATAATGACATAATTAAATACGAGAAAAATTTTAAAAAAAATTTAATTTTAATTTATGATTTAATAAGAATGAAAATAATAAAGTATTAAAATAATTTTAGCATTTAGTTTTTCGAACAAAATTTCAAATCTAAAATATAATAGATTTTAATAAATTTTATTTTATTTTAATTGTTGTATTGATTGGTTTTTATTATGGTGTTTAAAAAATTACAATTAAAGTTTGAATATTCAAATAAGATTCATATTTCTACATAATATTTAAAATAATTTTCTTTTCATTTTATTATATTTTAGAAACAAATTTATATAATACACCAGTACCCGTGCGAACGCACGGGTAACACACCAGTACCGTGTGAGCGTACGGGTAACCAGGTCAAAATCCGTGTGAACGCACGGATAACACACCAGTACCGTGTGAACACGGGTAACCAGACCAAAATCTCTGTGAAGGCACGGGTTATAAAATAAAAATAAAAATATTTAAAATAATGTATGAATTCAAACACGATAAAAATGTGTTGTTTTTTAATTATTTATGTATCTAATATTTTTATTTAGAAATTATTTTTAATTTAAAATACACTAATTTTTAAGATAATATATGAATAATTGAAATATATATTATTGATGTCTTTCTTTTAAGATCCGCAATTTCACACATGGTCCAGCAATATCTGAACAAAGCTTCCATTTCTGCTCATCCATTAGGATATGGAATTGAAATCATAACTTACAACCTGATTCACAGAGTTACCAAATCAGATTAAACTCATGATGCAACTAAAATGAACTGTAGAAAGAAGAATGCATTATTAACAAATCAAAAATGTTTGAACTTAAAGTTTAGAATGGTTAACCGTTAACAGCATACAACTTACCTTCTCATCAGTTGCTCCACTTTGCATCACATCTGTACTTCTTTCAGTTTACCCAGAAGAATTAACAGCTCCAGGTCGTAAAAGTGTACTGGATGATGAAGAGCAAGTATGGTAGGACAAGCTAAAATCAAAACAGCTAAACTTGTAAATCCTTGAGCAGCACAACCGATTCGTGAAAATGTTGAGGAAAACGAAATCGTCAGGAGAAGGACGAGATTGTGGGTTGCCATGAAAACATGGAGGTGGTGATGGTCGTAGATATGGCGACGGTGATTTAGGATTTTGGGTGAAAGAGAGAACACAGAGAGAGAAATGGGGCAGACGAGAAAGAGGGAGAATGAGAGAGAATGAGTCATAATGTTTGAAATTTGAAAGGGATTTTCTAAAAGCGTAAGCTATTTGGCAAAAAAGGACAATGCTATTGGTCAATAATTTTGTATGTAATAAATTACCATTAAGAGTATTTTTAGGTGTAAATTAATTTTAATTAAAGGGTTAATTAGAGTGTTACTATGTATCTTTCATTATTAGTTAGGTAGTTGATATCTAGTGATGTAGTTAGAGTATTAGATACTACAGGTGTGTTTGGTAGGCAAGAAATAGGCGAGAGAGAAATAGAATAGAGAGATTAAAAAGAGAAATGAGGTTTTTCTATTGATTTGAGCACAATAAAAATAGAGGAGAGAGACCAAAATATCATGGACCCCACCTTTTTTTTCCTTCTTCTCAGATCTGCGAAGAAAGTAAGAAGAGAAACCTTTCTTTTGTGTTAATTCCTACCATACCCTTATCTCTAAATTTTTAACACAGTTGTTATTTTGGTGGATCCAGTTAATGAAAAACCACCAATATCAAACTCTTAAAAATGGTTAATCTTGATTATATATGATGGACAACTAATAGTTATTATTTATATACATGGACCTGTTGTTGAAATTGATGATAAAATGGGATGAGGTGGAGGAGTTTTAATTAATATACACAATCAAATTTAAATAGTAATGTAAATTAATGAATATTTAAACTAATTAAAAATATATTTGAATCATTTTATAAATTAGTTATAAAAAAATTTAAATAAAAAATTAAATTGATTTGGATGAAATATAGTTATATTTTTTATAAATTAATTTACTAACAAGTTTTAATTATTTTATATATTTTAAAATAAAGACACTTTTGACTTTTCAAAAAAACACTATACTTCTCTCTCTTCTATTTTTTTCATCTTTCTTTTATACCATACAATACCTTAAATCTATTCTATTTCTCACATATTTCTCTCTTCTCATACTCTCTCACCTATTTCTCTCTTTTCATTTTCACTCTTCAACCAAACACACCCTACAAGTGTAAAACTATTTCATGCTATATCATATGTCAATCAAAATCAAGTGTTTTCGAGAAAATAGCATTACGTAATTGATTTTGGTATTAGATAGTAGTGGATATTTGACAATTAGAGCCCAATTTTTCTTCCCTTTTGAAATTTCTTTCCTTGAAACTAAAAACGAACCTAATAACTTTGAGAATAAGACGTTGCTGGTTGTAGTATATTTGTCTTTCATATTGGGTCTATTTGTTTTAATTTTAAAAAAAAAAAAAGAATTTTTTTTATATAACTTTTATGAAAATATTTTTTAAATATTACAAGTTCTTTTACATTTGTTTTTAGAAGACTAAAATACTAATTTTAATTTCTATAATATAAATATATATTATTGAAGATTAAAACATATTTGACATCATAATTTTTTCAAAAAATTGTATCTCAAAAATAATTTTTATAAAAAATTATTTAAAATAACTTCAAAATTAAGTGATTTTGTAAAATTTTAACATTCAAATTTTTTTTAATAAAATGATAAATTTTTAAAATAATATTTTAAGAATATTTTTTTAAATCAAATTTTTATTTGATGTTTTTATGAAAATTTTCTTTTTGTAATTTTTTTAAAAATAAAAATATGTAATATTATAAAAACTAATTAAGGAAAAAACTAAAACAACGGTTTTTCTTACATGATGACACTGAATTGTTACATTATTATTGATTGACATGTCCATCGTTTAGTGAGTGACTACCACTATACAAAGGTCCATCATTGCGGCTGAATACAAGGATGGAAAACAAAACAAAATATAGATCAAAGATCTATTAGTATTGGATTAAAAGAATGTGATTTTATCGGACAAATTAGGTCTATGGATTGTTAAAAAAAACTGCTGAACTAATTTAGATGTGTTTAATCGAATCGAATTGAAATTAAAATAATTTAACTATTATATTTGATTAATCAATCGGATTATATTATATAAATATTTTTAAAATTGAATTAAACGAGCAATAAACTGAAGAGTTAAATATACGATTTTTCTCTGTCATTATGGTGAGTTTGTGATTCCCCCTTGTAAAATCAAGATTCTGTTTGCAGAATTCTCTATCCTTTGTTTGGCTGACTGAGCATAGAGAATCTGCACACGTGGCATTTAGGGTCTGCTGACTGGGTTTATTTTTAATTTGTTTTATTTTTTTTATTTAATTTTTTTTAGTTTGCGTTTATTTAATTTTTTTTAGATATTATTTAATTTATAATTTATTTAATTATTTAATTATTTATTTAATTATTTAATTTTTTATTTAATTAATTTTCGTATTAATTTTATTTATTTAAATTGTTATTTTAAATTATCAAAATATTAAACTTGAGCCTAAGCCCATTTTTATTTCAATACAAACACACATACTCCAAGACTATTTTCAATTCATTATTGTATATTATTGATTGGTATATATAGACTCGTTTTGCTTCAATACCAACCGATGTGGGACTTGTTATCACTGCATTATTCAAATTTCATGAGCAAACAGAAACAGTTAGTATAGAAGTTCTCCTTTGAAGCTGCTTTATAAACATGATTGTGTACAATCCATTTCCCTGCAGCCCCACCATTACTTTTCTCACCTTAGCTTCCTTCCTTACCGCATAAACATGTGCTCTCACTATCAAAACTGTTTCTTTTTCTTGCAGGTGCATAAACAAGTACACACTTAGGAATAAGAGAAAAACCATGTGCATAAACAAGTACACACAAAAACCATGAATAAGAGAAAAGTTTCACCTCTTTCTCATTGCACATAGGAATCTGAACAAAACCCATGTAAATTGTTTAGCATTTTTGGTTATATCTTTGTTAACTGGTTGAAAAGCTGAATCAAGACCATTTATTTCAAGCACTGAGTAATTTGGATTCTCCATAGTAACAACAACAGGGTTACCTTTCTTTGAAGTTGAAGTTGAATTTGAAGCTTCTTTAACCCAACCCCACTTGGAAAAATCTAAACTTGGAGCCATTTTCGTGAAATAAAACACTAACACTCAAAACGGGTGGAAGATTTCATGAACATTGAAAAAAAACATTACTCAGAAACTCGTAGAAGTTAGTGTTCTGTCAGATCCACTAGTTTTTGAATGCTGTGAGTAAAGAAGTAAAAGCCATTTTTTCTCCCTAGAATGTGGCAAGGTAGGGAATAGAGAGAAGCACTAGACAATGTTTGAGGTTGTTTTATTAGTTTCTTAAATGTTTGTAAGCGCGTGGGCACCTATTCTTGAAGTACTGCAGATTCATAACCAAGCCACCTTTGCTGCTAAGGATGTTGTTTACAAGTCCCACATCAATTGATGTTGGAATACATTGAGACTTTAGATTATAACTTGTGCATTGAAGTTGCAATTAAATAGATACTTGGACCAAGAAGGTTAGGCCCAATAGTAATTTACATTAAATCTGGCCCAATTAAAATTATTTTTAAAATAACAATATATAGTAAATGATTTATTAAATAAATAAATAAAATATTATAATATTTAAAAATATATACGAAAAAATTTAAAAATAAATAAATCTGGCCCAATTAAAATTTAAAAAAATATTATACGAAAAAAAATTTAAAAATATTAAAAATAAGTCCAGTCAGCAGACCCTAAATGCCACGTGTGCAGATTTTCTATGCCCAGTCAGTAAAACAAGGGATACGGGGTTCTGCAAACAGAATCTTAGTTTTACAAGGGGGGAATCACAAAAAAGAAACTTCAGGGGGGAAAACCAAAATTCGCCCTAATGGCAGGGGGGAATCGTATATTTAACCCTAAACTGAATTAAAACTAAAAATAAAAAAAAATACTAAAATTAAGTTTAAAATTTGCTATATATATATATATATATATATATATATATATATATATATATATATATATATATATATATATATATATATATATATATATATATATATATATATATATATATATATATATATATATATGTATGTATAACAATTTTATTCTTTAACACATAATTCACTTTAGAAAAAAGATCTTTTAAAGGCTTGATACTGTTCAAAATTCCGAACCGATATAGCAAACTAATAACTATAGTTTGGTTTAATTTTAAATAAATTAAAATGATTTGGTTTAGTTCGGATGTCTTTTACTAAATTTGATGCAATTTTTTTATTGAAATATATCATAAACAACTCTATCTACATAAATCATAGTACTCCCTCCGTCCCACAATGAGTGATCCATTTAGAATAAAAGAGTATCTTAAAATGAATGATTAATTTCAATTTTCAATGCATCTTTTGCTATTTTACCCTCTAATTAATATTATTTTCACCATTCTCAATACATGATAAGGGTGCTTTAGCGAAAATATCATTATCTCTCTTTCATTTATTCTTTTTCTTAATCTGTGTGAAATGGTCAACCAGATCACTCATTATAGGACAGAGGGAGTAAACAAAAGAATAACTTAAGCCCTTAACAATAATTAGAAATAGACAACTTAATTCCTGAAATTGAAAAAGTTTTTAAACAATACATTCACCAACAAATAATGTTAAGAAATATGATTGGGTCTAACTCAACCCTACAAAATTGGTTGGTAGAGTGAGGATTGCCCTCATTTATAAACACATGTTCAGGTCATATATTGTCTGATGTAGGACTCTTAACACACTCTCTCACGCCCAATACTGGACATCTGGAGCGTGAAAACAAATGGTGGGTAGCCCGCTAGCGGAAACCTGATAGCAGGTGGCTCACCGGATCTTAAATCAGACTCTGATACCATGTTAAGAAATGTGATTGGGTCTAATTCACCCCTACAAAACCGTTTGATAGAGTGAGGATTTCCCCCACTTATAAACGCGTGTTCAGGTCATATAGTGTCCGATGTGAGACTCTTAACGAATAATCCATTTTTTTGTTTAGCATTCAAACAATTTCTAAACAATATATTTACCAACAAATAATCCATTTTTTTAGCATTCAAACAATTTCTTTCATAATTATCCAATTAATTCACCCATGATTGAGAGTTTTAAAAATGATGCAACAACATAACCAAAAAAAGTGGATCAACAGGGTATTAAAATTTTGTTTACACGCAAAATAATTATAGTCAAGTATAGAAAAAGGTAAAATTTGAGATTAATCAAATTTTGTCTGTCGAAAGAAGGTTAGGCAAATATAAGTGAAATATTTTTTAAGTCTACGGAATTTTATATGGAGGTTGTCGAAGTATTAAATTGATCAAGATAAACATGGTAAATGGAAAATTCTCATTGAAAAAACACAATGGAGTGATACATGCTTATATAGGATAAGGTGACTTGCACCATAAGGAAACTACATTATGCTACACTCTATCATTCCTTTAAGTGTCAGTTACAAAGTATAACAAACTATTAACTGAATTGTAACTAAATTAACAAGATATTGGTGATGTATGATGGTGTTGTTGTTGTCATGTTGAATGCTCTCATCATGATTCACATGCTTCAATAACCCCCCACAAGTTGAAGGTTGATAAGGTTTATCATCTTCAACTTGAGTAACAAGTTTTTAAACAATACATTCACCAACACATAATGTTAAGAAATATGATTGGGTCTAACTCAACCCTACAAAATTGGTTGGTAGAGTGAGGATTGCCCTCACTTATAAACACATGTTCAGGTCATATATTGTCTAATGTAGGACTCTTAGCACACTCTCTCACGCCCAATACTGGACATCTGGAGCGTGAAAATAAATGGTGGGTAGCCCGCTAGCGGAAACCTGATAGTAGGTGGCCCACTGGATCTTAAACCAGACTCTGATACCATGTTAAGAAATGTGATTGGGTCTAATTCACCCCTACAAAACCGTTTGATAGAGTGAGGATTTCCCCCACTTATAAACGCATGTTCAGGTCATATAGTGTCCGATGTGAGACTCTTAACGAATAATCCATTTTTTTGTTTAGCATTCAAACAATTTCTAAACAATATATTTACCAACAAATAATCCATTTTTTTAGCATTCAAACAATTTCTTTCATAATTATCCAATTAATTCACCCATGATTAAGAGTTTTAAAAATGATGCAACAACATAACCAAAAAAAGTGGATCAACAGGGTATGAAAATTTTGTTTACACGCAAAATAATTTTAGTCAAGTATAGCAAAAGGTAAAATTTGAGATTAATCAAATTTTGTCTGTCGAAAGAAGGTTAGGCAAATATAAGTGAAATATTTTTTAAGTCTACGGAATTTTATATGGAGGTTGTCGAAGTATTAAATTGATCAAGATAAACATGGTAAATGGAAAATTCTCATTGAAAAAACACAATGGAGCGATACATGCTTATATAGGATAAGGTGACTTGCACCATAAGGAAACTACATTATGCTACACTCTATCATTCCTTTAAGTGTTAGTTACAAAGTATAACAAACTATTAACTGAATTGTAACTAAATTAACAAGATATTGGTGATGTATGATGGTGTTGTTGTTGTCATGTTGAATGCTCTCATCATGATTCACATGCTTCAATAACCCCCCACAAGTTGAAGGTTGATAAGGTTTATCATCTTCAACTTGAGTAACAATGAATTTAAGGGTTAAAGATGAAGAGCTTTGGTGAACAAATCAGCAAGTTGATCCTTGGATTTGACAGACATAAGTTTCAAGACACTTTTTCTTTGTTTTTCTCGCACAATGTGACAATCGATTTCCAAGTGTTTGGTCCTTTCATGAAAAATAGGGTTGAAGGCAATGTGAATTGCACATTGATTGTCGCAGTAAATAATAGGTGTTCTGACACATGTGACATTCAAGGCATATAGGAGATACAACTACCATTGGAGCTCATATGTTGCTGCTGTAAGAGCTCGGTATTCTGCTTCTGATGAGGACCTCAAAACAGTCAACCATTTCTTTGTGCGCCATGATATTAGGGATCGACCAAGGAAGAAACATTGGTCGGTGATGGATCTACGTGTGTCAATACAACATGCTCAATCAGCATCTGAGTAACCATTCAATTGTAAGACTGAATCTCTTGGAAAAAATATGCCTCGAGCTGGACACAATTTGAGGTATCTTAGAATTCTGCAAGCAGCATTAAAATGAGTGATTGTGGGAGCTGATAGTAGAGCTGTCAAAATAGGCTAGCCCATATGGGCCGGCCCGCCAGACCCAAAAATTTATAGGGCTTGGGCTTTAAAATTAGAGCCCATATTTTTAAGGCTTTTTTAGCCCAACCCTAAAAAGCTCGCGGCCCATTAGAGCTAATCCATATGGGTCGTGGGTAACCCATTAGGCCCACATCGCTATAAATTTTAAAAAATTATATTGATACTTATATTGTCTTACTCCAAAATAACACATTGATTTTTCTCACATCGCTAAATTTTATCTCTATTTTATTCAGTCTTTCTCTCTTTAAATATTATATATTAATATAATCAACACTCTTTTCTTGTATTCTATTAGTTTCTCTTATGTTAAATATTCAAATATTATTTTATACAATTTAGACATGTATTGTATTTAAAAACACATTATAGTATTTATAAAATATAATATAGTACTTAAGAATGTATTATGTTTAAAATAATATAATTTTTAATTTTATTTATAATGAATATTATGACATTTTTATTTTTATTTTTTAGTAAAAAAAAGCCCGTTTAAGGCCGTGTAACCCGAAGCCCATCTAGGGTTGGGCTCGGTAGTAAATTTCGAGCCCATATTAGAAATGAGCTTTTTTGGCCCAGCCCTAAAAAGCCCAAGCCCACCAGGGCCGGCCCGTTTAAGGTCAGGTATCCTATTTTAACAGCTTTAGCTTATAGGAACTAACTAAGTTATTGTGTGCAGAAGGTTAGGTCGGGCCTGGTTGCATTGAGATACAATAATCTGCATATGAATCTTCTGTAAGAAGGAATGTCATGGTATGGAGTGCTTGAATCTTAATGGAGTTTGATGGCAGGATCAGATGGTGTTGAAACTGGTTTGGATTCACGGAAACTTGCGTCTTCTATCAAGTCAAGGCAATACTTCCTTTGATAAAGGATGATACCTGACTTAGAGTGTGCTACTTCATTACCTAGAAAGTATCTAAGGTTGCCTAGGTCCTTGGTTTTGAAGGCAGTATCCAAGGCTGTTTTGATAGAATGAAATTCATTCAGATCATTACTTATGAGAATCACATCATCAACATACACAAGTGGAATGGTGATGGAAGAGGAGTTGGCCTTGACAAATAATGAGTGATCTGAGGTGGCTTGTTTGTAATGATGAGACAGAAGGAAAGTAGTAAGCCTTTCATACCATCTTCGACTGGCCTATTTAAGTCCATATAAGGACTTAATAAGTTTACAAACTTGGTTGGGCTTGGAATGAGGTACTCCTGGTGGAATTATAATGTACACATTCTCTTCAATTTGTCCATGTAAAAATGCATTATTCACATCTAGTTGATGTAAATACCATTGTTTGCATGAAGCTAAAGCAATGATGGTTCTCACAATGGTAACTTTGGCAACTGGTGAGTAAGTGTCAAAATAATTAAGGCCTTCTACCTGATTATATCGCTTTGCTACCAGTCATGATTTGAACCTATCAATGGAGCCATCGGCTAGATACTTGACCTTATAGACCCACCTGCAACCTATTAGTTTGAGACTAGGTGGTAAATCTACAATTTTCCAAGTGTCTGTTTTTTCAAGGGCTTGGAGTTCAAGCTGCATGGCTTGTCTCCAACATTTGTGCTTATAAGCTTCATTATATGTCTTAGGTTCAACATGAGACACTAAGGATAATGCATAATGTGAAGTGGGAGATAAATGTTGATGATAAATGAAGTTGGACAAAGGATAAGGAATACCTTTGGAAGATTGATTTGATGTAGCAGTAGAGTTACATATATGGTCTTGCAAATAAGAGGGATGATGTCTTACTCTTGAAGAAGTTCTGGTAGGTAAAGGTATGTGATCATGGCTAGTAGACGAGGATATTATGTTAAGGGTATTTTGGTCAGGACTGGAAGAGGTGGATGGTGTGTCGAAGGTGTTTGGGTCAGACACATTAGCTGGTGTAGGTGGAGCTGGAATAACATGGTCATCTGTTAATGTGGGATTAATAGTGTCATAGTGGTCTGTGGGAGTAGGATTATCAGGTTGGGATGGGAAGTATGACCATGCAGCGTGTAAAGATTAGTTTGTGGCTTTATAGGGTAAAATGTGTTCATGGAATATAACATTCTTAGAGACAAATGTTTCACTAGTATGAAAGTTAAGAAGGGTGTATCCTTTTATACCTGGTTTATATCCTAGGAATATTGACTTTCTTGCCCTGTGATCTAATTTGGTTTTATGAGCTTGAAGAGTGGAAGCATTGCATAGAGAACCAAAAACTTTGAAAGTGTCAAGATCAAAAAGTTTGTCATGCAGAATTTGGTAAAGTGATTTTTGGTGACGAATAGGGGTTGGGACTCTATTGATAATAAAGGTTGCATATTGGAAAGCAAATGACCAATATGTTTTGGATAGTTTGGACTGGTATAGGATAGCTCTTCCTACATTTAAGAGATGTTGATGTTTTCTTTCAACCCTGTCATTTTGTTGGGGGTTTTCAACACATGATCTTTGATGTGTTTTGCCTTTAGATGCATAAAACTGATGTACTAGGAATTCAGGTTCATTGTCTGACCTGAAAATTTTGGGTGTAATTTTGAACTGGATGATAATCATTGTTATAAAGTTTTGAACATTTTTGGAAACCTCGGATTTGGATTTTAAGAGAATGGTCCAAACAAAACGTGTGTGATCATCAAGTATGATCAAGAAGTATTTATGATTATCTATAGATGAAATAGCTAATGTGTTGAGACAAATTTATTTCATACCATGCATCCTCTAAGGTTTTGATGATAACAAAGTATTTGAAAAACAATTAGTATTTCTAACTAGCTCATTTTTGTGTACAAAATTATATTTACTTGATGAAACTGGTTCTGTCACAAAAGAAGTTATGGTTCAGCTCTGATTGTGTACTCGAGAGAGAGCCTGATCAGAAAGTTGTCAAAAGTACATCTCAGAATCAAAAGCATGCTATGCTTGCTTCTGAAACTGAGTAATGTCAACTCATGCTCAGAAATCACGGGACTCGAGAATAGTTGATATTATCTTCAAAAGAATGTGTTGTACTTGTTTCACAAAAAAGTTCTCTGGACAAAGGCATTTTTCAGTGGATAACTCTATGGCTACGAGTTCCAACACCTACTTTATTGGAAAAGAAGATGTACAAGAATATTTGATCTGAATATAGTCGTTGAGTTGGTGCAACAACTCTATTTCTTCAGCTATAAAAGGAACAGAAGAATTGAAGATCAATCAAGAGAATAACACTGCAACTACAGCTGAAATATACACGCAATTCACATAACTTGTAACAGCTAAAGAGAAGCTAATATGTTAGGAGTTCTTATTCTTATATTGGTTAAGAATCCTTAGTGTTAAAGTGTGTTGTATTATATTTGAACACCTCTGAGTATTAATCAAGTGTTGTTGTGAGTTATTCCTTTTATAAACAATCAGTTTAGATAAAAGTCTCTTGTTGTGGGCTTGAGCAATGAAGTCTTGGATTCATGGAATTTGAGCATGAAGTCTTAAATCTGATGGGTTTAAGCAGGAAGTCTTGGACTGGAGGTCTAAGTAAGGAAGTCTTGAACTTGAGGGGTTTAAGCAAGAAATTCTTAGGATCTGAGGATCTAAGCAGGAAGTCTTGATCAGGTGCTGATTAAGCAAAGAAGTCTCGGGTTGAGGGTCTGAGCAGAAAAGTATTATACTTGAGAGTATAAGCAGTTGTAATCTGATTGATTATAGTGGAAATCTCTTGTGTTGCAAGGGGACTGGACTAAACTTAGTTAGAGAGGAATCAGGATAACTTTTGTGTGTTCTCTGCCCATTTATTTACTTCTGTCTTTCTATCCGCTGCATTTATTAATCAAAGTCTGAAATTTTGTTTAGATTCTGAACTCGGATCAGAAGTAGAAATGATTTGGCAAACACAACTCAATCCCCCTTCTTGTGTATTTTTCTCACCTTCAGTTGACATCAAAGCAAGGTTTGTGCATAACACTTAACAGTGGTACAGATAAAGATCCAACGAGAAAAATATGTCTACTGAGGATCCTACTGATAGTACGTCGGGAAGAGGATTTCCCCATGATTATAGTGGTTCTGAGAGAAATCACTACTCTGATAAACCTCTTGTATTAAGTGGAGACTCCACTAAGTTCGAATAGTGGAAAAGCAAGATGTACACGTATATCATTAGACTTGATGATGAGTTATGGGATATACTTGAAGATGGTACTGAGATCATTGTTGACAGTGTTGGTATAGTATCTGACATAAAAACCTTGACTCTAACTCAAAAGAAAATTTATAGAAAACATCACAGAGTCAGAGGTATTCTTCTCGATGCTTTACCACATGCTAAATATCTGAAAATCATTGATAAGTCTTCTGCAAAGACTATCTTTGAGTCACTGTGCTATACCTATGAAGGGAATCAACAAGTTAGAGAAGCAAAAGCTAACTTGTTAGTACAAAAGTATGAGTTATTCAAAATAAAGGATGATGAGGATATTGAAACCATGTTCTCCAGTTTCAGATCCTTGTATCAGGCCTTCAAGTGTTGAAGAAGAGTTACTCTACTTTTAATCATGTCAAAAAGATTATGAGAAGTCTCCCTTTAAAATTTAGACCTAAAGTAACAGCTATTCAGGAAGCTAAAAGACTTGAATATGTTGTCTCTTGAAAGTCTAGTAAGCAATCTTCAGATCCATGAGATGGAACTAAATGGAGACGAGTCTTCAAAGAAACATAAAACTCTTGCCTTGAGATCTGCTTCTGAAAAACTGGTGGAAAATCCAAAAGGCTTTCAAAGATCAGTAAATCTGATGAAGCTTCTGAAGAAGATTCTGATGATAGATCTGATGATGATATGTCTTGCTTTATCAGAGGATTTCAACAAATGGCCATAAGGAACATAAGGTTTTCTAAAGGCAGTGGCTTTAGGAGATCTAACTTCAAAGAGAAAGATGAAGATAAGATCTACTTGTCTTGATCTTCAGAAAGATAATCAAAAGAAAGGAAGTCATCAAAAGGATAACTTCAGGAACAAATTTAAGAAGAACTTCATGGCAACATGGGAAGAGCTAGATGATGAAGATTCAAAAATGGAAGATGAAGCCAATCTGACGTTGATGGCTCACACATCTGAATGAGGAATTCTACCTGAAATAGAGTCTGAAGACGAACATGAGGTATACACTTATTCTAAATTTATTATATGCATGAATGATCTCATGAATCATTGCAAAAATCAAGCCAGTTGCATCAAAATTTTAAAAAAAGATATAATTTCATTTTGAAAGAAGAATTAAAAGAAGTTAGCATATCTCAAAATGAATGTTCTACTTTAGGAAAGCATGATGTAGCATTTTACAAGTTCATCACATCTGGCATTGATAGAACTAAACTTGCATCTATGATTTATAGAATTGGTAAAAACAATAGAGAAGGTTTGGGGTACAATGAAAATTGTTCTAGTTCTGATATGTCATTGTATAAAGTGTCCTCAGATCCTTGTTCCTCTAGCGTTGCTCAGACAGTTTTAAGCGACTATTTTGTTCCTGCTGCTGATTATGAAAAGGTTATAAATCTAACAGAACCTATTGATTAGAAGTTAAAAGGTATTGTAATATCAGAACATGGTAGTTCAAAAGTTCTGATTACATTAGTATCTAAAACATCTGAGTCACAGGTTAAGAAAGATTCAGAAACTAAGGTTAAAAATAACTCCAATCAAAGTTTCTAGAAACAGAAAATGTGGAGTGAAGCTAAACCTTTCTATATGGCAAAAGGACGTGATAGAAGAGAACCTGTTAAAACTAACATGAAAGGACCCGTATGTGTATGGATACCTAAATAACAAATTCTCTTGCTATAGATATGCCTAAAGGAAAAGATGGGAAACCAATCGTGGCATCTGGAAAATGGTTGCTCACGTCATATGACGGGAGAAAGGCATATGTTCCAAACCCTGAATCTGAAAGAGGAAGGATGTGTGGGTTTTGGAGAAGGCCAAAAAGGAAAGATCATTGGTACAGGTACCATTGGTAACTCTCTAACCCTTATCAATAAAATTTGGCTGGTTGATGGCTTAACGCATAATCTACTAAGCATAATTCAATTGTGTGATAGTGGTTGTGAAGTAATATTTAATAAGAATTTTTGTTTAGTTATTAATGGTGATAAAACCATTGTATTCAAAGGGAAAAGGAAGGGAAATGTTTATAAAATCAATCTTTCTGAATTAGCTTATCAGAAGGTTGTTTTCCTAATGACAATGAGTGACGAGAAATGGATTTGGCACAAAAGGTTAGGTCATGATAATTGGAGATTAATCTCCAAACTTAGCAAGCAAAAACTCGTTAAAGGGCTGTCAGATCTTGACTATCACTCAGATACTCTCTGCGGGGCATGTCAAGTTGGAAAGATTGTGAAAACTTCTTTTAAAACTAAAAATATTGTCACTGCCTCTAGACCCTTAGAATTACTTCACATTGATATGTTTGGTCCTATTGGAACTGCTTCAATCAGTGGGAAGAAATATGGTTTGGTCATTATTGATGATTTTAACTGATGAACTTGGATAAAATTTCTTTGATCTAAAGATGAAACATACAAAGTGTTTAACATCTTCTGCATTCAAGTACAATTTGAAACAAAAATGAAGATCTTAAAGGGTATAAGCGATCATGGTGGAGAATTTGAAAACGATCCATTTGAATTTTTTTGTGAAAGATAAGGAATTATCCATGAGTTCTCTTCTCCTAGAACTCCATAACAAAATGGGGTTGTAGTAAGAAAGAATAGATCTTTACAAGAGATGGCTAGAACCAAGACAAGTTGTTAATACATCCTATTATATTCAGAACAGAATCTATATTAGACCAATTTTGAATAAAACGTCGTATGAATTGTTTAAGGGTGGAAGACCAAGCATTTCTTATTTTCATCGATTTGGATGTACCTGTTACATTTTGAATAATAAGGTCTACCTAAAGAAATTTGATGCTAAATCTCAAAAAGGTATGTGTTTGGGATACTCTGAACGTTCAAAAGCATACAGAGTGTACAACTCAGAAACCGAAATGGTTGAAGAGTCTATGCATGTTAAATTCAATGACAAAATACCTGACTGTGAAAAGTCAGAGTCCATGGGTCAGGATGATAATCTTGCAAGGATTCATAATTGTGAAGAACAAATTGTGGTATATATTCCAAAGGAAAGGAGTATAGATGATGATACATCATAATCTAATACTATAACTGAAGAGATACCAGAAGCTGCAGAAACTGAAGTTACTCAAACTGGTCCTACTGCTACAATAATTGTCCAAAATATTTATGAAGCCTTTGTTCCACCTAAGAGACCATTCAAATATAAAGCATTTCATCTAGAAGGGCAAATCATTGGGAATAAAGGTGAGCCATTCAGAACAAGATCTGCTTTCAAAAACAATCAATCACTGCTTAGACTTATCTCAATGACGCATCCTACTTTTATTTATGATGCCTTATAAGATGATGGGTGGATCATGGCTATGCAAGATGAACTAAATCAGTTTCAAAGAAATGATATGTGGGATCTTGTTCCAAGTCCACAGATGAAAAACATCATTGGCACCAAGTGGGTCTTTTATAACAAACTAAACGAACAGGGAGAAGTTGTGAGAAACAAAGTTATACTTGTAGCTCAGGGTTACAATGAGAAAGAAGGAATTGACTTCTTTGAAACCTTTTCTCATATGGCAAGGTTAGAGGCTATAAGACTTCTTCTCTCTTATGTTGTTAATCACAACATTGTGCTTTATCAGATGGATGTCAATAGTGCCTTTCTAAATGGAGTCATTACTAAAGAAGTGTATGTTAATCAACCTCCTGGATTTGAAGATCCAAACCATCCAGACTTTGTCTACGAGCTTAACAAATCTCTCTATGGACTCAAACAAGCTCCAAGGACCTGGTGTGAGAGACTGAGTAATTTTCCACTTGAAAATGGTTTCTCTAAAGGCAATGTTGACACTACACTATATAGGAAAACTCTAAAGGAAGAAATTTTGATTGTTCAAATTTATGCTAATGATATAATTTTTGGTTCTACTAATTCATCTCTTTGTCAAGAATTTTTAAAAATCATGTAGGATGAATTTGAGATAAGCATGATGGATGTACTAAAATACTTTCTTAGAATTCAGATCAATTAGAAGAAAGAAGGTGCATATATTCATCAGCCAAACTACACAAGAGAATCTTGAAGAAGTTCAATCTTGATGATTGCAAAGTCATGTCAACTCCTATTCATACTACCTGTTACCTGAACAATGAAAAATGCAGTGCCAAAGTGAGTCCAACTAAATATCGAGGTATGATAGGTTCCTTACTCTATCTTACTGCTTCCATACCAGATATTTTATTCAGTGTATGTTTGTGTGAAAGATTCCAATCAGATCCTAGAGAAACTCATTTAACAACTGTTAAGAGGATCTTTAGATATCTGAAAGGAACAATAAATCTTGGACTTCTTTATAAGAAATCCTCATATTATAAGCTAGTTGGATTATGTGATGCTGACTATGTCGGAGATAAAATTGAGAGGAAATCTACAAGTGGAAACTTTTAATTTTTAGGTGAAAACCTTATATCCAGGGCTAGCCAAAGACAAGCAGCCATTGCTCTGTCTAGAGCAAAAGCGGAATACATTTTAGCTGCTAGGTGTTGCACTCAACCACTATGGATGAAGTATCAACTAGAAGGTTATCAGATTTTTAGAAACAATATTCCTATCTATTGTGATACCATTGCTGCTATTTGTCTAATGAAGAATCTGATTCAACATTCTAGAACTAAGCATATTAAAATCAAACATCATTTTATTAGGGACTATGTTCAGAAGGGGATAATAGATATTCAGTTTATTGATAATGATCATTAGTGGGCTAGTATATTTACAAACCCCTAGATATCGCAAGATTTATTTTTATTCGTAAAAATCTGAACATGGTTTTTGTTGATGAATAATGCCTAGGGTCTGAATGGAGCATGAACAGGAAACTTGGATCCTGATAGCTTCAGTTAGAATATCGTATTTCATTAAGTCTGAAAATTTTCTTAGCGGGGTCTATAAGTTTTGATTATAGATTTTGTTGAATCTCTTTCATCCTTGATTGCTTTATTTCAAGTAGATAGTAAATGTTTAATTTTGTGCTTTGTGCTTTGAATTAACAATTGGACTAATTGTGAGTTATGATTAAATAAGAATCTTTGTCTTAAATACACTCTAATACTTGAAGCTCTTTGAAAATATTGATTTGATGGACAATTTTCTCTAAAACTCTTTTTCTGGTATAACTGTTAAAAAAATTTCAACAAGGTTAATTCTTCATATGCTTGCTTTTCAAGCAAAAGTACTATGAGTATTCAGCCTTGGTTGTTGTGTTTTCTCATAAGTAATTGCTCTTGAGACTGAAGGGACATGTCTATCTTTCTTATTTTCAAAATCTGCTCTGAGATTTGGTTCTTTAAAGGAGTGTACTGACAAAGATTCTGATTCATTTTTATTCAGACTCATTATCGTCCAAACATTTAATACATGCTTGCTCATTTATTATAAATCAACACTCTATAGATTTGTCATACCCCCAAAATTTTCCTACCCTTTTATTTCTTTTATCTTAAGCATTTGCACTGTGAGTGGTCATTCTTTAAGATGATCATTTGGCCTTTGGCCATGATCTCTTAGACTGAGATCATCAGAATCCTATTTATGCTTGCTTTAGTCTTGCTTATGAGCTTTGTCTTTTTAATAATTTTCTCTTGCAAAGTTTTGTCCAGGATGAATAAAAGATATTTTGAACAATACAAGATGGGTTCGTTGTTATGTTGATCACATATGATTACATGTTGAGATCTAGCATTGTTTTTTTCCTCAATTGATGTAAAGGGCGCAAGGATGATTCCACTTGTTTCTTGGTCATGTGAGGTTTTACTTGAAAGAATCACATTTTGAAGATACGCCACTCTATGCCATGTTCATGTTGGAGTTTGTTTGACACATAAAAATATTCCAAGAAAATGTGATGTGACGAGAAAGCTCATGGAGGAAATATTAAAGAATAAGGCACAATGGAAAAAGGTGTTAAGAATTGAATTCAAGGTTAAAGTACAAAGGTTCAAGTTGATGTCAAGATAAAATCCAAGAATGTTATAAGATTCAAGTTCAAAGAATGATTAATTGATTGAATTTCAAAATCATTACAAAATCATTTGTAAAAGAGTAAACAATTTCTCTGCAAAAATTAACTCCCCAAACCCTAATTCACTAAAGCTTCACTCTCCATTCATTTCACGATTTGAAGAAGTTAGGGCCACTAATCATTTCACAACACAACAGTGCAACACAGAAGTAACAAAGCAAAGTTCAGAAGAGCAGACGAGGAAGTGAACAAAACAACAAAGGAAACTTACTTGAACATCCTCGCCGGAGTAACATCGATCAGGTAACTACTCTTCACCTTTGCTTAAAATCTCCGTGCATTTGTGTTTGTCTTGACTTGATGATTTAAAACCCCATAGTAATTGCTCGGAACACAACTTGTTTGGGGTTTAATTGATAGATCTAGGTTTTTAGGGTTTTGACTTTGAGCTTTCTGATTTAGTGTGTTAGGGTTGAAGTTTTAAGTCTTTGAGTCCAAATTTGGACTTAGGACCCTCGTTTTTGTGGGTGCAAGGAGTTGAGAGGGGCTTCGCCGGAGAAGACGGCGGCGACCACCACGCGTCACCACCTTCTCCGATATCCGTTAAGGTTCCGGTGATTAGAAGTTGCACAGGAAGAGATGGTAAGAGAGAGAAAGTGGTGCAGAGAGAGAGAGAGAGAGAGAGAGAGAGAGAGAGAGAGAGAGAGAGAGAGAGAAAAGATGAATGATCTTGTTTCCACCCTTTCTTTGTCTTTATTTTGCTGCCAGATTGTGATGGCTTGGAGGATGGGGCGGTGACACTTGTCACTTCCCACGACAGGTGTCATCAGTGGCACCCCCCCCCCTTTGTTTTGGTTTTGTGTGCGCAATCTCTCTTTCCCTACCGTGCGCCTATTTTTCCCAGCCTTCGGATGAGTCAACAGTCTTGACTCTCCTTAATCCTGCTGTAGCGAGCGATTTTGGACGCGGTTCTTAAGTGTTGGTCGCTCTCTGCGGTTGAGCTTAAACTACAGGTCGATTCATTTTTTATCCTATTGTGAGCTGAATAAGGAAGGGAAATAGATGTCTCCAATTAACCCTTCTTTGCATACTGAGTTTAAGCAGCGGTCTGTTAGGTTACGGATGCTATCAATGTGGGGGGGGGGGGGCTTTGTACTGGTTATTTGTATTTTCGCTAATACGGTTTTCTCTCTTTTTACCTTGACAGAAGGTTTCTGGCGGGGAACAAGGATTAGGATGTTAGGACTGATGCTTTTGATAGATACATGAGAGTATGGGATTTTGGGTTTTTGTTTAGTGTGCTCGCTAAGATTTTTCTTTCAATCTTATGCCTACGTATTCCCGTTTACCGAAACAGGGAAATCAGAGCGTTCGTAGTTCCTCCTAGTCTATGGGAGAAAATGGGTGTTTTTGGTGTCTTGTTCAAAGCCCAAGACGTGAAGCGAAAGGTGATCTGTATCTTGTTCAAAGCCCAAGATGTGAAGCTGAAAAGGTTTGACTTTAGAGAGAATTTGTCATCTCTAAAGAGGGGGTTGTATGTCACAACTGTTTATAAAGGAGAATTACTTTAACCGGGATATGTGAATCCGGCAATGCCATAATTTCCTTTATAGGGGATTTTAACCTGAAGGAGAAGACTTTAACTCAGTGTAGAGCAATGCCATCTTTTCTTAGGAATTTCTCATACTAAAAGAGGGACAGTGGCATGGATGTAGATGATCCAGAGGCTTGCCGCTTACAACAATTAGATGAAAGGGAAGGAGTTGTTGATGTTTCTGTACTGTGAACGAGGCACAGCTTTGATGCTAAAAGGTTAATTGGATTAACCAGTGGTTTTCTTATACAAAGCCTAAGAGGAGGCTGATATGTGTCTCGTACAAAGCCCAAGAGAGAGGCTAAAAGGGTTGACTCAACAGGAGAATCTTTTATACTCAACAAGAGGGTGTTTCTGTATCTCGTACGAAGCCCGAGATGGAGGCTGAAAGGGTTTGAGTCAACAAGAGAGTCTTTTATACTCAACAAGAGAGTGTTTTTGTATCTCGTACGAAGCCCGAGATGGAGGTTGTTGCTTGTTTGGCTCAATAAGAACCTTTTTGTATCTCGTATAAAGCCCGAGATGGAGGCGAAAGGGGTGATCGACTCAATGAGGGAGTCTCTTATGTGTCTCGTACAAAGCCCGAGAGAGAGGCTAAACGTTGTTTGACTCTGCTGGGGAGGATCATTGTACAAAGCCCAAGAGGAGGCTAAGGTAACTGTTTAAGTGACAGGTCCAGTATACTGATTTTAAAAGAGAAAATCAGTTCTTATATGAGCAACACTGTACTCAAGGATTTGAGTCAAGGATCCGGGTTATTCCTGTTCTTTAAGGAAGCGAGAAATCCGAAGGGTATTGAGACTGTTCGAGTCTACGGGTTTTCTTCCTATTCTTGAAGGGTGCTTGAGAATGTCTTTGAGACTCAAGGAAATTAGACCGTCCAAGTCTAGAGTTTTATCTTTTGTACTATACTTTGAGAAACAGTAGTAGACTCTGGAAAAGATTGTTCTATGCAGATGACTAAGTTATGTTCCTATACCTTTAGGAGGTCGTCGGGACAATTTGTACGAAGCCCAAGAGGAGGCTGGAAACTTTTAAGAAGCCAATCGGTCCTTGTATGAAGCCCAAGAGGATGCTATCATTCCCGGAGGAAGAGATCATTATACGAAGCCTAAGAGGAGGCTGTGAATACTTCTAAGAAGCCGTAGGGTCCTTGTACTAAGCCCAAGAGGAGGCGGGGTTGCTTTTAGGAAGCCTGTGGGTCCTTGTACGATGCCCAAGAGGAGGCCGATTGCTTTTAAGAAGCCGATGGGTCCCCAAACCCCGAGAAATTCAAGGCAAGCTATTCACAAGGAATAGATCAAGTCAGGAAAGTTCGAGAATTTGGAAGAAACTCAAGAGATGCCATTCACGGAGAAAATATCATCTCTGGGGAGTAGAGTTTCTTTGACAAGTGCTTTTAAGAAGCCTGTGGGTCCCCAAACCCCGAGAAATTCAAGGCAATGCTATTCACCGAGAATAGATCAAAGTCAGGAAAGTTCGAGAATTTGGAAGAAACTCAAGAGATGCAATTCACGGAGAAGAGATCATCTCTGGGGAATAGAGTTTCTTGACAACTTCTATGAGTGACAGTCTATGAAAGGGTTCACAGAGAATGCTGCCTTTCATATCTCCATATTGTTTAACCCCAAGAGGAGGGAAGAGTGTGTCTGGTAATCCTATGGGGATCTAGCTTAGACTATTTCTAAGAGTGATTGAAACGGCTTTACCTAGTGCTAGACGTAGTTGCCGGGGAAACTCTAAATATCTATACTATTATTACACAGTTGATATGAGTTTATGAAAGAAGACTTACAGTGAAACAGCCCCACAATATAGTTATATGTATATGAAAGCGGTAAATGAAAGCAATAACCACTTACTCGGTTGTAGAGCTTCCATGCTGTTTGGTTAGTTGTTCAACAAAGAAAGATTGAAAACAACAGTATATTCAAAATCAAAGGAGAAAATGCTTTGAAAAAGAAAGATTTGAGGCTTACAGCTCAAGGAGAGGCTCAGGGTTTTATCAGTGAGCGCACTTTGAATTTGTACAGAGGGACTTATACAAGTGACTGAGGCCCAAAAAGGTTTTCTGTACAAAGGGATGGGTCTTACACTCTCTCAAGAGGCCCAAGTGAGTTTTAAGAAAAGAAATGGGTCTTACTACTCGAGGGTAGGCCCAATGGTTAATTTTGAAAAGGGCGACGATCGCGCCGAGTTTTTGGAAACACCGTGGGACTTATACAAGTGACTGAGGCCCAAAATTTTGGTATTTACAAAGCGATTAGGTCTTACACTCTATTAGAGGCCCAAAGAGTCTTGAAACATTTGAGTATGATTAAAAATCAAAGAAACCCCAATTTTCACTTTTTAAAAGTAATTTTTCAAAGAAAATTAATAAAAAATGACAAAAAAAACAAATAAGTTTAAGTAAACCACTTGTGATTTTTGGTTAAGGTTTGAAAAATGAGGTTTTAATCACATGATTTAAAACTTATTTAGTTTTGATTTTCAAGATGAATGTTCACTTTTAAAATGTTTAAAAGCAATTAAAAATGAATTTATTCACAAAAATACCAACTATATTAAATAAATAATATAAATTTTATTTTTTTGTAGAATAAAATATTTTACTATTTTTGTGATTTTTCAGAAAAAGAACCAATAAAAAATAATCAAAATTGAGGGAGTTATTAATTTTCCAAATCATTAAAAAATAATATGAAAAATGAGAAAATATGAAAAAGTGATAAAAAAGAGGGGTTTTGGGTCTTACACTCTATTAGAGGCCCAAAGTGTATTTTTGTACAAAAGATGGGGCTTACAACTCAGGGAGAGACCCAAAATATTTTCAGTTTGAAAATAGCGATCGCCCCGAGATTTTTAACGTATCGGGACTTATACAATAGCTGAGGCCCAAAATTGTTTTGTTAAAAAAGAGTTGGGTCTTACACTCTAATAGAGGCCCAAGTGTTTAAAAATGAAAAGAAATGGGACTTACAGCTCAAAGAGAAGCCCAGTTGATTTTCGTTTGAAAATGGCGATCGCGCCGAGGTTTTCTTTTAACGCAAAGGGACTTATACAATAAGTGAGGCCCAAAATTGTTTTGGTTAAAAGGGGATTGGGTCTTACACTCTAATAGAGGCCCAAAGAGTCTGAAAAAGATTTGTTAGGGTGAAAATCAAAGAAAACCCCAATTTCATTTTTTAAGGCATTTTTCCAAGAAAAATTAAGTAAAAAATGATAAAAATATCAAATAAAAATCATTAAATAATGATTAAGGTTTAAAAAAAATATTTTATCCACGTAAATATTTAAAATCATTTTGGTTTTAAAAATCAAGAAAAAAGAAATCATTTTAAAAGCATTTAAAACAATTTAAAACACTATTTTTAAATATATTAAAAATAATCTAAAAATAATACTTTTTTTGTGATTTTTTGTGGATTAAAATATTATGGGGTATGAATTGGAAAATGATGATTTTTTGCTATGTAAAAAAAATTGGTTGAGTTTTGAAAATAAAAGTAAGAAAAAGAGGAAAGTTGTCACAATATCATCTCCGACGTTTCTTATGGGGTAAAAACGAGTACGGAAACTTTAATTTTCAACACGTTTTTTTATCAAATTTCAAACACTCATAACTCTCTCAATTTTTATCAGAATCAAAATCCGGAAGTACCTATCTTGACCGATTTTTCGCGAGGAATCCAATGGTATCGCACACACACACGGAAAATCAACACACAAAACGCAGAAATTAAAAAACCAGAACTGTTATCGATTGAAAACATCGTTCCGCGTCGAATTTCCAACACGCGTAACTCTCTCGATTTTTATCCGAATTGAAATCCGTAAAAACTTATCTTGACCGATTTTTCGCAAGGAATTCAATGGTATTACTCACGCACATGGAAAGTCAACACAGAAAACGCAGAAATAAAAAAACCAGAACTGCACTGTTTTGAAAACATTGTTCCGCGTCGAATTTCCAACACGCGTAACTCTCTCGATTTTTATCCGAATTGAAATCCATAAAAACCTATCTTGACCGATTTTTCGCAAGGAATCCAATGATGTTACTCATGCACGCTAAAACTTAATGTACAGAACACATCAATAAAAAAAACCAGAATTGGACATGATTTTAAAACAACCAAAATTCCACATATAAACATGTTAAAATGCAAATAGCGGGAGGATCACAACATAAACATTAAGGACTACATTTTTGCCTCAAGAATTATTCAATATGATGCATGTATGTGGACAACAAAGGAAATCATGATTCAAAGAATTCAAGTTGTGAATTTTACCTCTTTTTTAGAGATTTTGGGCAACCTACCAAGTGCTTTGTTCTAGAAATGATTTGATGCTTTGGACAACCTCAAATGACCTCTTAGAAGCTTTTAGGATGGTTGGAATCAGCTGGAAACCTCTGGAGCAAGTTTGAGCACTTTCTCGCAAAATAGTCAAAAGTGGCCAAAATGCCAACTCTCTCAAATGGTGTTCCAGATGTGTGGGACCATTTGGGACAGTTCAAGGATGATATTTAGAGTGTGTTTGAGGTTTTATCTGGTTTGGAAAGTGACTGAATCAAGACATGGCTTGAAAAATGCAAAAAAGTGTCATTTTGAGGTTTTGAGAGGTGACTTTGTGATGTTGGTGTTATAGGTCACTTGTGAGAGTTTGGATCACCTACATATGATGTTTATGAGGTGTTAGGATCATGAGCTGTGATGGAAATGCTCTCTAACTCAAAAACTCAGAATTTCCTTACTAAAGAAGGCATTTTGGAGTGAAAGAGAGAATTTGAGGAAAGCATCTGTTTGATGGCTTTGGTGTACTCAAACTGAACACAAATGAGCTCTATTTATAGTATATCAAGTTTGTTTTGGGATCCACAGTGAATGGTGGCTGCAACAGAGGTTTGGCCAATGTTGGCCAATGAGAATCCAAGTCTCCTCTAGCCATTGACTAGAGGTTAGAGCACAGGCTGTTGGTTCCCTAGTTGTTGGAGGAATCTTGCCTGAATTCAGTTAGAGGAAGCTCAGTTCATGCCACCTCTAAGCATCCATTAAATGCCCCAAACCAAAATTGGAGTTTTGTCCCTCTTTTAGGGATTTCTAGGTTTTGGCATGCTTTTTTTGGTTCCTTGGACTTGGGAGGTTCATGGATCAGATCATCCCACTTGGATTTGATCCTTAGATGTGTCCAAAATGATGACAAGGCTTGAAAATTCGTGTGGCACAAAAAATGTGCAAATCTGCCCTGAAAAATTCAGCTGCAGCAAGCCTTTTTGTAAGATCCATAACTCCCTGCTCGAGTATGCTACATGGACGTTCTAGGACTTTCCGGAAAGCTTAGATGACGTACTTCAACTTTGATGTTTGACACTAGACCTGGTTCAACTTGGATCATGGAGAAAAACAGCCTTGAAGTTGGGACATTGTGCTGAAATTACAAGGCAGATTTTTGGCTAAGTGCTGAAAAATGTCAATTTTAAGTTTTTAGCCATTTTGATCCAACCATCACTCAAAATCCATGATGAATTAGGATGAGGTGTAGTTGACACTTTTGTAGAGGGCCATGAGGGCTACAAATCAAGCTTTGGATGGGAAAAAATGGCTTTGTGGTTTAGGAGTTATGCTTTGAAGCATTGGCTCATGCCCAGAGGAAAATTTCCATCTGGAGGCCCTAGTCGACCAAACCCTAATTTGGTGACACTGGCGATCCTGAGGCTTGATCCACCTAGAAGGGAGTAGCATTGTGCTTAATCCTTGAAGTGGGAGTCCTCTTGATCCATTGTGGATATTTGAGAGGCTAGACAAGTTGAAGATCATGTCATTCCTTGATTGATCCTTTGTCTAAGAGCTCTGCGAGGGCTTGAAACCCTAAATCCTGTTTGTAGTGAATGCTCACCCACCTTTGGGGAGACTAATGAGGTATGATGGTCCATCCATATTGTGCTGATGATTTGCACAATGATGGGAAATCTTAGTGGTTAAAATTTGGGGTATGACAGATGCCCTTATTTAATCTTCTTGGACCCGAAGGTGTGAATGACGAAGGTATTCGGGCATTCGGGGTGCAAGAGGATTAAATATCAGAATACCCAAAATTTTGATGGTGGTTATGAATGGTAGCTTACGCATTCATCTTCTTTAGCTAAGCGAAGATGCTTAGAAAAGGTAAACTTCCCCTCAATCCTGGTCTTCAGCCAAGGACCTGGTCTCAGTTTTCTTTTGAAATAAACTTCCCTTCGATCCTGGTTTCCTACCAAGGAACTGGTCTTAGTTTCTTTTGTAAACTTCCCCTCGATCCTGGTTTCCTACCAAGGATCTGGTCTCGGTTTCTGATATAAACTTCCCCTCGATCCTGGTTTCCTACCAAGGACCTGGTCTTAGTTGCTGAAATAAACTTCCCCTCGATCCTGGTTTCCTACCAAGGACCTGGTCTTAGTTGCTGAAATAAACTTCCCCTCGATCCTGGTTTCCTACCAAGGAACTGGTCTCAGTTTCTTTTGTCAATAAACTTTCTTGACAAGGAACGCTGTTAGTAGCGGTTTTCCTTCAAACTTCTCGCCGAATTTTCCTGGGGAGATGCCATTTGAGTGGAAAAAGTTTTGATGTCAGACTTGCTGGGGAACCCATTCGTCTGAATTGTAGAGGTACACAAACTTCTCTGTTGGAGACGTCATTTGTCGATTCTACTGGGGAAAGCGAGTCTCTTGAGAGACTGTTTTCGTTTGGGGGCTTACATCATACTTTTCTCGGGATCTTTCCGGAGAAATGCCATATGATGGGATCCAATTTTGAGGTGCCGATGACCTTTTCATCAGTAATCTTTTTGGAGCGAAACTGGTGTGCCGCCGAATCTCTGATTAAGAGGCTTTCTCTGGGGATTTTCCTTAATTCGGGAAAGCAAGGATATCATCTTCAATGGCGAAAAGTGATATTTGTTGAAAGTTTTCTTGTTTCTCAGAGGTTCAAGTTATCAAAGTGGTCAAGGACCGTCTCTAATCCAGAGATAAACGGGAGAGAGATTGCTTAGATGATTCACTTCCTAACGAGGAAAGGTCTGACAACTCGATTGAGAGGACTTCTACCACTAGGGGACAAGACCGACTGGAGTGATAGTGATGCAATATGAAATGTGAATGCAAATCAACAATGCATGATGTACGTATGTTTATGCTGACAAAACTGACGCGACATACAAACTAAAAGATGAACATGACTGGATACTCGGCCATCGCGGGGCGTGGAAGAAATATCGCTGGTTTAAGATAGCAATTCTACCTTGCTTAGGAGAAATGGTCCCTGTTGGGGGTGACGCTGGTCGGGCTTAGGAGATGAGAACTCGGCCGAGGATGTCAGACGAAACATGGTCTCTGACATTGTTGATCCTTCATTCAGGCGTACTGGTCTAGAAGGAGTATTTTGATCCTGTACTTTGAAGTTCGCTTACTTCTGGAGAAGCGGTTGATGCTCTTTTGATGTTCAACAGTCAAAAGAAATTGCCAACTTTATTTTAAAAGCAGAAAAAGTTTTAACAAGTAAATTCATTTTTTTTTATTTCAAGAATCGTTAATCATGTTTAAAAAACGTCATTCTGTAAAGCTAAAACAAATAAGAATTACAAACAAAAGCACAAGGGCTCAAATTTTATTGATAAGATGGAGATCAGCCAAACGCGTGATTCCAAAGAGTATTTACAAAGTTAGAAAATGGTAATTTACAGGGAAAAGGGCTACGTTGAAACATAATGACCACTATCCTTCTACCAACTTCGAATTCGGGGCATCCTGAGCTTCTGTCGAAGATTACCTTGACTGGAGCTTTCCTCCGATGGATGATGTAACAGCTGCTGCTGAGGGACTTGCCTCTGTTGAACATAGTTACTTGCCATTATCCCTAATTTTTGCCTGGATTGTACTTTGATGTTTCCAATCCACCGGGATGATTTTTTTCATGTCTCTAACTTTTGCCTGGACCGCCCTTTCGGGTTTTCAATCCACCAAGACGTTTTTTTTTTTTTTAGTTTAGGCGAAGTATTTCTTGACTACATCAACATTCGTGGGGTAGGCAAATTCCTCTCCGTCCATGGTTGCAAGTCTCAAGGAACCTCCTGAGAAAGCTTTCGTGACCACATAGGGGCCATCATAATTCGGAGTCCACTTGCCCCGAGAATCAGTGAGAAAGGATTATATCTTCTTGAGCAGTTGGAAGATCGGCGCGCATGTCGCGGTTATGAGGAATATGAATATGGAGATGTAGTTCAAACGTCCTTGGAATCCTCTGACTTGTTTTTCAGTTTTCGGAGAAGGCATTTCTTGAATGGCCTTGACCTTGTCAGGATCAACCTCAATTCCTTTCTGGCTGACGATGAACCCTAAGAGTTTCCCTGAACGGACACCGAAGGTGCATTTGTTGGGATTCAAGCGGAGTTTGTATTTTCTCAAACGCACGAATAGTTTTGACAGGTGGGTCACATGCTCCTCTTCTGTTCTAGATTTAGCAATCATATCATCGACATATACCTCGATTTCTTTATGTATCATTGTAATACCCCAAATTTTGACCACTTAGATTTCCCATCATTGTGAAAATCATCATCACGATATGGATGTACCTTTATGCTTCATTAGTCTCCCCAAAGATGGGTGAGCATCCACTACAATTAAAATTAGGGTTTCAAGCCCTCTCTGAGTGCTTAGACAAAGGATCAATCAAGAAATGACATGATCTTCAACTTGTCTAATCTCTTAAATATCCAATGGATCAAAAAGGACTCCCACTTCAAGGATTAAGCACAAGGCTGCTCCCTTCTAGGTGGATCAAGTCTCAAGATCGACAGTGTCAGCAATTTAGGGTTTTGGTCGACCAGGGCCTCCAGGTGGAAATTTTCATCTGGGCACAAGGCAATGATCCAAAACATAACCTAATATACTTCATGGAACCTCATGAACCCATGCATCAAGTCAATTTTGCCTCAGGGGATGCATTCATCAAAAATCAGGAATTAGGGTTTCTTGACCTAATTCACCCCTAAGTTGACTTTTGGGACAAACCATGAGCCAAGACCTCAAGAGATGATTTGAGGGTCTCTAATATACCATATTGATCCATTTGGGACAATGGATTAATCCAAGAAGTTTGAGCAACAAGTCTCAATTTCATCTGCACCACAATTAGGGTTTTAAGGGAAAAGTCAACTGTAACTTTGACTTTTGACCTGGACATGCTCCCAAACCCTAATACATGATTGAATATACCCTATGACACCCATGGAACATGTCCATCAAGTTTGATTTAGGTCAAGGACATGATTTCCTAAAGAATTGCACAGTTTGGAATTCATCTGATAAAAAGTCAACTGTGCACAAAAGTCAACTTTGACTTTTTGAGATTTTTCACCAAAATGGATTTTTAACCCTAAAATGATGTTAATGTATGATTTGAATCATCATTCATCAAGAAAAATCAAGAAAAGTGAGATAACTTGTAAAAGGGGTAACCATAAAACTTAGAAATTTTTCTAAGTTAAAAATAAAGTGGCAAAGGTACCAACTTTGGAGGACCATAACTCCTAAACCACAAGGCCATTTTTTCTCATCCAAAGATGGATTTGTAGCCCTCATTATCACCTACAAAAACTTCAACTACAAGTCATTCCAATTCATTAAGGATTTTGAGTTATGGAGTGATCAAAGTGGTTGAAAAGTGAAAATGTCACTTTTTCCAACACTTAGTGAAATTTTCACTAAGTCAGATTCTGCCTCACTTTTTGCCAAATGTAGGGGGATTTTTCACTTGGAATCAAAAGAGATCAAAACCAAACTTGTTCAAACAGTTGTTGTATCATGTAAGAGCTTCCCAAAATGGCCAAGAACATTGCCAAATTCAACCTACATCATGAGATACAACATTGCCAAGTTGCCTTGCTGAAATCTGTCAAGGCAAGGCAGAATTTGCAACTTTGGTCGATTTGCCAAAATCAGCCAAATTCAATTGCTCCTATCCACTTGGACACCTCAGAGGATTGAATCTAAAGGGGACAATCACTGAGCCAAGCCTCCAAAGTCCATGGAACAAGAAATAGCATGTTGGACCTAGAATGGCCAAAATAGGGACAAGACTTCAAATTTGGAATGAGGCATTCAATGGAACCATCAAGGTGGCATGGACTGAGCCATTCTCATCTGAAATCAGTCAAGACTTATCCAAGACCAAGGGAACCAAAGCTTTGTGCCCTAACCTCTAGTCAATGGCTAGAGGAGACTTGGATTTTCATTTGCCAACATTGGCCAAACCTACTTACCAGCTGCCATGCACTATTCCTTGCAAAACAAACTTGCTCTACTATAAATAGAGCTCAATTGTGGTCAGTTTGAGTACACCAAAGGCATCTAACAGATGCTTTCTTCAAAATCTCTTTCTCTTGGCAAAAATGCCTTTCTTAGCAAGGTAGCTATCGGGTTTTGAGTTTGAGAGCAATTCCAATCAAACCAATCACTCACACACCTCACATACATCACATATGAGCTGATCAAACACTTAGATTACTTCTGAAACATCAATTTCACAAAATCACCAGCTGGTTGCTCAAATTTTCAAACAAGTTGCAGCTGGGGTACCACAAAATGATCCAGCCAATTTCAATCAAGTCCAACCATCCAAACACAATCCATAGGGTGTAGGGAAGCTGTTCAGATCATCATAACTCATATGTAACACCTCCAAATCAAAAATCACTTTGAACTTGCTGTCACGGCCTAGAGGTAAGCACATACTTGGTCATCTCTCAATCTATGCATATTTCCTCGCACAATAATTTGGCCATATGTTCATAATCATGCATGGAATGTTTTCCCTCAATTAATTGCATTGTTTGAATCGTGTATCAAAAATCCTAGCCTTCATGCAGAAATTAGGGTTCTTGAGGTTTCTTCGTGATTTCTTGTTGCATGTTTAATTTAAATGAAATTAAAGTACATAGACATGATCGTGAGGTTAAGACGAGCATAATGATATGTGGATTGCATGTTATAATCAAGTATTCAGTGAGATTGAGGAGAAAATGCAAATCAGCCAAACCCAGAACACGCGCGTGTTCTTGGTGTGTTCTTGGCGCCATTTTTGAATAATTTGAATATTTGAATTTTGTGATTTTGTTTAATTGATTCAAAAATTAATTTCTCTCTGAGTTTTAATGATTTTGAGTTGGTTCTTTTTTTAATAATTCACAAAAATGTTAAAATATTTTATTTTCACAAAAAATCCCAAAAATATTATTTATTTCATATAATTGATATTTTTGTAAAGAATTAATATTTTGATTGTTTTTGGCATTTTAAATATTTTTTCTACATTGATTTTGCAACTTTTAATGCTTTCTAATTATTTTGTAGATCAATACTTAATTTTTGAAGCATTAATCCAAGATCACAATTTGTTTTCCATATGTTAAACAATTTTTGATCATTTTAATTGAATTTTTATTCAATTAAATACATTTGGAAAACAAATTAGGGTTTTGGATTAATTCAACCCTCATAAATCATTTTCAAAACTTTTTGGGCCTCTTGAGAGAGTGTAAGACCCATCCCCCCTTGTACAAAAACTTTTTGGGCCTCACTCATTGTATAAGTCCCTCTGTACAAGTAAACGGTACGATCGTCGCCCGTTTAAAAATAAAAATCATCTGGGCCTCTCCTTGAGCTATAAGACCCATTCAAAACACTTTGGGCCTCTATTAGAGTGTAAGACCCAACCCCCTTTTAACCAAAACATTTTGGGCCTCACTTATTGTATAAGTCCCTCTGCGTTAAAAGAAAACCTCGGCGCGATCGCCATTTTTAAACGAAAAATCATTTGGGCCTACCCTCGTGTTATAAGCCCCACTCTTTTTTCTTTAAACCTTTTTGGGCCTCTTGAGAGAGTGTAAGACCCATCCCTTTGTACAGAAAACCTTTTTGGGCCCCAGTCACTTGTATAAGTCCCGCTGTACAAAGTCAAACAGTGCGCTCACTGATAAAACCCTGGGCCTCTCCTTGAGCTGTAAGCCCCAAATCTTTCTTTTTCAAAGCACTTTCTCCTTTGATTTTGAATATACTGTTGTTTTTAATCTTTCTTTGTTGAACAACTAACCAAACAGCATGGAAGCACTCCAACCGAGTAAGTGGTTATCGCTTTCGTTTACTGCTTTCATATTATAAACTGTATTGTGGGGCTGCTCACTATAAGTCTCCTTTCATAAACTCATATCTACTGTGTAATAATAGTATAGATATTTCGAGTTTCCCCGGCTACTACGTCTAGAACTAGGTGACGCTGTTTCATTTATTCGTAGAAATAAACGCCTAGATCCCCAATAGGAGCACCAGATACAGTCTTCTCTTCGGCTGTCCTCCTTAGGAATCGTCAAGAAGCTCTGCTCCCCAAGATGAATGTATTCTCCGTGAATGGCATCTTTGAGTTTCTTCTAAATTCTCGAACTTTCCTGACTTGATCTATTCCTTGTGGATAGCTTGCCTTGAATGTCTCGGGGTTTGGGTACCCACTACGGTCATAATCTTGGACCTTAACTAAGGAACCCTCTTTAAAAGGTAAAAGTCGCTGGATAGTAAACCTCGCACATTTACCAGTGGTTTTTATCTTTAAAAGAGTTATCTCTCCTAATGGAAAGGAGGTGATAGACCCACGGGCTTCTTAAAAGCATCGGCCTCCTCTTGGGCATTATTCAAGGACACTACGGCTTCTTAGAAGTATTCACAGCCTCCTCTTAGGCCTTCGTATAATGATCTCTTCCTCCGGGAATGATAGCCTCCTCTTGGGCTTCGTACAAGGACCCGTCGACTTCTTAAAAGTTTCCAGCCTCCTCTTGGGCTTCGTACAAATTGTCCCGACGACCTCCTAGAGGTATAGGAACAGAACCTAGTCATCCTCATAGAACAGTCCTTTCATAGAGTCTACTACTGTTTCTCAAAGCATAGTACGAAAGATAAAACTCTAGACATGGACAGTCTAATCTTCCTTGAGTCTCAAAGACATTCTCAAGTGACCCCTTCGTTAAATAGGAAAGAAACCCGCAGACTCGGACAGTCTCAATACCCTTTGGACTTCCAGTTTCCCCAAAGAAAAGGAAACAACCCCGATCCTCAGATCTAACCCATGAGTACAGTGATGCTCATATAAGAACTGATTTTCTCTTTCAAAATCAGTATACTGGACCTGTCACTTAACTGACACAATAAACTTAGCCTTCTCTTGGGCTTTGTACAAATGATTCTCCCCAGCGGAGTCAAACAACGTTTAGCCTCTCTCTCGGGCTTTGTACGAGACACATAAGAGACTCCCTCGTTGAGTCAATCCCCCTTTCGCCTCCATCTCAGGCTTTGTATGAGATACAAAAAGGTTCTTATTGAGCCAAACAAACAATCGCCTTCATCTCGGGCTTCATACGAGATACAAAAAACTCCCTTGTTGAGTCAAATAACCTCCATCTCGGGCTTTATACGAGATACCAAAAGACTCCATCGTCGGGTCAAAATCTTTTAGCCTCTCTCTCGGGCTTTGTACGGGACACAAAATTAGCCTCCTCTTAGGCTTTGTATAAGAAAACCACTGGTTGATCCAATTAACCTTTTAGCATCAAAGTTGTGCCTCGTTCACAGTATACAAACATCAACAACTCATTCCCCTTCATCTAATCGCCGTAAGTGGCAAGCCTCTGGATCATCTATATCCACGCCACTGTCCCTCTTTTAGCATGAGAAATTCCTAAGGAAAGATGGCATTGCTCTACACTGAGTTAAAGTCTTCTCCTTCAGGTTAAAACCCTTTCTTCGGAAATTATGGCATTGCTCGGATCCGCGTATCCCAGTTAAAGTAATTCTCCTTCTCCCCTCTTTAGAGATGACAAATTCTCTCTAAAGCCGAGGTCTTTCAGCTTCACGTCTTGGGCTTTGAACAAGACACAAATAGACCTTTCAGCTTCACATCTTGGGCTTTGAACAAGATACAAACCACCTTTCACTTCACGTCTTGGGCTTTGAACAAGACACCAAAAACCAATTTCCTCCCATAGAATAGGAGGAACTACGAACGCTCTGATTTCCCTGTTTCAGTAAACGGGAATACGTAGGCATAAGATCGAAAGAAAAGATCTTAGCGAGCGCAATCAACAAAAAACCCAAATCCCATATCTCCATCAATCAAAAGCAGTATTTCAAAAGCATCAGTCCTAACATCCTAATCCTTGTTCCCCACCAGAAACCTTCTGCCCAGGTAAAAAAGAAAGAAAACAGTATTGGCGAAAATACAAATAACCAGTACAAAGGCCCCCCACATTGATAGCATCCGTAACCTAACAGACCGCTGTTTAAACTCAGTATGCAAGCAGGGTTAATTGGAGACATCTATTTCCCTTCCTTATTCAGCTCACAATAGGATAAAAAATGAATCGACCTATAGTCAAAGCTCAAACCGCAGAGAGCGACCAGCGCTTAAGAACCGCGTCCAAAATCGCTCGCTACAGAAAAGTGGCGCCCACCGTGGGGCCCTTCAAAGTTAGATCTAGGCACGGTCTTCCTTCTCTTCACTTATGTGAAAACCACAGATTGGGGCTTCCGTCGGGGAACCCATTTCTGTCAGGAACTTAGGAATCATAGCTTTATAAGTCTAGGATGATTAGGACAAATATATATACTGCTTTTCCTAATTGCTATACGTGTTTATTTTTCTGCTACTGGGAATGCGTGTGATGCCGCATGTGGTGAGAATGAGTATACACTTAAGATAAGTGATGGCGACGGGGTCGACCATCAACCTCATTGGAGGCTGACCAACACAACCCATTCACTCTTCTAGCCAATGGGCCGGTTGTTAAGTCTGAGAAGTTGAGGAACCAAACCCTTTCGTAGTGCGGAAACTATCGGAAATAGTTGTTACGCGATACTACCCTCATTTGAGGCTGGTGATCTATTCTCGGTGAATGGCACTTACTCTAAGATTGCTCTACAACTCGCTGGCGATCCGCTTATTGTTTTGCTTTCCTGGGAGGAGCTGATGATAATGAGTACAGGTACAAAAATCACCCTAGTATAAACCTTTGGGGATGGGTAGAGCCTTGACTTCATGACAACGACCCTTTGACCCCATGTTTTTTTCTATGTTTTTGTGTGCTGCATTCATGCATTCATTTAATAAAACATTAAAACACTTAAAAAAAACTTTCTCTTCTAGTCTCTCTGTTTTTCAAATTAAACTAAGACTGTGATTACAAATATCGAAGGAGAGGATTACGCTAATGGATTTCGGTAGAAGGAGAACTCACTAGTATACCTTCAAGGTTCCAAAGCTAGCGGATTTGAGAAGGTTAGCAGGGATGATCGTTAACCCAGAGGCTTTCAGAGCCAAGCACGGTGGTTTGCTACCACTATTAAGAGTCCATGTGATTAAGGGGATCATGGACGCGCTCATTCAATTCTACGATCCGGTTTATCACTGTTTCACATTCCCGGATTACTAGCTATCACCAACGCTAGAGGAGTATTCTCATCTGACTGATTTACATATCACTGATCGAGCTCCATTTTCTGGACTGGAAGAAATTCCAAAGAATCAGACTATTGCAATAGCAATTCATTTGGACGAGTCTGAGGTCAGGACTCACATGACCACTAAGGGTGGCATCCAAGGTTTGCCAGCCCAGTTCTTGACAAAAAAGGCTCTATACTTCGCTAGTATAGGGAACAGGACTGCTTTTGAAAGCATCTTTGTCTTGCTCGCCTACGGGTTATTTTTGTTTCCCAACATCAATAACTTCGTCGATATCAACGCTATTAAGGTTTTTCTCATTGGAAACCCTATGCCGACTTTGCTTGCAGATGCGTATCATTCTGTACACTTGGGAAATTTGTACAACGGAGGGGAGATCACATGCTGTGTACCTTTGCTTTACAAATGGTTTATCTCTCACTTGCCCAAGTCTGCTGCTTTTTGGGATTGCAAGAGTGTCTTATGTTGGTCGCAGAAGATCATGTCCCTTACCAACTCTGATATAGATTGGTGTAATAGGATTTATGAGGGAATTAGAATCATTGACGGTTCTGGAAACTTCCCCAGCGTACCCCTCATAGGAACTAAAGGAGGAATCAACTATCATCCGATATTGGTTCTTCGTCAATTTGGATACCCGATGAGACACATCCCCCGGGGAGTTCATCTGGAAGGTCTTTTCTTCAAAGAAGGAGAAAGTGACAGAGCACTAAAGATGGAAATAGTGCACGCTTGGAAACATGTTCATAAGAAAGGACGAGAGTCTCTGGGAAAACCGGATTGTGTCTCGGTGGAGCCTTATCTCCATTGGGTACAAACTAGAGCTCTCAAGCTAAAGATGCCTTATCCTCGTTACAGAATTCTTCCACCGAGGTAAACTGTCATGTACTTCATGACGGAAACTGAAAAGCTTCAGGTTACTCTCAACAAAGTTCAAAAGGAAAGAAGATCTTGGAAGAACAAGTACCGCACCCTCGACGTAGAGTGTATCCAAATACAGCAACTACTAAAAGAGAAAGATGCTCTGATTGAAATTTTGGAGCAGCATGCTGTAGAGAATCAAGATGACCAAAGGAATTTGCTCGCTCCTTTCACCTGACAAAGGAATGACAACCCAACAATGGCCCAAGCGCCCCGGTCAAAGAAGAGGACTCGGGACCCATTAGTTTAGGTTTCTGTTTCTGCACTTTGTAATCTACTGTATTTCCATTTCTGTAATCCTTTGGAATTCAATAAAAAGGGGTTTCCCCACTGTTTGATATTTGCAATCTAATTGTCGAAGTTTATTTTGATTAAACAAAAAAACAACAATTAATATAATCATTGCATTCATCATTCTCACATCACGTATTCTCCTTACCTACGAATCTCACGTTTGTGTCTCGATTCTAGAGTCAAACTGTCTCATTCGTACAATACTCTGGCCAATCGTCAGAAAAAGATGAATGATCTTGAGGAAGAAAACAGAGAGTTGAAAGAAGAGATCGACGCTCTGAGAGAGGATATGAGAAAGCTTCGTAACGACATGCAAGCCATGGCAGAAGCTCAGCTACAAAGAACTGTGATCTCAGAGATCACCTCAACGCCCATCATAGAAAAGTATGATCCTAGGTATCAGATGCCGAAAGATCGTCCTTGGGGCATGCCTGTTAACTATATCCCGGAAGGATATGTTCCGCCGATCACTGAAGATCAGGGAATCGCAACAGAAGCCGCTGGGCCTGAAGGTTACAAACTTCGGGAAAGCGAAGATGCCAGGGGCATACTCAAGACTCCTGAAGGTTACAAACTTCGGGAGGCGCCAAGATTTACTGCCGTAGTCACGGTACCACCCCCTGTGGTGCACACTGTCCCGGAAGGACAGATTCCACCAACACCTTCTGGTAAGAAGGAAACTATGTTTGACAGAATGGATGAATTCCAGGAGCAGTTCTTGGAAATGCAGAAAGAGCTGCAAGCCATTCGCGGTCAGGATCTATTTGGGAAGGACGCCGCAGACCTCTGCTTGGTCCCAAATGTGAAAGTCCCGCACAAGTTCCAAGTTCCCGACTTTGAAAAATACAAGGGTAACTCTTGCCCTCAGAGCCATCTGGTGATGTGCGCTCGGCGGATGTCAGCTCAGACAGAGAATCAGGACCTGCTGATTCACTACTCCCAGGATAGTTTAACCGGTGTCGCACTCAAATGGTACATGGGTTTAAACCGTACTACGATCAGCACTTTCAGAGATCTTGGTACTGCCTTCGTTCAACATTACAAATACAATTTGGACATGGCACCCGACAGAGATCAACTCAGATCAATGTCACAAAAGGACAAGGAAACCTTTAAGGAGTATGCTCAAAGGTGGCGTGAAATTGCCACTCAAATTTGTCCACCTCTTGAGGAAAAAGAGATGACAAAGATCTTCTTAAAGACCTTGAGCTCATTTTACTACGGCCGAATGGTTGCCAGTGCGCCCAGTGATTTCACCGAAATGGTCGGCATGGGTGTACGTCTTGAGGAAGCCGTCTGAGAAGGACGTTTGGTAAAAGACACTGGATCGACGAGCGGTACTAAAAAATACGGTAGCGCTCTCCCTAAGAAAAAAGAGCAAGATATTGGGAATATCTCTCTCGGAAAGCAAAGGCGACGTTATCAGCTAGTAGCAGCTGTTACTCCTGCTATCGGCCCCGCGCCTGTTCCTATGTATCAACCTCAGGTTGCGCAGAGCCAACCTGACCAACAAAGGACACAACAGCCTCTTCAGCAGGCTCGTCCTCCATATAACAACAACCGTACAACACGGCCACCAGGATTTGATCCTATACCCGTAACGTACGCAGAGTTGTTTCCGTTACTGCTGGCTAAGGGGCACATTCAGACTAAGTCTCCCCTTTCAGTTCCGGAAAATCCGCCTTTTTGGTTTAAAGCGGATCAAACATGCCCTTATCATCAAGGAGGTTCAGGGCATAACATTGAGACTTGTCTCAATTTCAAATCCGAAGTGCAAAAGCTTGTTAGGAGCGGGCTCTTATCTTTCAAAGATACGAATCCTAATGTTCTTACGAACCCGTTGCCTCAACATGAGAAAGTTGCAGTCAATCTGATTGAGAAAGAGACTAACAATGTCTATCAAATTCATGATGTACTCTTGTTGAAAACCAATCTAGTCAAGATGCATTGTAGACAAAGTGGATATGGCCATGTGCCACCTCATAACTATCACCAGTGTGATATCTGCTCTAAAGACAACCAGGGATGTTCTGTGGTGCAAGCAGCTCTACAGGAGCAAATGGATCTTGGATGGATCCAAGAGCACCGAGTTCGTGGAGTTAACATGGTTTACACGAATTCCAACGTCATTCAAAACCACGACATCCGTGCGATGAATGTCAACTTGGTGGCGATGCACTCAAGGCAAAGACAGTATCATAATCTGCCGCGGCACGATTACAGTTCCTGTCTGATTTGCTCGGTAAACAAACAGGGATGCTCTTTCATACAAGAGGCCCTCCAACGTCAGATGGATCTTGGATGGATCCAAGACTACCATGATAGGAACTCCTATCAAATCAACATGGTTCAGATCTTTGACATTCGCGTGATGAATACCAACCTGGTAGAGTTACATGCCGAGCAGGTTCGACTCGGATTCTTAATATCACATGATTATCAAAACTGTAAAGCAGGTTGCGAAAACGATCGAGGTTGTACCCTTGTCCAGGAGGCACTTCAGCACTTGTTAAATCACTGGTGGATGCCAATCTATATGGACGAAGATACTCAGCAGATTAGTATCAATCACAGGAATCCTACTCATCGTCAAAGTCAGGATGTCCGATCAATGGAAGATAACCTAGTGAGGTTACATTGTATTCAAAGTGGGCGTGGCCAGGTGCCACCACACAACTATGACAGTTGTAGCGTCTGTTCGGAAAGTAACCAAGGGTGTTACCTTGTGAGAGCAGCTCTTCAGGGTCAGGTCGATCATGAAGAAATTCGTCCATATCCAGGTTCAGGACCCATCATTTGGTCGCCGAACTACCTTGTCGAGAAAGTTGAGGATGTTGTCACGATCTCTGGTCATCACAGGACCAGGGATGTTTTTGCCATCATCCTTCTACTTGACGAATCTAGAGTTCCCAACCGGGAACGGATCGAGATTACTTATGATGGTCAGAAAAATCAGAAGGTTCCCATAGTCATCTATCTACCGGGGCCACTACCGTATGAATCAGCTAAGGCAATCCCTTACAAATACGGTGCAACAATAATCGAGAATGGAAAGGAAATTCCATTACCCTCCATTCTGAATATTGCAGACATCAGTCGTGTAACACGGAGCGGTCGAATCTTCAACCGAGGGGTTGGAGAATCCAACAAAGAAAAGGAACTTCAGGAAGAAATTCCTGATCCACCAGTCGGTCAATCTAGTAATCCTGACTTTTCAAAAGACAAAGACGAGATGCTAAAGCTCATCCAAAGGAGTGAATATAACATTGTTGATCAACTGTTACAGACTCCTTCAAAGATCTCAGTATTATCACTGTTACTCAGTTCAGAAGCACACAGAGAGGCTCTACAGAAAGTCTTGGAGCAAGCTTTTGTGGAACAGGATGTAACAATCAGACAATTCGATAGCATTGTCTCTAACATCATTTCCTGCAATAATTTGGGATTTAGTGATGAGGAATTACCTGAAGAGGGTCGTCGTCATAACATGGCGCTCAATATCACAGTTAACTGCCAGGGCGATGCTTTAGCCAACGTACTGGTAGACACAGGGTCAGCCCTGAATATTATGCCGAAGTACACTTTGATGCAATTATCATTCAAGGGCCCGCCGATGAGAACCAGCGAGGTCGTCGTCAAAGCATTCGACGGATCCAGAAAAACAGTTATCGGCGAAGTTGATCTTCCCATAACTATTGGTCCTCACACTTTCCAAATCACTTTCCAGGTCATGGACATCCGGGCAACATACAGTTGTTTATTAGGAAGACCTTGGATACATCAGGCTAGAGCGGTTACTTCAACCCTCCACCAAAAGCTAAAGTTCGTTCAGAATGATCAACTTATCACAGTCTGTGGGGAACAAGCCTTGCTTGTGAGTAACCTATCATCATCTACTTGTGTGGAACCCAAGGAGGTTATTGGAACGCAGTTCCAAGCACTATCGGTGAGCAAAGACAATCAATCCGGAGGAGGAACCTCGATTTCCTTATACAAGGATGCTATCAAAGCGGTCGAGAGTACCGATACGACAGGATGGGGATGGCTTGTCATTCCTATTGACAATAAAACAAAGAAGGGTCTTGGTTTTTCTGCGACCTGTACCCAGACAGCCGCCAACGATGAAAGTCTTCATCCCCTTCAAAACTTCTTCCACAGTGGAGGTTTCCTTCACCCAGTGTCTCAGACAGTTCATGCTATCAATGAGGAAGATCCCTCTGACACAGATGAAGAATGGAAGTCCTACCTTAACAAGGACGACTATATGTCTCAGGAAGAGGTGCCTATGCCTTTTTACTTTCCTACAGAAAGTCCGAGATTTATACCAAGATCAGATGTCGAAATGATCTACGGAGATTGTGATCCGGAAGGATGCCGTGCTCCGCCAAATTCATTAGAGGAAGACACTCCGATAAAAGATAGCTTTGATCACAATTACTATGGCCCGATGGATGGTCTGCCAATGTGGCAGCCTTACCCAGGAAACTTGGGGCAAGAGAGTCAGCCGAACAATGAAACTTAGCTGAGCGTCATTGAACAGAATACATGTGTCCCCACCCTGTCATGGGATCAACACTCAGGTCATTCAGAAACTACTCAACATGAAGATGAATTCGCAATGTTTGCAGGACTTGAATTCATCAACTATGCTTTTCCCGAGGTCAACGTCATCGAGAGGGATGATTCCTCCAGTTCCAAAAAATTGTGGGACACCTTGGGACAACCGAGTGGAAAATACGACTATATGGTCAAGTACACCGCTCCCGAAAGCTCTCGTATCAGGCTCGAAGATATCCAGCCAACTGGATGGGGAGATACAGCTGAGAGCACAAATGCTATGCAAAATACAATAGAGGAATCCTCCTACTACAATTCTGCTTGGGAGACAGATTCCAATGATCCTGCTCCACCAGAAATCAGCGTCATTTCTGAAGACAAATCAAGGAACGTGCCAGACTTTGTGATTCACCGAGGAGTTCGCCGCCAATGGGTTACCGTCGAGGTTCCGAAGGTCGTTCGTCAGTCAAAGTAATTGCCATCTTTAACCTTTCACCCTGCCCAGGTGAAACGGATATTTTGATAGGGCTCGTTTTCTGTAAATTTCCCTCTTCGCTTTGCCCAAAGCGACAGAGTTTTGTTTTATAGGGCTGTAGTTTCAAGATTCGACTTGTTCATTAATAAAATAACGTTGTTCTGTAATTTCCGCATTAATTGTTGTTTTCTCTTTTTGCTTTTTCAGAAAATGGTAATCCTAAAAAACATTCAATAATAAAAACAAGCAGTAAAATCAAAACACTCCACACACTTGCATTTTCTCTATCTCTTCTAAACACGAATCATCACGTCATGCAGATTGCTTGTTTTATACCCCGTTGAAACATACGATCCGATGCCTTCTCCCAACTTTGAGTTACCGTTATTCGAGGCTGAAGAAGAAAATGACGACCAAATTCCAGAAGAGATCTCCCGACTACTCAGACAAGAGGATAGGTCCATTGAACCTCATAAAGAGCCGTTGGAAATGGTAAACTTGGGTTCAGAAAAAGAGAGAAAAGAAATCAGGATCGGAGCACTGCTCAGTCCAACTGCCAGAGAAGGTTTGATAAGGCTTCTCAAAGAATTTCCCGATGTATTCGCTTGGTCCTATCAGGATATGCCAGGGTTGGATACCAGCATCGTGGAACATCACTTACCGTTGAGATCAGAATGTCCGCCAGTAAAGCAAAGTTTGAGAGGCACTCACCCGGACATGGCCATCAAAATCAAGGAGGAGGTACATAAACAGATCGACGCGGGTTTCCTCGCTACATCTGAATATCCTCAAAGGTTAGCCAACATCGTACCCGTTCCCAAAAAGGACGGAAAGGTTAGAATGTGTGTTGATTACAGAGATCTTAACAAGGCAAGTCCAAAGGACGACTTTCCTTTACCATACATTGACATGTTGGTTGACAGTACAGCAAAGTTCAAAGTTTTTTCCTTCATGGATGGATTCTCGGGCTATAACCAGATCAAAATGGCGCCGAAAGACATGGAGAAAACTTCGTTCATTACCCCATGGGGTACCTTTTGTTACAAGGTAATGCCGTTCGGTTTGAAGAATGTCGGGGCAACCTATCAAAGGGCCATGACTACTCTGTTTCATGACATGATACATAAGGAAATCGAGGTATATGTCGATGATATGATTGCAAAATCAAGAACAGAGGATGAGCATGTTGAACATCTGTCAAAATTGTTCGAATGTCTTAGAAAATTCAAGCTCTGCTTGAATCCCAACAAGTGCACCTTCGGTGTCCGTTCGGGGAAATTACTAGGGTTCATCGTCATCCAGAAAGGAATTGAAGTTGATCTTGACAAGGTCAAGGCCATTCAAGAAATGCCTTCTCCAAAAACTGAAAAACAAGTCAGAGGATTCCTGGGACATTTGAACTACATCTCCAGATTCATATTCCTCATGACTGCCACGTGTGCGCCGATTTTCAAATTACTCAAAAAGAACCAGGATTGCGTTTGGTCAGAAGATTGCCAAACCGCCTTCGACAGTATCAAGGAATATCTGTTAAATCCTCCGATTCTATCACCTCCAGTGGAAGGAAGACCACTGATCATTTACCTCACAGTTCTAGAGGACTCAATGGGATGTGTACTTGGCCAACAAGACGAAACTAAAAGGAAAGAGTCTGTCATTTACTATCTAAGCAAGAAATTCACCGACTGTGAAACTCGGTACACAATGCTTGAGAAAACTTGTTGCGCTTTGGCTTGGGCAGCCAAACATCTTCGCCAGTACATGATTCGTTATACTACTTGGTTGGTCTCCGAAATGGATCCAATCAAGTACGTTTTCGAAAAACCTGCTCTCACGGGAAGGACTGCCCGTTGGCAGATGTTACTATCCGAATATGACATAGAGTACCATGCTCAGAAAGTCGTTAAAGGAAGTATTTTAGCCGATCATTTGACTCATCAACCGATTGACGATCAAGAATCAATCGGGTTTGACTTCCCAGACGAAGATGTCATGTATCTAAAGATGAAAGATTGCGATGAACCGTTACCCAGTGAAGGGACAGAACCAGGTTCCCAGTGGGGACTTATCTTTGACGGAGCAGTCAATCATTATGGAAACGGAATTGGGGCAATCATTGTTACCCCTCAGGGTTCCCACATTCCTTTCACTGTCAGACTTACGTTCAAATGTACGAACAACGAGGCCGAATACGAAGCATGTATCATGGGTCTCGAAGAAGCGATTGATTTAAGGATCAAAAACTTGGACGTATATGGCGATTCAGCCCTGGTTATCAATCAGATAACAGGAGATTATAACACATACCAATCAGGATTGATTCCTTACAAAGACTATGCAAGAAGGTTGTTACCCTTCTTCAACAGAGTCGACTTTCATCACATCCCTCGTGATGAGAATCACATGGCTGATGCATTAGCCACTCTCTCTTCCATGATTAGTGTAGGTCAATGGAACGACTTACCTAAGATCGACATCATGCGCCTTGAATGGCCCGCTAACATCTTCGCGATTGAAGCAGTCATAGACTACAGACCTTGGTATCACGATATCAAATGCTTCCTTCAGAAACAAGAGTACCCATCTGGGGCACTCAGAAAAGATAGGAAAACCCTCAGAAGATTGGCTGGAAACTTCTTCCTGAGCGGTGACACTCTTTATAAGAGAAATTTTGACATGGTCTTGCTCCGATGCGTCGACAGACCAGAAGCAGACATGCTCATGAAAGAAATTCATGAAGGATCCTTTGGCACTCATGCCAACGGACACACAATGGCGAGAAAAATTCTCAGGGCCGGGTATTATTGGTTGACCATGGAATCTGACTGCTACAAGTACATGAGGAGGTGTCACAAGTGTCAGATATACTCCGACAAAATTCATGTACCGCCATCACATCTCAAAGTTCTTTCTTCCCCGTGGCCATTTTCCATATGGGGAATCGATATGATTGGTATGATTGAGCCCAAGGCTTTAAACGGACATCGGTTCATCCTGGTAGCCATTGACTATTTCACCAAGTGGGTCGAAGCAGCGTCATTCGCCAATGTAACCCGACAAGTGGTGGTCAGATTTATCAAAAACAATATCATCTGCCTTATGGTGTTCCAAGCGAGATCATTACTGATAATGGATCTAACTTGAACAATAAGATGATGAAAGAGTTGTGTGCAGAGTTCAGGATCGAACACCATAACTCATCTCCCTACCGACCCAAGATGAACGGGGCGGTAAAAGCGGCTAACAAGAACATCAAGAAGATCGTTCAAAAGATGGTTGTAACCTATAAAGATTGGCACGAAATGCTACCCTTTGCTCTTCACGGTTATCGAACATCTGTCCGCACTTCAACAGGGGCAACCCCTTTCTCTCTAGTATATGGCATGGAGGCAGTTCTTCCCATAGAAGTAGAGATCCCATCAATCCGGGTATTGATGGAAGCTAAGCTCACCGAAGCTGAATGGTGTCAAAGTCGACACGACGAATTGAATCTGATCGAGGAAAAATGAGTCACGGCACTATGCCACGGTCAGTTGTATCAACAAAGAATGAAGAGGGCGTTTGACAAAAAGGTCCGACCTCGTGTCTTCAGGAAAGGAGACCTTGTGCTCAAGAAGATACAATCGTTTCTCACTGATTCTCGGGGCAAATGGACCCCAAATTATGATGGCCCCTATGTGGTCACGAAAGCTTTCTCAGGCGGCGCCTTGAGACTTGCAACCATGGACGGAGAGGAATTTGCCTACCCCACGAATGTTGATGTAGTCAAGAAATACTTCGCCTAAAACTAAAAAAAAAACGTCTCGGTGGATTGAAAACCCGAAAGGGCGGTCCAGGCAAAAGTTAGAGACATGAAAAGAATCATCCCGATGGATTGGAAATCTCATAGTACAATCCAGGCAAAAGTTAGGGATAATGGCAAGTAACTATGTTCAACAGAGGCAAGTCCCTCAGCAGCAGTTGCATCATCATCCGTCAGGAAAACTCCAGTCAAGGTCATCTTTGACAGAAGCTCAGGATGTCTCGAATTCAAAGTTGGTAGAAGGATAATGGTCGTTATGTTTCAACGTAGCCCTTTTCCATGTAAATTACCATTTTCTAACTTTGTATATACTCTTTGGAATCACGCGTTTGGCTGATCTCCATCTTATCAATAAAATTTGAGCCCTTGTGCTTTTGTTTGTAATTCTTTACTTGTTTTAGCTTTACAGAACGACGTTGTTTAAACTTAATCAGCGGTTCTTGAAATAAAACAAAAATAAATTTACTTGTTAAAATTTTTCTGCTTTTTAAAGATGGCAATTTCTTTTGACTGTTGAACATCAGAAGAACATCGATCGCTTCTTCCGAAGTAAGCGAACTTCAAAGTGCAGAATCAAAGTACTCCTTTTAAGCCAGTACTCCTGAATAAAGGGATCGACTGTGTCAGAGACCTTGTTTCGTCTGACACGCCTCGGCCGAGTTCTCATCTCCTAAGCCCGATCAACATAGCTCCCAACGGGACTATCTCTCCTAAGCAAGGTGGAATTGCTATTTTGAACCAACGGTACTTCTTCGCCCCGTGATGGCCGAGTATCCAATTGTGTTCATCCATTAGTCTGTGTGTCGCGTCTGTTTTGTCAGCATAGACATACATACTTCATGCATTTTTTATTTGCATTTACATTTCATATTGCATCGTTATCACTCTAGCCGGTCTTGTCCCCTAGTGATAAACAGTTTTCTCAATCGAGTTTGTCAGTTCTTTCCTCGTCAGGAAGTGTTGCGTCTGCACAATCTCGCCACCAGTGTATCTCTAAGATCAGAGTCGGCAATTGGCCACTTTGATAACTTGAACCTCTGAAAGATCAGAGAACCTTCAACAGATGTCACTCGTCGCCATTGAAGATGATATCCTCGCTTTCCCGGATTAAGGAAAATCCCCAGAGAAAGCCTCTTAAACAGAGATTCGGCAGTACATCAGTGTTTCTCCGAAAAGCCGCTGATGAGAAGGTCATTGGCACCTCAAAAATTGGATCACATCATATGGCATTTCTCCGAGAAGATCTCCGAGAAAAGTATGATGTAAAGACCCCAAGCGAATGCAGTCTCTCAAGGGACTCGCATTCCCTAAGTATAGTCAACAAATGGCATCTCCAACAGAGAAGTTTGTACACCTCTACAACTCAGACGACTGGGTTCCCCAGCAAGTCTGACATCAAAACTTTTTCCACTCAAATGGCATCTCCCCAGGAAAATTCGGCGAGAATTTGAAGGAAAGCCGCTACGAATAGCGTCCCTTGTCAGTAAAGTTTATTGACAAAAGAAACCGAGACCAGTTCCTTGGTAAGAAACCAGGATCGAGGGGAAGTTCAAATCAGAAACTAAGACCAGTTCCTTGGTAAGAAACCAGGATCGAGCGGAAGTTCAAATCAGAAACTAAGACCAGTTCCTTGGTAAGAAACCAGGATCGAGGGGAAGTTCAAATCAGAAACTAAGACCAGTTCCTTGGTAAGAAACCAGGATCGAGGGGAAGTTTAAATCAGAAACTAAGACCAATTCCTTGGTAGGAAACCAAGAACGAGGGGAGGTTTATTTCAAAAGAAAACTGAGACCAGATCCTTGGCAGAAGACCAGGATCGAGGGGAAGTTTACCTTTTCTAAGCATCATTGCTTAGCTAAAGAAGATGAATGCGTAAGCTACCATTCATAACCACCATCAAAATTTTGGATATTCCGATATTTAATCCTCTTGCACCCCGAATGCCCGAATCCCTTCGTCATTCACACCTTCGGGTCCAAGAAGATTAAATAGGGGCATCTGTAATACCCCAAATTTTGACCACTTGGATTTCCCATCATTGTGAAAATCATCATCATAATATGGATGTACCTTTATGCTTCATTAGTCTCCCCAAAGATGGGTGAGCATCCACTACAATTAAAATTAGGGTTTCAAGCCCTCTCTGAGTGCTTAGACAAAGGATCAATCAAGAAATGACATGATCTTCAACTTGTCTAATCTCTTAAATATCCAATGGATCAAAAAGGACTCCCACTTCAAGGATTAAGCACAAGGCTGCTCCCTTCTAGGTGGATCAAGTCTCAAGATCGACAGTGTCACCAAATTAGGGTTTTGGTCGACCAGGGCCTCCAGGTGGAAATTTTCATCTGGGCACAAGGCAATGATCCAAAACATAACCTAATATACTTCATGGAATCTCATGAACCCATGCATCAAGTCAATTTTGCCTCAGGGGATGCATTCATCAAAAATCAGGAATTAGGGTTTCTTGACCTAATTCACCCCTAAGTTGACTTTTGGGACAAACCATGAGCCAAGACCTCAAGAGATGATTTGAGGGTCTCTAATATACCATATTTATCCATTTGGGACAATGAATTAATCCAAGAAGTTTGAGCAACAAGTCTCAATTTCATCTGCACCACAATTAGGGTTTTAAGGGAAAAGTCAACTGTAACTTTGACTTTTGACCTGGACATGCTCCCAAAACCTAATACATGATTGAATATACCCTATGACACCCATGGAACATGTCCATCAAGTTTGATTTAGGTCAAGGACATGATTTCCTGAAGAATTACACAGTTTGGAATTCATCTGATAAAAAGTCAACTGTGCACAAAAGTCAACTTTGACTTTTTGAGATTTTTCACCAAAATGGATTTTTAACCCTAAAATGATGTTAATGTATGATTTGAATCATCATTCATCAAGAAAAATCAAGAAAAGTGAGATAACTTGTAAAAGGGGTAACCATAAAACTTAGAAATTTTTCTAAGTTAAAAATAAAGTGGCAAAGGTACCAACTTTGGAGGACCATAACTCCTAAACCACAAGGCCATTTTTTCTCATCCAAAGATGGATTTGTAGCCCTCATTATCACCTACAAAAACTTCAACTACAAGTCATTCCAATTCATTAAGGATTTTGAGTTATGGAGTGATCAAAGTGGTTGAAAAGTGAAAATGTCACTTTTTCCAACACTTAGTGAAATTTTCACTAAGTCAGATTCTGCCTCACTTTTTGCCAAATGTAGGGGGATTTTTCACTTGGAATCAAAAGAGATCAAAACCAAACTTGTTCAAACAGTTGTTGTATCATGTAAGAGCTTTCCAAAATGGCCAAGAACATTGCCAAATTCAACCTACATCATGAGATACAACATTGCCAAGTTGCCTTGCTGAAATCTGTCAAGGCAAGGCAGAATTTGCAACTTTGGTCGATTTGCCAAAATCAGCCAAATTCAATTGCTCCTATCCACTTGGACACCTCAGAGGATTGAATCTAAAGGGGACAATCACTGAGCCAAGCCTCCAAAGTCCATGGAACAAGAAATAGCATGTTGAACCTAGAATGGCCAAAATAGGGACAAGACTTCAAATTTGGAATGAGGCATTCAATGGAACCATCTAGGTGGTATGGACTGAGCCATTCTCATCTGAAATCAGTCAAGACTTATCCAAGACCAAGGGAACCAAAGCTCTGTGCCCTAACCTCTAGTCAATGGCTAGAGGATACTTGAATTCTCATTGGACAACATTGGCCAAACCTACTTACCAGCTGCCATGCACTATTCCTTGCAAAACAAACTTGCTCTACTATAAATAGAGCTCAATTGTGGTCAGTTTGAGTACACCAAAGCCATCTAACAGATGCTTTCCTCAAAATCTCTTTCTCTTGGCAAAAATGCCTTTCTTAGCAAGGTAGCTATCGGGTTTTGAGTTTGAGAGCAATTCCAATTAAACCAATCACTCACACACCTCACATACATCACATATGAGCTGATCAAACACTTAGATTACTTCTGAAACATCAATTTCACAAAATCACCAGCTGGTTGCTCAAACTTTCAACCAAAGTGCAGCTGAGGTACCACAAAATGATCCAGCCAATTTCAATCAAGTCCAACCATCCAAACACAATCCATAGGGTGTAGGGAAGCTGTTCAGATCATCACAACTCATCTGTAACACCTCCAAATCAAAAATCACTTTGAACTTGCTGTCACGGCCTAGAGGTAAGCCTAAACTTGGGCATCTCTCAATCTATGCATATTTCCTCGCACAATAATTTGGCCATATGTTCATAATCATGCATGGAATGTTTTCCCTCAATTAATTGCATTGTTTGAATCGTGTATCAAAAATCCTAGCCTTCATGCAGAAATTAGGGTTCTTGAGGTCTCTTCGTGATTTCTTGTTGTATGTTTAATTTAAATGAAATTAAGTGTTATAGACATGATCGTGAGGTTGAGACGAGCATAATGATATGTGGATTGCATGATATGATTACGTATTCAGTGAGATTGGATGGAAAATGCAAATCTGAGAAACCAAGAACACGCGCGTGTTCTTCAGCTTGTTCTTGGCGCCATTTTTAGATATTCAAATATTTGAATTTTGTGATTTTGTTTAATTGATTCAAAAATTAATTTCTCTCTGAGTTTTAATGATTTTGAGTTGATTCTTTTTTTAATAATTCAGAAAAATGTTAAAATATTTTATTTTCCCAAAAAATCCCAAAAATATTATTTTTTTCATATAATTGATATTTTTGTAAAGAATTAATATTTTGATTGTTTTTGGCATTTTAAATATTTTTTCTACGTTGATTTTGCAACTTTTAATGCTTTCTAATTATTTTGTAGGTCAATACTTAATTTTTGAAGCATTAATCCAAGATCACAATTTGTTTTCCATGTGTTAAACAATTTTTGATCATTTTAATTGAATTTTTATTCAATTAAATACATTTTAAAAACAAATTAGGGTTTTGGATTAATTCAACCCTCATAAATCATTTTCAAAACTCTTTGGGCCTCTTGAGAGAGTGTAAGACCCATCCCCCCTTGTACAAAAACTTTTTGGGCCTCACTCATTGTATAAGTCCCTCTGTACAAGTAAACGGCACGATCGTCGTCCGTTTAAAAATAAAAATCATCTGGGCCTCTCCTTGAGCTATAAAACCCATTCAAAACACTTTGGGCCTCTATTAGAGTGTAAGACCCAATCCCCCTTTTAACCAAAACATTTTGGGCCTCACTTATTGTATAAGTCCCTCTGCGTTAAAAGAAAACCTCGGCGCGATCGCCATTTTTAAACGAAAAATCATTTGGGCCTACCCTCGTGTTATAAGCCCCACCCTTTTTTCTTCAAACCTTTTTGGGCCTCTTGAGAGAGTGTAAGACCCATCCCTTTGTACAGAAAACCTTTTTGGGCCCCAGTCACTTGTATAAGTCCCGCTGTACAAAGTCAAACAGTGCGCTCACTGATAAAACCCCGGGCCTCTCCTTGAGCTGTAAGCCCCAAATCTTTCTTTTTCAAAGCACTTTCTCCTTTGATTTTGAATATACTGTTGTTTATCTTTCTTTGTTGAACAACTAACCAAACAGCATGGAAGCTCTAGAACCGAGTAAGTGGTTATCGCTTTCGTTTACTGCTTTCATATTATAAACTGTATTGTGGGGCTGCTCACTGTAAGTCTCCTTTCATAAACTCATATCTACTGTGTAATAATAGTATAGATATTTCGAGTTTCCCCGGCTACTACGTCTAGAACTAGGTGACGCCGTTTCATTTATTCGTAGAAATAGACGCCTAGATCCCCAATAGGAGCACCAGATACAGTCTTCTCTTCGGCTGTCCTCCTTAGGAATCATCAAGAAGCTCTACTCCCCAAGATGAATGTATTCTCCGTGAATGGCATCTTTGAGTTTCTTCCAAATTCTCGAACTTTCTTGACTTGATCTATTCCTTGTGGATAGCTTTCCTTGAATGTCTCGGGGTTTGGGTACCCACTACGGTCATAATCTTGGACCTTAACTAAGGAACCCTCTTTAAAAGCTAAAAGTCGCTGGATAGTAAACCTCGCACGTTTACCAGTGGTTTTTATCTTTAAAAGAGTTATCTCTCCTAATGGAAAGGAGATGATAGACCCACGGGCTTCTTAAAAGCATCGGCCTCCTCTTGGGCATTATTCAAGGACACTACGGCTTCTTAGAAGTATTCACAGCCTCCTCTTAGGCTTCGTATAATGATCTCTTCCTCCGGGAATGATAGCCTCCTCTTGGGCTTCGCACAAGGACCCGTCGGCTTCTTAAAAGTTTCCAGCCTCCTCTTGGGCTTCGTACAAATTGTCCCGACGACCTCCTAGAGGTTTAGGAACAGAACCTAGTCATCCTCATAGAACAGTCCTTTCATAGAGTCTACTATTGTTTCTCAAAGCATAGTAGGAAAGATAAAACTCTAGACACGGGCAGTCTAACTTCCTTGAGTCTCAAAAGACATTCTCAAGTGACCCCTTCGTTAAATAGGAAGGAAACCCGCAGACTCGGACAGTCTCAATACCCTTTGGATTCCTAGTTTCCCTAAAGAAAAGGAAACAACCCCGATCCTCAGATCTAACCCATGAGTACAGTGATGCTCATATAAGAACTGATTTTCTCTTTCAAAATCAGTATACTGGACCTGTCACTTAACTGACACAACAACGTTTAGCCTCTCTCTCGGGCTTTGTACGAGACACATAAGAGACTCCCTCGTTGAGTCAATCCCCCTTTCGCCTCCATCTCGGGCTTTGTACGAGATACAAAAAGGTTCTTATTGAGCCAAACAAACAATCGCCTCCATCTCGGGCTTTATACGAGATACCAAAAGACTCCATCGTCGGGTCAAAATCTTTTAGCCTCTCTCTCGGGCTTTGTACGGGACACAAAATTGCCTCCTCTTAGGCTTTGTATAATGATTTTCCTAGCGAAAATTAGCCTCCTCTTAGGCTTTGTATAAGAAAACCACTGGTTGATCCAATTAACCTTTTAGCATCAAAGTTGTGCCTCGTTCACAGTATACAAACATCAACAACTCTTTCCCCTTCATCTAATCGCTGTAAGCAGCAAGCCTCTGGATCATCTATATCCACGCCACTGTCCCTCTTTTAGCATGAGAAATTCCTAAGGAAATATGGCATTGCTCTAACTGAGTTAAAGTCTTCTCCTTCAGGTTAAAACCATTTCTTCGGAAATTATGGCATTGCTCGGATCCGCGTATCCCAGTTAAAGTAATTCTCCTTCTCTCCTCTTTAGAGATGACAAATTCTCTCTAAAGCTGAGGTCTTTCAGCTTCACGTCTTGGGCTTTGAACAAGACACAAATAGACCTTTCAGCTTCACATTTTGGGCTTTGAACAAGATACAAACCACCTTTCGCTTCACGTCTTAGGCTTTGAACAAGACACCAAAAACCAATTTCCTCCCATAGAATAGGAGGAACTACGAACGCTCTGATTTCCCTGTTTCGGTAAACGGGAATACGTAGGCATAAGATCGAAAGAAAAGATCTTAGCAAGCGCAATCAACAAAAAACCCAAATCCCATATCTCTATCAATCAAAAGCAGTATTTCAAAAGCATCAGTCCTAACATCCTAATCCTTGTTCCCCACCAGAAACCTTCTGCCCAGATAAGAAAAAGAAAGAAAGCAGTATTGGCGAAAATACAAATAACCAGTACAAAGGCCCCCCACATTGATAGCATCCGTAACCTAACAGACCGCTGTTTAAACTCAGTATGCAAGCAGGGTTAATTGGAGACATCTATTTCCCTTCCTTATTCAGCTCACAATAGGATAAAAAATGAATCGACCTGTAGTCAAAGCTCAAACCGCAGAGAGCGACCAGCGCTTAAGAACCGCGTCCAAAATCGCTCGCTACATGGGGCACTGCTCAATCCAACTGTCAAAGAAAGTTTGATAAAGCTTCTCAAAGGATTCCCCGATGTATTCGCTTGGTCCTATCAGGATATTCCAGGGTTGGATACTAGCATCGTGGAACATCACTTACCGTTAAGATTGGAATGTCCGCCCGTAAAACAGAGGTTGAGACGTACTCATTCTGACATGGCCATCAAAATCAAAGAGGAGGTACAAAAATAGATCGACGCAGGTTTCCTCGCTATATATGAATATCCTCAATGGTTAGCCAACATCGTACGCGTTCCCAAAAAGGACGGAAAGGTCAGAATGTGTGTTGATTACAGGGATCTGAACAAGGCAAGTCCAAAGGACGACTTTCCTTTACCACACATTGACATGCTGGTAGACAGTACAACAAAGTTCAAAGTTTTCTTCTTCATGGATGGATTCTCGGGCTATAACCAGATCAAAATGGCGCCGAAAGACATGGAGAAAACTTCGTTCATTACCCCATGGGGTACCTTTTGTTACAAGGTAATGTCGTTCGGTTTGAAGAACGTCGGGGCAACCTATCAAAGGGCCATGACTACTCTGTTTCATGACATGATTGTAGCGAGCGATTTTGGACGCGGTTCTTAAGCGATGGTCGCTCTCTGCGGTTTGAGCTTTGACTACAGGTCTATTCATTTTTTATCCTATTGTGAGCTGAATAAGGAAGGGAAATAGATGTCTCCAATTAACCCTGCTTGCATACTGAGTTTAAACAGCGGTCTGTTAGGTTACGGATGCTATCAATGTGGGGGGCCTTTGTACTGGTTATTTGTATTTTCGCCAATACTGTTTTCTTTCTTTTTTACCTGGGCAGAAGGTTTCTGGCGGGGAACAAGGATTAAGATGTTAGGACTGATGCTTTTGAAATACTGCTTTTGAAATACTGCTTTTGATTGATGGAGATATGGGATTTGGGTTTTTTGTTGATTGCGCTCGCTAAGATCTTTTCTTTCGATCTTATGCCTACGTATTCCCGTTTACCGAAACAGGGAAATCAGAGCGTTCGTAGTTCCTCCTATTCTATGGGAGGAAATTGGTTTTTGGTGTCTTGTTCAAAGCCCAAGACGTGAAGCGAAAAGTGGTTTGTATCTTGTTCAAAGCCCAAGATGTGAAGCTGAAAGGTCTATTTGTGTCTTGTTCAAAGCCCAAGACGTGAAGCTGAAAGACCTCGGCTTTAGAGAGAATTTGTCATCTCTAAAGAGGGGAGAAGGAGAATTACTTTAACTGGGATACGCGGATCCGAGCAATGCCATAATTTCCGAAGAAAGGGTTTTAACCTGAAGGAGAAGACTTTAACTCAGTGTAGAGCAATGCCATGTTTCCTTAGGAATTTCTCATGCTAAAAGAGGGACAGTGGCGTGGATATAGATGATCCAGAGGCTTGCCACTTACAGCGATTAGATGAAGGGGAAGGAGTTGTTGATGTTTGTATACTGTGAACGAGGTACAACTTTGATGCTAAAAGGTTAATTGGATCAACCCATGGTTTTCTTATACAAAGCCTAAGAGGAGGCTAATTTTGTGTCCCGTACAAAGCCCGAGAGAGAGGCTAAAAGATTTTGACCCGACGATGGAGTCTTTTGGTATCTCGTATAAAGCCCGAGATGGAGGCTATTTGACTCAACAAGGGAGTTTTTTGTATCTCGTATGAAGCCCGAGATGGAGGCGGTTGTTTGTTTGGCTCAATAAGAACCTTTTTGTATCTCATACAAAGCCTGAGATGGAGGCGAAAGGGGGATTGACTCAACGAGGTAGTCTCTTATGTGTCTCGTACAAAGCCCGAGAGAGAGGCTAAACGTTGTTTGACTCCGCTGGGGAGAATCATTTGTACAAAGCCCAAGAGAAGGCTAAGTTTATTGTGTCAGTTAAGTGACAGGTCCAGTATACTGATTTTGAAAGAGAAAATCAGTTCTTATATGAGCATCACTGTACTCATGGGTTAGATCTGAGGATCGGGGTTGTTTCCTTTTCTTTGGGGAAACTGGAAGTCCAAAGGGTATTGAGACTGTCCGAGTCTGCGGGTTTCTTTCCTATTTAACGAAGGGGTCACTTGAGAATGTCTTTGAGACTCAAGGAAGATTAGACTGTCCATGTCTAGAGTTTTATCTTTCGTACTATGCTTTGAGAAACAGTAGTAGACTCTATGAAAGGACTGTTCTATGAGGATGACTAGGTTCTGTTCCTATACCTCTAGGAGGTCGTCGGGACAATTTGTACGAAGCCCAAGAGGAGGCTGGAAACTTTTAAGAAGCCGACGGGTCCTTGTACGAAGCCCAAGAGGAGGCTATCATTCCCGGAGGAAGAGATCATTATACGAATCCTAAGAGGAGGCTGTGAATACTTTTAAGAAGCCGTAGTGTCCTTGAATAATGCCCAAGAGGAGGCCGATGCTTTTAAGAAGCCCGTTGGTCTATCACCTCCTTTCCATTAGGAGAGATAACTCTTTTAAAGATAAAAACCACTGGTAAACGTGCGAGGTTTACTATCCAGCGACTTTTAGCTTTTAAAGAGGGTTCCTTAGTTAAGGTCCAAGATTATGACCGTAGTGGGTACCCAAACCCCGAGACATTCAAGGAAAGCTATCCACAAGGAATAGATCAAGTCAGGAAAGTTCGAGAATTTGGAAGAAACTCAAAGATGCCATTCACGGAGAATACATTCATCTTGGGGAGCGGAGCTTCTTGACGATTCCTAAGGAGGACAGCCGAAGAGAAGACTGTATCTGGTGCTCCTATTGGGGATCTAGGCGTTTATTTCTACGAATAAATGAAACGGCGTCACCTAGTTCTAGATGTAGTAGCCGGGGAAACTCGAAATATCTATACTATTATTACACAGTAGATATGAGTTTATGAAAGGAGACTTACAGTGAGCAGCCCCACAATACAGTTTATAATATGAAAGCAGTAAACGAAAGCGATAACCACTTACTCGGTTGGAGTGCTTCCATGCTGTTTGGTTAGTTGTTCAACAAAGAAAGATTAAAAACAATAGTATATTCAAAATCAAAGGAGAAAGTGCTTTGAAAAAGAAAGATTTGGGGCTTACAGCTCAAGGAGAGACCCAGGGTTTTATCAGTGAGCGCACTGTTTGACTTTGTATAGCGGGACTTATACAAGTGACTGGGGCCCAAAAGGGTTTTCTGTACAAAGGGATGGGTCTTACACTCTCTCAAGAGTCCCAAAAAGGTTTAAAGAAAAAAGAGTGGGGCTTATAACACGAGGGTAGGCCCAAATGATTTTTCATTTTAAAATGGCGATCGCGCCGAGGTTTTCTTTTAACGCAGAGGGACTTATACAATAAGTGAGGCCCAAAATGTTTTGGTTAAAAGGGGGTTGGGTCTTACACTCTAATAGAGGCCCAAAGTGTTTTGAATGGGTCTTATAGCTCAAGGAGAGGCCCAGATGATTTTTATTTTTAAACGGGCGACGATTGTGCCGTTTACTTGTACAGATGGACTTATACAATGAGTGAGGCCCAAAAAGTTTTTGTACAAGGGGGGATGGGTCTTACACTCTCTCAAGAGGCCCAAAAAGTTTTGAAAATGATTTATGAGGGTTGAATTAATCCAAAACCCTAATTTGTTTTCCAAATGTATTTAATTGAATAAAAATTCAATTAAAATGATCAAAAATTGTTTAACATATGGAAAACAAATTGTGATCTTGGATTAATGCTTCAAAAATTAAGTATTGACCTACAAAATAATTAGAAAGCATTAAAAGTTGCAAAATCAATGTAGAAAAAATATTTAAAATGCCAAAAACAATCAAAATATTAATTCTTTACAAAAATATCAATTATATGAAATAAATAATATTTTTGGGATTTTTTGTGAAAATAAAATATTTTAACATTTTTGTGAATTATTAAAAAAAGAACCAACTCAAAATCATTAAAACTCAGAGAGAAATTAATTTTTGAATCAATTAAACAAAATCACAAAATTCAAATATTCAAATTATTCAAAAATGGCGCCAAGAACACACCAAGAACACGCGCGTGTTCTGGGTTTGGCTGATTTGCATTTTCTCCTCAATCTCACTGAATACTTGATTATAACATGCAATCCACATATCATTATGCTCGTCTCAACCTCACGATCATGTCTATGTACTTTAATTTCATTTAAATTAAACATGCAACAAGAAATCACGAAGAAACCTCAAGAACCCTAATTTCTGCATGAAGGCTAGGATTTTTGATACACGATTCAAACAATGCAATTAATTGAGGGAAAACATTCCATGCATGATTATGAACATATGGCCAAATTATTGTGCGAGGAAATATGCATAGATTGAGAGATGACCAAGTATGTGCTTACCTCTAGGCCGTGACAGCAAGTTCAAAGTGATTTTTGATTTGGAGGTGTTACAGATGAATTGTGATGATCTGAACAGCTTCCCTACACCCTATGGATTGTGTTTGGATGGTTGGACTTGATTGAAATTGGCTGGATCATTTTGTGGTACCCCAACTGCAACTTGTTTGAAAATTTGAGCAACCAGCTGGTGATTTTGTGAAATTGATGTTTTAGAAGTAATCTAAGTGTTTGATCAGCTCATATGTGATGTATGTGAGGTGTGTGAGTGATTGGTTTGATTGGAATTGCTCTCAAAATCAAAACCCGATAGCTACCTTGCTAAGAAAGGCATTTTTGCCAAGAGAAAGAGATTTTGAGGAAAGCATCTGTTAGATGGCTTTGGTGTACTCAAACTGACCACAATTGAGCTCTATTTATAGTAGAGCAAGTTTGTTTTGCAAGGAATAGCGCATGGCAGCTGGTAAGTAGGTTTGGCCAATGTTGGCAAATGAAAATCCAAGTCTCCTCTAGCCATTGACTAGAGGTTAGGGCACAGAGCTTTGGTTCCCTTGGTCTTGGATAAGTCTTGACTGATTTCAGGTGATAATGAGGGCTACAAATCCATCTTTGGATGAGAAAAAATGGCCTTGTGGTTTAGGAGTTATGGTCCTCCAAAGTTGGTACCTTTGCCACTTTATTTTTAACTTAGAAAAATTTCTAAGTTTTATGGTTACCCCTTTTACAAGTTATCTCACTTTTCTTGATTTTTCTTGATGAATGATGATTCAAATCATACATTAACATCATTTTAGGGTTAAAAATCCATTTTGGTGAAAAATCTCAAAAAGTCAAAGTTGACTTTTGTGCACAGTTGACTTTTTATCAGATGAATTCCAAACTGTGCAATTCTTCAGGAAATCATGTCCTTGACCTAAATCAAACTTGATGGACATGTTCCATGGGTGTCATGTATTAGGGTTTGGGAGCATGTCCAGGTCAAAAGTCAAAGTTACAGTTGACTTTTCCCTTAAAACCCTAATTGTGGTGCAGATGAAATTGAGACTTGTTCTCAAACTTCTTGGATTAATCCATTGTCCCAAATGGATCAATATGGTATATTAGAGACCCTCAAATCATCTCTTGAGGTCTTGGCTCATGGTTTGTCCCAAAAGTCAACTTAGGGGTGAATTAGGTCAAGAAACCCTAATTCCTGATTTTTTATGAATGCATCCCCTGAGGCAAAATTGACTTGATGCATGGGTTCATGAGGTTCCATGAAGTATATTAGGTTATGTTTTGGATCATTGCCTTGTGCCCAGATGAAAATTTCCACCTGGAGGCCCTGGTCGACCAAAACCCTAATTTGCTGACACTGTCGATCTTGAGACTTGATCCACCTAGAAGGGAGCAGCCTTGTGCTTAATCCTTGAAGTGGGAGTCCTTTTTGATCCATTGGATATTTAAGAGATTAGACAAGTTGAAGATCATGTCATTTCTTGATTGATCCTTTGTCTAAGCACTCAGAGAGGGCTTGAAACCCTAATTTTAATTGTAGTGGATGCTCACCCATCTTTGGGGAGACTAATGAAGCATAAAGGTACATCCATATCGTGATGATGATTTTCACAATGATGGGAAATCTAAGTGGTCAAAATTTGGGGTATTACAATGATACATAAAGAAATCGAGGTATATGTCGATGATATGATTGCTAAATCTAGAACAGAAGAGGAGCATGTGACCCACCTGTCAAAACTATTCGTGCGTTTGAGAAAATACAAACTCCGCTTGAATCCCAACAAATGCACCTTCGGTGTCCGTTCAGGGAAACTCTTAGGGTTCATCGTCAGCCAGAAAGGAATTGAGGTTGATCCTGACAAGGTCAAGGCCATTCAAGAAATGCCTTCTCCGAAAACTGAAAAACAAGTCAGAGGATTCCAAGGACGTTTGAACTACATCTCCATATTCATATTCCTCATAACCGCGACATGCGCGCCGATCTTCCAACTGCTCAAGAAGATATAATCCTTTCTCACTGATTCTCGGGGCAAGTGGACTCCGAATTATGATGGCCCCTATGTGGTCACGAAAGCTTTCTCAGGAGGTTCCTTGAGACTTGCAACCATGGACGGAGAGGAATTTGCCTACCCCACGAATGTTGATGTAGTCAAGAAATACTTCGCCTAAACTAAAAAAAAAAAAACGTCTTGGTGGATTGAAAACCCGAAAGGGCGGTCCAGGCAAAAGTTAGAGACATGAAAAAAATCATCCCGGTGGATTGGAAACATCAAAGTACAATCCAGGCAAAAATTAGGGATAATGGCAAGTAACTATGTTCAACAGAGGCAAGTCCCTCAGCAGCAGCAGTTACATCATCCATCGGAGGAAAGCTCCAGTCAAGGTAATCTTCGACAGAAGCTCAGGATGCCCCGAATTCGAAGTTGGTAGAAGGATAGTGGTCATTATGTTTCAACGTAGCCCTTTTCCCTGTAAATTACCATTTTCTAACTTTGTAAATACTCTTTGGAATCACGCGTTTGGCTGATCTCCATCTTATCAATAAAATTTGAGCCCTTGTGCTTTTGTTTGTAATTCTTATTTGTTTTAGCTTTACAGAATGACGTTTTTTAAACATGATTAACGATTCTTGAAATAAAAAAAAATGAATTTACTTGTTAAAACTTTTTCTGCTTTTAAAATAAAGTTGGCAATTTCTTTTGACTGTTGAACATCAAAAGAGCATCAACCGCTTCTCCAGAAGTAAGCGAACTTCAAAGTACAGGATCAAAATACTCCTTCTAGACCAGTACGCCTGAATGAAGGATCAACAATGTCAGAGACCATGTTTCGTCTGACATCCTCGGCCGAGTTCTCATCTCCTAAGCCCGACCAGCGTCACCCCCAACAGGGACCATTTCTCCTAAGCAAGGCAGAATTGCTATCTTAAACCAGCGATATTTCTTCCACGCCCCGCGATGGCCGAGTATCCAGTCATGTTCATCTTTTAGTTTGTATGTCGCGTCAGTTTTGTCAGCATAAACATACGTACATCATGCATTGTTGATTTGCATTCACATTTCATATTGCATCACTATCACTCCAGTCGGTCTTGTCCCCTAGTGGTAGAAGTCCTCTCAATCGAGTTGTCAGACCTTTCCTCGTTAGGAAGTGAATCATCTAAGCAATCTCTCTCCCGTTTATCTCTGGATTAGAGACGGTCCTTGACCACTTTGATAACTTGAACCTCTGAGAAACAAGAAAACTTTCAACAAATATCACTTTTCGCCATTGAAGATGATATCCTTGCTTTCCCGAATTAAGGAAAATCCCCAGAGAAAGCCTCTTAATCAGAGATTCGGCGGCACACCAGTTTCGCTCCAAAAAGATTACTGATGAAAAGGTCATCGGCACCTCAAAATTGGATCCCATCATATGGCATTTCTCCAAACTGTGCAATTCTTCAGGAAATCATGTTGACTTTTGTGCACAGTTGACTTTTGTGCACAGTTGACTTTTGTGCACAGTTGACTTTTGTGCACAGTTGACTTTTGTGCACAGTTGAAAAATCTCAAAAAGTCAAAGTTGACTTTTGTGCACAGTTGACTTTTTATCAGATGAATTCCAAACTGTGCAATTCTTCAGGAAATCATGTCCTTGACCTAAATCAAACTTGATGGACATGTTCCATGGGTGTCATGTATTAGGGTTTGGGAGCATGTCCAGGTCAAAAGTCAAAGTTACAGTTGACTTTTCCCTTAAAACCCTAATTGTGGTGCAGATGAAATTGAGACTTGTTCTCAAACTTCTTGGATTAATCCATTGTCCCAAATGGATCAATATGGTATATTAGAGACCCTCAAATCATCTCTTGAGGTCTTGGCTCATGGTTTGTCCCAAAAGTCAACTTAGGGGTGAATTAGGTCAAGAAACCCTAATTCCTGATTTTTGATGAATGCATCCCCTGAGGCAAAATTGACTTGATGCATGGGTTCATGAGGTTCCATGAAGTATATTAGGTTATGTTTTGGATCATTGCCTTGTGCCCAGATGAAAATTTCCATCTGGAGGCCCTGGTCGACCAAAACCCTAATTTGGTGACACTGTCGATCTTGAGACTTGATCCACCTAGAAGGGAGCAGCCTTGTGCTTAATCCTTGAAGTGGGAGTCCTTTTTGATCCATTGTGGATATTTAAGAGATTAGACAAGTTGAAGATCATGTCATTTCTTGATTGATCCTTTGTCTAAGCACTCAGAGAGGGCTTGAAACCCTAATTTTGATTGTAGTGGATGCTCACCCATCTTTGGGGAGACTAATGAAGCATAAAGGTACATCCATATTGTGATGATGATTTTCACAATGATGGGAAATCTAAGTGGTCAAAATTTGGGGTATTACACCCCAATCCTGATTTCTTTTCTCTCTTGCTCTGAACCCAAGTTTACTGTTTCCAACGGTTCTTTGTGAGGTTCAATGGACCTTTCCTCTTGTCTGAGTAGTCGGGAGATCTCTTCTAGAATTTCGTTGTCATTTTCTTTTTCAGCCTCGAATACCGGGAACTCGAAGTTGGGATAAGGCATCGGATCGTATGTTTCAACTGGGTTTAAAATAAGCAATCTGCATGACGTGATGATTCGTGTTTAGAAGAGATAGAGGAAAATGCGAGTGTGTGCAGTGTATTTTTTTTACTGCTTGTTTTTATTTTTACATGTTTTTTAGGATTACCATTTTCTGAAAAAAGCAAAAAGAGAAAATAGCAATTAATGCGGAAATTACAGAACGACGTTATTTTATTAATGAACAAGTCGATCCTTGAAACTACAGCCCTATAAAACAAAACTCTGTCGCTTTGGGCAAAGCGAAGAGGGAAATTTAGAGAAAGCGTGCCCTATTAAAACATCTGTTTCACCTGGGCGGGGTGAAAGGTTAAAAGATGGCAATTACTTTGACTGGCGAACGACCTTCGGAACTTCGACGACAATCCATTGGCGGCGAACTCCTCGGTGAATCACAATGTCTGGCACCTTCCTTGATTTGTCTTCAGAAATGACGCTGATTTCTGGTGGAGTAGGATCATTGGAATCTGTCTCCCAGGCAGAATTGTCGTAGGAGGATTCCTCAGTTGCATTTTGCATAGTATTTGTGCTCTCAGCTGTATCTCCCCATCCAGTAGGCTGGATATCTTCGAGCCTGATACGAGAGCTTTCGGGCACAGTGTACTTGACCATATAGTCGTATTTTCCACTTGGTTGTCCCAGGGTGTCCCAAACTTCTTTGGAACTGGAGGAGTCATCCCTCTGGATGACGTTGACCTCGGGAAAAGCAAAGTTGATGAACTCGAGTCCTGCAAACGTTGCAAATTCATCTTCATGTTGAGTAGTTTCAGAATGACCTGCGTGTTGATCCCATGACATGGTGGGGACACAGGTATTCTGTTCAATGATGCTCAGCTAAGTTTCATTACTCGGCTGACTTTCTTGCCCCAAGTTTCCTGGGTAAGGCTGCCACATTGGCAGGCCATCCATTGGGCCATAGTAGGTGTAGTCAAAATTGTCTTTCATCGGAGTGTCCTCTTCTAATGAATTGGGCGGAGCACGGCATCCTTTCGGATCACAATCCCCGTATATCATTTCGACATCTGACCTTGGTATAAACCTCGGACTCTGTGCGGGATAGCAAAATGGCGTAGGCACCTCTTCCTGAGACATATAATCGTCCTTGTTAAGATAGGACTTCCATTCTTCATCTGTGTCAGAGGGATCTTCCTCATTGATAGCATGAACTCTCTGAGACACTGGGTGAAGGAAACCTCCACTGTGGAAGAAGTTTTGAAGGGGATGAAGACTTTCATCGTTGGCAGCTGTCTGGGTACAAGTTGCAGAAAAACCAAGACCCTTCTTTGTTGTATTGTCAATGGGAATGACAAGCTGTCCCCATCCGGTTGTATCGGTACTCTCGACCGCTTTGATAGCATCTTTGTATGAGGAAATCGAGGTTCCTCCTTTGAAATGATTGTCTTTGCTCATCGACAGTGCTTGGAACTGAGTTCCAATAACCTCCTCGGGTTCTATACCAGTAGACGATGACAAGTTGCTTACAAGCAAGGCTTGTTCTCCACAGACTGTGACAAGTTGATCGTTCTTGACGAACTTTAGCTTTTGGTGGAGGGTTGAAGTAACCACTCCAGCCTGGTGTATCCAAGGTCTTCCTAATAAAAAACTGTACGTTGCCCGGATGTCCATGACCTGGAAAGTGACTTGGAAAGTGTGAGGACCAATAGTTATGGGAAGATCAACTTCGCCGATAACCGTTTTTCTGGATCCGTCGAATGCTTTGACGATGACCTCGCTGATTCTCATCGGAGGGCCTTTGAATGATAATTGCATCAAAGTGGACTTCGGCATAACATTCAGGGCTGACCCTGCGTCTACCAGTACGCTGGCTAAAGCATCGTCCTGGCAGTTGACTGTAATATTGAGCGCCATGTTATGACGGCGACCCTCTTCAGGTAATTCCTCATCACTAAATCCTAAATTATTGCAGGAAGTGATGTTAGAGACAATACTATCGAACTGTCTGATTGTTACATCCTGTTCCACAAAGGCTTGCTCCAAGACTTTCTGTAGAGCCTCCCTGTGGGCTTCTGAACTGAGTAACAGTGATAATACCGAGATCTTTGAAGGAGTTTGTAACAGTTGATAGACAATTTTGTATTCACTCCTTTGGATGAGCTTCAGCATCTCATCGTTGTTTTTCGAAAGGTCGGGATTACTGTATTGACCGACTGGCGAATCGGGAGCTTCCGTCTGAAGTTCCTTTTCTTTGTTAAGTTCCCCAACCCCTCGGTTGAAGATTCTATCACTCCGTGTTACTCGAATGATGTCTGCAATGTTCACAACGGAGGGTAATGGAATTTCCTTTCCATTTTTAACTGTCGTTGCACTGTATTTGTAAGGGATAGCCTTAGTTGATTAATACGGTAGTGGTCCCGGTAGATAGATGACTATGGGAACCTTCTGATTTTTCTGACCATCATAAGTAATTTCGATCCGTTCTCGGTTGGGAACTTTAGATTCGTAAAATAGAGGGATAATGGCAAAAACATCCCTGGTCCTATGATGACCAGAGATCGTGACAACATCCTCAACTTGATCGGCAAGGTAGTTCGGCGTCCAGTTGATGGGTCCAGAACCCGGATATGGACGAATTTCTCCACGGTCCACCTGCCCCTGGAGAGCTGCTCGCACAAGGTAGCACCCTTGGTTACTTTCCAAACAGACGCTACAACGATCGTAATTGTGTGGTGGCACCTGGCCACACCCACTTTGAATACAATGTAACCTCACTAGGTTACCTTCCCCTGATCGGACATCCTGACTTTGACGACGAGTAAGATTCCTGTTACTGATACTAATTTACTGAGTATCTTCGTCCATGTAGATTGGCATCCACCAATGATTTAACAAGTGCTGAAGTGCCTCCTGGACAAGGGTACAACCCTGATCGTTTTCGCAACTCGCTTTACAGCTTTGATAGTCATGTGATATTAAGAATCCGAGTCGGACCTGCTCAGCATGTAACTCTACCAGGTTGGTATTCATCACGCGAATATCAAAGATCTGAACCATGTTGATCTGATAAGGGTTCCTATCATGGTAGTCTTGGATCCATCCAAGATCCATCTGACGCTGGAGGGCCTCTTGTATGAAAGAGCATCCCTGTTTATTTACCTAGCAAGTCAGACAGGAACTCTAATTATGCCGTGGCAGATTATGATACTGGCTTTGCCTTGAGTGCATCACCACCAAGTTGACATTCATTGCGTGGATATCGTGGTTCTGAATGACGTTAGAATTCGTGTAAACCATGTTAACTCCACGAACTCGGTGCTCTTGGATCCATCCGAGATCCATCTATTCCTGTAGAGCTGCTTGCACCACAGAACATCCTTGGTTATCTTTAGAGCAGATATCACATTGGTGATAATTATGAGGTGGCACATGGCCATATCCACTCTGTCTACAATGCATCTTGACCAGATTGGTCTTCAACAAGAGTACATCATGAATTTGATAGACATTGTTAGTCTCTTTCTCAATCAGATTGACTGCAACCTTCTCGCGTTGAGGCAGCGGGTTCGTGAGAACATTGGGATTCGTATCTTTGAAAGATAAGAGCCCGCTCCTAACAAGCTTTTGCACGTCGGACTTGAAATTGAGACAAGTCTCAATATTATGCCCTGAACCTCCTTGATGATAAGGGCATGTCTGATCCACCTTAAACCAAAAAGGCGGATTTTCCGGTACTGTAAGAGGAGACTTAGTCTGAATGTGCCCCTTAGCCAGTAGTAACGGAAATAATTCTGCGTACAACATGGGTATAGGATCAAACCCTGATGGTCGTGTTGTACGGTTGTTGTTATATAGAGGACGAGCCTGCTGAAGAGGCTGTTGTGTCCTTTGCTGATCAAGTTGGCTCTGCGCAACCTAAGGTTGATACGTAGGAACAGGCGCAGGGCCGATAGCAGGAGTCACAGCCGCTACTGGTTGATATCGACGCCTTTGCTTTCTGAGAGAGATATTCCCAATATCTTGCTCTTTTTTCTTAGAGAGAGCACTACCGTATTTTTTAGTACCGCTCGTCGATCCATTGTCTTTTACCAAACGTCCTTCTTGGACGGCTTCCTCAAGACGTACGCCCATGCTGACCATCTCGGTGAAATCACTGGGCGCACTGGCAATCATTTGGTCATAGTAAAATGAGCTTAAGGTTTTTAAGAAGATCTTTGTCATCTCTTTTTCCTCAAGAGGTGGACAAATTTGAGCGGCAATTTCACGCCACCTTTGAGCATACTCCTTAAAGGTTTCCTTGTCCTTTTGCGACATCGATCTGAGTTGATCTCTGTCGGGTGCCATGTCCAAATTCTATTTGTATTGTTGGACGAAGGCAGTGCCAAGATCTCTGAATGTACTGATCGCGGCACAGTTTAAACCCATGTACCATTTGAGTGCGGCACCGGTTAAACTATCCTGGAAGTAGTGAATCAGTAGGTCCTGATTCTCTGTCTGAGCTGACATCCGCCGAGCGTACATCACCAGATGGCTTTGAGGGCAAGAGTTACCCTTGTACTTTTCAAAGTCGGGCACTTGGAATTTGTGCGGAACTTTCACATTGGGGACCAGACAGAGGTCTGCGGCGTCCTTTCCAAATAAATCCTGACCGCGAATGGCTTGCAGCTCCTTCTGCATTTCCAAGAACTGTTCCTGGAATTCATTCATTCTATCGAACATAGTTTCCTTTTTACCAGCAGGTATTGGTGGAATCTGTCCTTCCGGGACAGTGTGCACCACAGGGGGTGGGACCGTGACTACGGCAGTGAATCTTGGCGTCTCCCGAAGTTTGTAACCTTCAGGAGTCTTCACTATGCCCCTGGCATCTTCGCTTTCCCGAAGTTTGTAACCTTCAGGCCCAACGGCTTCTGTTGAGATTCCTTGATCTTCAGTGATCAGCGGAATATATCCTTCTGGGATATAGTTAACATGCATGCCCCAAGGACGATCTTTCGGCATCTGATACCTAGGATCATTCTTCTCCACTATGGGCATTGAGGTGATCTCTGAGATCACAGTTCTTTGTAGCTGAGCTTCTGCCATGGCTTACATGTCGTTACGAAGCTTTCTCATATCCTCTCTTAGAGCGTCGATCTCTTCTTTCAACTCTCTGTTTTCTTCCTCAAGATCATCCATCTTTTTCTGACGATTAGCCCGAGTATTGTACGAATGAGACAGTTTGACTCTAGAACCGAGACACAAACGTGAGATTCGTAGAGAAGAAGAATTCGCGATGTGAGAATGATGAATGCAATGATTATATTAATTGTTTTTTGGTTTAATCAAAATAAACTTTGACAATTAGATTGCAAATATCAAACGGTGGGGAAACCCCTTTTTATTGAAATTCAAAGGATTACAGAAACGTAAATACAGTAGATTACAAAGTGCGGAAACAGAAACCTAAGCTAATGGGCCCAGAGTCCTCTCTGAGGAGAACTCGGGTGCTGATTCTGGTACTTTCCTCTTCTTTGATCGGGGATCTTGGGCCGTTGTCGGGTTGTCATTCCTTTGCCAAGTGAAAGGAGCGAGCAAATTCCTTTGGTCATCTTAATTTTCTACAGCATGTTGCTCCAAAATTTCAATCAGAGCATCTTTTTATTTCAGTAATTGCTGCATTTTGATGCACTCTACGTCGAGGGTGCGGTACTTGTTCTTCCAAGACCTTCTCTCCTTTTGAACTTGGTTGAGAGTAACCTGAAGCTTTTCAGTTTCCGTCATGAAGTACATGAAAGACTCCCTCGGCGGAAGAATTTCGTAACGAGGATAAGGCATCTTTAGCTTGAGAGCCCTAGTTTGTACCCAATGGAGATAAGGCTCCACCGAGACACAGTTTGGTTTTCCCAGAGACTCTCGTCCTTTCTTATGAACGTGTTTCCAAGCATGCACTATTTCCATCTTTAGTGCTCTGTCGTTTTCTCCTTCCTTGAAGAAAAGACCTTCCAGATGAACACCCCGTGGGACGTGTCTCATCGAGTATCCAAATTGACGAAGAACCAATACCGGATGGTAGTTGATTCCTCCCTTAGTTCCTATAAGGGGTACGTTGGGGAAGTTCCCACAACGGTCAATGATCCTAATTCCGTCATAAATCCTATTACACCAATCTATATCAGAGTTGGTAAGAGACATGATCTTCTGCGACCAACGTAAGACACTCTTGCAATCCCAAAAAGCAGCAGACTTGGGTAAGTGGGAAATAAACCATTTGTAAACCAGAGGTACACAACATGTGATCTCCCATCCGATGTACAAATTTCCCAAGTGTACAGAATGATACGCATCTGCGAGCAAAGTCGGCACAGGGTTTCCAATGAGAAAAACCTTAATGGAGTTGATATCGACGAAGTTATTGATGTTGGGAAACAAAAATAACCCGTAGGTGAGCAAGACAAAGACACTTTCAAAAGCAGTCACGTTTCCTATACTGGCAAAATACAGGGCTTTCTTAGTTAAGAACTGGGCTGGCAAACCTTGGATGCCACCCTTAGTGGTTAGGTGAGTCCTGACATCAGACTCGTCCAAATGAATTGCTCTTGCAATGGTCTGATTCTTTGGAATTTCTTCCAGTCCAAAAAATGGAGCTTGATCAGTAATGTGTAGATCAATCAGATGAGAATACTCCTCCAGCGTTGGTGATAGCTGGTAATCCGGGAATGTGAAACAGTGATAAACCGGATCGTAGAATTGAATGAGCGCATCCATGATTCCCTCAATCACATGGACTCTTAATAGTGGTAGCAAACCTCCGTACTTGGCTCTGAAAGCCTCAGGGCTAGTGATCATCCTTGCTAACCTTCTCAAATCCCCTAGTTTTGGAACCTTGAAGGTGTACGTATGAGTTCTCCTTCTACCGAAATCCATTAGTGCAATCCTTTTCTCTGATATTTGCAATCACAGTCTTAGTTTAATTTGAAAAACAGAGAGACTAGAAGAGAAGTTTTTTGAATGTTTTAATGTTTTATTAAATGAATGCATGAATGCAGCACACAAAAACATAGAAAAAACATGGGGTCAAAGGGTCGTTGTCATGAAGTCAAGGCTCTACCCATCCCCAAAGGTTTATACTAAGGTGATTTTTGTACCTGCACTCATTATCATCAGCTCCTCCCAGGAAAGCAAAACAACAAGCGGATCGCCAGCGAGTTGTAGTGCAATCTTAGAGTAAGAGCCATTCACCGAGAATAGATCTCCAGCCTCAAATGAGGGTAGTATCGCGTAACAACTATTCCCGATAGTTTCCGCACTACGAAAGGGTTTGGCTCCTCAGCTTCTCAGACTTAACAATCGGCCCATTGTCTAGGTGAGAGAATGGGTTGCATTGGTCAGCCTCCACTGAGGTTGATGGTCGACCCCGTCGCCATCACTTATCTTAAGTGTATACTCAATCTTTCCACATGCGGCATCACACGCATTCCCATTAGCAGAAAAATAAACACGTATAGCAATTAGGAAAAGCGGTATATATATTTGTCCTAAACATCCTAGACCTTTAAAGCTATGAATCCTAAGTTCCTGACAGAAAATGGGTTCCCCGGCGGAAGCCCCAATCTGTGGTTTTCACACAAGTGAAGAAAAGGAAGACCGTGCCTAGATCTAACTTTGAAAGAGCCCCACGGTGGGCGCCATTTTTCTGTAGCGAGCGATTTTGGACGCGGTTCTTAAGCGCTGGCCGCTCTCTGCGGTTGAGCTTAAACTACAGGTCGATTCATTTTTTATCCTATTGTGAGCTGAATAAGGAAGAGAAATAGATGTCTCCAATTAACCCTGCTTTGCATACTGAGTTTAAACAGCGGTCTGTTAGGTTACGGATGCTATCAATGTGCGGGGGCCTTTGTACTGGTTATTTGTATTTTCGCCAATACAGTTTTCTCTCTTTTTACCTTGACAGAAGGTTTCTGGCGGGGAACAAGGATTAGGATGTTAGGACTGATGCTTTTGATAGATACATGAGAGTATGGGATTTTGGGTTTTTGTTTAGTGTGCTCGCTAAGATTTTTCTTTCAATCTTATGCCTACGTATTCCCGTTTACCGAAACAGGGAAATCAGAGCGTTCGTAGTTCCTCCTAGTCTATGGGAGGAAATGGGTGTTTTTGGTGTCTTGTTCAAAGCCCAGGACATGAAGCGAAAGGTGATCTGTATCTTATTCAAAGCCCAAGATGTGAAGCTGAAAAGGTTTGACTTTAGAGAGAATTTGTCATCTCTAAAGAGGGGGGTTGTATGTCACAACTGTTTATAAAGGAGAATTACTTTAACCGAGATATGTGAATCCGGCAATGCCATAATTTCCTTTATAGGGGATTTTAACCTGAAGGAGAAGACTTTAACTCAGTGTAGAGCAATGCCATCTTTCCTTAGGAATTTCTCATACTAAAAGAGGGACAGTGGCATGGATGTAGATGATCCAGAGGCTTACCGCTTACAGCAATTAGATGAAAGGGAACGAGTTTTTGATGTTTCTGTACTGTGAACAAGGCACAATTTTGATGCTAAAAGGTTAATTGGATTAACCAGTGGTTTTCTTATACAAAGCCTAAGAGGAGGCTGATATGTGTCTCGTACAAAGCCCAAGAGAGAGGCTAAGAGGGTTGACTCAACAGGAGAATCTTTTATACTCAACAAGAGAGTGTTTCTGTATCTCGTACGAAGCCCGAGATGGAGGCTGAAAGGGTTTGACTCAACAAGAGAGTCTTTTATACTCAACAAGAGAGTGTTTTTGTATCTCGTACGAAGCCCGAGATGGAGGTTGTTGCTTGTTTGGCTCAATAAGAACCTTTTTGTATCTCGTATAAAGCCCGAGATGGAGGCGAAAGGGGTGATCGACTCAATGAGGGAGTCTCTTATGTGTCTCTTACAAAGCCCGAGAGAGAGGCTAAACGTTGTTTGACTCCGCTGGGGAGGATCATTGTACAAAGCCCAAGAGGAGGCTAAGGTAACTGTTTAAGTGACAGGTCCAGTATACTGATTTTAAAAGAGAAAATCAGTTCTTATATGAGCAACACTGTACTCAAGGATTTGAGTCAAGGATCTGGGTTATTCCTGTTCTTTAAGGAAGCGGGAAATCCGAAGGGTATTGAGACTGTTCGAGTCTACGGGTTTTCTTCCTATTCTTGAAGAGTGCTTAAGAATGTCTTTGAGACTCAAGGAAATTAGACCGTCCAAGTCTAGAGTTTTATCTTTTGTACTATGCTTTGAGAAACAGTAGTAGACTCTAGAAAAGATTGTTCTATGCAGATGACTAAGTTATGTTCCTATACCTTTAGGAGGTCGTCGGAACAATTTGTACGAAGCCCAAGAGGAGGCTGGAAACTTTTAAGAAGCCAATCGGTCCTTGTACGAAGCCCAAGAGGAGGCTATCATTCCCGGAGTAAGAGATCATTATACGAAGCCTAAAAGGAGGCTGTGAATACTGCTAAGAAGCCGTAGGGTCCTTGTACTAAGCCCAAGAGGAGGCGGGGTTACTTTTAGGAAGCCTGTGGGTCCTTGTACGATGCCCAAGAGGAGGCCGATTGCTTTTAAGAAGCCGATGGGTCCCCAAACCCCGAGAAATTCAAGGCAAGCTATTCACAAGGAATAGATCAAGTTAGGAAAGTTCGAGAATTTGGAAGAAACTCAAGAGATGCCATTCACGGAGAAAAGATCATCTCTGGGGAGTAGAGTTTCTTTGACAAGTGCTTTTAAGAAGCCTGTGGGTCCCTAAACCCCGAGAAATTCAAGGCAATTCTATTCACCGAGAATAGATCAAAGTCAGGAAAGTTCGAGAATTTGGAAGAAACTCAAGAGATACAATTCACAGAGAAGAGATCATCTCTGGGGAATAGTTTCTTGACAAATTCTATGAGTGACAGTCTATGAAAGGGTTCACAGAGAATGCTGCCTTTCATATCTCCATATTGTTTAACCCCAAGAGGAGGAAGACTGTGTCTGGTAATCCTATGGGGATCTAGCTTAGACTATTTCTAAGAGTGATTGAAACGGCTTTACCTAGTGCTAGAAGTAGTTGCCGGGGAAACTCTAAATATCTATACTATTATTACACAGTTGATATGAGTTTATGAAAGAAAACTTACAGCGAAACAGCCCGACAATACAGTTATATGTATATGAAAGCGGTAAATGAAAGCAATAACCACTTACTCGGTTGTAGAGCTTCCATGCTGTTTGGTTAGTTGTTCAACAAAGAAAGATTGAAAACAACAGTATATTCAAAATCAAAGGAGAAAGTGCTTTGAAAAAGAAAGATTTGGGGCTTACAGCTCAAGGAGAGGCCCAGGGTTTTATCAGTGAGCGCACTATTGAATTTGTACAGAGGGAGTTATACAAGTGACTGAGGCCCAAAAAGGTTTTCTGTACAAAGGGATGGGTCTTACACTCTCTCAAGAGGCCCAAGTGAGTTTTAAGAAAAGAAATGGGTCTTACTACTCGAGGGTAGGCCCAATGGTTAATTTTGAAAAGGGCGACAATCGCGCCGAGTTTTTGGAAACACCGTGGGACTTATACAAGTGACTGAGGCCCAAAATTTTGGTATTTACAAAGGGATTGGGTCTTACACTCTATTAGAGGCCCAAAGAGTCTTGAAACATTTAAGTATGATTAAAAATCAAAGAAAGCCCAATTTTCACTTTTTAAAAGTAATTTTTCAAAGAAAATTAATAAAAAATGACAAAAAAAAACAAATAAGTTTAAGTAAACCACTTGTGATTTTTGGTTAAGGTTTGAAAAATGAGGTTTTAATCACATGATGATTTAAAACTTATTTAGTTTTGATTTTCAAGATGAATGTTCACTTTTAAAATGTTTAAAAACAATTAAAAATGAATTTATTCACAAAAATACCAACTATATTAAATAAATAATATAAATTTTAAATTTTTGTAGAATAAAATATTTTACTATTTTTGTGATTTTTCAGAAAAAGAACCAATAAAAAATAATCAAAATTGAGGGAGTTATTAATTTTCCAAATCATTAAAAAATAATATGAAAAATGAGAAAATATGAAAAAGTGATTAAAAAAGAGGGGTTTTGGGTCTTACACTCTATTAGAGGCCCAAAGTGTATTTTTGTACAAAAAATGGGGCTTACAACTCAGGGAGAGGCCCAAAATATTTTCAGTTTGAAAATGGCGATCGCGCCGAGATTTTTAACGTATCGGGACTTATACAATAGCTGAGGCCCAAAATTGTTTTGTTAAAAAAGAGTTGGGTCTTACACTCTAATAGAGGCCCAAGTGTTTAAAAATGAAAAGAAATGGGACTTACAGCTCAAAGAGAAGCCCAGTTGATTTTCGTTTGAAAATGGCGATCGCGCCGAGGTTTTCTTTTAATGCAGAGGGACTTATACAATAAGTGAGGCCCAAAATTATTTTGGTTAAAAGGGGATTGGGTCTTACACTCTAATAGAGGCCCAAAGAGTCTGAAAAAGATTTTTTAGGGTGAAAATCAAAGAAAACCCCAATTTCATTTTTTAAGGCATTTTTCCAAGAAAAATTAAGTAAAAAATGATAAAAATATCAAATAAAAATCATTAAATAATGATTAAGGTTTAAAAAAAATATTTTATCCACATAAATATTTAAAATCATTTTGGTTTTAAAAATCAAGAAAAAAGAAATCATTTTAAAAGCATTTAAAACAATTTAAAACACTATTTTTAAATATATTAAAAATAATCTAAAAATAATACTTTTTTTTGTGATTTTTTGTGGATTAAAATATTATGGGGTATGAATTGGAAAATGATGATTTTTTGCTATGTAAAAAAAATTGGTTGAGTTTTGAAAATAAAAATAAGAAAAAGAGGAAAGATGTCACAATATCATCTCCGACGTTTCTTATGGGGTAAAAACGAGTACGGAAACTTTAATTTTCAACACGTTTTTTATCAAATTTCAAACACTCATAACTCTCTCAATTTTTATCGGAATCAAAATCCGAAAGTACCTATCTTGACCGATTTTTCGCGAGGAATCCAATGGTATCGCACACGCACATGGAAAATCAACACACAAAACGCAGAAATTAAAAAACCAGAACTGTTATCGATTGAAAACATTGTTCCGCGTCGAATTTCCAACACGCGTAACTCTCTCGATTTTTATCCGAATTGAAATCCGTAAAAACCTATCTTGACCGATTTTTCGCAAGGAATCCAATGGTATTACTCACGCACATGGAAAGTCAACACACAAAACGCAGAAATAAAAAAACCAGAACTGCACTGTTTTGAAAACATCGTTCCGCGTCGAATTTCCAACACGCGTAACTCTCTCGATTTTTATCCGAATTGAAATCGGTAAAAACCTATCTTGAGTGATTTTTTGCAAGGAATCCAATGGTGTTACTCATGCACACTAAAACTTAATGTACAGAACACATCAATCAAAAAAACCAGAACTGGACATGATTTTAAAACAACCAAAATTCCACATATAAACATGTTAAAATGAAAATAGTGGGAGGATCACAACATAAACATTAAGGACTACATTTTTGCCTCAAGAATTGTTCAATATGATGCATGTATGTGGACAACAAAGGAAAGCATGATTCAAAGAATTCAAGTTGTGAATTTTACCTCTTTTTTGGAGATTTTGGGCAACCTACCAAGTGCTTTGTTCCAGAAATGATTTGATGCTTTGGACAACCTCAAATGACCTCTTAGAAGCTTTTAGGATGGTTGGAATCAGCTGGAAACCTCTGGAGCAAGTTTGAGCACTTTCTCGCAAAATGGTCAAAAGTGGCCAAAATGCCAACTCTCTCAAATGGTGTTCCAGATGTGTGGCACCATTTGGGACAGTTCAAGGATGATATTTAGAGTGTGTTTGAGGTTTTATCTAGTTTGGAAAGTGACTGAATCAAGACATGGCTTGAAAAATGCAAAAAAGTGCCATTTTGAGGTTTTGAGAGGTGACTTTGTGATGTTGGTGTTATAGGTCACTTGTGAGAGTTTGGATCACCTACATATGATGTTTATGAGGTGTTAGGATCATGAGCTGTAATGGAAATGCTCTCTAACTCAAAAACTCAGAATTTCCTTACTAAAGAAGGCATTTTGGAGTGAAAGAGAGAATTTGAGGAAAGCATCTGTTTGATGGCTTTGGTGTACTCAAACTGAGCACAAATGAGCTCTATTTATAGTAGATCAAGTTTGTTTTGGGATCCACAGTGAATGGTGGTTGTAGTAGAGGTTTGGCCAATGTTGGCCAGTGAGAATCCAAGTCTCCTCTAGCCATTGACTAGAGGTTAGAGCACAGGTTGCTGGTTCCCTAGTTGTTGGAGGAATCTTGACTGAATTCAGTTAGAGGAAGCTCAGTTCATGCCACCTCTAAGCATCCATTAAATGCCCCAAACCAAAATTGGAGTTTTGTCCCTCTTTTAGGGATTTCTAGGTTTTGGCATGCTTTTTTTGGTTCCTTGGACTTGGGAGGTTCATGGATCAGATCATCCCAATTGGATTTGATCCTTAGATGTGTCCAAAATGATGACAAGGCTTGAAAATTCGTGTGGCACAAAAAATGTGCAAATCTGCCCTGAAAAATTCAGCTGCAGCAAGCCTTTTTGTAAGATCCATAACTCCCTGCTCGAGTATGCTACATGGACGTTCTAGGACTTTCCGGAAAGCTTAAATGAAGTACTTCAACTTTGATGTTTGACACTAGACCTGGTTCAACTTGGATCATGGAGAAAAACAGCCTTGAAGTTGGGACATTGTGCTGAAATTACAAGGCAGATTTTTGGCTAAGTGCTGAAAAATGTCAATTTTAAGTTTTTAGCCATTTTGATCCAACCATAACTCAAAATCCATGATGAATTGGGATGAGGTGTAGTTGATACTTTTGTAGAGGGCCATGAGGGCTACAAATCAAGCTTTGGATGGGAAAAAATGGCTTTGTTGTTTAGGAGTTATGATCCTCCAAAATTGGTACCCTTGCCACTTTATTCCATAACTTAGAAAAATTTCTAAGTTTTTATGGTTACCCCTTTTACAAGTTATCCCACTTTCTTTGATTTTTCTTGATGAATGATGATTCCAATCACACATTAACAACATTTTGGGGTTAAAAAACCATTTTTATGAAAAATCTCAAAAAGTCAAAGTTTGACTTTTGTGCACAGTTGACTTTTTATCAGATGAACTCCAAACTGTGCGATCCTTTAGGAAATCATGTCCTTGACCTAAATCAAAATTGATGGACATGTTCCATGGGTGTTATAGGGTATATTTAATCGTGTCCCACGGCTTGGGAGCATGTCCTGGTCAAAAGTCAAAGCTACAGTTGACTTTTCTCGCGAAACCCTAACTGTGGTTCAGATGAAATTGAAACTTGTTGCTCAAGCTTCTTGGGTCAATCCATTGTTGCAAATGGATCAACGTGGTATATTGGAGACCCTCAAATCATGTCTTGAGGTCTTGGCTCATGATTTGTCCCAAAAGTCAACTTAGGGGTGAATTAGGTCAAGAAACTCTAATTCCTGATTTTTGATGTATGCATCCCCTGAGGCTAAATTGACTTGATGATGGGGTTTATGATGTTCCATGGAGTATTTTAGGTTATGCTTTGAAGCATTGGCTCATTCCCAGAGGAAAATTTCCATCTGGAGGCCCTAGTCGACCAAACCCTAATTTGGTGACACTGGCGATCCTGAGGCTTGATCCACCTAGAAGGGAGCAGCCTTGTGCTTAATCCTTGAAGTGAGAGTCCTCTTGATAAATTATGGATATTTGAGAGGCTAGACAAGTTGAAGATCATGTCATTCCTTGATTGATCCTTTGTCTAAGAGCTCTGCGAGGGCTTGAAACCCTAAATCCTGTTTGTAGTGAATGCTCACCCACCTTTGGGGAGACTAATGAGGTATGATGGTCCATCCATATTGTGTTGATGATTTGCACAATGATGGGAAATCTTAGTGGTCAAAATTTGGGGTATGACACCTGCGTTGGTGATTTATCTTGACAGTCAACCGAGTTGACTGAGGTCTACCATAGACCTTCCCAGCGCTTGGGCCTCCTGGTTTGTTGGGCCTGAGTTTATTCTGAATGCACCCCCATTTTGCTTCTTATTCTAACACGCCCATTTAGTTTTTTGGTTATTTCATTTTCTTTGTTTTTTTTTAATTTCATTTTCTTTTTATTTCCTTTTCTTTATTTTTTTTCTTAACTTAAATTTATTTGTTTGATATTTTTTATAATATATGTTAAAAACCCAAAAATATTTTGATTAATTATTTTAAATATTTTTATTTAATATTAATAAATTAATTTTATTAAATATTTTTATTTAACTTAATTAATTTTGTTTGTTAATTCTTTTCATAATATTGAAAAATACAAAAATATATAATCATTAGTGATTTTAAATATTTTTATTTAATATTAATTAATTAAACTATTAATTAATTTTATTAAATATTTATATTTAACTTGATTAATGATTTTTCTCATTGCTTGATTATTCCAATTGTGTGATGCTTAATCTTATGTTGCTTATATTTTTGCTCACATACTTTTACCTGTGTCATGATGCATTTGGCTTCCATTTCTCATTTGCATGTTGAAGCCCCTTTCAAACTAATTATTGATTTAATATAAAGTCCTTTTCAAAATACCCTTGTATTATCTCCATTTGATAAAAATGTACCCCCCCACTCCCATGGTGTGTAATAATTTTTACCGCTTTCTCTTTGTTTGCCTTTTGCTTAGGTAGCCTCTAATACAAGAATAAAATCAATCACTTTTCTTCAAAAGAATACAAATAAGGTTGATCCAACGTCAAGCATTTTTCATAAAAACAAATTCAATAGCACTTCCATAACCATTAACCCTTAACCAATTCCACTCCATTTTGCATTCACCCAATTTGTAAGTCGATTGCTTTTACATCGCCATCAACCTTTCCAATGACCAAGACATTTTCTTAATCAAACCACACCAAGCCTTGATCCAACATCAAGTGGCTTTTTCTTAAGCAAACTCAAAATACAATAAAAAAATGAGGAGAATTGCGCGCCACGAGCCTTAAGTGGTGGAGAATGGGTGAGAATGAAGTTTTCCTACACTCACTCTAATTATTTTGGACATAAGACGCTTGACTTGGTAGTTCTAAATAATCACCTTTACCCATAGTCTTTAGTCCAATTCAACTCAAGAACACTCTTTTGCGAAATCCTAAAAAAGATCTCAACTCATCAAACTTATTTTTGGGCCTCGTGGCACCACCTCCTCAAACCTTTTTTCTAGGTAATAAAATTAACCAACAAACACTTAAATTTTACTCCAAACTATGGAGCTCTGACTTCCTCATTTCACGATGAGGATACGTAGGCACGAGGATCCCATCCTTGGCGAGCATCCTAATAAAAAAACCCTCTATTTCCCTCTAGCAAGTTATCTTGAGACACCGATACCCTTTCACGCTTAGACAACCTAGATGGTTCCCATCAAGTACGATGGATCTAGGGGGTGCTAGTACCTTCCCATTACATAACCGACTTCCAAACCTGGCATTGGTTGCGATGACCTTACCCTATCCTTTTCCGTCCGTGGGTTTTCTTGATGTTTTCCCTTTCCCCTTATGGGAATAAATAAAGTTTGATGGAGACTCTCCTAAGTCCATCCATGATCGTGCAACCTTTGCGCATCTCGAAGATCGTAATTTTCAAGGTACGACAGATGGCGACTCTATTGGGGGCTGGATCTGTTCCCTAAGCAAGTCAAGCCTAGTCTAGGTTGCTTCCTTCACATGTTTAGGTGTTGTTTTCTTTTCTTTGCTTGCTTATATTCTTTGCCTTTATTGCTTTCCATATTATATTATATGTGGCTCTTTGGCATTGGGCGAGTACTTTGATTGTAAACCTTGAGGAAAAGAGTTTTTACCCGAGTCTAGAGTATAAAACTTAAGATAGGAAAGGTTGAGTAGTATGGGCTCCCGAGAAGCTTTTCTCGTTAAAGTCGATACGAGAATCTCGCTTGGAGTAGATTCTGGTGAAAATGTTGATGACCTTCAAGCTTTTGGAGTGGACGATCAACGTTTTCATTGGGATCCTTGACTCTAAGGACTTTAGTAGAACCTTGAACCATTGGCCAAACTAGGATTGATGGTCACGTAGTATGGGACCCCGAGAAGCTTTTCTCGCATCGTTCAATACGAAGATCTCATTCAGAATATATTTCCCTGGTGGGGTTGTTGCCTGGCGATGACTGACATATGCAACGAACATTCAAGGAAGTCTGTGACTCTGAAACCCTTGTCTATAACCCGATGTCAATGATCGTGTAGTATGGGGTCCCGAGAAGCTTTTCTCGTGTGATTCGATACAAAGATCTCACCCAGAATAGATTTTGTTAGTTCCTGGATTGGCTGGAATTTTGGTAAAACAAAGTATATTCAATGTTGATGTCAAGGTGCTGATGTTGTAACATTGAAGTCTTAACACTGGGCTGTGTTAAGTAATTAATTGCTGAAGTTGGATGTCTGATGTCACACAGGTGATGTTGTAACATCAGATCTACAGAATTAACAACAGCAGGTTGTGATGTTGTTAGGGTTGTGTATTAGCTGGAATTGTGGAGAGCAAGCTGTCTCATTGGATGCGAATATCTTGGGATAGATATTTGCTGCTGCATAGGAGATCTGCTGCAGATTTGTAGGAGATTTAAAAGGTTGAAGATTTAAAAAGATTTTAGGAGAAAATCTGTTTTAATATTCAGTTTTAAATAACAAATCTGGGAGATATTGTAGCAAGTCCAAGACCAATTCAAGGAGCTATATAAAGCGCACAAGTCCAAAGGAAAAAGGTACAGAAATACAGAGAGAAGATCAAGAGCATAGGCTGAGTGTCTTGAGTATTTTGTACGAGTTGTATTTACACTATTCTAGGGTTTGAATAGGTGTTAAGTTTCTGTCCTCTCTAGAAGCTGTGAAGCAATAGAGAGTGTTTGCTTGATCGAAGCTGTGAAGTAAGATCAAGGGTACTCAAAGTGGTCTCTTTGAGAGTTTGTAAGGGATTGAGTGGTGTTCTCATACCTAAGTGGGTTCTTAGGTAGGAAGTCATTAGTAGAGTATAAGTTTAGGAGATTGTCAACGGGTTGTTGAGTCTGTAAATTATATCTACAAGTAGTGAATTCCATCCCTGGCTTGGTAGCCCCCAGAGTAGGTTGGTTGTAACCGAACTGGGTCAACAATTCTTGGTGTTATTTTACTGTTATTGCTGTCCATTGTGCAGAGTGTGTTGTTGCGACATCACACCTTAACATCACACGTCTGATACCAGAATTTCAGATTTATATGATGGAGTCATCAACCGACATGCTTTTGTCGCGTGTGATGAATAGTCGTATGGATCCTTGACTTTGGGATTCCCTTTTAACTGTAGAACCTACCCGGTGAGATCCCTATAAGGAGAGCAATCAGGGTATATTCCATCTGTGCCTCTGATTGTTGAAGCCGCTTGTTTGGAAACCATCTAATCATATATTCATGCATACATTCATCACATAAAAAAACAAAAACAAAGCTCTCAGTCTCTTATGTTTATTGCAGATCGAAAGCATTTACCAAAGCAGTCATGACGAGCCAGACTCCCGGAAAGAGTACCTTCACTTTCAAATTCAAGGAACTAAAGATTGACAGTTTGAAGGCATTGAGCTCCAAGATAACCACTATCAAGCACAACAAGTTTCACTCTAACTTTGGGAGAATCATGGAAGTGCTGACAGAAAAGACAGACATTGATGCTCTTACTACCCTGGCACAGTGCTATGACGTCCCACTCCGTTGTTTCAGTTTCTCCGATTTTCAGATTGCTCCTACCTTGGAGGAGTTTGAAAAGCTCTTGGACCGTCCCATTAAGGATTACAATCCCTTCCCGAAGATTGAAGAAGACTTCACCATGTCCAAAATAGCTTATGCTTTGGGTATTCCTGTCGACACAGTGGTAGCTAATTGGTCAGATAAAAGAAGGATCTCGAGGGAATTCTTGGAGGAACAAGCGTAGAAATGTGTTAAAGAGGAGAAGTGGGTTTCTTATAGAGCTATTTTGGTGTTTATAGTTAATGGTATCGTGTTGTTCCCGAATGTTGAGAAGTTTGTAGATTGCTCGGCCGTGGAGATTTTCTTAGCTGGCAATCCAGTTCCCTTCTTGTTGGCATATTTCTACCATACTTTTCATACTCGACATGAGAAGAAAGGTGGAACCTTCCTTTGTTGTGGTCCATTTCTACACATTTGGATGACGATGCATATGCCTCAAAAGGGTCCCTTTGTGGCTAGGCAACTCTTATGGTCTCAAAGGTTCGCTTCACTCACTACTAATGACCTCATCTAGTACAAGAGGGATTAGAATATCAAGAGTGTAATTCTCAGCTGTGGGGGATTTCTTAATGTACCTTTGGTGGGGATTCATGGTTGCATTAACTACAACCTCATGCTACTCAAGAGGCAGATTGGACATTCCGTGGATGACTCTCTCAAAGATAAGCATCTCGTGCCTTTTGTCATTAATGATGTAGCTCCCACAAATCCTAATGTGAGAAGAGTTAGGAGTGCATGGAAGAAGATTACTAGAAGTAATCCATATATAAAGAACAACATTATTGCTAGAGATCCATATGTTAGATGGGTGAAAGAGAGGGATCAAGTTGTCAGACTCCATTTCTTCTTTGATTCATTAACTTTTCCCCCATGCCCAAACCTGAGCCAGTTTTACCCGAAGACGTAGATAAGCTCAATAACAAGATTAAGGAGCTTGAATTGGAGAATGCGCAGCTGGGAATCTAACTCGGTCAAACCAAGCAAAAGAGTGAAGCTTGGGAAGATAAGAGTAAGGAATTGAAATAAAAGGTTGAATGCAATAGGAAAAGGATCAGAGATGATGAGTATAAGAGGAACTGGGTTGGAGGTGCTCTTGTGGGAGCCAATGTTGATCTGGATTACCAAAATGACAAATTGAGTCGAGTAAAGCTCATTATCCAAGACCTAGAAAAGGATGTGGAGACATCTAATAGAATGAAGAAGGATGTTAGGATTGGCTACCAAGCGTAAATCCAAAACTGAAGAATGCCCTCAAAGGGCAAAAAGACAGTTTAACACGAGGTTGGAAAAGGAAAAGATTCATCGAGACTACCTTCATGAGAAATTCCAACTAGATAGGGCTATTGAACAAATCCAAGATATGAGGGCTGGAAAAGCTTATCAAGAGTTGGTAAAAGCATGCACTCATTGGAAGGATAGTTGCAAAAGGGCTGAAGCTGATGTGGGTGAAAGGGATGTTGGAATTGGTAACCTTCAAGCCATGTACTCTGAATGGAAGTAGAAATTCATGAACTTGGCTAGCTTGTTGAACTTTGCTAGTCAAGTGCTCCCTGAAAAGCTGAAGGAAGCAGATCTAATCACGTGCCCTAAGAATACTCCTCATCGAGTCTTCAATTGTGTCAAGTTCTACAAAAAGTTGATGGTAGAACTCACTACCGACCTAGAAGTGATTCGCAAAGGTTAAGGAGTTACCTTTAGGGTTGCTTGGTGTCGCTCCCAGGATTTTCATCCAGGTACAAACGCGAGAGTGGTGCGGAAAAACAGCGTCGTCAGCCGTGTAAATTTATCCCAAGAGAGGGAAAGGGAACACTGCATAAACCTGAGGAAGAGGGAAAGGAATGGTCATCGCAACCATAACCTGGGTTCGGGAGTCGGTTACGCGAGGGGAAGGTGCTAGCACCCCACGCGTCCATCGTACTCGATGGGATCCACGCTTGTTGTCTAATCTAAGGGTGAGTTATACTATCATCTAGGGTTGTACTGACACGAGGGAAAACAAAGACAGACTCGGTAGGACGTCGACGTCCTAGGCCTACGTACTCCCTTTGTGCAATGGGAAATTCAGAGTCAACGTAGTTCGGACCAAGTTCTTTTTGTGTTTTTTATGAGCGACGTTAAGTTCGCATCCGGCAGTTAGGGTCGATGCCTGTTTGCGACTCAGACGGAAGGTAACGTGCCCTTTTTGAAAATATCCTTTAGTTCGACAATCCCGAAGGACAAAAAAGTTTGAAGTTGGTTTGTGTTTTTTAGGACAGAAGTGGCTTAAGTTAGTTTGTAAGTTGCATTGCACCAAAGTCTAGGGCACAGGGGCGAATACTTAACGCATCGTCCCAAGACAGGACGCTCGCTAAGCACTCTAGAAAGATGAGAGGAAGCCCCGCATTTCTCATTCCCCACGCTTAAGGCTCGTGCGCAATACACTTTATAATTATTAAGTGTTTTTAAGAAGTTTGAGATGAGAAGAGAGAAGACACAAAGGTAACTCTAAGGGAACTAGGAGTCCTAAAGTTATCATGCATGGGTGACCTACAGTTAGTGAGGTTTGACGACAACCTAAGCCTAAAGGAAGAAAAAGATGAGAGGAGGAAAGAGTAAGGATGACCATGGATACTTATCCATACCCTGCATAAAAGGTTAGTACCAAACGGACATAAATAATATCAAAGCAGATGAAAACCAAACAATGGCACATATTAGTGATAACAATCCAAACATGAATTAAGAAATCAAATAAACAACCCCAAAACAAATGGCACAAGTGCCTTTCCAAACAAGGTAGCCAGACATGATCAGAAATACACATACAAGCAGATCTCAAGTGAAAGTAATTAAATAATTAGAGAAATAGCTTCCAAAATTCCCAAATTAAACATCAATATTATTCAACCAGAGACAAACCAAATACCAAAAACTCCTACAAAAAATCAAGATGTTAGTCACTTAAACAATTAGGCAAGGCTCAGGTGAGAAGTAGGGTTCAGTGTGCCAAAGGGAAGGACCAAAACGCAATATGAAATAATTTTAAAAATGATAGAAAAATATTTTAATGCACTTCAGAGTGTTGGTGAATGAATGCAAAAAGAACAGACGGAAAATGTTTTAAGGATGCAGAGAAATAAAATAAACAAAATTAGATATGCATGATGTGGATAATTCAAAAAGAAAATGAATAAAATAATTAATTTAGATGATAAAAAATAATAGAATAATAAAATAAAATTTGTGAAAATTTTATGAAATGATAAAAAGTATGCATGAATTTTATGGTAATTTTTTAATGTAAAAATCTATTTTTAATAATTATAAATGAAAATAGTAATTAAAATAAAAATAAAATGAAATAAAAATGAGAGGGGGTGCGTTTAGTAAAAAAATGAACTGGGATTGTTAATGGGCCAAGGATTGGGGGTGTTAATAGCGTGACCCAATCCAAATTACAAATCAGAAAAATAAAAAAAAGGGAAGGGTGTACGCATGTGACCTAGTCAACTGGGTTGACTGAGTCCTTACCTTGGGATTGATCCAACGTCCATGGCTTAGTCAACTAACGAAAAAGTAAACAAAAGGAAATAAAACAATTGGTGGAACATGGTAAGTTCAGTGGGGTAATAAACACCTGATTACTAATTAAAATTCAGAAAAAAAAATAAAAGAAAAAAACACATGGCGCGATCTGGACCGTACGATGAAGACAATGGACGGCTGGGAGGTTGTCTTCCCCATTCAAACCCTCCGCCGGACTGGATCAACAGTCGCCACCGAAGTTAGGGTTCCGGCCCCCTACTCCGGTCACCTGCAATCTTAAAAATACCCAGAAAATGCAAAGGGGTACATGTTCTTGACCAGAAAATCGTGAGGAATCCAAATATCCCATCCAAATTTGCAAACACCAAGTGAATAATCAAAAACGAACGAAACAAGGTTAGGGCATAAAACTTTAAACGCACCAAACAAGCAATATACGCATCCATATTCAAAACAAATCACATCAGCATGATCTATAGACATCACACCACATTATGCATGATTAAAATTCAAGTTTCATGATCACGAAAAAACCCACCAACCTGAGATGGTACAATCTGAATCCTTGCCTTTGGCTGCGAATGATGGTTGATTTTTACTCTATGGATCACCAGGAAGAGGTTTGTGGAAGAAGTTCGTGAAGAAACCTTGTGGATTATGAGATTTGTTGAAGAAAAGCTTTAGAGTTCAAGTTGTTGTTCTCCTCCAAATGCACGTGAATGAACCCTAACCAGTGCATGAATGAGTTTATATAGACTAGGGTTTTTCACTAATAATGATTTGGGCTTGGGCAATTCCTTGTTTAATGAGTTTTTGAATAATTTTGGAAAATCACATAATATTAGATACACCTCCTTCCATGCATGGATATCCAACTATTTCATGATGGATCATTTAGCTTCTAATTACTAATCATACCCACATTTGATTGGGCCTTGAAACAATTTGATTCATGAGCTTTTCAACATTTTGGCAATTTTAAATAATGGAAAATAAGTGAAGAATAAACCATGGAATTTCTTAATTCTTGGGCCCAAAATAATCCTCAAGGAATGTTCTTTGATATGAGAATGTGGCATGAAGCAATGGAATTGATTATAGGTCATTATGCCCAAAGTTGTGAAAATGGAATCATGAGAAACCCTAAAAAACCACTTTGCCTTCTTTTGATCATAAGTTGAGTTTCACAAATGATATGGAGACCCACTAGTACTTGTTGGAAAGAGGAGAAAAAGATATTAAACTTTCATGTTGCAGAAAAATTCATTTGAAGCTTTATTGATGATGAAAGGTCAAGTTGAATGCAGTGCAGGAACTTGCCCAAAAAGGAAACTTTCAAATTATAGGTCATTTCCATATTTAGTAACTTTTGCGCCAACTCCTGATTCTTGATAAATGGCATGAAACTTGACTCTTGATGACCATATGAGGATGTGAGACCTTTAAAACCTTGGATAGAACCTCAAAATTCCACAGTTGACTTCTCCTCTCACTGTTGACTTTTACCCCATTCACCTGATTCTCAATCTTCTGATCAATTAAGTCTCTCCTGAACCAAACTGATGGATAACCTCCCATCCCTGGGTACTTAGGGACCCAAGGAATACCATAGAACCAAGTCTTGCCCAAAAAATCAGAAATAAACTGACTTTATAGCAAACCCTAGTTTTGGTACCCTCAGTCTAGGAGGAAATAACACAGTCTCCAAATCCAAATTCCTCTGAATATAATGTGTATCCTCTCCAACAAAGATAAGATATGTCATTTGGTGGTGATAAAAACCCAAGGAGCTTGCCCATTGGAGCAATAAACCCAAGAATTTCAAAACCCTAATTCATGCACTGGTTAGGAGAGAGTGATCCACCTGAGCTCTCTTGGACAATACCAGGACTCTTGCTTGACCCTCTGAAGAACTGCCTCAGGCACCTTGACCCCATGCTAAGAACCAATGATATGCACAATGATAATGCAAAATGCAATGCAACATAAGTCAGTTAGTAATAAAGTAAGGAGAGCAAATTTTGGGGTGCAATAGCTGCCCCTATTCAATCAACTTGGTCCTGAAGGTATGATAGCGACGGCTTTCAGACATTCCAGGATACACGGGGATTGAATACCGAAAGAACCCAGAAATTTGCTAATGGTGAGGATAATGAAATGGAGCGTGCTGAAGAATAGCGAATACGACCTCAACCGCACCCGCAAAGGAAGACCTGCAGAAAGTGGACTTCGCTGGGGATAAGAAGGTAGACATCGACTCTGAGGTTGAGAAAAAAACATAACTTCAACTCTGAGGTTAGAAGAAGGATATACGTCAACTCTGAAGTTGGTAAAAGGGGCGTCAACCCTGAGGTTGGACAAAAGGGAGTATTCATCAACTCTGAGGTCGAGAAAAGGTGTCCGGCAACTTTGAAGTTGGAGAAGAAGAGGTATGACAACTCTGAGGCTGGAAGAAATGAGGTACAACAACTCTGAGGCTGGAAGAAATGAGGTACGACAACTCTGAGGTTGGGGAGGAAAGGCGTCAACCCCAAGGTTGGGGAAGAAAGGATATTTCATCCACTCTGAGGTCGAGAAAAGGTATACGACAACTTTGAAGTTGGGGAAGAAAGGACATTTCATCAACTCTGAGGTCGAGAAAAGGTATACAACAACTTTGAAGTTGGGGAAGAAAGGACATTTCATCAACTCTGAGGTCGAGAAAAGGTATACAACAACTTTGAAGTTGGGGAAGAAAGGACATTTCATCAACTCTGAGGTCGAGAAAAGGTATACAACAACTTTGAAGTTGGGGAAGAAAGGACATTTCATCAACTCTGAGGTCGAGAAAAGGTATACAACAACTTTGAAGTTGGGGAAGAAAGGACATTTCATCAACTCTGAGGTCGAGAAAAGGTATACAACAACTTTGAAGTTGGGGAAGAAAGGACATTTCATCAACTCTGAGGTCGAGAAAAGGTATACGACAACTTTGAAGTTGGGGAAGAAAGGATATTTCATCAACTCTGAGGTCGAGAAAATGGGGCGTCAACTCTGAGGTTGGAACTCTCTGTTTTGATTGAGGGTTGATCTGGGCTTTCGCACAAGGTACCAAATTTGGCTTATGCTTCGATGCATGTTTGAATTTTTTCTATGGCGTAATGCTCCATGCGAAATGGAAATGTTACGCATTTTGAGGATGCAATGCAATGATGATTACTATATGTAAGAATGAGAGGACACTCCATCATGGAATGCGCAGAATAGAACAGGCAGACTTCGCTGAGGAAGGGATCACCAATATCTGATCTCCTGTAGGGAGATAACCAACTGTACCACCAATAACCACTGGTGATGCCAACCCTGTCGAGGAACTGCAAGCTGAATTTCAAACTCTGTTGGGGAGATGCCAATGAAGATTGGACTTTGAACTGCTGAGAATGCCAATAACCATTGGACTTTGCCTTGCGGGAAAATACCAAACCTGACTTTTGAGGAAGAGAATACTCTGACTTCTCACTGCCTGAAAGTATTCCGTCGTCCTACCCTGCTGGGAATGAGGAATCCACCTGTATTGCTGGGGATAGGGAATCTTCATAAAGAACCCTTTTCGATTTAAGGATGACCCTCTGCTTGGGGAAGAATATCAATTCCAGCACCTTGCTAGGACAAAGATACCTTCTGGTTCCTTGCTGGGGAAGAGACTTAACGCTTCAGGTTTCTGCTGATCAACTGCATACTGATTGTCAAGAGTGAGCCACGGTTCTCTTGATTCTTGACTTGCCCTAGCCCACGGGGTTTGATGGAAGAAATCATCTCAAGAGGATTTATAGAAGGTCGGGCGTTCGTACTGCCCCAGGGTCTTCAAACTCTTGGAGAGATTTATCATATCTTGACATAACTGCCCCAGTCTTCATAATCCATGACGTACATCACCTTGAAAGGGATCGTAATGACTTGAAAATACTCTGCTTTAGTATCTTGGACCCTGAGGAGGTGTTTTCGATTAACCGTCTTCTAGAGAGGACAACTTCTCATGCTCTAGAGATGGCCTGCCTCAATATGAGCTTTGAAGTGATTTGGCCCCTGATCTTAGAATGAATGCCCCAGAATAACTGAACTTCGGAGAGATTTCTCGACGTGACTACCCCAGATTGGCTACATCTTAACACGACTTACTGGGGAGAGTCCACTCTATACTGAGTCTCTTGGCAGCATGCCCCTTGATATGACTGTCCTTCAGAATTTTCAAGCATCCTACCTTGGCAGGATCAAGCTTCTTGACTGACGTTCACTGTGTAAGCTTCCTTGATGCTTAGGCACATGTAGGCAAGCAGAACAAGTTTATTATAAGAATGACAATTCTAATGCAACAAATATGTTAACCTTGAAGTTTTTATTGAAGATGCGTCGCCAAGCCCTGTGAATGAATCACTAGCTGGGATGCGACCTTGATTTTGAATGGCAAAACAATGCGCACATGCAATACCAACAAATATTATCAGCACAACTCATAGGAGTCAGGAACGTGTAGCGAGCGATTTTGGACGCGGTTCTTAAGCGCTGGTCGCTCTCTGCGGTTTGAGCTTTGACTACAGGTCGATTCATTTTTTATCCTATTGTGAGCTGAATAAGGAAGGGAAATAGATGTCTCCAATTAACCCTGCTTGCATACTGAGTTTAAACAGCGGTCTGTTAGGTTACGGATGCTATCAATGTGGGGGGCCTTTGTATTGGTTATTTGTATTTTCGCCAATACTGTTTTCTTTCTTTTTTACCTGGGCAGAAGGTTTCTGGCGGGGAACAAGGATTAGGATGTTAAGACTGATGCTTTTGAAATACTGCTTTTGATTGATGGAGATATGGGATTTGGGTTTTTTGTTGATTGCGCTCGCTAAGATCTTTTCTTTCGATCTTATGCCTACGTATTCCCGTTTACCGAAACAGGGAAATCAGAGCGTTCGTAGTTCCTCCTATTCTATGGGAGGAAATTGGTTTTTGGTGTCTTGTTCAAAGCCCAAGACGTGAAGCGAAAGGTGGTTTGTATCTTGTTCAAAGCCCAAGATGTGAAGCTGAAAGGTCTATTTGTGTCTTGTTCAAAGCCCAAGACGTGAAGCTGAAAGACCTCGGCTTTAGAGAGAATTTGTCATCTCTAAAGAGGGGAGAAGGAGAATTACTTTACCTGGGATACGCGGATCCGAACAATGCCATAATTTTCGAAGAAAGGGTTTTAACCTGAAGGAGAAGACTTTAACTCAGTGTAGAGCAATGCCATCTTTCCTTAGGAATATCTCATGCTAAAAGAGGGACAGTGGCATGGATATAGATGATCCAGAGGCTTGCCACTTACAACGATTAGATGAAGGGGAAGGAGTTGTTGATGTTTGTATACTGTGAACGAGGCACAGCTTTGATGCTAAAAGGTTAATTGGATCAACCAGTGGTTTTCTTATACAAAGCCTAAGAGGAGGCTAATTTGTGTCCCGTACAAAGCCCGAGAGAGAGGCTAAAAGATTTTGACCCGACGATGGAGTCTTTTGGTATCTCGTATAAAACCCGAGATGGAGGCAATTTGACTCAACAAGGGAGTTTTTTGTATCTCGTATGAAGCCCGAGATGGAGGCGATTGTTTGTTTGGCTCAATGAGAACCTTTCTGTATCTCGTACAAAGCCCGAGATGGAGGCGAAAGGGGGATTGACTCAACGAGGGAGTCTCTTATGTGTCTCGTACAAAGCCCGAGAGAGAGGCTAAACGTTTTTGACTCCGCTGGGGAGAATCATTGTACAAAGCCCAAGAGAAGGCTAAGGTTACTGTGTCAGTTAAGTGACAGGTCCAGTATACTGATTTTGAAAGAGAAAATCAGTTCTTATATGAGCATCACTGTACTCATGGGTTAGATCTGAGGATCGTGGTTGTTTCCTTTTCTTTGGGGAAACTGGAAGTCCAAAGGGTATTGAGACTGTCCGAGTCTGCGGGTTTCTTTCCTATTTAACGAAGGGGTCACTTGAGAATGTCTTTTGAGACTCAAGGAAGATTAGACTGTCCATGTCTAGAGTTTTATCTTTCGTACTATGCTTTGAGAAACAGTAGTAGACTCTATGAAAGGACTGTTCTATGAGGATGACTAGGTTCTGTTCCTATACCTCTAGGAGGTCGTCGGGACAATTTGTACGAAGCCCAAGAGGAGGCTGGAAACTTTTAAGAAGCCGACGGGTCCTTGTACGAAGCCCAAGAGGAGGCTATCATTCCCGGAGGAAGAGATCATTATACGAAGCCTAAGAGGAGGCTGTGAATACTTCTAAGAGGCCGTAGTGTCCTTGAATAATGCCCAAGAGGAGGCCGATGCTTTTAAGAAGTCCGTGGGTCTATCACCTCCTTTCCATTAGGAGAGATAACTCTTTTAAAGATAAAAACCACTGGTAAACATGCGAGGTTTACTATCCAGCGACTTTTAGCTTTTAAAGAGGGTTCCTTAGTTAAGGTCCAAGATTATGACCGTAGTGGGTACCCAAACCCCGAGACATTCAAGGCAAGCTATCCACAAGGAATAGATCAAGTCAGGAAAGTTCGAGAATTTGGAAGAAACTCAAAGATGCCATTCACGGAGAACACATTCATCTTGGGGAGTAGAGCTTCTTGACGATTCCTAAGGAGGACAGTCGAAGAGAAGACTGTATCAGGTGCTCCTATTGGGGATCTAGGCGTTTATTTCTACGAATAAATGAAACGGCGTCACCTAGTTCTAGACGCAGTAGCCGGGGAAACTCGAAATATCTATACTATTATTACACAGTAGATATGAGTTTATGAAAGGAGACTTACAGTGAGCAGCCCTACAATACAGTTTATAATATGAAAGCAGTAAACGAAAGCGATAACCACTTACTCGGTTGGAGTGCTTCCATGCTGTTTGGTTAGTTGTTCAACAAAGAAAGATTAAAAACAACAGTATATTCAAAATCAAAGGAGAAAGTGCTTTGAAAAAGAAAGATTTGGGGCTTACAACTCAAGGAGAGGCCCAAGGTTTTATCAGTGAGCGCACTGTTTGACTTTGTACAGCGGGACTTATACAAGTGACTGGGGCCCAAAAAGGTTTTCTGTACAAAGGGATGGGTCTTACACTCTCTCAAGAGGCCCAAAAAGTTTTAAAGAAAAAAGAGTGGGGCTTATAACACGAGGGTAGGCCAAATGATTTTTCGTTTAAAAATGGCGATCGCGTCGAGGTTTTCTTTTAACGCAAAGGGACTTATACAATAAGTGAGGCCCAAAATGTTTTGGTTAAAAGGGGGTTGGGTCTTACACTCTAATAGAGGCCCAAAGTGTTTTGAAAATGATTTATGAGGGTTGAATTAATCCAAAACCCTAATTTGTTTTCAAAATGTATTTAATTAAATAAAAATTCAATTAAAATGATCAAAAATTGTTTAACATATGGAAAACAAATTGTGATCTTGGATTAATGCTTCAAAAATTAAGTATTGACCTACAAAATAATTAGAAAGCATTAAAAGTTGCAAAATCAGTGTAGAAAAAATATTTAAAATGCCAAAAACAATCAAAATATTAATTCTTTAGAAAAATATCAATTATATGAAATAAATAATATTTTTGGGATTTTTTGTGAAAATAAAATATTTTAACATTTTTGTGAATTATTAAAAAAAGAACCAACTCAAAATCATTAAAACTCAGAGAGAAATTAATTTTTGAATCAATTAAACAAAATCACAAAATTCAAATATTCAAATTATTCAAAAATGGCGCCAAGAACACGCGCGTGTTCTGGGTTTGGCTGATTTGCATTTTCTCCTCAATCTCACTGAATACTTGATTATAACATGCAATCCACATATCATTATGCTCGTCTCAACCTCACGATCATGTCTATGTACTTTAATTTCATTTAAATTAAACATGCAACAAGAAATCACGAAGAAACCTCAAGAACCCTAATTTCTGCATGAAGGCTAGGATTTTTGATACACGATTCAAACAATGCAATTAATTGAGGGAAAACATTCCATGCATGATTATGAACATATGGCCAAATTATTGTGCGAGGAAATATGCATAGATTGAGAGATGACCAAGTATGTGCTTACCACTAGGCCGTGCAGCAAGTTCAAAGTGATTTTTGATTTGGAGGTGTTACAGATGAGTTGTGATGATCTGAACAGCTTCCCTACACCCTATGGATTGTGTTTGGATGGTTGGACTTGATTGAAATTGGCTGGATCATTTTGTGGTACCCCAGCTGCAACTTGTTTGAAAATTTGAGCAACCAGCTGGTGATTTTGTGAAATTGATGTTTCAGAAGTAATCTAAGTGTTTGATCAGCTCATATGTGATGTATGTGAGGTGTGTGAGTGATTGGTTTGATTGGAATTGCTCTCAAACTCAAAACCCGATAGCTACCTTGCTAAGAAAGGCATTTTTGCCAAGAGAAAGAGATTTTGAGGAAAGCATCTGTTAGATGGCTTTGGTGTACTCAAATTGGCCACAATTGAGCTCTATTTATAGTAGAGCAAGTTTGTTTTGCAAGGAATAGTGCATGGCAGCTGGTAAGTAGGTTTGGCCAATGTTGGCAAATGAAAATCCAAGTCTCCTCTAGCCATTGACTAGAGGTTAGGGCACAGAGCTTTGGTTCCCTTGGTCTTGGATAAGTCTTGACTGATTTCAGATGAGAATGGCTCAGTCCATGCCACCTTGATGGTTCCATTGAATGCCTCATTCCAAATTTGAAGTCTTGTCCCTATTTTGGCCATTCTAGGTTCAACATGTTATTTCTTGTTCCATGGACTTTGGAGGCTTGGCTCAGTGATTGTCCCCTTTAGATTCAATCCTCTGAGGTGTCCAAGTGGATAGGAGCAATTGAATTTGGCTGATTTTGGCAAATCGACCAAAGTTGCAAATTCTGCCTTGCCTTGACAGATTTCAGCAAGGCAACTTGGCAATGTCGTATCTCATGATGTAGGTTGAATTTGGCAATGTTCTTGGCCATTTTGGAAAGCTCTTACATGATACCACAACTGTTTGAACAAGTTTGGTTTTGATCTCTTTTGATTCCAAGTGAAAAATCCCCCTACATTTGGCAAAAAGTGAGGCAGAATCTGACTTAGTGAAAATTTCACTAAGTGTTGGAAAAAGTGACATTTTCACTTTTCAACCACTTTGATCACTCCATAACTCAAAATCCTTAATGAATTGGAATGACTTGTAGTTGAAGTTTTTGTAGGTGATAATGAGGGCTACAAATCCATATTTGGATGAGAAAAAATGGCCTTGTGGTTTAGGAGTTATGGTCCTCCAAAGTTGGTACCTTTGCCACTTTATTTTTAACTTAGAAAAATTTCTAAGTTTTATGGTTACCCCTTTTACAAGTTATCTCACTTTTCTTGATTTTTCTTGATGAATGATTATTCAAATCATACATTAACATCATTTTAGGGTTAAAAATCCATTTTGGTGAAAAATCTCAAAAAGTCAAAGTTGACTTTTGTGCACAGTTGACTTTTTATCAGATGAATTCCAAACTGTGCAATTCTTCAGGAAATCATGTCCTTGACCTAAATTAAACTTGATGGACATGTTCCATGGGTGTCATAGGGTATATTCAATCATGTATTAGGGTTTGGGAGCATGTCCAGGTCAAAAGTCAAAGTTACAGTTGACTTTTCCCTTAAAACCCTAATTGTGGTGCAGATGAAATTGAGACTTGTTGCTCAAACTTCTTGGATTAATCCATTGTCCCAAATGGATCAATATGGTATATTAGAGACCCTCAAATCATCTCTTGAGGTCTTGGCTCATGGTTTGTCCCAAAAGTCAACTTAGGGGTGAATTAGGTCAAGAAACCCTAATTCCTGATTTTTGATGAATGCATCCCCTGAGGCAAAATTGACCTGATGCATGGGTTCATGAGGTTCCATGAAGTATATTAGGTTATGTTTTGGATCATTGCCTTGTGCCCAGATGAAAATTTCCATCTGGAGGCCCTGGTCGACCAAAACCCTAATTTGGTGACACTGTCGATCTTGAGACTTGATCCACCTAGAAGGGAGCAGCCTTGTGCTTAATCCTTGAAGTGGGAGTCCTTTTTGATCCATTGTGGATATTTAAGAGATTAGACAAGTTGAAGATCATGTCATTTCTTGATTGATCCTTTGTCTAAGCACTCAGAGAGGGCTTGAAACCCTAATTTTGATTGTAGTGGATGCTCACCCATCTTTGGGGAGACTAATGAAGCATAAAGGTACATCCATATTGTGATGATGATTTTCACAATGATGGGAAATCTAAGTGGTCAAAATTTGGGGTATTACAGAACGCTATCCTGCTGAAGTACGCTTTCGGAATAAACCCTGTTTCAATTAGGACTTTTAAGGGTTGTAACGTGGTCTGGTTCACGGTTTCAGAAAAAAGGATTTATGGCTCAAAATTTATCGGTGCCCACCCACTCTTCGTGATGTTCTCTAGTCCTATGTTCAGTTAATCTGACCCAAACGCTCATCTACCAACAGGTTTATGATCTTCAAGGAACCCATGCAACTAATGGTTTGACACCTAAGGAAGTTTTGGAGTGACAGTCATCCCTTTTTATCTTTTGTGCCTGTAATCACACGAATTTGTTCTTATCGAGGATTTTCTGTTGTAACGCTTTTCGCTTCTTCTTTTTTCTTTCTTTTGCTTTTTTGATCCCTAATTTTTGCCTGGACTGACTCTTTTGATTTTTTTTTATTTTGAAGTCCAGCGGGATGCCCTAACTTTTGCCTAAGTCACTTGTTTTCAAGTTTCGACTTAGCGGGCTTTCTTTCTTTTATTTTTTTGAACAAGGCGTGTGACACTGGTTGTCTTACTTGCTTGATAGGGTTGCGACTGCCTCACTCCTCGATTGTCGATGGATAACCATTGTGGTCTCACATCTCTTGACCTCTTGATGGTGGGATAGAAGGTAATGGATCCTCAGATGCGTACTCTCCTTGAAATTTGAACGCTCGGTCAAACTAACTGACGTCTACCCTGCCCCTGGGTTAAGTACGAGGATTTTTTCAAACGGAAGAAACTCCTACTTCAAGGCTCAAAAGGGTTAACGAGGGTCTATCTCCCTTATATCTCCAGTGTTTAGGGATTTGAAACAATGCCTGTACATCCTCAACAGGGTTTTATCCGAAAGCATACAACCAAAGATTTTGCGTTTTTACTTCATCATCCTCCCTCAAAGAGTTTAAGCAAGAAAATTAGTATTGCAATGCACAAAAATATCATACGAATGAAAAAGAATTACTTCAAGAAAACATATTAATTGCATTAATATCATCATTAAACAAACAAGTCTTACATGCGTACAATGCTTTAACAAGAAATGAAAAACTACAAATGAAAATGCAGTAAAGAAGCTGAAGATCGCCATCGTTGAGGAGGCTTGATTTTGTCTGGACGTCCTTGCAAACTGAGTGCTCACTTGAGACAGGAGGCTTCAATTGATGTACATGTCATCTTCAGTGAATGCAATGATCTCTGAGTCTACCAGGTCTTGCACCTTGTGCTTGAACACGTTGCAATTTTCAATTGAATGACCCAGTGTGTCTGAGTGATATTCACATCTGGCATCCAGATCATAATCAGGAGGAATAGGGTCAGGAGCCGGCTTGGTATCCCTTAGTTCAACCAGAGAACTCTCAAGTAGACGGGGAAGAACATCACTGTGAGGAATAGGGAGTGGATCGAAACTTCTCGCAGGCCTTCGTGATCTTTGTTGTCTCTGTTGCTGAGGAGCATAAGGTCGCTGATTTTGAACAGACCGTTGAACAACAGGGGGAACATACACAGCACTAGTTTCTCCTTTCTTTCCCTTGGAGGACCCAGCATAAGGTTTCTTACTTCCTCTAGATGAGGACCCATCACCGCCTGATATTTTCCCCGCCTTAATTCCGCTTTCTACCATCTCTCCTACCAAGATCAAATCAGCAAACTTTCCAGTCATACACGGTACCAGCTTTTCATAGTAATGACCCTGCAAGGTGGCCATAAACATAGTTATCATTTCTCGTTCCAACATGGGAGGCTGAACCCTAGCTGCCAGTTCACGCCACCTCTGGGCATACTCTTTGAAACTCTCATTGTTCTTCTGTGATAAGTTCTGCAGTTGTGTTCTGTTAGGAGCCATGTCAGTGTTATATTGATAGTGTCTAATGAATGCCCCTTCCAGATCTCTCCAACTACGCACATTTTTCCTTTCTAGTTGCATATACCACTCCAGGGATGCCCCAGATAGGCTATCCTGGAAGCAGTGCATCATCAATTTTTTCTTCGCATGCGCAGCCATTTTACTTGTGTAGGCCCTAACGTGAGTCCTTGGGCAAGACATACCATTATACTTCTCAAAAGTAGGAGTGTGAAACTTGTGCGGGATGACAACGCCTGGAACCAGCCCCAAATCCTCTAGATCCATACCCACAGAATCCTGATCTATAACACCCCTCAGTTGTTCCTCAATCATCCTGATCCTCTGATCATTGTCAAACTGGGGCCCAGCATCCCCACCTGGCACAGAAAATGCATCATCTTGAACATCATCATACTGACGACCCTGAATAGCACCAACACCAATACCTCCTCCCCCTACATTTTCAGCCCCGCCCGGAGGAATCACAACGCTAGAAGTAGGAATACCTCCGCCCAGATGACCATTCTGATCATTATTACCATTGACACCAGTATAAACTCCTCCATGAAGGACACCATCTTCATCAATCCTCGCAATCAGTGGTTGGACAAAAGTTCTTAACTGCTCTTGGCCCTGAGCAACCCCTTGCATTAAATCCATGAATTGGTTCATGCGAGTCCGCATCTCAGTCATATCAGCTTGTAGTTTATCCATGAGTCTTTTCTGATTTTGTCTGGTAGAATACCGGTGAATGGGTTGATCAGCAATCCTGAGCTGAGAAGGAGAACCTAGTGAGAATGCCAGAGATAACCACCTGTTATGCAAAATGATTATGGATATGCGAATGTAAATGAACATGTTTAAAAATTCGCAAGGCGATCCACCCCTTGGTTCCAGTTTAATTCCAAAAACCAGAATCAAAGTTAGGATGCAACCCCACAAATGAATAAACATGTTGGGGTGCAAAATGATGATGCAAATGCACACATGGGATCAAGGATGCCACACAGACTGGACAACTGATGCACTGAACAAACTAAACCATCTCAAAGATCTGCCCAAATACTCGGAATACCGGAATAACCGTAATATCACACTGATAAGTCTGCCGATCAGAAAACCGGGTATGTTGAAGGTCAAGGTTACCTGCAAACCTGTAAACACCCATCCCCTTTCACGTGTGGGTACTAGGATGTTCAGTATCCCGGGCTCTCAGGTCAGGAAATGATGATACGTTCACCATTTCTGGTTTGGCATCATCATCAATCGAGGAGGCCTCAACTGATTCTCCAAAGCGGAAGGTCCTCAGCTTCGGCACTGAGGTCGAGAAACAATAGTAGATTCATCCCTTGGGTACAGTACTATCATCAATCGAGGAGTGCCTCCACTGATTCTCTTCAAAAGGTAGGGGCCATCCTATACGAGTTCCAAAGCGGGCCCTCGGGTGCGAATGGGTTTGCCACAGGATGTGGTCTGCCACTGTCACCACTAAAGAGGGATGTTTCCACTAAGGTCCTCGATGATCGGTCACCAGAGTCGACAGCTCTCTAGATCAACACCCCAACATGCACAAGACACACACGTCAGAATGCGTCCCAAGATAGCCTCGTCTGGTTGTGAATTTCGTGAACACACAAACGTACCAAGCGGGCACGTAGGTCCCACTACTTTCCACTCTAGTCCTAGGGTATACTCAAGCCTGGGTATTGGGCTTATCTCTTAAAACCACCCAACCTGCAAAACAAACACAGCCAGCACAACACAACAGTATGACAGTAATAAAAATGAAATGCAATGCAGAAAAGCTGTAAAAATAAAATACAACAAATAAAACAAAACAAACATAAAGACACCCAAAGAGAACCAAGACAAGCAAGTGCTAGGACTGACTCGCTTAGGGATGGACTAGCATAGGTCAACCATTCCCCAGCAGAGTCGCCAGCTGTCGCTCCCAGGATTTTCATCCAGGTACAAACGCGAGAGTGGCGCGGAAAAACAGAGTCGCCGGCCCTGTAAATTTATCCCAAGAGAGGGAAAGGGAACACCGCATAAACCTGAGGAAGAGGGAAAGGAATGGTCATCGCAACCATAACCTGGGTTCGGGAGTCGGTTACGCGAGGGGAAGGTGCTAGCACCCCACGCGTCCATCGTACTCGATGGGATCCACGCTTGTTGTCTAATCTAAGGGTGAGTTATACTATCATCTAGGGCTGTACTGACACGAGGGAAAACAAAGACAGACTCGGTAGGACGTCGACGTCCTAGGCCTACGTACTCCCTTTATGCAATGGGAAATTCATAGTCAACGTAGTTCGGACCAAGTTCTTTTTGTGTTTTTTATGAGTGACGTTAAGTTCGCGTCCGGAAGTTAGGATCGATGCCTGTTTGTGACTCAGACGGAAGGTGACGTGCCCTTTTTGAAAATATCCTTTAGTTCGACAATCCCGAAGGACAAAAAAGTTTGAAGTTGGTTTGTGTTTTTTAGGACAGAAGTGGCTTAAGTTAGTTTGTAAGTTGCATTGCACCAAAGTCTAGGGCACAGGGGCGAATACTTAACGCATCGTCCCAAGACAGTACGCTCGCTAAGAACTCTAGAAAGATGAGAGGAAGCCCCTCATTTCTCATTCCCCACGCTTAAGGCTCGTGCGCAATAGACTTTATAATTATTAAGTGTTTTTAAGAAGTTTGAGATGAGACGAGAGAAGACACAAAGGTAACTCTAAGGGAACTAGGAGTCCTGAAGTTATCATGCATGGGTGACCTACGGTTAGTGAGGTTTGACGACAACCTAAGCCTAAAGGAAGAAAAAGATGAGAGGAGGAAAGAGTAAGGATGACCATGGATACTTATTCATACCCTGCAAACGGACATAAATAATATCAAAGCAGATGAAAACCAAACAATGGCACATATTAGTGATAACAATCCAAACATGAATTAAGAAATCAAATAAACAACCCAAAAACAAATGTCACAAGTGCCTTTCCAAACAAGGTAGCCAGACATGATCAGAAATACACATACAAGCAGATCTCAAGTGAAAGTAATTAAATAATTAGAGAAATAGCTTCCAAAATTCCCAAATTAAACATCAATATTATTCAACCAGAGACAACCAAATACCAAAAACTCCTGCAAAAAATCAAGATGTTAGTCACTTAAACAATTAGGCAAGGCTCAGGTGAGAAGTAGGGTTCAGTGTGCCAAAGGGAAGGACCAAAACGCAATATGAAATAATTTTAAAAATGATAGAAAAATATTTTAATGCACTTCAGAGTGTTGGTGAATGAATGCAAAAAGAACGGACGGAAAATGTTTTAAGGATGCAGAGAAATAAAATAAACAAAATTAGATATGCATGATGTGGATAAAATAAAATAAAATAAAATAAACCAGCTGGTGATTTTGTGAAATTGATGTTTCAGAAGTAATCTAAGTGTTTGATCAGCTCATATGTGATGTATGTGAGGTGTGTGAGTGATTGGTTTGATTGGAATTGCTCTCAAAATCAAAACCCGATAGCTACCTTGCTAAGAAAGGCATTTTTGCCAAGAGAAAGAGATTTTGAGGAAAGCATCTGTTAGATGGCTTTGGTGTACTCAAACTGACCACAATTGAGCTCTATTTATAGTAGAGCAAGTTTGTTTTGCAAGGAATAGCGCATGGCAGCTGGTAAGTAGGTTTGGCCAATGTTGGCAAATGAAAATCCAAGTCTCCTCTAGCCATTGACTAGAGGTTAGGGCACAGAGCTTTGGTTCCCTTGGTCTTGGATAAGTCTTGACTGATTTCAGATGAGAATGGCTCAGTCCATGCCACCTTGATGGTTCCATTGAATGCCTCATTCCAAATTTGAAGTCTTGTCCCTATTTTGGCCATTCTAGGTTCAACATGCTATTTCTTGTTCCATGGACTTTGGAGGCTTGGCTCAGTGATTGTCCCCTTTAGATTCAATCCTCTGAGGTGTCCAAGTGGATAGGAGCAATTGAATTTGGCTGATTTTGGCAAATCGACCAAAGTTGCAAATTCTGCCTTGCCTTGACAGATTTCAGCAAGGCAACTTGGCAATGTTGTATCTCATGATGTAGGTTGAATTTGGCAATGTTCTTGGCCATTTTGGAAAGCTCTTACATGATACAACAACTGTTTGAACAAGTTTGGTTTTGATCTCTTTTGATTCCAAGTGAAAAATCCCCTTACATTTGGCAAAAAGTGAGGCAGAATCTGACTTAGTGAAAATTTCACTAAGTGTTGGAAAAAGTGACATTTTCACTTTTCAACCACTTTGATCACTCCATAACTCAAAATCCTTAATGAATTGGAATGACTTGTAGTTGAAGTTTTTGTAGGTGATAATGAGGGCTACAAATCCATCTTTGGATGAGAAAAAATGGCCTTGTGGTTTAGGAGTTATGGTCCTCCAAAGTTGGTACCTTTGCCACTTTATTTTTAACTTAGAAAAATTTCTAAGTTTTATGGTTACCCCTTTTACAAGTTATCTCACTTTTCTTGATTTTTCTTGATGAATGATGATTCAAATCATACATTAACATCATTTTAGGGTTAAAAATCCATTTTGGTGAAAAATCTCAAAAAGTCAAAGTTGACTTTTGTGCACAGTTGACTTTTTATCAGATGAATTCCAAACTGTGCAATTCTTCAGGAAATCATGTCCTTGACCTAAATCAAACTTGATGGACATGTTCCATGGGTGTCATAGGGTATATTCAATCATGTATTAGGGTTTGGTAGCATGTCCAGGTCAAAAGTCAAAGTTACAGTTGACTTTTCCCTTAAAACCCTAATTGTGGTGCAGATGAAATTGAGACTTGTTGCTCAAACTTCTTGGATTAATCCATTGTCCCAAATGGATCAATATGGTATATTAGAGACCCTCAAATCATCTCTTGAGGTCTTGGCTCATGGTTTGTCCCAAAAGTCAACTTAGGGGTGAATTAGGTCAAGAAACCCTAATTCCTGATTTTTGATGAATGCATCCCCTGAGGCAAAATTGACCTGATGCATGGGTTCATGATGTTCCATGAAGTATATTAGGTTATGTTTTGGATCATTGCCTTGTGCCCAGATGAAAATTTCCATCTGGAGGCCCTGGTCGACCAAAACCCTAATTTGGTGACACTGTCGATCTTGAGACTTGATCCACCTAGAAGGGAGCAGCCTTGTGCTTAATCCTTGAAGTGGGAGTCCTTTTTGATCCATTGTGGATATTTAAGAGATTATACAAGTTGAAGATCATGTCATTTCTTGATTGATCCTTTGTCTAAGCACTCAGAGAGGGCTTGAAACCCTAATTTTGATTGTAGTGGATGCTCACCCATCTTTGGGGAGACTAATGAAGCATAAAGGTACATCCATATTGTGATGATGATTTTCACAATGATGGGAAATCTAAGTGGTCAAAATTTGGGGTATTACACCCCAATCCTGATTTCTTTTCTCTCTTGCTCTGAACCCAAGTTTACTGTTTCCAACGGTTCTTTGTGAGGTTCAATGGACCTTCCTCTTGTCTGAGTAGTCGGGAGATCTCTTCTAGAATTTCGTTGTCATTTTCTTTTTCAGCCTCGAATACCGGGAACTCGAAGTTGGGAGAAGGCATCGGATCGTATGTTTCAATTGGGTTTAAAATAAGCAATCTGCATGACGTGATGATTCGTGTTTAGAAGAGATAGAGGAAAATGCGAGTGTGTGCAGTGTATTTTTTTTACTGCTTGTTTTTATTTTTACATGTTTTTTAGGATTACCATTTTCTGAAAAAAGCAAAAAGAGAAAATAGCAATTAATGCGGAAATTACAGAACGACGTTATTTTATTAATGAACAAGTCGATCCTTGAAACTACAGCCCTATAAAACAAAACTCTGTCGCTTTGGGCAAAGCGAAGAGGGGAATTTACAGAAAGCGAGCCCTATTAAAACATCTGTTTCACCTGGGCGGGGTGAAAGGTTAAAAGATGCCAATTACTTTGACTGGCGAACGACCTTCGGAACTTCGACGACAATCCATTGGCGGCGAACTCCTCGGTGAATCACAATGTCTGGCACCTTCCTTGATTTGTCTTCAGAAATGACGCTGATTTCTGGTGGAGTAGGATCATTGGAATCTGTCTCCCAGGCAGAATTGTCGTAGGAGGATTCCTCAGTTGCATTTTGCATAGTATTTGTGCTCTCAGCTGTATCTCCCCATCCAGTAGGCTGGATATCTTCGAGCCTGATACGAGAGCTTTTGGGCACAGTGTACTTGACCATATAGTCGTATTTTCCACTTGGTTGTCCCAGGGTGTCCCAAACTTCTTTGGAACTGGAGGAGTCATCCCTCTGGATGACGTTGACCTCGGGAAAAGTAAAGTTGATGAACTCGAGTCCTGCAAACGTTGCAAATTCATCTTCATGTTGAGTAGTTTCAGAATGACATGCGTGTTGATCCCATGACATGGTGGGGACACAGGTATTCTGTTCAATGATGCTCAGCTGAGTTTCATTACTCGGCTGACTTTCTTGCCCCAAGTTTCCTGGGTAAGGCTGCCACATTGGCAGGCCATCCATTGGGCCATAGTAGGTGTAGTCAAAATTGTCTTTCATCGGAGTGTCCTCTTCTAATGAATTGGGCGGAGCACGGCATCCTTTCGGATCACAATCCCCGTATATCATTTCGACATCTGACCTTGGTATAAACCTCGAACTCTGTGCGGGATAGCAAAATGGCGTAGGCACCTCTTCCTGAGACATATAATCGTCCTTGTTAAGATAGGACTTCCATTCTTCATCTGTGTCAGAGGGATCTTCGTCATTGATAGCATGAACTCTCTGAGACACTGGGTGAAGGAAACCTCCACTGTGGAAGAAGTTTTGAAGGGGATGAAGACTTTCATCGTTGGCAGCTGTCTGGGTACAAGTTGCAGAAAAACCAAGACCCTTCTTTGTTGTATTGTCAATGGGAATGACAAGCTGTCCCCATCCGGTTGTATCGGTACTCTCGACCGTTTTGATAGCATCTTTGTATGAGGAAATCGAGGTTCCTCCTTTGAAATGATTGTCCTTGCTCATCGACAGTGCTTGGAACTGAGTTCCAATAACCTCCTCGGGTTCTATACCAGTAGACGATGACAAGTTGCTTACAAGCAAGGCTTGTTCTCCACAGACTGTGACAAGTTGATCGTTCTTGACGAACTTTAGCTTTTGGTGGAGGGTTGAAGTAACCACTCCAGCCTGGTGTATCCAAGGTCTTCCTAATAAACAACTGTACGTTGCCCGGATGTCCATGACCTGGAAAGTGACTTGGAAAGTGTGAGGACCAATAGTTATGGGAAGATCAACTTCGCCGATAACCGTTTTTCTGGATCCGTCGAATGCTTTGACGACGACCTCGCTGATTCTCATCGGAGGGCCTTTGAATGATAATTGCATCAAAGTGGACTTCGGTATAACATTCAGGGTTGACCCTGTGTCTACCAGTACGCTGGCTAAAGCATCGTCCTGGCAGTTGACTGTAATATTGAGCGCCATGTTATGACGGCGACCCTCTTCAGGTAATTCCTCATCACTAAATCCCAAATTATTGCAGGAAGTGATGTTAGAGACAATACTATCGAACTGTCTGATTGTTACATCCTGTTCCACAAAGGCTTGCTCCAAGACTTTCTGTAGAGCCTCCCTGTGGGCTTCTGAACTGAGTAACAGTGATAATACCGAGATCTTTGAAGGAGTTTGTAACAGTTGATAGACAATTTTGTATTCACTCCTTTGGATGAGCTTCAGCATCTCATCGTTGTTTTTCGAAAGGTCGGGATTACTGTATTGACCGACTGGCGGATCGGGAGCTTCCGTCTGAAGTTCCTTTTCTTTGTTAAGTTCCCCAACCCCTCGGTTGAAGATTCTATCACTCCGTGTTACTCGAATGATGTCTGCAATGTTCACAACGGAGGGTAATGGAATTTCCTTTCCATTTTTAACTGTCGTTGCACTGTATTTGTAAGGGATAGCCTTAGTTGATTCATACGGTAGTGGTCCCGGTAGATAGATGACTATGGGAACCTTCTGATTTTTCTGACCATCATAAGTAATTTCGATCCGTTCTCAGTTGGGAACTTTAGATTCGTCAAATAGAGGGATAATGGCAAAAACATCCCTGGTCCTATGATGACCAGAGATCGTGACAACATCCTCAACTTGATCAGCAAGGTAGTTCGGCGTCCAGTTGATGGGTCCAGAACCCGGATATGGACGAATTTCTCCACGGTCCACCTGCCCCTGGAGAGCTGCTCGCACAAGGTAGCACCCTTGGTTACTTTCCAAACAGACGCTACAACAATCGTAATTGTGTGGTGGCACCTGGCCACACCCACTTTGAATACAATGTAACCTCACTAGGTTACCTTCCCCTGATCGGACATCCTGACTTTGACGACGAGTAAGATTCCTGTTACTGATACTAATTTACTGAGTATCTTCGTCCATGTAGATTGGCATCCACCAATGATTTAACAAGTGCTGAAGTGCCTCCTGGACAAGGGTACAACCCTGATCGTTTTCGCAACTCGCTTTACAGCTTTAATAGTCATGTGATATTAAGAATCCGAGTCGGACCTGCTCAGCATGTAACTCTACCAGGTTGGTATTCATCACGCGAATATCAAAGATCTGAACCATGTTGATCTGATAAGGGTTCCTATCATGGTAGTCTTGGATCCATCCAAGATCCATCTGACGCTGGAGGGCCTCTTGTATGAAAGAGCATCCCTGTTTATTTACCTAGCAAGTCAGACAGGAACTGTAATTATGCCGTGGCAGATTATGATACTGGCTTTGCCTTGAGTGCATCACCACCAAGTTGACATTCATTGCGCGGATATCGTGGTTCTGAATGACGTTAGAATTCGTGTAAACCATGTTAACTCCACGAACTCGGTGCTCTTGGATCCATCCGAGATCCATCTGTTCCTGTAGAGCTGCTTGCACCACAGAACATCCTTGGTTATCTTTAGAGCAGATATCACATTGGTGATAATTATGAGGTGGCACATGGCCATATCCACTCTGTCTACAATGCATCTTGACCAGATTGGTCTTCAACAAGAGTACATCATGAATTTGATAGACATTGTTAGTCTCTTTCTCAATCAGATTGACTGCAACCTTCTCGCGTTGAGGCAGCGGGTTCGTGAGAACATTGGGATTCGTATCTTTGAAAGATAAGAGCCCGCTCCTAACAAGCTTTTGCACGTCGGACTTGAAATTGAGACAAGTCTCAATGTTATGCCCTGAACCTCCTTGATGATAAGGGCATGTCTGATCCACCTTAAACCAAAAAGGCGGATTTTCCGGTACTGTAAGAGGAGACTTAGTCTGAATGTGCCCCTTAGCCAGTAGTAACGGAAATAATTATGCGTACAACATGGGTATAGGATCAAACCCTGATGGTCGTGTTGTACGGTTGTTGTTATATAGAGGACGAGCCTGTTGAAGAGGCTGTTGTGTCCTTTGCTGATCAAGTTGGCTCTGCGCAACCTAAGGTTGATACGTAGGAACAGGCGCAGGGCCGATAGTAGGAGTCACAGCCGCTACTGGTTGATATCGACGCCTTTGCTTTTTGAGAGAGATATTCCCAATATCTTGCTCTTTTTTCTTAGAGAGAGCACTACCGTATTTTTTAGTACCGCTCGTCGATCCATTGTCTTTTACCAAACGTCCTTCTTGGACGGCTTCCTCAAGACGTACGCCCATGCCGACCATCTCGGTGAAATCACTGGGCGCACTGGCAATCATTTGGTCATAGTAAAATGAGCTTAAGGTTTTTAAGAAGATCTTTGTCATCTCTTTTTCCTCAAGAGGTGGACAAATTTGAGCAGCAATTTCACGCCACCTTTGAGCATACTCCTTAAAGGTTTCCTTGTCCTTTTGCGACATCGATCTGAGTTGATCTCTGTCGGGTGCCATGTCCAAATTGTATTTGTATTGTTGGACGAAGGCAGTGCCAAGATCTCTGAATGTACTGATCGCGGCACAGTTTAAACCCATGTACCATTTGAGTGCGGCACCGGTTAAACTATCCTGGAAGTAGTGAATCAGTAGGTCCTGATTCTCTGTCTGAGCTGACATCCGCCGAGCGTACATCACCAGATGGCTTTGAGGGCAAGAGTTACCCTTGTACTTTTCAAAGTCGGGCACTTGGAATTTGTGCGGAACTTTCACATTGGGGACCAGACAGAGGTCTGCGGCGTCCTTTCCAAATTAATCCTGACCGCGAATGGCTTGTAGCTCCTTCTGCATTTCCAAGAACTGTTCCTGGAATTCATCTATTCTATCGAACATAGTTTCCTTTTTACCAGCAGGTATTGGTGGAATCTGTCCTTCCGGGACAGTGTGCACCACAGGGGGTGGGACCGTGACTACGGCAGTGAATCTTGGCGTCTCCCGAAGTTTGTAACCTTCAGGAGTCTTCACTATGCCCCTGGCATCTTCGCTTTCCCGAAGTTTGTAACCTTCAGGCCCAGCGGCTTCTGTTGAGATTCCTTGATCTTCAGTGATCAGCGGAATATATCCTTCTGGGATATAGTTAACATGCATGCCCCAAGGACGATCTTTCGGCATCTGATACCTAGGATCATTCTTCTCCACTATGGGCATTGAGGTGATCTCTGAGATCACAGTTCTTTGTAGCTGAGCTTCTGCCATGGCTTGCATGTCGTTATGAAGCTTTCTCATATCCTCTCTTAGAGCGTCGATCTCTTCTTTCAACTCTCTGTTTTCTTCCTCAAGATCATCCATCTTTTTCTGACGATTAGCCCGAGTATTGTACGAATGAGACAGTTTGACTCTAGAACCGAGACACAAACGTGAGATTCGTAGAGAAGAAGAATTCGCGATGTGAGAATGATGAATGCAATGATTATATTAATTGTTTTTTGGTTTAATCAAAATAAACTTCGACAATTAGATTGCAAATATCAAACGGTGGGGAAACCCCTTTTTATTGAAATTCAAAGGATTACAGAAACGTAAATACAGTAGATTACAAAGTGCGGAAACAGAAACCTAAGCTAATGGGCCCAGAGTCCTCTCTGAGGAGAACTCGGGTGCTGATTCTGGTACTTTCCTCTTCTTTGATCGGGGATCTTGGGCCGTTGTCGGGTTGTCATTCCTTTGCCAAGTGAAAGGAGCGAGCAAATTCCTTTGGTCATCTTAATTTTCTACAGCATGTTGCTCCAAAATTTCAATCAGAGCATCTTTTTCTTTCAGTAATTGCTGCATTTTGATGCACTCTACGTCGAGGGTGCGGTACTTGTTCTTCCAAGACCTTCTCTCCTTTTGAACTTGGTTGAGAGTAACCTGAAGCTTTTCAGTTTCTGTCATGAAGTACATGAAAGACTCCCTCGGCGAAAGAATTTCGTAACGAGGATAAGGCATCTTTAGCTTTAGAGCCCTAGTTTGTACCCAATGGAGATAAGGCTCCACCGAGACATAGTTTGGTTTTCCCAGAGACTTTCGTCCTTTCTTATGAACGTGTTTCCAAGCATGCACTATTTCCATCTTTAGTGCTCTGTCGTTTTCTCCTTCCTTGAAGAAAAGACCTTCCAGATGAACACCCCGTGGGACGTGTCTCATCGAGTATCCAAATTGACGAAGAACCAATACCGGATGGTAGTTGATTCCTCCCTTAGTTCCTATAAGGGGTACGTTGGGGAAGTTTCCACAACGGTCAATGATCCTAATTCCGTCATAAATCCTATTACACCAATCTATATCAGAGTTGGTAAGAGACATGATCTTCTGCGACCAACGTAAGACACTCTTGCAATCCCAAAAAGCAGCAGACTTGGGTAAGTGGGAAATAAACCATTTGTAAACCAGAGGTACACAACATGTGATCTCCCCTCCGATGTACAAATTTCCCAAGTGTACAGAATGATACGCATCTGCGAGCAAAGTCGGCACAGGGTTTCCAATGAGAAAAACCTTAATGGAGTTGATATCGACGAAGTTATTGATGTTGGGAAACAAAAATAACCCGTAGGTGAGCAAGACAAAGACACTTTCAAAAGCAGTCACGTTTCCTATACTGGCAAAATACAGGGCTTTCTTAGTTAAGAACTGGGCTGGCAAACCTTGGATGCCACCCTTAGTGGTTAGGTGAGTCTTGACCTCAGACTCGTCCAAATGAATTGCTCTTGCAATGGTCTGATTCTTTGGAATTTCTTCCAGTCCAAAAAATGGAGCTTGATCAGTAATGTGTAGATCAATCAGATGAGAATACTCCTCCAGCGTTGGTGATAGCTGGTAATCCGGGAATGTGAAACAGTGATAAACCGGATCGTAGAATTGAATGAGCGCATCCATGATTCCCTCAATCACATAGACTCTTAATAGTGGTAGCAAACCTCCGTACTTGGCTCTGAAAGCCTCAGGGCTAGTGATCATCCTTGCTAACCTTCTCAAATCCCCTAGTTTTGGAACCTTGAAGGTGTACGTATGAGTTCTCCTTCTACCGAAATCCATTAGTGCAATCCTTTTCTCTGATATTTGCAATCACAGTCTTAGTTTAATTTGAAAAACAGAGAGACTAGAAGAGAAGTTTTTTGAATGTTTTAATGTTTTATTAAATGAATGCATGAATGCAGCACACAAAAACATAGAAAAAACATGGGGTCAAAGGGTCGTTGTCATGAAGTCAAGGCTCTACCCATCCCCAAAGGTTTATACTAAGGTGATTTTTGTACCTGCACTCATTATCATCAGCTCCTCCCAGGAAAGCAAAACAACAAGCGGATCGCCAGCGAGTTGTAGTGCAATCTTAGAGTAAGAGCCATTCACCGAGAATAGATCTCCAGCCTCAAATGAGGGTAGTATCGCGTAACAACTATTCCTGATAGTTTCCGCACTACGAAAGGGTTTGGCTCCTCAGCTTCTCAGACTTAACAATCGGCCCATTGTCTAGGTGAGAGAATGGGTTGCATTGGTCAGCCTCCACAGAGGTTGATGGTCGACCCCGTCGCCATCACTTATCTTAAGTGTATACTCAATCTTTCCACATACGGCATCACACGCATTCCCATTAGCAGAAAAATAAACACGTATAGCAATTAGGAAAAGCGGTATATATATTTGTCCTAAACATCCTAGACCTTTAAAGCTATGAATCCTAAGTTCCTGACAGAAAATGGGTTCCCCGGCGGAAGCCCCAATCTGTGGTTTTCACACAAGTGAAGAAAAGGAAGACCGTGCCTAGATCTAACTTTGAAAGACCCCACGGTGGGCGCCATTTTTCTGTAGCGAGCGATTTTGGACGCGGTTCTTAAGCGCTGGCCGCTCTCTGCGGTTGAGCTTAAACTACAGGTCGATTCATTTTTTATCCTATTGTGAGCTGAATAAGGAAGAGAAATAGATGTCTCCAATTAACCCTGCTTTGCATACTGAGTTTAAACAGCGGTCTGTTAGGTTACGGATGCTATCAATGTGGGGGGGCCTTTGTACTGGTTATTTGTATTTTCGCCAATACAGTTTTCTCTCTTTTTACCATGACAGAAGGTTTCTGGCGGGGAACAAGGATTAGGATGTTAGGACTGATGCTTTTGATAGATACATGAGAGTATGGGATTTTGGGTTTTTGTTTAGTGTGCTCGCTAAGATTTTTCTTTCAATCTTATGCCTACGTATTCCCGTTTACCGAAACAGGGAAATCAGAGCGTTCGTAGTTCCTCCTAGTCTATGGGAGGAAATGGGTGTTTTTGGTGTCTTGTTCAAAGCCCAGGACATGAAGCGAAAGGTGATCTGTATCTTATTCAAAGCCCAAGATGTGAAGCTGAAAAGGTTTGACTTTAGAGAGAATTTGTCATCTCTAAAGAGGGGGTTGTATGTCACAACTGTTTATAAAGGAGAATTACTTTAACCGAGATATGTGAATCCGGCAATGCCATAATTTCCTTTATAGGGGATTTTAACCTGAAGGAGAAGACTTTAACTCAGTGTAGAGCAATGCCATCTTTCCTTAGGAATTTCTCATACTAAAAGAGGGACAGTGGCATGGATGTAGATGATCCAGAGGCTTGCCGCTTACAGCAATTAGATGAAAGGGAAGGAGTTTTTGATGTTTCTGTACTGTGAACAAGGCACAACTTTGATGCTAAAAGGTTAATTAGATTAACCAGTGGTTTTCTTATACAAAGCCTAAGAGGAGGCTGATATGTGTCTCGTACAAAGCCCAAGAGAGAGGCTAAAAGGGTTGACTCAACAGGAGAATTTTTTATACTCAACAAGAGAGTGTTTCTGTATCTCGTACGAAGCCCGAGATGGAGGATGAAAGGGTTTGACTCAACAAGAGAGTCTTTTATACTCAACAAGAGAGTGTTTTTGTATCTCGTACGAAGCCCGAGATGGAGGTTGTTGCTTGTTTGGCTCAATAAGAACCTTTTTGTATCTCGTATAAAGCCCGAGATGGAGGCGAAAGGGGTGATCGACTCAATGAGGGAGTCTCTTATGTGTCTCTTACAAAGCCCGAGAGAGAGGCTAAACGTTGTTTGACTCCGCTGGGGAGGATCATTGTACAAAGCCCAAGAGGAGGCCAAGGTAACTGTTTAAGTGACAGGTCCAGTATACTGATTTTAAAAGAGAAAATCAGTTCTTATATGAGCAACACTGTACTCAAGGATTTGAGTCAAGGATCTGGGTTATTCCTGTTCTTTAAGGAAGCGGGAAATCCGAAGGGTATTGAGACTGTTCGAGTCTACGGGTTTTCTTCCTATTCTTGAAGAGTGCTTGAGAATGTCTTTGAGACTCAAGGAAATTAGACCGTCCAAGTCTAGAGTTTTATCTTTTGTACTATGCTTTGAGAAACAGTAGTAGACTCTAGAAAAGATTGTTCTATGCAGATGACTAAGTTATGTTCCTATACCTTTAGGAGGTCGTCGGGACAATTTGTACGAAGCCCAAGAGGAGGCTGGAAACTTTTAAGAAGCCAATCGGTCCTTGTACGAAGCCCAAGAGGAGGCTATCATTCCCGGAGTAAGAGATCATTATACGAAGCCTAAGAGGAGGCTGTGAATACTTCTAAGAAGCCGTAGGGTCCTTGTACTAAGCCCAAGAGGAGGCGGGGTTACTTTTAGGAAGCCTGTGGGTCCTTGTACGATGCCCAAGAGGAGGCCGATTGCTTTTAAGAAGCCGATGGGTCCCCAAACCCCGAGAAATTCAAGGCAAGCTATTCACAAGGAATAGATCAAGTTAGGAAAGTTCGAGAATTTGGAAGAAACTCAAGAGATGCCATTCACGGAGAAAAGATCATCTCTGGGGAGTAGAGTTTCTTTGACAAGTGCTTTTAAGAAGCCTGTGGGTCCCTAAACCCCGAGAAATTCAAGGCAATTCTATTCACCGAGAATAGATCAAAGTCAGGAAAGTTCGAGAATTTGGAAGAAACTCAAGAGATACAATTCACAGAGAAGAGATCATCTCTGGGGAATAGTTTCTTGACAAATTCTATGAGTGACAGTCTATGAAAGGGTTCACAGAGAATGCTGCCTTTCATATCTCTATATTGTTTAACCCCAAGAGGAGGAAGACTGTGTCTGGTAATCCTATGGGGATCTAGCTTAGACTATTTCTAAGAGTGATTGAAACGGCTTTACCTAGTGCTAGAAGTAGTTGCCGGGGAAACTCTAAATATCTATACTATTATTACACAGTTGATATGAGTTTATGAAAGAAAACTTACAGCGAAATAGCCCGACAATACAGTTATATGTATATGAAAGCGGTAAATGAAAGCAATAACCACTTACTCGGTTGTAGAGCTTCCATGCTGTTTGGTTAGTTGTTCAACAAAGAAAGATTGAAAACAACAGTATATTCAAAATCAAAGGAGAAAGTGCTTTGAAAAAGAAAGATTTGGGGCTTACAGCTCAAGGAGAGGCCCAGGGTTTTATCAGTGAGCGCACTGTTGAATTTGTACAGAGGGAGTTATACAAGTGACTGAGGCCCAAAAAGGTTTTCTGTACAAAGGGATGGGTCTTACACTCTCTCAAGAGGCCCAAGTGAGTTTTAAGAAAAGAAATGTGTCTTACTACTCGAGGGTAGGCCCAATGGTTAATTTTGAAAAGGGCGACAATCGCGCCGAGTTTTTGGAAACACCGTGGGACTTATACAAGTGACTGAGGCCCAAAATTTTGGTATTTACAAAGGGATTGGGTCTTACACTCTATTAGAGGCCCAAAGAGTCTTGAAACATTTAAGTATGATTAAAAATCAAAGAAAGCCCAATTTTCACTTTTTAAAAGTAATTTTTCAAAGAAAATTAATAAAAAATGACAAAAAAAAACAAATAAGTTTAAGTAAACCACTTGTGATTTTTGGTTAAGGTTTGAAAAATGAGGTTTTAATCACATGATGATTTAAAACTTATTTAGTTTTGATTTTCAAGATGAATGTTCACTTTTAAAATGTTTAAAAACAATTAAAAATGAATTTATTCACAAAAATACCAACTATATTAAATAAATAATATAAATTTTAAATTTTTGTAGAATAAAATATTTTACTATTTTTGTGATTTTTCAGAAAAAGAACCAATAAAAAATAATCAAAATTGAGGGAGTTATTAATTTTCCAAATCATTAAAAAATAATATGAAAAATGAGAAAATATGAAAAAGTGATTAAAAAAGAGGGGTTTTGGGTCTTACACTCTATTAGAGGCCCAAAGTGTATTTTTGTACAAAAGATGGGGCTTACAACTCAGGGAGAGGCCCAAAATATTTTCAGTTTGAAAATGGCGATCGCGCCGAGATTTTTAACGTATCGGGACTTATACAATAGCTGAGGCCCAAAATTGTTTTGTTAAAAAAAAGTTGGGTCTTACACTCTAATAGAGGCCCAAGTGTTTAAAAATGAAAAGAAATGGGACTTACAGCTCAAAGAGAAGCCCAGTTGATTTTCGTTTGAAAATGGCGATCGCACCGAGGTTTTCTTTTAATGCAGAGGGACTTATACAATAAGTGAGGCCCAAAATTATTTTGGTTAAAAGGGGATTGGGTCTTACACTCTAATAGAGGCCCAAAGAGTCTGAAAAAGATTTGTTAGGGTGAAAATCAAAGAAAACCCCAATTTCATTTTTTAAGGCATTTTTCCAAGAAAAATTAAGTAAAAAATGATAAAAATATCAAATAAAAATCATTAAATAATGATTAAGGTTTAAAAAAAATATTTTATCCACATAAATATTTAAAATCATTTTGGTTTTAAAAATCAAGAAAAAAGAAATCATTTTAAAAGCATTTAAAACAATTTAAAACACTATTTTTAAATATATTAAAAATAATCTAAAAATAATACTTTTTTTTGTGATTTTTTGTGGATTAAAATATTATGGGGTATGAATTGGAAAATGATGATTTTTTGCTATGTAAAAAAAATTGGTTGAGTTTTGAAAATAAAAATAAGAAAAAGAGGAAAGATGTCACAATATCATCTCCGGCGTTTCTTATGGGGTAAAAACGAGTACGGAAACTTTAATTTTCAACACGTTTTTTATCAAATTTCAAACACTCATAACTCTCTCAATTTTTATCGGAATCAAAATCCGAAAGTACCTATCTTGACCGATTTTTCGCGAGGAATCCAATGGTATCGCACACGCACATGGAAAATCAACACACAAAACGCAGAAATTAAAAAACCAGAACTGTTATCGATTGAAAACATCGTTCCGCGTCGAATTTCCAACACGCGTAACTCTCTCGATTTTTATCCGAATTGAAATCCGTAAAAACCTATCTTGACCGATTTTTTGCAAGGAATCCAATGGTATTACTCACGCACATGGAAAGTCAACACACAAAACGCAGAAATAAAAAAACCAGAACTGCACTGTTTTGAAAACATCGTTCCGCGTCGAATTTCCAACACGCGTAACTCTCTCGATTTTTATCCGAATTGAAATCCGTAAAAACCTATCTTGAGTGATTTTTTGCAAGGAATCCAATGGTGTTACTCATGCACACTAAAACTTAATGTACAGAACACATCAATCAAAAAAACCAGAACTGGACATGATTTTAAAACAACCAAAATTCCACATATAAACATGTTAAAATGAAAACAGTGGGAGGATCACAACATAAACATTAAGGACTACATTTTTGCCTCAAGAATTGTTCAATATGATGCATGTATGTGGACAACAAAGGAAAGCATGATTCAAAGAATTCAAGTTGTGAATTTTACCTCTTTTTTGGAGATTTTGGGCAACCTACCAAGTGCTTTGTTCCAGAAATGATTTGATGCTTTGTACAACCTCAAATGACCTCTTAGAAGCTTTTAGGATGGTTGGAATCAGCTGGAAACCTCTGGAGCAAGTTTGAGCACTTTCTCGCAAAATGGTCAAAAGTGGCCAAAATGCCAACTCTCTCAAATGGTGTTCCAGATGTGTGGCACCATTTGGGACAGTTCAAGGATGATATTTAGAGTGTGTTTGAGGTTTTATCTAGTTTGGAAAGTGACTGAATCAAGACATGGCTTGAAAAATGCAAAAAAGTGCCATTTTGAGGTTTTGAGAGGTGACTTTGTGATGTTGGTGTTATAGGTCACTTGTGAGAGTTTGGATCACCTACATATGATGTTTATGAGGTGTTAGGATCATGAGCTGTGATGGAAATGCTCTCTAACTCAAAAACTCAGAATTTCCTTACTAAAGAAGGCATTTTGGAGTGAAAGAGAGAATTTGAGGAAAGCATCTGTTTGATGGCTTTGGTGTACTCAAACTGAGCACAAATGAGCTCTATTGATAGTAGATCAAGTTTGTTTTGGGATCCACAGTGAATGGTGGCTGTAGCAGAGGTTTGGCCAATGTTGGCCAGTGAGAATCCAAGTCTCCTCTAGCCATTGACTAGAGGTTAGAGCACAGGTTGCTGGTTCCCTAGTTGTTGGAGGAATCTTGACTGAATTCAGTTAGAGGAAGCTCAGTTCATGCCACCTCTAAGCATCCATTAAATGCCCCAAACCAAAATTGGAGTTTTGTCCCTCTTTTAGGGATTTCTAGGTTTTGGCATGCTTTTTTTGGTTCCTTGGACTTGGGAGGTTCATGGATCAGATCATCCCACTTGGATTTGATCCTTAGATGTGTCCAAAATGATGACAAGGCTTGAAAATTCGTGTGGCACAAAAAATGTGCAAATCTGCCCTGAAAAATTCAGCTGCAGCAAGCCTTTTTGTAAGATCCATAACTCCCTGCTCGAGTATGCTACATGGACGTTCTAGGACTTTCCGGAAAGCTTAAATGAAGTACTTCAACTTTGATGTTTGACACTAGACCTGGTTCAACTTGGATCATGGAGAAAAACAGCCTTGAAGTTGGGACATTGTGCTGAAATTACAAGGCAGATTTTTGGCTAAGTGCTGAAAAATGTCAATTTTAAGTTTTTAGCCATTTTGATCCAACCATAACTCAAAATCCATGATGAATTGGGATGAGGTGTAGTTGATACTTTTGTAGAGGGCCATGAGGGCTACAAATCAAGTTTTGGATGGGAAAAAATGGCTTTGTTGTTTAGGAGTTATGATCCTCCAAAATTGGTACCCTTGCCACTTTATTCCATAACTTAGAAAAATTTCTAAGTTTTTATGGTTACCCCTTTTACAAGTTATCCCACTTTCTTTGATTTTTCTTGATGAATGATGATTCCAATCACACATTAACAACATTTTGGGGTTAAAAAACCATTTTTATGAAAAATCTCAAAAAGTCAAAGTTTGACTTTTGTGCACAGTTGACTTTTTATCAGATGAACTCCAAACTGTGCGATCCTTTAGGAAATCATGTCCTTGACCTAAATCAAAATTGATGTACATGTTCCATGGGTGTTATAGGGTATATTTAATCGTGTCCCACGGCTTGGGAGCATGTCCTGGTCAAAAGTCAAAGCTACAGTTGACTTTTCTCGCGAAACCCTAACTGTGGTTCAGATGAAATTGAAACTTGTTGCTCAAGCTTCTTGGGTCAATCCATTGTTGCAAATGGATCAACGTGGTATATTGGAGACCCTCAAATCATGTCTTGAGGTCTTGGCTCATGATTTGTCCCAAAAGTCAACTTAGGGGTGAATTAGGTCAAGAAACTCTAATTCCTGATTTTTGATGTATGCATCCCCTGAGGCTAAATTGACTTGATGATGGGGTTTATGATGTTCCATGGAGTATTTTAGGTTATGCTTTGAAGCATTGGCTCATGCCCAGAGGAAAATTTCCATCTGGAGGCCCTAGTCGACCAAACCCTAATTTGGTGACACTGGCGATCCTGAGGCTTGATCCACCTAGAAGGGAGCAGCCTTGTGCTTAATCCTTGAAGTGAGAGTCCTCTTGATAAATTATGGATATTTGAGAGGCTAGACAAGTTGAAGATCATGTCATTCCTTGATTGATCCTTTGTCTAAGAGCTCTGCGAGGGCTTGAAACCCTAAATCCTGTTTGTAGTGAATGCTCACCCACCTTTGGGGAGACTAATGAGGTATGATGGTCCATCCATATTGTGCTGATGATTTGCACAATGATGGGAAATCTTAGTGGTCAAAATTTGGGGTATGACACCTGCGTTGGTGATTTATCTTGACAGTCAACCGAGTTGACTGAGGTCTACCATAGACCTTCCCAGCGCTTGGGCCTCCTGGTTTGTTGGGCCTGAGTTTATTCTGAATGCACCCCCATTTTGCTTCTTATTCTAACACGCCCATTTAGTTTTTTGGTTATTTCATTTTCTTTGTTTTTTTTTAATTTCATTTTCTTTTTATTTCCTTTTCTTTATTTTTTTTCTTAACTTAAATTTATTTGTTTGATATTTTTTATAATATATGTTAAAAACCCAAAAATATTTTGATTAATTATTTTAAATATTTTTATTTAATATTAATAAATTAATTTTATTAAATATTTTTATTTAACTTAATTAATTTTGTTTGTTAATTCTTTTCATAATATTGAAAAATACAAAAATATATAATCATTAGTGATTTTAAATATTTTTATTTAATATTAATTAATTAAACTATTAATTAATTTTATTAAATATTTATATTTAACTTGATTAATGATTTTTCTCATTGCTTGATTATTCCAATTGTGTGATGCTTAATCTTATGTTGCTTATATTTTTGCTCACATACTTTTACCTGTGTCATGATGCATTTGGCTTCCATTTCTCATTTGCATGTTGAAGCCCCTTTCAAACTAATTATTGATTTAATATAAAGTCCTTTTCAAAATACCCTTGTATTATCTCCATTTGATAAAAATGTACCCCCCCACTCCCATGGTGTGTAATAATTTTTACCGCTTTCTCTTTGTCTGCCTTTTGCTTAGGTAGCCTCTAATACAAGAATAAAATCAATCACTTTTCTTCAAAAGAATACAAATAAGGTTGATCCAACGTCAAGCATTTTTCATAAAAACAAATTCAATAGCACTTCCATAACCATTAACCCTTAACCAATTCCACTCCATTTTGCATTCACCCAATTTGTAAGTCGATTGCTTTTACATCGCCATCAACCTTTCCAATGACCAAGACATTTTCTTAATCAAACCACACCAAGCCTTGATCCAACATCAAGTGGCTTTTTCTTAAGCAAACTCAAAATACAATAAAAAAATGAGGAGAATTGCGCGCCACGAGCCTTAAGTGGTGGAGAATGGGTGAGAATGAAGTTTTCCTACACTCACTCTAATTATTTTGGACATAAGACGCTTGACTTGGTAGTTCTAAATAATCACCTTTACCCATAGTCTTTAGTCCAATTCAACTCAAGAACACTCTTTTGCGAAATCCTAAAAAAGATCTCAACTCATCAAACTTATTTTTGGGCCTCGTGGCACCACCTCCTCAAACCTTTTTTCTAGGTAATAAAATTAACCAACAAACACTTAAATTTTACTCCAAACTATGGAGCTCTGACTTCCTCATTTCACGATGAGGATACGTAGGCACGAGGATCCCATCCTTGGCGAGCATCCTAATAAAAAAAACCCTCGATTTCCCTCTAGCAAGTTATCTTGAGACACCGATACCCTTTCACGCTTAGACAACCTAGATGGTTCCCATCAAGTACGATGGATCTAGGGGGTGCTAGTACCTTCCCATTACATAACCGACTTCCAAACCTGGCATTGGTTGCGATGACCTTACCCTATCCTTTTCCGTCCGTGGGTTTTCTTGATGTTTTCCCTTTCCCCTTATGGGAATAAATAAAGTTTGATGGAGACTCTCCTAAGTCCATCCATGATCGTGCAACCTTTGCGCATCTCGAAGATCGTAATTTTCAAGGTACGACAGATGGCGACTCTATTGGGGGCTGGATCTGTTCCCTAAGCAAGTCAAGCCTAGTCTAGGTTGCTTCCTTCACATGTTTGGGTGTTGTTTTCTTTTCTTTGCTTGCTTATATTCTTTGCCTTTATTGCTTTCCATATTATATTATATGTGGCTCTTTGGCATTGGGCGAGTACTTTGATTGTAAACCTTGAGGAAAAGAGTTTTTACCCGAGTCTAGAGTATAAAACTTAAGATAGGAAAGGTTGAGTAGTATGGGCTCCCGAGAAGCTTTTCTCGTTAAAGTCGATACGAGAATCTCGCTTGGAGTAGATTCTGGTGAAAATGTTGATGACCTTCAAGCTTTTGGAGTGGACGATCAACGTTTTCATTGGGATCCTTGACTCTAAGGACTTTAGTAGAACCTTGAACCATTGGCCAAACTAGGATTGATGGTCACGTAGTATGGGACCCCGAGAAGCTTTTCTCGCATCGTTCAATACGAAGATCTCATTCAGAATATATTTCCCTTATGGAGTTGTTGCCTGGCGATGACTGACATATGCAACGAACATTCAAGGAAGTCTGTGACTCTGAAACCCTTGTCTATAACCCGATGTCAATGATCGTGTAGTATGGGGTCCCGAGAAGCTTTTCTCGTGTGATTCGATACAAAGATCTCACCCAGAATAGATTTTGTTAGTTCCTGGATTGGCTGGAATTTTGGTAAAACAAAGTATATTCAATGTTGATGTCAAGGTGTTGATGTTGTAACATTGAAGTCTTAACACTGGGCTGTGTTAAGTAATTAATTGCTGAAGTTGGATGTCTGATGTCACACAGGTGATGTTGTAACATCAGATCTGTAGAATTAACAACAGCAGGCTGTGATGTTGTTAGGGTTGCGTATTAGCTGGAATTGTGGAGAGCAAGTTGTCTCATTGGATGCGAATATCTTGGGATAGATATTTGCTGCTGCATAGGAGATCTGCTGCAGATTTGTAGGAGATTTAAAAGGTTGAAGATTTAAAAAGATTTTAGGAGAAAATCTGTTTTAATATTCAGTTTTAAATAACAAATCTGGGAGATATTGTAGCAAGTCCAAGACCAATTCAAGGAGCTATATAAAGCGCACAAGTCCAAAGGAAAAAGGTACAGAAATACAGAGAGAAGATCAAGAGCATAGGCTGAGTGTCTTGAGTATTTTGTACGAGTTGTATTTACACTATTCTAGGGTTTGAATAGGTGTTAAGTTTCTGTCCTCTCTAGAAGTTGTGAAGCAATAGAGAGTGTTTGCTTGATCGAAGCTGTGAAGTAAGATCAAGGGTACTCAAAGTGGTCTCTTTGAGAGTTTGTAAGGGATTGAGTGGTGTTCTCATACCTAAGTGGGTTCTTAGGTAGGAAGTCATTAGTAGAGTATAAGTTTAGGAGATTGTCAACGGGTTGTTGAGTCTGTAAATTATATCTACAAGTAGTGAATTCCATCCCTGGCTTGGTAGCCCCCAGAGTAGGTTGGTTGTAACCGAACTGGGTCAACAATTCTTGGTGTTATTTTACTGTTATTGCTGTCCATTGTGCAGAGTGTGTTGTTGCGACATCACACCTTAACATCACACGTCTGATACCAAAATTTCAGATTTATATGATGGAGTCATCAACCGACATGCTTTTGTCGCTTGTGATGAATAGTCGTATGGATCCATGACTTTGGGATTCCCTTTTAACCGTAGAACCTACCCGGTGAGATCCCTATAAGGAGAGCAATCAGGGTATATTCCATCTGTGCCTCTGATTGTTGAAGCCGCTTGTTTGGAAACCATCTAATCATATATTCATGCATACATTCATCACATAAAAAAACAAAAACAAAGCTCTCAGTCTCTTATGTTTATTGCAGATCGAAAGCATTTACCAAAGCAGTCATGACGAGCCAGACTCCCGGAAAGAGTACCTTCACTTTCAAATTCAAGGAACTAAAGATTGACAGTTTGAAGGCATTGAGCTCCAAGATAACCACTATCAAGCACAACAAGTTTCACTCTAACTTTGGGAGAATCATGGAAGTGCTGACAGAAAAGACAGACATTGATGCTCTTACTACCCTGGCACAGTGCTATGACGTCTCACTCCGTTGTTTCAGTTTCTCCGATTTTCAGATTGCTCCTACCTTGGAGGAGTTTGAAAAGCTCTTGGACCGTCCCATTAAGGATTACAATCCCTTCCCGAAGATTGAAGAAGACTTCACCATGTCCAAAATAGCTTATGCTTTGGGTATTCCTGTCGACACAGTGGTAGCTAATTGGTCAGATAAAAGAAGGATCTCGAGGGAATTCTTGGAGGAACAAGCGTAGAAATGTGTTAAAGAGGAGAAGTGGGTTTCTTATAGAGCTATTTTGGTGTTTATAGTTAATGGCATCGTGTTGTTCCCGAATGTTGAGAAGTTTGTAGATTGCTCGGCCGTGGAGATTTTCTTAGCTGGCAATCCAGTTCCCTTCTTGTTGGCATATTTCTACCATACTTTTCATACTCGACATGAGAAGAAAGGTGGAACCTTCCTTTGTTGTGGTCCATTTCTACACATTTGGATGACGATGCATATGCCTCAAAAGGGTCCCTTTGTGGCTAGGCAACTCTTATGGTCTCAAAGGTTCGCTTCACTCACTGCTAATGACCTCATCTAGTACAAGAGGGATTAGAATATCAAGAGTGTAATTCTCAGCTGTGGGGGATTTCTTAATGTACCTTTGGTGGGGATTCATGGTTGCATTAACTACAACCCCATGCTACTCAAGAGGCAGATTGGACATTCCGTGGATGACTCTCTCAAAGATAAGCATCTCGTGCCTTTTGTCATTAATGATGTAGCTCCCACAAATCCTAATGTGAGAAGAGTTAGGAGTGCATGGACGAAGATTACTAGAAGTAATCCATATATAAAGAACAACATTATTGCTAGAGATCCATATGTTAGATGGGTGAAAGAGAGGGATCAAGTTGTCAGACTCCATTTCTTCTTTGATTCATTAACTTTTCCCCCATGCCCAAACCTGAGCCAGTTTTACCCGAAGACGTAGATAAGCTCAATAACAAGATTAAGGAGCTTGAACTGGAGAATGCGCAGCTGGGAATCTAACTCGGTCAAACCAAGCAAAAGAGTGAAGCTTGGGAAGATAAGAGTAAGGAATTGAAATAAAAGGTTGAAAGCAATAGGAAAAGGATCAGAGATGATGAGTATAAGAGGAACTGGGTTGGAGGTGCTCTTGTGGGAGCCAATGTTGATCTGGATTACCAAAATGACAAATTGAGTCGAGTAAAGCTCATTATCCAAGACCTAGAAAAGGATGTGGAGACATCTAATAGAATGAAGAAGGATGTTAGGATTGGCTACCAAGCGTAAATCCAAAACTGAAGAATGCCCTCAAAGGGCAAAAAGACAGTTTAACACGAGGTTGGAAAAGGAAAAGATTCATCGAGACTACCTTCATGAGAAATTCCAACTAGATAGGGCTATTGAACAAATCCAAGATATGAGGGCTGGAAAAGCTTATCAAGAGTTGGTAAAAGCATGCACTCATTGGAAGGATAGTTGCAAAAGGGCTGAAGCTGATGTGGGTGAAAGGGATGTTGGAATTGGTAACCTTCAAGCCATGTACTCTGAATGGAAGTAGAAATTCATGAACTTGGCTAGCTTGTTGAACTTTGCTAGTCAAGTGCTCCCTGAAAAGCTGAAGGAAGCAGATCTAATCACGTGCCCTAAGAATACTCCTCATCGAGTCTTCAATTGTGTCAAGTTCTACAAAAAGTTGATGGTAGAACTCACTACCGACCTAGAAGTGATTCGCAAAGGTTAAGGAGTTACCTTTAGGGTTGCTTGGTGTCGCTCCCAGGATTTTCATCCAGGTACAAACGCGAGAGTGGTGCGGAAAAACAGCGTCGTCAGCCGTGTAAATTTATCCCAAGAGAGGGAAAGGGAACACTGCATAAACCTGAGGAAGAGGGAAAGGAATGGTCATCACAACCATAACCTGGGTTCGGGAGTCGGTTACGCGAGGGGAAGGTGCTAGCACCCCACGCGTCCATCGTACTCGATGGGATCCACGCTTGTTGTCTAATCTAAGGGTGAGTTATACTATCATCTAGGGTTGTACTGACACGAGGGAAAACAAAGACAGACTCGGTAGGACGTCGACGTCCTAGGCCTACGTACTCCCTTTGTGCAATGGGAAATTCAGAGTCAACGTAGTTCGGACCAAGTTCTTTTTGTGTTTTTTATGAGCGACGTTAAGTTCGCATCCGGCAGTTAAGGTCGATGCCTGTTTGCGACTCAGACGGAAGGTAACGTGCCCTTTTTGAAAATATCCTTTAGTTCGACAATCCCGAAGGACAAAAAAGTTTGAAGTTGGTTTGTGTTTTTTAGGACAGAAGTGGCTTAAGTTAGTTTGTAAGTTGCATTGCACCAAAGTCTAGGGCACAGGGGCGAATACTTAACGCATCGTCCCAAGACAGGACGCTCGCTAAGCACTCTAGAAAGATGAGAGGAAGCCCCGCATTTCTCATTCCCCACGCTTAAGGCTCGTGCGCAATACACTTTATAATTATTAAGTGTTTTTAAGAAGTTTGAGATGAGAAGAGAGAAGACACAAAGGTAACTCTAAGGGAACTAGGAGTCCTAAAGTTATCATGCATGGGTGACCTACAGTTAGTGAGGTTTGACGACAACCTAAGCCTAAAGGAAGAAAAAGATGAGAGGAGGAAAGAGTAAGCATGACCATGGATACTTATCCATACCCTGCATAAAAGGTTAGTACCAAACGGACATAAATAATATCAAAGCAGATGAAAACCAAACAATGGCACATATTAGTGATAACAATCCAAACATGAATTAAGAAATCAAATAAACAACCCCAAAACAAATGGCACAAGTGCCTTTCCAAACAAGGTAGCCAGACATGATCAGAAATACACATACAAGCAGATCTCAAGTGAAAGTAATTAAATAATTAGAGAAATAGCTTCCAAAATTCCCATATTAAACATCAATATTATTCAACCAGAGACAAACCAAATACCAAAAACTCCTACAAAAAATCAAGATGTTAGTCACTTAAACAATTAGGCAAGGCTCAGGTGAGAAGTAGGGTTCAGTGTGCCAAAGGGAAGGACCAAAACGCAATATGAAATAATTTTAAAAATGATAGAAAAATATTTTAATGCACTTCAGAGTGTTGGTGAATGAATGCAAAAAGAACAGACGGAAAATGTTTTAAGGATGCAGCGAAATAAAATAAACAAAATTAGATATGCATGATGTGGATAATTCAAAAAGAAAATGAATAAAATAATTAATTTAGATGATAAAAAATAATAGAATAATAAAATAAAATTTGTGAAAATTTTATGAAATGATAAAAAGTATGCATGAATTTTATGGTAATTTTTTAATGTAAAAATCTATTTTTAATAATTATAAATGAAAATAGTAATTAAAATAAAAATAAAATGAAATAAAAATGAGAGGGGGTGCGTTTAGTAAAAAAATGAACTGGGATTGTCAATGGGCCAAGGATTGGGGGTGTTAATAGCGTGACCCAATCCAAATTACAAATCAGAAAAATAAAAAAAAAGGGAAGGGTGTACGCATGTGACCTAGTCAACTGGGTTGACTGAGTCCTTACCTTGGGATTGATCCAACGTCCATGGCTTAGTCAACTAACGAAAAAGTAAACAAAAGGAAATAAAACAATTGGTGGAACATGGTAAGTTCAGTGGGGTAATAAACACCTGATTACTAATTAAAATTCAGAAGAAAAAAAATAAAAGAAAAAAACACATGGCGCGATCTGGACCGTACGATGAAGACAATGGACGGCTGGGAGGTTATCTTCCCCATTCAAACCCTCCGCCGGACTGGATCAACAGTCGCCACCGAAGTTATGGTTCCGGCCCCCTACTCCGGTCACCTGCAATCTTAAAAATACCCAGAAAATGCAAAGGGGTACATGTTCTTGACCAGAAAATCGTGAGGAATCCAAATATCCCATCCAAATTTGCAAACACCAAGTGAATAATCAAAAACGAACGAAACAAGGTTAGGGCATAAAACTTTAAACGCACCAAACAAGCAATATACGCATCCATATTCAAAACAAATCACATCAGCATGATCTATAGACATCACACCACATTATGCATGATTAAAATTCAAGTTTCATGATCACGAAAAAACCCACCAACCTGAGATGGTACAATCTGAATCCTTGCCTTTGGCTGCGAATGATGGTTGATTTTTACTCTATGGATCACCAGGAAGAGGTTTGTGGAAGAAGTTCGTGAAGAAACCTTGTGGATTATGAGATTTGTTGAAGAAAAGCTTTAGAGTTCAAGTTGTTGTTCTCCTCCAAATGCACGTGAATGAACCCTAACCAGTGCATGAATGAGTTTATATAGACTAGGGTTTTTCACTAATAATGATTTGGGCTTGGGCAATTCCTTGTTTAATGAGTTTTTGAATAATTTTGGAAAATCACATAATATTAGATACACCTCCTTCCATGCATGGATATCCAACTATTTCATGATGGATCATTTAGCTTCTAATTGCTAATCATACCCACATTTGATTGGGCCTTGAAACAATTTGATTCATGAGCTTTTCAACATTTTGGCAATTTTAAATAATGGAAAATAAGTGAAGAATAAACCATGGAATTTCTTAATTCTTGGGCCCAAAATAATCCTTAAGGAATGTTCTTTGATATTAGAATGTGGCATGAAGCAATGGAATTGATTATAGGTCATTATGCCCAAAGTTGTGAAAATGGAATCATGAGAAACCCTAAAAAACCACTTTGCCTTCTTTTGATCATAAGTTGAGTTTCACAAATGATATGGAGACCCACTAGTACTTGTTGGAAAGAAGAGAAAAAGATATTAAACTTTCATGTTGCAGAAAAATTCATTTGAAGCTTTATTGATGATGAAAGGTCAAGTTGAATGCAGTACAGGAACTTGCCCAAAAAGGAAACTTTCAAATTATAGGTCATTTCCATATTTAGTAACTTTTGCGCCAACTCCTGATTCTTGATAAATGGCATGAAACTTGACTCTTGATGACCATATGAGGATGTGAGACCTTTAAAACCTTGGATAGAACCTCAAAATTCCACAGTTGACTTCTCCTCTCACTGTTGACTTTTACCCCATTCACCTGATTCTCAATCTTCTGATCAATTAAGTCTCTCCTGAACCAAACTGATGGATAACCTCCCATCCCTGGGTACTTAGGGACCCAAGGAATACCATAGAACCAAGTCTTGCCCAAAAAATCAGAAATAAACTGACTTTATAGCAAACCCTAGTTTTGGTACCCTCAGTCTAGGAGGAAATAACACAGTCTCCAAATCCAAATTCCTCTGAATATAATGTGTATCCTCTCCAACAAAGATAAGATATGTCATTTGGTGGTGATAAAAACCCAAGGAGCTTGCCCACTAGAGCAATAAACCCAAGAATTTCAAAACCCTAATTCATGCACTAGTTAGGAGAGAGTGATCCACCTGAGCTCTCTTGGACAATACCAGGACTCTTGCTTGACCCTCTGAAGAACTGCCTCAGGCACCTTGACCCCATGCTAAGAACCAATGATATGCACAATGATAATGCAAAATGCAATGCAACATAAGTCAGTTAGTAATAAAGTAAGGAGAGCAAATTTTGGGGTGCAATAGCTGCCCCTATTCAATCAACTTGGTCCTGAAGGTATGATAGCGACGGCTTTCAGACATTCCAGGATACACGGGGATTGAATACCGAAAGAACCCAGAAATTTGCTAATGGTGAGGATAATGAAATGGAGCGTGCTGAAGAATAGCGAATACGACCTCAACCGCACCCGCAAAGGAAGACCTGCAGAAAGTGGACTTCGCTGGGGATAAGAAGGTAGACATCGACTCTGAGGTTGAGAAAAAAACATAACTTCAACTCTGAGGTTAGAAGAAGGATATACGTCAACTCTGAAGTTGGTAAAAGGGGCGTCAACCCTGAGGTTGGACAAAAGGGAGTATTCATCAACTCTGAGGTCGAGAAAAGGTGTCCGACAACTTTGAAGTAGGAGAAGAAGAGGTATGACAACTCTGAGGCTGGAAGAAGTGAGGTACGACAACTCTGAGGCTGGAAGAAATGAGGTACGACAACTCTGAGGTTGGGGAGGAAAGGCGTCAACCCCAAGGTTGGGGAAGAAAGGATATTTCATCCACTCTGAGGTCGAGAAAAGGAATACGACAACTTTGAAGTTGGGGAAGAAAGGACATTTCATCAACTCGGAGGTCGAGAAAAGGTATACAATAACTTTGAAGTTGGGGAAGAAAGGACATTTCATCAACTCTGAGGTCGAGAAAAGGTATACAACAACTTTGAAGTTGGGGAAGAAAGGACATTTCATCAACTCTGAGGTCGAGAAAAGGTATACAACAACTTTGAAGTTGGGGAAGAAAGGACATTTCATCAACTCTGAGGTCGAGAAAAGGTATACAACAACTTTGAAGTTGGGGAAGAAAGGACATTTCATCAACTCTGAGGTCGAGAAAAGGTATACAACAACTTTGAAGTTGGGGAAGAAAGGACATTTCATCAACTCTGAGGTCGAGAAAAGGTATACGACAACTTTGAAGTTGGGGAAGAAATGATATTTCATCAACTCTGAGGTCGAGAAAAAGGGGCGTCAACTCTGAGGTTGGAACTCTCTGTTTTGATTGAGGGTTGATCTGGGCTTTCGCACAAGGTACCAAATTTGGCTTATGCTTCGATGCATGTTTGAATTTTTTCTATGGCGTAATGCTCCATGCGAAATGGAAATGTTACGCATTTTGAGGATGCAATGCAATGATGATTACTATATGTAAGAATGAGAGGACACTCCACCATGGAATGCGCAGAATAGAACAGGCAGACTTCGCTGAGGAAGGGATCACCAATATCTGATCTCCTCTAGGGAGATAACCAACTGTACCACCAATAACCACTGGTGATGCCAACCCTGTCGAGGAACTGCAAGCTAAATTTTAAACTCTGTTGGGGAGATGCCAATGAAGATTGGACTTTGAACTACTGAGAATGCCAATAACCATTGGACTTTGCCTTGCGGGAAAATACCAAACCTGACTTTTGAGGAAGAGAATACTCTGACTTCTCACTGCCTGAAAGTATTCCGTCGTCCTACCCTGCTGGGAATGAGGAATCCACCTGTATTGCTGGGGATAGGGAATCTTCATAAAGAACCCTTTTCGATTTAAGGATGACCCTCTGCTTGGGGAAGAATATCAATTCCAGCACCTTGCTAGGACAAAGATACCTTCTGGTTCCTTGCTGGGGAAGAGACTTAACGCTTCAGGTTTCTGCTGATCAACTGCATACTGATTGTCAAGAGTGAGCCACGGTTCTCTTGATTCTTGACTTGCCCTAGCCCATGGGGTTTGATGGAAGAAATCATCTCAAGAGGATTTATAGAAGGTCGGGCGTTCGTACTGCCCCAAGGTCTTCAAACTCTTGGAGAGATTTATCATATCTTGACATAACTGCCCCAGTCTTCATAATCCATGACGTACATCACCTTGAAAGGGATTGTAATGACTTGAAAATACTCTGCTTTAGTATCTTGGACCCTGAGGAGGTGTTTTCGATTAACCGTCTTCTAGAGAGGACAACTTCTCATGCTCTAGAGATGGCCTGCCTCAATATGAGCTTTGAAGTGATTTGGCCCCTGATCTTAGAATGAATGCCCCAGAATAACTGAACTTCGGAGAGATTTCTCGACGTGACTACCCCAGATTGGCTACATCTTAACACGACTTACTGGGGAGAGTCCACTCTATACTGAGTCTCTTGGCAGCATGCCCCTTGATATGACTGTCCTTCAGAATTTTCAAGCATTCTACCTTGGCAGGATCAAGCTTCTTGACTGACGTTCACTGTGTAAGCTTCCTTGATGCTTAGGCACATGTAGGCAAGCAGAACAAGTTTATTATAAGAATGACAATTCTAATGCAACAAATATGTTAACCTTGAAGTTTTTATTGAAGATGCGTCGCCAAGCCCTGTGAATGAATCACTAGCTGGGATGCGACCTTGATTTTGAATGGCAAAACAATGCGCACATGCAATACCAACAAATCTTATCAGCACAACTCATAGGAGTCAGGAACGTGTAGCGAGCGATTTTGGACGCGGTTCTTAAGCGCTGGTCGCTCTCTGCGGTTTGAGCTTTGACTACAGGTCGATTCATTTTTTATCCTATTGTGAGCTGAATAAGGAAGGGAAATAGATGTCTCCAATTAACCCTGCTTGCATACTGAGTTTAAACAGCGGTCTGTTAGGTTACGGATGCTATCAATGTGGGGGGCCTTTGTATTGGTTATTTGTATTTTCGCCAATACTGTTTTCTTTCTTTTTTACCTGGGCAGAAGGTTTCTGGCGGGGAACAAGGATTAGGATGTTAGGACTGATGCTTTTGAAATACTGCTTTTGATTGATGGAGATATGGGATTTGGGTTTTTTGTTGATTGCGCTCGCTAAGATCTTTTCTTTCGATCTTATGCCTACGTATTCCCGTTTACCGAAACAGGGAAATCAGAGCGTTCGTAGTTCCTCCTATTCTATGGGAGGAAATTGGTTTTTGGTGTCTTGTTCAAAGCCCAAGACGTGAAGCGAAAGGTGGTTTGTATCTTGTTCAAAGCCCAAGATGTGAAGCTGAAAGGTCTATTTGTGTCTTGTTCAAAGCCCAAGACGTGAAGCTGAAAGACCTCGGCTTTAGAGAGAATTTGTCATCTCTAAAGAGGGGAGAAGGAGAATTACTTTAACTGGGATACGCGGATCCGAGCAATGCCATAATTTCCGAAGAAAGGGTTTTAACCTGAAGGAGAAGACTTTAACTCAGTGTAGAGCAATGCCATCTTTCCTTAGGAATATCTCATGCTAAAAGAGGGACAGTGGCGTGGATATAGATGATCCAGAGGCTTGCCACTTACAGCGATTAGATGAAGGGGAAGGAGTTGTTGATGTTTGTATACTGTGAACGAGGCACAGCTTTGATGCTAAAAGGTTAATTGGATCAACCAGTGGTTTTCTTATACAAAGCCTAAGAGGAGGCTAATTTGTGTCCCGTACAAAACCCGAGAGAGAGGCTAAAAGATTTTGACCCGACGATGGAGTCTTTTGGTATCTCGTATAAAGCCCGAGATGGAGGCTATTTGACTCAACAAGGGAGTTTTTTGTATCTCGTATGAAGCCCGAGATGGAGGCGATTGTTTGTTTGGCTCAATGAGAACCTTTTTGTATCTCGTACAAAGCCCGAGATGGAGGCGAAAGGGGGATTGACTCAACGAGGGAGTCTCTTATGTGTCTCGTACAAAGCCCGAGAGAGAGGCTAAACGTTTTTTACTCCGCTGGGGAGAATCATTGTACAAAGCCCAAGAGAAGGCTAAGGTTACTGTGTCAGTTAAGTGACAGGTCCAGTATACTGATTTTGAAAGAGAAAATCAGTTCTTATATGAGCATCACTGTACTCATGGGTTAGATCTGAGGATCGTGGTTGTTTCCTTTTCTTTGGGGAAACTGGAAGTCCAAAGGGTATTGAGACTGTCCGAGTCTGCGGGTTTCTTTCCTATTTAACGAAGGGGTCACTTGAGAATGTCTTTTGAGACTCAAGGAAGATTAGACTGTCCATGTCTAGAGTTTTATCTTTCGTACTATGCTTTGAGAAACAGTAGTAGACTCTATGAAAGGACTGTTCTATGAGGATGACTAGGTTCTGTTCCTATACCTCTAGGAGGTCGTCGGGACAATTTGTACGAAGCCCAAGAGGAGGCTGGAAACTTTTAAGAAGCTGACGGGTCCTTGTACGAAGCCCAAGAGGAGGCTATCATTCCCGGAGGAAGAGATCATTATACGAAGCCTAAGAGGAGGCTGTGAATACTTCTAAGAGGCCGTAGTGTCCTTGAATAATGGCCAAGAGGAGGCCGATGCTTTTAAGAAGTCCGTGGGTCTATCACCTCCTTTCCATTAGGAGAGATAACTCTTTTAAAGATAAAAACCACTGGTAAACGTGCGAGGTTTACTATCCAGCGACTTTTAGCTTTTAAAGAGGGTTCCTTAGTTAAGGTCCAAGATTATGACCGTAGTGGGTACCCAAACCCCGAGACATTCAAGGCAAGCTATCCACAAGGAATAGATCAAGTCAGGAAAGTTCGAGAATTTGGAAGAAACTCAAAGATGCCATTCACGGAGAACACATTCATCTTGGGGAGTAGAGCTTCTTGACGATTCCTAAGGAGGACAGTCGAAGAGAAGACTGTATCAGGTGCTCCTATTGGGGATCTAGGCGTTTATTTCTACGAATAAATGAAACGACGTCACCTAGTTCTAGACGCAGTAGCCGGGGAAACTCGAAATATCTATACTATTATTACACAGTAGATATGAGTTTATGAAAGGAGACTTACAGTGAGCAGCCCCACAATACAGTTTATAATATGAAAGCAGTAAACGAAAGCGATAACCACTTACTCGGTTGGAGTGCTTCCATGCTGTTTGGTTAGTTGTTCAACAAAGAAAGATTAAAAACAACAGTATATTCAAAATCAAAGGAGAAAGTGCTTTGAAAAAGAAAGATTTGGGGCTTACAACTCAAGGAGAGGCCCAAGGTTTTATCAGTGAGTGCACTGTTTGACTTTGTACAGCGGGACTTATACAAGTGACTGGGGCCCAAAAAGGTTTTCTGTACAAAGGGATGGGTCTTACACTCTCTCAAGAGGCCCAAAAAGTTTTAAAGAAAAAAGAGTGGGGCTTATAACACGAGGGTAGGCCAAATGATTTTTCGTTTAAAAATGGCGATCGCGTCGAGGTTTTCTTTTAACGCAAAGGGACTTATACAATAAGTGAGGCCCAAAATGTTTTGGTTAAAAGGGGGTTGGGTCTTACACTCTAATAGAGGCCCAAAGTGTTTTGAAAATGATTTATGAGGGTTGAATTAATCCAAAACCCTAATTTGTTTTCAAAATGTATTTAATTAAATAAAAATTCAATTAAAATGATCAAAAATTGTTTAACATATGGAAAACAAATTGTGATCTTGGATTAATGCTTCAAAAATTAAGTATTGACCTACAAAATAATTAGAAAGCATTAAAAGTTGCAAAATCAATGTAGAAAAAATATTTAAAATGCCAAAAACAATCAAAATATTAATTCTTTAGAAAAATATCAATTAAATGAAATAAATAATATTTTTGGGATTTTTTGTGAAAATAAAATATTTTAACATTTTTGTGAATTATTAAAAAAAGAACCAACTCAAAATCATTAAAACTCAGAGAGAAATTAATTTTTGAATCAATTAAACAAAATCACAAAATTCAAATATTCAAATTATTCAAAAATGGCGCCAAGAACACGCGCGTGTTCTGGGTTTGGCTGATTTTCATTTTCTCCTCAATCTCACTGAATACTTGATTATAACATGCAATCCACATATCATTATGCTCGTCTCAACCTCACGATCATGTCTATGTACTTTAATTTCATTTAAATTAAACATGCAACAAGAAATCACGAAGAAACCTCAAGAACCCTAATTTCTGCATGAAGGCTAGGATTTTTGATACACGATTCAAACAATGCAATTAATTGAGGGAAAACATTCCATGCATGATTATGAACATATGGCCAAATTATTGTGCGAGGAAATATGCATAGATTGAGAGATGACCAAGTATGTGCTTACCACTAGGCCGTGACAGCAAGTTCAAAGTGATTTTTGATTTGGAGGTGTTACAGATGAGTTGTGATGATCTGAACAGCTTCCCTACACCCTATGGATTGTGTTTGGATGGTTGGACTTGATTGAAATTGGCTGGATCATTTTGTGGTACCCCAGCTGCAACTTGTTTGAAAATTTGAGCAACCAGCTGGTGATTTTGTGAAATTGATGTTTCAGAAGTAATCTAAGTGTTTGATCAGCTCATATGTGATGTATGTGAGGTGTGTGAGTGATTGGTTTGATTGGAATTGCTCTCAAACTCAAAACCCGATAGCTACCTTGCTAAGAAAGGCATTTTTGCCAAGAGAAAGAGATTTTGAGGAAAGCATCTGTTAGATGGCTTTGGTGTACTCAAACTGGCCATAATTGAGCTCTAATTATAGTAGAGCAAGTTTGTTTTGCAAGGAATAGTGCATGGCAGCTGGTAAGTAGGTTTGGCCAATGTTGGCAAATGAAAATCCAAGTCTCCTCTAGCCATTGACTAGAGGTTAGGGCACAGAGCTTTGGTTCCCTTGGTCTTGGATAAGTCTTGACTGATTTCAGATGAGAATGGCTCAGTCCATGCCACCTTGATGGTTCCATTGAATGCCTCATTCCAAATTTGAAGTCTTGTCCCTATTTTGGCCATTCTAGGTTCTACATGTTATTTCTTGTTCCATGGACTTTGGAGGCTTGGCTCAGTGATTGTCCCCTTTAGATTCAATCCTCTGAGGTGTCCAAGTGGATAGGAGCAATTGAATTTGGCTGATTTTGGCAAATCGACCAAAGTTGCAAATTCTGCCTTGCCTTGACAGATTTCAGCAAGGCAACTTGGCAATGTCGTATCTCATGATGTAGGTTGAATTTGGCAATGTTCTTGGCCATTTTGGAAAGCTCTTACATGATACAACAACTGTTTGAACAAGTTTGGTTTTGATCTCTTTTGATTCCAAGTGAAAAATCCCCCTACATTTGGCAAAAAGTGAGGCAGAATCTGACTTAGTGAAAATTTCACTAAGTGTTGGAAAAAGTGACATTTTCACTTTTCAACCACTTTGATCACTCCATAACTCAAAATCCTTAATGAATTGGAATGACTTGTAGTTGAAGTTTTTGTAGGTGATAATGAGGGCTACAAATCCATCTTTGGATGAGAAAAAATGGCCTTGTGGTTTAGGAGTTATGGTCCTCCAAAGTTGGTACCTTTGCCACTTTATTTTTAACTTAGAAAAATTTCTAAGTTTTATGGTTACCCCTTTTACAAGTTATCTCACTTTTCTTGATTTTTCTTGATGAATGATTATTCAAATCATACATTAACATCATTTTAGGGTTAAAAATCCATTTTGGTGAAAAATCTCAAAAAGTCAAAGTTGACTTTTGTGCACAGTTGACTTTTTATCAGATGAATTCCAAACTGTGCAATTCTTCAGGAAATCATGTCCTTGACCTAAATTAAACTTGATGGACATGTTCCATGGGTGTCATAGGGTATATTCAATCATGTATTAGGGTTTGGGAGCATGTCCAGGTCAAAAGTCAAAGTTACAGTTGACTTTTCCCTTAAAACCCTAATTGTGGTGCAGATGAAATTGAGACTTGTTGCTCAAACTTCTTGGATTAATCCATTGTCCCAAATGGATCAATATGGTATATTAGAGACCCTCAAATCATCTCTTGAGGTCTTGGCTCATGGTTTGTCCCAAAAGTCAACTTAGGGGTGAATTAGGTCAAGAAACCCTAATTCCTGATTTTTTATGAATGCATCCCCTGAGGCAAAATTGACTTGATGCATGGGTTCATGAGGTTCCATGAAGTATATTAGGTTATGTTTTGGATCATTACCTTGTGCCCAGATGAAAATTTCCATCTGGAGGCCCTGGTCGACCAAAACCCTAATTTGGTGACACTGTCGATCTTGAGACTTGATCCACCTAGAAGGGAGCAGCCTTGTGCTTAATCCTTGAAGTGGGAGTCCTTTTTGATCCATTATGGATATTTAAGAGATTAGACAAGTTGAAGATCATGTCATTTCTTGATTGATCCTTTGTCTAAGCACTCAGAGAGGGCTTGAAACCCTAATTTTGATTGTAGTGGATGCTCACCCATCTTTGGGGAGACTAATGAAGCATAAAGGTACATCCATATTGTGATGATGATTTTCACAATGATGGGAAATCTAAGTGGTCAAAATTTGGGGTATTACAGAACGCTATCCTGCTGAAGTACGCTTTCGGAATAAACCCTGTTTCAATTAGGACTTTTAAGGGTTGTAACGTGGTCTGGTTCACGGTTTCAGAAAAAAGGATTTATGGCTCAAAATTTATCGGTGCCCACCCACTCTTCGTGATGTTCTCTAGTCCTATGTTCAGTTAATCTGACCCAAACGCTCATCTCCCAACAGGTTTATGATCTTCAAGGAACCCATGCAACTAATGGTTTGACACCTAAGGAAGTTTTGGAGTGACAGTCATCCCTTTTTATCTTTTGTGCCTGTAATCACACGAATTTGTTCTTATCGAGGATTTTCTGTTGTAACGCTTTTCGCTTCTTCTTTTTTCTTTCTTTTGCTTTTTTGATCCCTAATTTTTGCCTGGACTGACTCTTTTGATTTTTTTTTATTTTGAAGTCCAGCGGGATGCCCTAACTTTTGCCTAAGTCACTTGTTTTCAAGTTTCGACTTAGCGGGCTTTCTTTCTTTTATTTTTTTGAACAAGGCGTGTGACACTGGTTGTCTTACTTACTTGACAGGGTTGCGACTGCCTCACTCCTCGATTGTCGATGGATAACCATTATGGTCTCACATCTCTTGACCTCTTGACGGTGGGATAGAAGGTAATGGATCCTCAGATGCGTACTCTCCTTGAAATTTGAACGCTCGGTCAAACTAACTGACGTCTACCCTGCCCCTGGGTTAAGTACGAGGATTTTTTCAAACGGAAGAAACTCCTACTTTAAGGCTCAAAAGGGTTAACGAGGGTCTATCTCCCTTATATCTCCAGTGTTTAGGGATTTGAAACAATGCCTGTACATCCTCAACAGGGTTTTATTCGAAAGCATACAACCAAATATTTTGCGTTTTTACTTCATCATCCTCCCTCAAAGAGTTTAAGCAAGAAAATTGGTATTGCAATGCACAAAAATATCATACGAATGAAAAAGAATTACTTCAAGAAAACATATTCATTGCATTAATATCATCATTAAACAAACAAGTCTTACATGCGTACAATGCTTTAACAAGAAATGAAAAACTACAAATGAAAATGCAGTAAAGAAGCTGAAGATCGCCATCGTTGAGGAGGCTTGATTTTGTCTGGACGTCCTTGCAAACTGAGTGCTCACTTGAGACAGGAGGCTTCAATTGATGTACATGTCATCTTCAGTGAATGCAATGATCTCTGAGTCTACCAGGTCTTGCACCTTGTGCTTGAACACGTTGCAATTTTCAATTGAATGACCCAGTGTGTCTGAGTGATATTCACATCTGGCATCCAGATCATAATCAGGAGGAATAGGGTCAGGAGCCGGCTTGGTATCCCTTAGTTCAACCAGAGAACTCTCAAGTAGACGGGCAAGAACATCACTGTGAGGAATAGGGAGTGGATCGAAACTTCTCGCAGGCCTTCGTGATCTTTGTTGTCTCTGTTGCTGAGGAACATAAGGTCACTGATTTTGAACAGACCGTTGAACAACAGGGGGAACATACACAGCACTAGTTTCTCCTTTCTTTCCCTTGGAGGACCCAGCATAAGGTTTCTTACTTCCTCCAGATGAGGACCCATCACCGCCTGATATTTTCCCCGCCTTAATTCCGCTTTCTACCATCTCTCCTACCAAGATCAAATCAGCAAACTTTCCAGTCATACACGGTACCAGTTTTTCATAGTAATGACCCTGCAAGGTGGCCATAAACATAGTTATCATTTCTCGTTCCAACATGGGAGGCTGAACCCTAGCTGCCAGTTCACGCCACCTCTGGGCATACTCTTTGAAACTCTCATTGTTCTTCTGTGATAAGTTCTGCAGTTGTGTTCTGTTAGGAGCCATGTCAGTGTTATATTGATAGTGTCTAATGAATGCCCCTGCCAGATCTCTCCAACTACGCACATTTTTCCTTTCTAGTTGCATATACCACTCCAGGGATGCCCCAGATAGGCTATCCTGGAAGCAGTGCATCATCAATTTTTCATTCTTCGCATGCGCAGCCATTTTACTTGTGTAGGCCCTAACGTGAGTCCTTGGGCAAGACATACCATTATACTTCTCAAAAGTAGGAGTTTGAAACTTGTGCGGGATGACAACGCCTGGAACCAGCCCCAAATCCTCTAGATCCATACCCACAGAATCCTGATCTATAACACCCCTCAGTTGTTCCTCAATCATCCTGATCCTCTGATCATTGTCAAACTGGGGCCCAGCATCCCCACCTGGCACAGAAAATGCATCATCTTGAACATCATCATACTGACGACCCTGAATAGCACCAACACCAATACCTCCTCCCCCTACATTTTCAGCCCCGCCCGGAGGAATCACAACGCTAGAAGTAGGAATACCTCCGCCCAGATGACCATTCTGATCATTATTACCATTGACACCAGTATAAACTCCTCCATGAAGGACACCATCTTCATCAATCCTCGCAATCAGTGGTTGGACAAAAGTTCTTAACTGCTCTTGGCCCTGAGCAACCCCTTGCATTAAATCCATGAATTGGTTCATGCGAGTCCGCATCTCAGTCATATCAGCTTGTAGTTTATCCATGAGTCTTTTCTGATTTTGTCTGGTAGAATACCGGTGAATGGGTTGATCAGCAATCCTGAGCTGAGAAGGAGAACCTAGTGAGAACGCCAGAGATAACCACCTGTTATGCAAAATGATTATGGATATGCGAATGTAAATGAACATGTTTAAAAATTCGCAAGGCGATCCACCCCTTGATTCCAGTTTAATTCCAAAAACCAGAATCAAAGTTAGGATGCAACCCCACAAATGAATAAACATGTTGGGGTGCAAAATGATAATGCAAATGCACACATGGGATCAAGGATGCCACACAGACTGGACAACTGCTGCACTGAACAAACTAAACCATCTCAAAGATCTGCCCAAATACTCGGAATACCGGAATAACCGTAATATCACACTGATAAGTCTGCCGATCAGAAAACCGGGTATGTTGAAGGTCAAGGTTACCTGCAAACCTGTAAACACCCATCCCCTTTCACGTGTGGGTACTAGGATGTTCAGTATCCCGGGCTCTCAGGTCGAGAAATGATGATACGTTCACCATTTCTGGTTTGGCATCATCATCAATCGAGGAGGCCTCAACTGATTCTCCAAAGCGGAAGGTCCTCTGCTTCGGCACTGAGGTCGAGAAACAATAGTAGATTCATCCCTCGGGGTACAGTACTATCATCAATCGAGGAGTGCCTCCACTGATTCTCTTCAAAAGGTAGGGGCCATCCTATACGAGTTCCAAAGCGGGCCCTCGGGTGCGAATGGGTTTGCCACAGGATGTGGTCTGCCACTGTCACCACTAAAGAGGGATGTTTCCACTAAGGTCCTCGATGATCGGTCACCAGAGTCAACAGCTCTCTAGATCAACACCCCAACATGCACAAGACACACACGTCAGAATGCGTCCCAAGATAGCCTCGTCTGGTTATGAATTTCGTGAACACACAAACGTACCAAGCGGGCACGTAGGTCCCACTACTTTCCACTCTAGTCCTAGGGTATACTCAAGCCTGGGTATTGGGCTTATCTCTTAAAACCACCCAACCTGCAAAACAAACACAGCCAGCACAACACAACAGTATGACAGTAATAAAAATGAAATGCAATGCAGAAAAGCTGTAAAAATAAAATACAACAAATAAAACAAAACAAACATAAAGACACCCAAAGAGAACCAAGACAAGCAAGTGCTAGGACTGACTCGCTTAGGGATGGACTAGCATAGGTCAACCATTCCCCAGCAGAGTCGCCAGCTGTCGCTCCCAGGATTTTCATCCAGGTACAAACGCGAGAGTGGCGCGGAAAAACAGAGTCGTCGGCCCTGTAAATTTATCCCAAGAGAGGGAAAGGGAACACCGCATAAACCTGAGGAAGAGGGAAAGGAATGGTCATCGCAACCATAACCTGGGTTCGGGAGTCGGTTACGCGAGGGGAAGGTGCTAGCACCCCACGCGTCCATCGTACTCGATGGGATCCACGCTTGTTGTCTAATCTAAGGGTGAGTTATACTATCATCTAGGGCTGTACTGACACGAGGGAAAACAAAGACAGACTCGGTAGGACGTCGACGTCCTAGGCCTACGTACTCCCTTTATGCAATGGGAAATTCAGAGTCAACGTAGTTCGGACCAAGTTCTTTTTGTGTTTTTTATGAGTGACGTTAAGTTCGCGTCCGGAAGTTAGGATCGATGCCTGTTTGTGACTCAGACGGAAGGTGACGTGCCCTTTTTGAAAATATCCTTTAGTTCGACAATCCCGAAGGACAAAAAAGTTTGAAGTTGGTTTGTGTTTTTTAGGACAGAAGTGGCTTAAGTTAGTTTGTAAGTTGCATTGCACCAAAGTCTAGGGCACAGGGGCGAATACTTAACGCATCGTCCCAAGACAGTACGCTCGCTAAGCACTCTAGAAAGATGAGAGGAAGCCCCTCATTTCTCATTCCCCACGCTTGTTGCACCAAAGTCTAGGGCACAGGGGCGAATACTTAACGCATCGTCCCAAGACTTTATAATTATTAAGTGTTTTTAAGAAGTTTGAGATAAGACGAGAGAAGACACAAAGGTAACTCTAAGGGAACTAGGAGTCCTGAAGTTATCATGCATGGGTGACCTACGGTTAGTGAGGTTTGACGACAACCTAAGCCTAAAGGAAGAAAAAGATGAGAGGAGGAAAGAGTAAGGATGACCATGGATACTTATTCATACCCTGCAAACGGACATAAATAATATCAAAGCAGATGAAAACCAAACAATGGCACATATTAGTGATAACAATCCAAACATGAATTAAGAAATCAAATAAACAACCCAAAAACAAATGTCACAAGTGCCTTTCCAAACAAGGTAGCCATACATGATCAGAAATACACATACAAGCAGATCTCAAGTGAAAGTAATTAAATAATTAGAGAAATAGCTTCCAAAATTCCCAAATTAAACATCAATATTATTCAACCAGTGACAACCAAATACCAAAAACTCCTGCAAAAAATCAAGATGTTAGTCACTTAAACAATTAGGCAAGGCTCAGGTGAGAAGTAGGGTTCAGTGTGCCAAAGGGAAGGACCAAAACGCAATATGAAATAATTTTAAAAATTATAGAAAAAATTTTTAATGCACTTCAGAGTGTTGGTGAATGAATGCAAAAAGAACGGACGGAAAATGTTTTAAGGATGCAGAGAAATAAAATAAACAAAATTAGATATGCATGATGTGGATAATTCAAAAAGAAAATGAATAAAATAATTAATTTAGATGATAAAAAATAATAGAATAATAAAATAAAATTTGTGAAAATTTTATGAAATGATAAAAAGTATGCATGAATTTTATGGTAATTTTTTAATGTAAAAATATATTTTTAATAATTATAAATGAAAATAGTAATTAAAATTAAAATAAAATGAAATAAAAATGAGAGGGGGTGCGTTTAGTAAAAAAATGAACTGGGATTGTTAATGGGCCAAGGATTGGGGGTGTTAATAGCGTGACCCAATCCAAATTACAAATCAGAAAAATAAAAAAAAAAGGGAAGGGTGTACGCATGTGACCTAGTCAACTGGGTTGACTGAGTCCTTACCTTGGGATTGATCCAACGTCCATGGCTTAGTCAACTAACGAAAAAGTAAACAAAAGGAAATAAAACAATTGGTGGAACATGGTAAGTTCAGTGGGGTAATAAACACCTGATTACTAATTAAAATTCAGAAGAAAAAAATAAAAGAAAAAAACACATGGCGCGATCTGGACCGTACGATGAAGACAATGGACGGCTGGGAGGTTGTCTTCCCCATTCAAACCCTCCACCGGACTGGATCAACGGCCGCCACCGGAGTTAGGGTTCCGGCCCCCTACTCCGGTCACCTGCAATCTTAAAAATACCCAAAAAATGCAAAGGGGTACATGTTCTTGACCAGAAAATCGTGAGGAATCCAAATATCCCATCCAGATTTGCAAACACCAAGTGAATAATCAAAAACGAATGAAACAAGGCTAGGGCATAAAACTTTAAACGCACCAAACAAGCAATATACGCATCCATATTCAAAACAAATCACATCAGCGTGATCTATAAACATCACACCACATTATGCACGATTAAAATTCAAGTTTCATGATCACGAAAAAACCCACCAACCTGAGATGGTACAATCTGAATCCTTGCCTTTGGCTGCGAATGATGGTTGATTTTTACTCTATGGATCACCAGGAAGAGGTTTGTGGAAGAAGTTCATGAAGAAACCTTGTGGATTGTGAGATTTGTTGAAGAAAAGCTTTAGAGTTCAAGTTGTTGTTCTCCTCCAAATGCACGTGAATGAACCCTAACCAGTGCATGAATGAGTTTATATAGACTGGGGTTTTTCACTAATAATGATTTGGGCTTGGGCAATTCTTTGTTTAATGAGTTTTTGAATAATTTTGGAAAATCACATAATATTAGATACACCTCCTTCCATGCATGGATATCCAACTATTTCATGATGGATCATTTAGCTTCTAATTGCTAATCATACCCACATTTGATTGGACCTTGAAACAATTTGATTCATGAGCTTTTCAACATTTTGGCAATTTTAAATAATGGAAAATAAGTGAAGAATAAACCATGGAATTTCTTAATTCTTGGGCCCAAAATAATCCTCAAGGAATGTTCTTTGATATTAGAATGTGGCATGAAGCAATGGAATTGATTATAGGTCATTATGCCCAAAATTGTGAAAATGGAATCATGAGAAACCCTAAAAAACCACTTTGCCTTCTTTTGATCATAAGTTGAGTTTCACAAATGATATGGAGACCCACTAGTACTTGTTGGAAAGAGGAGAAAAAGATATTCAACTTTTATGTTGGAGAAAATTAATTTGAAGCTTTCTTGATGATGAAAGGTCAAGTTGAATGCAGTGCAGGAACTTGCCCAAAAAGGAAACTTTCAAATCATAGGTCATTTCCATATTTAGTAACTTTTGCGCCAACTCCTGATTCTTGATAAATGGCATGAAACTTGACTCTTTTTGACCATATGAGGATGTGAGACCTTGAAAACCTTGGATAGAACCTCAAAATTCACAGTTGACTTCTCCTCTCACTGTTGACTTTTACCCCATTCACCTGATTCTCAATCTTCTGATCAATTAAGTCTCTCCTGAACCAAACTGATGGACAACCTCCCATCCCTAGGTACTTAGGGACCCAAGGAATACCATAGAACCAAGTCTTGCCCAAAAAATCAGAAATAAACTGACTTTATAGCAAACCCTAGTTTTGGTACCCTCAGTCTAGGAGGAAATAGCACAGTCTCCAAATCCAAATTCCTCTGAATATGATGTGTATCCTCTCCAACAAAGATAAGATATGTCATTTGGTGATGATAAAAACCCAAGGAGATTGCCCACTGGAGCAATAAACCCAAGAATTTCAAAACCCTAATTCATGCACTGGTTAGGAGAGAGTGATCCACCTGAGCTCTCTTGGACAATACCAGGACTCTTGCTTGACCCTCTGAAGAACTGCCTCAGGCACCTTGACCCCATGCTAAGAACCAATGATATGCACAATGATAATGCAAAATGCAATGCAACATAAGCCAGTTAGTAATAAAGTAAGGAGAGCAAATTTCGGGGTGCAACACTTGGTAGTTGGATTTTGAAGATTCAAGAAGATTGTTATTTTTGTTTCTTTGTAGCTTGCTTTAAAAGACTTGATTTTCTTTGTATTTGAACTTGAATTCCACAAGTGAATGAAATTAAAAGTTTATGTTCCCTTTTTATATGTGTTTATGTGTCTCTTTATTATGATTGTGATGTTAAATGCTTAATATTCTTAACAATAAATAATAAGATGACTGAGAGCTTTGTAAATAAACATACATGTATTCATGCACTCATTCTCAAAAACAAAAAAACTCACACACTCTACCATTTCTCCTCCAGAAAATCTGACTACTCGACATCTGTACGAGACGCGCCTGAATGGCAACATGATGCTGGAGAAAATTGAAGCCAATCATATGACGATGAGGACTGACATCGACTCCCTTCAAGGAAAGAGAGACCAACTGCTGGAAGCCATGCTGGCTTTGGCTCAAAAGGAAGATGTCGTCGAGGCTGCTGCTAAAGCCAAGAATCTTGCCAATCAAGTTGGCACGTCAGGGGTGACTAAAGAGGGTGATATTCCCATCCCTACTCCTGTGATTAATATGGATCCCCAGAATTTTCTGTTGCGTCCGCTCAACATGGATCTATGGTTGATGCTGATGAACAGTACGATGCTTTTTTTCGTGCCTCCACCAGTTGTACCTCCTGCTGCAACCCTTCCCGATCCTGCTGTTGAAAGGCTTCGAGCCTTAGAGAAGAAGGACAAATCTATAGAGGGAAGTAACATTTTTGGATCATCTGTTACAAATATGAGCCTTGTTTCAAATTTGATCATCCCGACCAAGTTCAAAACACCTGACTTTGAGAAGTATAAAGGCCATACCTGCTCGATAAGCCATTTGGTGATGTATTTTAGAAAAATGGCAGCCCATACTGAGAATGACAAGCCGCGTATACATTGTTTCCAAGATAGTTTAAGTGGTGTGTTGCTGAAATGGTATATGAGCTTAGAGCAGAGAGAAATTCAGAGTTGGGAAGATTTGACTGATGCTTTTCTCTGCCAGTACAAGTACAACTTGGATATGACACCTGACCGTATGCAACTACAAGGCATGTCGATGAAAGAAAAGGAGTCCTTTAAGGAGCATGCCCAACGATGGAGGGAATTGGCTGCTCAAGTAAAGCCATCATTGTTTGAGAAAGAGATGACTGAGATATTCATTGATACTTTGAAAAACCCATTCTTTGATAAGCTGGTGAGCAGTGGAGCTTCTGGATTTGCTAACTTGGTTACTATTGGTGATCGAATTGAGAAGGGTTTGAAAGATGGAAAAATACAATCCAATGTTGGAGCATCCAACGCATCAAAGAAACCTTATTCCAACTTCCAAAATAAGAAAGAAGGGGAAACTAATGTTGTTATGAGGGGAAGAAAAAGTAAAGTCCCTCAAGATATTTCGTACCAACAAGTGGATGCCATTTCCCAAGTTCCATATCAGCAGCTCGCTCAATAACAGGCGTATCAACAACAACCTTATCAATAGGCTCCTCCATAACAGCCTCCTCAACAATACCAGCCGAATGCCCCTGCACGACGGTAATTCCGACAACGAGCTCTGAGAAGGCACATTGATCTAGTACCCGTACCGTACAGTCAGATCTTCCCTTATTTGTACAAGGGTGGATTATTGACTCTAAGGGTTCTACTTCCAGCCACTTTTCCTTACCCACCTGGGTACGATGCTAATGCTCACTGCAAGTTTCATAAGGGTGTGCCTGGTCATACCATAGAAAATTGTTATGCTTTTCAAAATTGTGTGCAAGATTTGGTGAAATCTAAGGACCTTACCTTCTTTCCAAGAGGTCCAAATGTCAAGACTAATCCCATGCCTGCGCATGAGGGTGCAACTATCACTGCCATGGAGAAGGAAGATGAACAAGAATTGATTAGAAAAGTTAACAAAATCCAAACCCCTATTGTTGTAATAGGGGGAACAATTGAAAAAAATGTGGCTTGATCTCGTCAAATGATGAAGCTGGTGGTACCTCAAGTCCAACTTATGAAGACATTGGAAAGTGTTTGCAAGAGCTCCTAGATCAGGGTATAATCCAAATTGGACGCCCTGTTAAAGGAAAGAAGAAAATAAAGACAGTAGTTGCGATTGATATCATGTATGATGCTCCACAAGTACACGTTCTTATCACCCAACTAGTCATTCAATATCTCGCTCCTTTTCCATATGAAAGTGATCAAGTTGTTCCTTGGATCTATGAGCCTAAAGTTTTTAAAGAAGGGCAATAGGATCGACCCTTGGATATCAATGAGAAAAATATGACATCCATCATAGGGCCAGGTGGAATAACTCGCAGTGGTCGAGTATTTGCACAAAAGACTGTTGGAGCACCTGTAAATGCTAAGGGGAAAGAAATTTCCAAAGTCACAATTCCTATTCCTGACACAAAATCACAGGAAAAGCCCTTATCTCCAAAATTTACGTTCACTCAGAAGGAAGATGAAGAATGTTTTAGGATAATCAAGAAGAGCGACTATAAGGTAGTCGATAAGTTGAATCAGACTCCTTCTAAGATATTCATGTTATATCTATTACTCAACTCCAAAGCTCGCAGAAAGTCATTACTAAAAGTCTTAAGCTCAGCTCACATTACAAAGGACATCACAGTAGCTTAATTTGATGACTTAATAACCAATGTAACCACTGGTAATTTTTTGGGATTCAACGATGATGGGTTGCCTTATGAGAAGCAAAAACCACAACAAAGTTCTACATATTTCCATAAGACGTGTGGACACATTGTTATCAAGAGTTCTAGTGGACACAAGTTTTTCCTTGAACGTAATACCTAAGACTACTCTGGTGAAGTTGCCCTTAGAGGGAATCGATATGAAGCCTAGCACTTTGATAGTGAAGGCATTTGATGGCTCAAGGCGAGCAGTAATAGGGGAAGTGGATTTGCCGATCAAAATATGACCAACTGTCTTCACCATTACATTCCAAGTAATGAATATCCACCCCGGGTATAGTTGCTTACTTGGAAGACCATGGAACCATGCTGCAGGCGCAGTCACTTCAATCATACACAAAAAATTGAAGTTCATCACAAATGATAAGATGGTTATGATTGAGGGAGAAGAAGATATTCTTGTGAGCCACCTGACGTCTTTCTGATATATTGATGTCGAAGGTGAAATTGTTGAGACACTCTTCCAGTCCTTTGAAGTGGTGAGTGTGTTAACAGTACAACAGATGCCAAAACAACAAGAGCCGAAGCTATAAATGGCATCCTAGAAGGGAGCCAAAACTATTATAGAGATTGGGAAAGCCCAAGGCTGGGGCGAGCTGATTGAAGTGAATAAGAAGAAAGACAAGTTTGGGTTAGGATATCAACCGTCTTCAAGCACCGTGCTGGTACCATCTGGCAAAAAGCAGATTCCTCCACTTGAGGAAACATTTACAAGTGCTGGTCATATCTTTGGTCGCCGTGTGGCGATGATCACTGAAGAAGATCACAACGAAGCGACATCCAGGTGGATCCGCCAAGCCAAACCTGGAGAGGAGATCAAGAATTGGAGGACTGTCAAGGTCCCTCAGTTCTTTTACCACCAAAAGTAATTTTACTATTTTTGTCAAAATCCTATGCTCTGCTAAGGGCCTCCCAAATGTTTTTAAACTTTGATTATCATTAATAAATTGACAGTTTGCATTCAATTTTGCTCATTTTCTTTCGAAATTTTCTTTTACAATAAAATAACAATGTTTTCATGCATGCACTTCCTAAAATAAACTTCATAAATCATAACATGCAGAAACACCATTGAGGTCCTTGATAACGATGTTGTTATGGGTTTATATGACTTTGATTGTCTGATCTACCAAGCTGAAGATGAAGGCGAGGAAGATTGTGAACTCCCTGACGAGCTGGCTAGACTACTCAAGCAGGAAGAAAGGGCATCCAACCGCACCAAGAAGACATTAAAATCATCAACTTGGGGTCTGAGGAAGACAAAAGAGAATTGAAGATAGGCATCTCTCTTTAAGATGCAATCAAGACAAAACTGATAGAACTTCTCCGTGAATATGTTGATGTATTCACTTGGTCATATCAAGATATGTCTGGGTTAGATACTAATATTGTTGTGCACAAGTTACCGCTCAAGGAAGAATGTACTGCTGTCAAACAAAAGCTGAGAAGAATTCATTCAGACATGGCCCTCAAGATCCAAGAGGAAGTACAAAAACAGTTTGATGTTGGATTCATAGCTGTAGCCAAGTACCCACAATGGGTTGCCAATATTGTGTTGGTACCGAAGAAAGATGGAAAGGTCTGCATCTGTGTTGACTATCAATATTTGAACAAAGCTAGTCCCAAAGATGGCTTCCCATTACCTCATATTGACGTATTAGTTGATGATACAACTCAATTCTCGGTATTTTCCTTCATGGATGGTTTCTTTGGATACAATTAGATCCAAATGGATCCAGAGGACATGGAGAAACGACATTCATCACTCCATGGGGGACTTTTTGCTATAAGGTGATGCCTTTCGGATTAAAGAATGATAAGGCAACATATCAATGTGTAATGATGACTCTCTTTCATGACATGATTCATAAAGAGATTGAAGTGTATGTTGATGATATGATTGCCAAGTCTCAAACTTAAGAGGAACACTTAGTCAATCTGCAAAAACGGTTTGTCCAATTAAGAAAGTTTCAACTGAGGATTAGCCCCAACAAGTGCACACTTGGGGTTCAATCTGGAAAGTTATTAGGTTTCATCGTGAGCCAAAAGGGAATTGAAGTGGATCCTGATAAGGTCAGAGTCATTCAAAGTATGCATGCGCCTAAAACAGAGAAAGAAGTTTGTGGTTTCTTGGGGATACTGAAATACATTGCTATATTCATCTCTTATCTCACTGCCACTTGCAAACTAATCTTCAAGCTTTTGAGGAAAGATCAGGCGATTGAGTGGAACAACGAATTCCAAGCAGCCTTCGACAAAGTCAAAGAATACCTACAAGAACCACCAATCTTGATACCTCATGTTCCAGAAAGGCCACTTATCATGTACTTTATAGTGATCGATGAACCCATGGGCTGTGTGTTGGGGCAACAAGACGAGACTGGCAAGAAACAGCATGCCATTTATTATCTCATCAAGAAGTTCAATGACTGTGAAACAAGATACTCATTATTTCAAAAGACTTGTTGTTCACTTGCATGGGCTGGTAAGCATCTCAGACAGTACATGTTGACTCACCACATATCTAATCTCCAAGATGGATCCTATCAAGTATATATTTGAGAAACCAGCTCTCACTGGCAGAATTGCCCGATGGCAAATGCTTTTATCAGAGTATGACATTCAATATATTACTCAAAAGACCATCAAGGGTAATATGCTAGCAGATCATCTTGCCTATCAACCGATGGAAGACTATCAGCCTTTGAAGTTCGACTTTCCAGATGAGGACATCATGGTTGCAAGAGACTACGAGGAGCTCGGGCCTGATGAAGGACCCGAACCAGGGGAGCGATGGATTCTTATGTTCGATGGTGCTTCTAATGCTTATGGTCATGGAATTGGGCAGTGCTAACATCTCCCAATAATTTTCACCTACCATTCACAACCAAACTTTGCTTCGAATGCACGAACAACATGGCTGAATATGAAGCTTGCATACTGGGATTAAAGGAAGCCATTGACTTGAGGATAAAAACTCTCAACATTTATGGGGATTATGCCCTAGTAATACATCAAATTAGAGGTGATTGGGAAACAATACACATCAACTTAGTTCCATATCGGGATTATGTGTCGAAATTACTCCCCAGATTCGATGATATCACTTTCACTCATGTGCCTCGAGAAGAGAATCAAATGGAGGATGCCCTGGCAACTTTAGCATCCATGTACAAATTGTTATGGCCCAACCATCGGCCATTCGTTGATCTCAGGCATTTTGAGGAACCTGCTCATTATTTAAGCACTGCAGAAGAGTCAAACGACAAATTGTGGTTCTATGATATCAAACGCTACCTGGAAAAGCAAGAATACCCAGAAGACGCTTTGAGCATAGACAAAAGAACCTTGAGATGGTTGGCATCAATTTTTTTCCTGAATGGAAATGTGTTGTACAAGCGGAATCATGACACAGTCTTGTGCAGATGCATGGAAAAACATTGAGGCTTATTGTTATCATCACGCCCGAACTCATCACAAATGCCAAATATATGCTGACAATGTCCATGTACCTCTTAATCCTCAAAATGTCCTGACTTCACCATGGCCATTTTCTATGTAGGTAATAGACATGATTGGGATGATCGAGCTGACAGATTCAAATGGATAGCATTTTATATTGGTTGTGATAGACTACTTTACCATGTGGGTCAAAGCTGCATCTTACGTCAGTGTTACCAAGAAAATGTTTGCCCGCTTCTTGAAGAAAAACATCATATGGAGATATGGGGTTCCCAACCAAATCAACACTGATAATAGGTCCAATCTCAACAATAAAACAATGAAGGAGTTGTGTGCAAGTTTCAAAATCGAACACCATAACTCATCACCATATAGACCCAAGATGAATGGAGTCGTCGAGACAGCTAACAAAAACATCAAAAAGATCATTCAGAAAATGGTGATTACATATAAGGATTGGCATGAAATGCTACCTTTTGTGATGCACAACCACCGCACCTCAGTGTGGAATTCAACAGGGGCAACTCCCTACTCATTGGTTTATGGCATGGAAGCGGTCCTTCCAATAGAAGTTGAAGTCCCCTTGATAAGGGTCTTAATGGAGGCTAAGCTAGATGAGGTGGAATGGGTTCAAACAAGGTTTGATGAGCTCAAACTTATAGAGGAAAAATGCTTAACAGCATTATGCCATGGTCAACTTTATAAGAGGCGTCCTAAGAAAGCTTTTGACAAGAAGGTTCACCCTCAGACATTCCAAGAAGGTGACTTGGTGCTCAAGAGGATCATGTCAATGTACAACGAATCCAGGGGTAAGTGGACACCGAATTATGAAGGACCATATGTTGTAGTAAGAGCGTTCTCTGGTGGTGCTTTAACTCTTGCAACTATGGATGGTGACGAATTACCATACCCACTGAATACAGACTCAGTCAAAAGATAATTTGCCTAAAAGAGTGGAATACCAAAGTCGCTAAGTCGAAAACTTGAAAAGGCTTCATCAAAAAAGGGGATAATGTAAAGTCAAGCCTTCAATAAAGATGTTTTAATGAAGATAATCTATAGTGTGAATACATGATCAAATGCTAAAGTATGGAAAAAGCTACTCAAATGAATATGTTATGGATGATCAAACAAGATTATAAATATGGTATATCATAGTTCATATAACCTTAAGTGCTCAAACTATCTAAAATCAATCCATGACATCTCTCATAATTCATGTCATTAAATTTTATACTTAGAAATATTTTGCATAGTTTTCAAATTGAAAAAACCATTTCGTAAGCCAAAGAATCGATTGCATGTATGAATCAATCAACTGGCATCATTCAAAGTTGGAATTTTTTTTTTAAATCCATCAATCGATTCCATGGGATGAGCAATCGATTAAAATTAAAAGTGCAATCGATTGCATGAAAATTTCAAAATTCAAAATTTTCAAACATATTAAAGGTGTAATTAACTGACCATCCCTTTCAATCGGTAGACGCTGGTGATTTTCAGAAAAATGCTTTTGTAGATTTCATCTTTATATGGCACCTTCATTGTATCTTTTGAAATCAATTTCACACCTTATCATAATTTATCAAGAGCTATATCTTGATTCAAAAGGATGTAAGTGGACATATAAATATGAAGTATTTTTATGGGATAAAACTAACCTCTTTCAAAATTTCTTCCTATATATTTCACTACATCAGTTACTTTCAACATTCAAGAACATGTGCATTATTTTCTGGAATTCTGGCACGCAGATACCAGATGTCGAGACAGATGTCACAACACTGGGATCAAAACAACTTGATCACAAAAAATGCAGAAACTTAAATGACAGAAAAGTAAAAATTACACAAAAAATTGTTAACCCGGTTCGGTGCAAGTCACCTACATCTGGGGGCTACCAAGCCAGGAAGAAAATTCACTATGATAGTATTAGTTCAAAGCTAAACTCCCCTATTTATAACACCTCACCTAATCCCTACCTTGTGCAACTTCTACCTAGACACCCTCTAGATATGAGATCCCCCCTCTCACTTCCTAATCAGTCACAATCCCAGTGACAATTCAACAACTACCACAATAGAAGTACCAACCCTTCCAAGTACAATACTTTGTTTTACTTAGAAGCTTCAACCAAGAACAATACACTCTTCCATAAAAGCTTCAGAGTGGACAATTAACAATGAACAACCAGTCTACCTCAATGCATCAGAAGATACATGAATGACACACAATTAACACGCACTAAACCCTAAAGAACTCAAAACACACGGTTAATCCTTATTCTCCAAATTCTGCTCTTTCTTTAGGTTTAGATACTCATCTAAATAAGCATCACAACTGCATGGGCTTGGGCTCTTAAAAACAAAACGTAAAACGCCAGGAATCAAGCTTTTAATCAGAGATACTTTCTTGCACGAAAATAGGAACAAAATACAAAGTTTTCTAAAAACGACTCAAAGATCCTTTTTACGAAAACTAACATAATATGTCAAAACATAAATTCCCACAATATACTCCCATGGATAACGCAAACGCGTGAATCAGAACACACTAAATAACCACACTAAAAATACTAAAATAGTTATGCCCTAACTTTCTGGTATAACATGTCCTGGCACATGTCATATCATCATGTTGGACAGGATGTCTGACTGTCATGGCAGAACATCTGGTGTAACATCTAGCTAACAACATATTAATTTACCAAAATGTAACCAATGCAAAAATCACAAAACTTACAATCTCCCCCTTTGGCAAATTTTTGCTAAAACAACCTTAGCACACATCAGAGGCATACACAGCGGAATAAAAAAAACACAAACAGCAAGAACCACAAACCCAAACCACAATGTTGTCAAAACAATAGAGCACACTAGATAGCACAATGTCAAGACATCTAGTCTGACGTCACAAATCAACTAGAGAAACACAACACAAACTACATTATAACATGTAAGCATTATACAAACTGCAACTTTGCAGCTACAGATCAGACAAGTACATAGCTCCCCCTGCCATACATAACCAGTACTCCCCCTAAAGTGGGAAACCAAAATCACAAGAAAAAAACATGAACTCTTGCAAGTTCTTACAAGAAAAACCAAACACAACACACTCCCCCTGAACATCACAACCTACTGCAGAGAAAGTGCATTCTCCCAAACACAGCAACACCGTTACTCTATCTTACAAATAACCACAGAGATCAGAACAAAGAGTCTGACATCCTGTTCTTGCGCACCAACAGCAGTAGGCAAACAACAGATAATCATGCTCCTCCTAAATAGTTGCATACAAGCAACAACAACAAAGAAAACTATTCTTCCTAAGCAGTAGTATAAACATGACATCTGATTCAACATCAGAAACAACAAACATGCTAACACTTTACTCCCCCTTTTTAGCCAAAAATTGAAAAAAAGAAAACAGAGTAAATGGAACCACACATATTGAAGCAAAAAAAATAATGCATAAAGCATAAACATGGATGGAAACAAACACACAAATATCTGAAATGTAAACACAAAAGTAACAGATGGAAGCACACAAACTCTAACAAAACAAACATCCAAACAGCACAAATTGTAATACAGTAGCCAAAATAAAGGGGCACATTTCCCAAACAGTACAACAGAAAAATAGACTACAACTTTAATCTGCTATGATATTGGTCATCATTGTTTCCCTCCTCTTTCTCTGCATCAACCAAGTTGTTGTCTAAGCCTTCCTCTGACAAAGCTTTAATGAGTCCTTCCAGTTTGATTTTTCTAGCAGTGCAACTCTTTATAGTTGCATCCAATTCTTTGTAGGTTGCCTTTAACTCAGCTAGTACACCTGTTCTGGATGTTGTAGTAGCAGCTCTCTTATCAGATGTTCTGACAATGTCTGGGACATGTGTCCCTTCAAATAATTTGTAGTGTAAAGACAATGGCACCTCCCTTTTGCATGCTGCATCACCATTTGTCAGAATACCAGGATGCTAACTTAAAATAATTCCACAGATCAGAGAAAGAAAGGTAATTGGCAGTTTAACAGCAAAAGTGCCTGCATGCTTCATTGTTTAATCAAACACATAAGAACCAAAATCAAATGGTGTTTTTGTACCAATGATATTAATAAATCTACCCAAGCCAGTAGCAATAGTAAAGGAGTGATTTGTAGGCACCCAATTTGCAGTTCCAATTTTATGCAGTACAACATACTTGACACTTAGATTTCCTACAGACAATTTGCCTTTTCTAGGCTAGCTCTTCACTTGTTTGGCAATGATTTCCCTACAGACCATGTTATCACTTACTTCCACTCCATCTTGTTCTTCCTCACTTCTTCCCATGAATCTATTGATAATTTCTGGAGAGAACACAATGCATCTACCCCTCACATATATTTTTCTGTATTCGTTACTTCTCTTGTCGTCACAGTCAGTAGGGATGTTCACTATAAATTCCTTTACCAGCATCTCATAGCACTTCCTCATCCCAGCTACACTTCTCATCAATCCAGCATGTTCAATGAGACTCATTACCTCCTTGAGCTCAAGAGCATCCTTACCAAGTTCTCTTTCAAGTGTTATCCTCCTCTGACAGAAAAACCTCCATTTTCAACACTCTCCACAAAATGAAAGGAAATGTTATCAATAACCACTTCAGGAACATTTGCAGGTACCTTTTTTCTTGCAACAACCTTTCTGCTAGAAGACACGATGTCCTAGACATCTAGTTCAACATGCATTTCAACCTCAGAGTCACTTGAAGAAGTTTTCTTCCTTTTTAGTGATTTCTTCTTTGGGACTGGGGACACCACCTTACTCCAACTTTTCTCAGGTCCTACACTAGGTTTTCTCTTAGAGTACCTACGTTGTTTGCTTGTTGACACATCTGTCTCTCCTTTCCTCCTTTTTATCTTTATAGCAATACTTGCTGCCAACGTCTCATCATCTAAACTCAGATTAACAGTTGTAGGAGTCTTTAGTTTAGAGTTATTTTCCTTGTCAGATAGTCTTTCCTTATCATCAAACATCACTATTTCTTTGCTCGTCTCACTTTGATCTTTGGTAATCACTGCTTCTTGATCGTGCTGCTCAGGAACATTAAAGGACACAGTTTTTGTGGCCATCTCACTTTGATGACGACTCGTAGGATTGCCTTCATGTTGATCAGTTTTAGTCAAGATAGTATGGCCACTTTGTTTAGTCTCGCATCGAGCTTCTTTCATAACACTAGCCACAAACCTGGGTAGCTTCCTATCAGTGTCTATCTTTTCAGCCTCACTTATGTTAGGGTTTTCATGTTCAGTCTGGGCCAAGGATGTCTCAACATCTGGCTCAACAATGGATCCAGAGTCAACAGTCACAGACTTGGAAACTTTCTTTTCACTAACTTCTTGAGAAATATTACTCAATTCCAATTTGTCCATATCAACTTTGTTCCTGATCTCTTCATCACTAGCAACCTCAATAATATCCATACTGGCTTCAGGAATGGTGAGTTCAGTTTCAGCCTCATCAGTGGCTATCTTAGGGTTAGACTCTAGAGGGCCCTGACAGGTAGGGAGAGGATCAAGGTACAAACTCTTCATAGATAGAGGTTTCTTTGTACCAAACACTGTAAATTTTCTAGAGCTACAGAGTTTTTGACAACTTTTTGAAAGAGAAGAGTCTTTGCTAACCTTAGAGGTCTTAGCCTTCTTGCTGCTAGAGGATTTTACACGTTCTTGAGGATGAACAACAGAGAGAGGAAGAACATTAGTAATGACATCTGGTGAGAAAGCCTCAGTTGTTAAAGGTGAAACCCTAGATTTTGTTAGGGTTTACATATTATTTTCTTCAGAACTCTTGCTTGGAGTGGAGACGAAAATGTTTGACATCATGGAATCAGACTGCACATTAAGGTAATGGGAGATGAACAATTTGTTTAGGTAAGAGAGATGAATAATGAAGTAGTTGTAAAGAGATTTTACGTGATTTTGAGAAGTATGGCAAGGAATAAATGATTTACAACGAGAATCGTGTCATATTAATTGGAGAGAGAAAAAATCCTTTTTATGCGCACACACTAATAACTTGCTTAATTCCTTATAAAACTAAATTCTAGTTTGACCCTGATAGTTTTGGTTTGATTGAGATGTCCCAACACCAGGTTAAATGTCATATTTTTCTTCTTAGTTGTCAGTCTAAGAGTATGTCTATAGTCTTCTACAGTCATACTTTCATCCTTGGATATAGCCTCATTCTGTTCATTTGTACCATCGTAAAATATGACAGATTTGGTGAGACAGAGCTTGTTGTCAACCAGATAGTTCTTAACACCTGTCATATGTCTAGCCCACTCAGTATCAGCATACTAATTGACTTGAGAAGAGTCTTTTGGAGACATATGAGTTAATAGACTAAGAACTATGCCCACAACACCAACCTCCATTTTTCCTTTAATCCCTACATGATTATCTTTAGTCTTAGACCAATGTTTAGGGTATCCATACAATTTGTAGCAAAATGGTTTTATGTGACCATATCTTCCACAATAATGACATTTCCATGGCTTGAGCTTACCTCTGGTGTGAGGTTTCTAAGGTCTGGCAGGATGTTGTAACATTTGGTCAGACACCTCATCTTTTTCTTTAGCAGCACTTGTTTTTCTTTGACTTTTTTAGTCTGATAGTTAAATCCTATATTAGTGAAAACCTTACCTTCTTTTCCAACTTGACGAGTTTCATTCAATACACCAGATCCATTATTCAATATTCTGAATTTTGTCATACTTTCTACCTTATGAGTCAGTAGGTTTACCTCATTTTGAAGATTGGATATGGTATTCAGAAGGCTCTCTTTTTCTTCCTGAAGGTGTGCTATAAAATCCTTATACTTTTCTTCTAACTTGCACACTTATTCACTTCTTACACGGAGATCCTTGTATGAGGCATCTAGCCCTTCATAGGTGATTTTTTCATTACACAAGTCTCTATCTGAGTTGCATCTACCAGAGAGAGCAGTAAAATTTTTGCCAATCCTGTCATTACTATCTTCAGACCCATCAGTCCAGAGTGTAGGGTTTTATTTATTCTAGTTTTTGGTAGAGGTTGAACATTCAGATTTACTGTGATCAAGACCCTCACAGTTATGACAATGGATAACATTGTTTGGATTTTGTTCCTTTTTTGTTTCAATTTTTTTAAGACCACTATAGATGTCAGATATAATGTCCTTGACTTTTGTTTCAATTTTCTTATCCATATTTTCCATAATCTTATTGAATTTCTTTCCAAGTAACACAATGGCTTTAGAAATCTCTTCATCAGTGGTTTTGGAAGTTAGAGCTATATTCTTGTTCTTTTGTCCAGATCTGTTACTCATAGCTAATTGAAAAGTTTGAAGAGACCCGATGAGTTCATCAACCCTTAGTTTGCTTATGTCCTGGGCTTCTTCAACTGTTGTAACCTTTATGTCAAATCTCTTGGGAAGAGACCTAAGAATCTTCCTAACTAACTTTTCTTCTGATATCTTTTCTCCCAAGACACTAAAGGCATTATCTATTTCAAGAAAATTCATGTGAAAGTCATGAATACTTTCATCTTCCGTCATCTTTAGGTTTTCAAATTTGGTAGTGAGTAGCTGAAGTCTATACATATTTACCTTGAATGTTCCTTCATGAGTTGTTTTGAGAATTTCCCAAGCATCCTTAGCCACAGTACAAGTGTTGATCAACCTAAACATGTTCTTGTCAACTCCATTGAATAGAGCATTAAAGGCTTTGGAGTTTCCAAGAGCAGTCCCATCTTCCTCCTTGGTCCAGTCCTCTTCTGGCTTCAAGGTCTCCTTTCCATCCTAATCTTTAACCACAAGGTGCTCCCAACCCTTGATAATAGCCTTCCAAGTTCTACTATCCATAGATTTCAAGAACGCTACCATACATGTCTTCCAATAGTCATAGTTCATTCCATCTAAGACTGGGGGCCTGTTAACATTTCCTCCTCATTCCTTGTCCATAGTACCAAAATACAAACTCCCTAGAGTTCACCCAAAAATAGAACCAGGTGACATGATCTGATACCAATTGGAATTCTGGCACGCAAATACTATATGTCGAGACAAATGTCACAACACTAGGATCAAAACAGCTTGATCACAAAAATGCAAAAACTTAAATGACAGAAAAGTAAAAATAACACCAGAAATTATTAACCCAGTTCGGTGCAACTCACCTACATCTGGGGGCTACCAAGCCATGAAGGAAATTCACTATGATAGTATTAGTTCAAAGTTAAACTCCTCCGTTTACAACTTCTCGCCTAATCCCTACCTTGTGCAACTTCTACCTAGACACCCTCTAGATATGAGATCCCCCTCTCACTTCCTAATCAATCACAATCCCAGTGACAATTTAACAACTACCACAATAGAAGTACCAACCCTTCCAAGTACAATAATTGGTTTTGCTTAAAAGCTTCAACCAAGAACAATACATTCTTGCTTAAAAGCTTTAGAGTGGACAATTAACAAAGAACAATCAGTCTACCTCAATGCATCAGAAGATACATGAGTGACAAACAATTAATACACACTAAACCCTAAAGAACTCAAAACACATGGTTAATCCTTATTCTCTAAATTCTGCACTTTCTTTAGGTGTAGAGACTCCTTTAAATAAGTATCACAGTTGCATGGACTTGGGCTCTTAAAACAAAATGCAAAATGTCAGGAATCAAGCTTTCAATCAGAGGTACTTTCCTGCACGAAAATAGGAACAAAATACAAAGTTTCCTAAAAAAGGCCCAAGGATCCTTTTTACGAAAACTAACATAATCTGTCAAAACAGAAATTCCCACGATATACTCCCATAGATAATGCAAACATGTGAATTATAACACACTAAAAATACCAAAATAGTCATGCCCTAACTTTCTGGTATAACATGTCCTGGCACATGTCACAACATCATGCTGGACATGATGTCTGACTGTCATGGCAGAACATCTGGTGTAACATCTTGCTAACAGCATGTCGTTTTACCAAAATGTATCCAATCCAAAAATCACAGAACTTACATTTTCATATTCAAATAACGTAAAAGTTATTGAGCACTTAAAGATATATTGTGATATACCATATTTTTTAAAGGGAAGAAATTCTAAAAGTTAGGATTTATTCTACCCTAGGTTATTATACCATATTCAAACTTAGTATCAGTGTCTTGTTGTCCATAATTGTTGGAAACAAAAGGTTTGGAAAAAGAAAGCGTGTTTTCTTTTTCTGTGCTATAAAATTACAAGGTGGTTTGCCATGGTGATTTACTTATAAGCTTGTGTATAGAAGCTAGGTATAGGTTTGTAAAAAATTCTAACAATAGAAAAATCTCTTACGGTGGTAATGGGACTAGACGTACTCTTTGATTGTGAGGAGAACTAGTATAAACTTCTTGTGTTCTTTATTTTTCCGCACTTTACTTATTTCATAATATAACATCAAACTAGTAGATAAAGATACACTCACTCTAAAAACCAGAAAGTTTCAAAGTACCTAATTCACCCCCCCCCCCCCTCTCTTAGGTGCACTATATATAAGAAATCTTAAAGAATCAACCTCTAGTAGAATCTTCAAAGATCCTTCATCTGATGAAGAAAAAGTGCATATTTGCTTGAGAGCTTTTTACGAAGAAGATGGTTGTGAGATAACTACTCTATCATGCAAGAAATTATTTAAATTAAATGCTAAGTTAATCGAGGAACATGATAAGATTGGAAAGAGAAACTTATATCTTAAGAATTATATTGAGTTTCTAGAATATAGTAATGAAACGTTACAATATAAAATTACTAATATTAGAAACTGGGCTAGAAAAATTGAGATTTATGCCTCGATAAAAAGGAAGTGAAAGATTTGCATAAAACCCTAACTAAATTCACTAAGGGGAAAGAAAACCTAGGTCTGATTCTATAAAATTCAAGGCCTTCATTGGATAAAATCGTATTAGGTTTTACATCAATTATATCACATAGTAAAGGCTTTAATAGGAAGAAACTGAATATTCCTATCTTTAAATGCTCTTTATGCAATAAGTTTGGCCACATAGAGACATTTTGTAATGATAAACTAAGAATGTGTAAAAGTAATAACCCAAGACCACTTAGAGATACTAAGGACCATGACCCAAAAATATTTGGGTACTAAAGTTGAAAACCAAATTTATTTTGCAGGAATGCTTTGCAGCTTTAATGAAGCCTTAATGCATATTAAATGAAGATGTGCAAAGAAAATGATACCTTTAAGTATACAAGAGAAGTTCATGTATGATGGTGTTTTATTCGTGTGGTCAAAGTATATTTGTTGATGGTGTATTTCAACGAACATGATCAAGGTGTTCTCTTTGAGGGTGTTTCTCAATAATTATGTTAATTTATGATGATCATATAACCTCTTGATTGATTGAGGTGATAAATTTGTAATGGATTTATCAGTCTTATGGTTTGAACCAACTCTCATATCAAATGATTCACAAAGAAGGATTTACAATGGTGGTTTGTAATACCCTCGAAAGGGAGTGTTTTCTCAAGTTTACTCGATGTTTAAGGTAGTATACTTTATAGAGGTTGAAAAATTGAAAAACTGTGATTAATCCTCTAAATATGTGGTTTATTAATTTCTTAGTCATTTAAAATTATTCTTGCTAATGAATATTTGAGTTTGAGCCTTTTTGGAGAAAATGGTGTAAAGAAATGAAGAAAGAGGTGCTAAAAAAATGCCAAAGCCCAATGTGAATCCAATGCCCAAAAGACCTTGGATGCTGAAAAAGCAGAAAATAATTGATTAGGCCTAATGGAATAATCTATTAGAAGCATTTGAATTTTAAATTTGTGCACTCTAATCGGTTAGCTCTAAAGGGATACTCGATTATAACATTGGAAACAACAAGCCGTCCACTTCTCAACTGCCAGTCGATTTCATTAAATAAATAATCAATTATTAAGCTCTTCTAATTGACTACTTTGTGGCCATTTAAAGGTATACCTGTTATATGTTCTCATCTCATCCTATTTTTTCTCTTGTGTGTTTATTTAAGTGTTAAAGCAAAAAATCTTATTTTTCTCTTCATCGTCAGCAATGACACCAAAGAGATATCTCACATTTGGAGCTTCTACCTCATACTAATCAGAGTTCTTTTCTTCCCAAGATCAAGAAGATCATTTCAGCTGGCACTTTAAATTAAGGGAGCTCCTTGATTCACACTACTTAGAAGAAAGAGTTATCAAAGATTATGCCTTCCTTCAACTTTTTGCTGATGCACAATTGAAAAGGTTCATCTGCGACATCCTGAATGAAAGGTTTCCTACGTTGGTGAGAATGTTTTACTCAAAACTCAACTATGTAGAACAGGTTCTTACTTCTGAATTCAAGTAGCATTGAATCTGTTTATCGCTTGAAGAGTTCGTAACAGCCTGCAACCTCCCATGCACCGGCTTCAACTATGGTAATGATAAAGAAGGTAACAAACTTAACTTTTTGAGTGCTTTTACCTCATTCTTGTTAGATCCAAATTCTATAAGTGCTACTCATTTCACCATTGGCATAGTGCGCCCAAATATTCCTCTAGTTCACTATGAGGTCAACCATACTCTTTTCTCAAGTGAAAGAAACTCTAATCACTTAATCAAATCCGGTGTGGTTGTGTTATGGTTTTTTGTAAATAAAGTTTAAAAAAACTAGGCAAGTGTAGTGATCCACTATATGATGGGGAGCATAAAGAAAAATATGAGTTTACCATATAGTGGACAAATTATTGATAACTCACATTTTGTGAGTTATTATAAACTTTAGCACTTGAATTCATCCCTTTAATTTATTTTTTCGCTAGTTTATTTCAATACATTTTATTGTTTTTAAGAAATTTACAAAGAGTACAATAGGCAGTCTCATAGTACACCCACCACTACTACAAAAAACCCATTTAAAAACGGTTGGGAATGACATATATTGACACAGGCGAAGGCGTTGTTATGTAGATTGTCGTTGTAAGTTCGTTGTTTCTACAACGGTCTGGAAACCGTTGTTGAAAGGCAGGACGCGTGCCATATATCACAACGGTTATGATAATAAACCGTTGTGATACATACACTTAGGTACTGGGTTCTAAACCCATCAGCAACGTATTATGTAAAACATAAATTACCTATGATCTCGGTTACAATAGATAACCGTTGTTGTAAGTACCCTGAGTTTATTATATTAAATGTAGATTGCTTGTTTTCCAAACACCTCACTAAAGAAATATACATGGAATCAATTTGATGAAGAAGTCTATAATCTGCAAATTAAATTATTCTTGAAAACCAACTTAAACAAACCAATGTTTTCTGATTGCATTCGTCTCATCGTGCATTTCACGCTGTTTTACATATATATTATGGTTTATTGATCTGACTCCTTCGATATATCGCTATCTTCGATTATAGTTAAATTTCCATAAGAATAAGACATTGGATAATTTGCCTCATCATCGTCACTTATCATCATAATTTTTATAATCGGAAGTTTTATGATTATAAGTGTTGATGGAGAGGCAGATTAACTAATAATTTGTTGTTAATGAAATTTAACTATAATGGAAAATGGCGATGCATCTAAGGAGCCAGATCATTATACCATAATATATATATTAAACATCGTGAGATGAACGATGAGAGGGATGCAATTCGAAAACATTGATACATATAAGTTGGTTTTCAAATACAACTTAATTTGCAGATTATAAGTATCTATGTCAAATTAAATGAATGTATTTTAAGTGAGGGTTAGTAAAACAAATAATCTACATAGAATATAATAAGCTCAAACAACATTCTATACCAGATCTAGATATTATAAACTCATATAATACGCTTGCTACCACCAGCATCATCACCCTGTATCATCCCCTTAACCTGTAAGGAAACACAGCAAACTTCAAAAATGAGCATCCTCAGTTGAAAACAAACCCTAAAACCATAATCCAGTGAAGAGTAAAGAGAGGAATAGGGGTAACGCACCTTTTAATGAAACTAATCGCAGAACAGGAATCAATTATGATGTTCAACTAGTTTGGGAATCAATGAAGAAGAAATATAAGGAGGAAGAAGCTTACACAAAAGCTTCATACTTCTTATATTTCTTTTCATTGTTTCTAAAACTAGATGTAGTTTGCTTACACTGTTGTTTCTTCATTTACTAACATCTTGTTCGTGAAGCTATGAAAAAAAAGTATAAGGTGGATGAAGTTTCCATCATAGCTTCATGCTTCTTATACATTTTTCCATAGCTACACAAACATTATGAAGTTTCCAAAGTATGGTCTTTGTTAAGGTTGTGAAAACGAATCTGAAAAAATGAGAACAATCAACAAAAACAACATGCAACAAACGAGATAATGGGAAATATCTAACAATAGATGGAGAAGAAGAATACCTTAATGTATGAAGCATAAGATTCACGGCTAATGGTGAAAACGAAGAGAAAAAATGGGTTCTAGGGTTTCACTTTGAAGGCAACGACGCTACTGTCTATAAGTGAAAGTTATTTCGCTTATATATGGGTAAACTATTTCACAACGGTTAACAATACCAATCGTATAGATAGGTATTTATTTATTATAAATATATCACTACGGTTAACCAGAATAACCGTAGTGATAACCCTTTTATTTGTGAATTTTAAAATAAATAAAAAAGAAAAAGTGCACCTTAACGTTAACAATGTAATTCAAACATCAACAATGTAATTCACAATGTATCTGCAGTTTAAACATCACCAATGTAATTCAAATCCTAATTCGACTATTACATTTCATAACAAAGTAAACATTAAGCATAAAGGAGACAAGAAAACATAACATCTTGAGATTTCCAGAAAATATCTCTGATTTCAGTTTGTTCTTCAAATTCTTGTTCTTTTTCTTTAAATCCTCATACATAACCTTCAAATAGCCCACAGCTTCCAACTCTGACTTCATAATGCTCTCATCTTCATTTCCATCTCTTTCTCCCACGTCTTCATCCCATATGAACAAATTACATGTTTCATCGCTCCTCCAAAAGGGACATCTCCAAACAAGCCTTCCTTTATTTTTTCCCTTCTTGCATTGGTACGAAACCATACGACCATCACAACCACAAAAATTTCCAGATCGAGATTTTACAGAGGAAGAAGAAATAGAAACACCTTTGGATGATTTTGTCTTCAAATGCGACATTGCAACACCTTAAAGTAGAACACTTTCTTGTTGTTGTTTTCTTCCCGACAATGGTGACGGTGTTGGTGTTAGGATTGTTTCGTCTTGTTTCTTTTTTCAATGGATAAATTGATATATACTTGGTGTTTAAAATACATAAAAAGAAGCTTCAGTTTGTAACAACGGTTTTAAGAAATAACTGTAGTGATATCCTTATTATTTTTTAGTTAAATATAAATAAAACTAAAAAAGGGTGCATTTACGTCAAAGTAATAAACTATTTAAGGGCGATGAGGTTCGAACACATGAAAGCTTGATTGTATCACCACGGTGTTCACAACAACCATTATGATACCCTTGAAATTTCTAATTAAAATAATGCGCGTGCATCCAGTACGCACTATAACAACGGTGTATAGGATGCCGTTGTAAACCTGGTGTTGTTGTTTGGGCGTTTTGTAGTAGTGCACTACAACTTGATGTTCGACTAGTGGTTGTAAAGTATGGTGGTTTTGGTTTTTGAAATCATTATTTTGTCGAGGTTGTGTTGCCACGAAACTCTCAATCATGGTCTCTAGGTTCGAATTTCTAGGAGATGTGACTTGTGAAAACCCAGATGGTCCCATGGCATTTTGAGTCTAATTATTTTTGTAAGAGAAGTTTGGGTGGTCTCTCCACCACGGGTTATAGGTATTTGAATAAGGATTTCCTCTTTTATTATTTACATAGTTAACATTGTCATGGTTGGTTCCTCCCACTAAAATCATTTGACAATCCCCAACGGAATGTCCATTTACCCTACAGACCTCACAAAAAGGGCCTGCAGGGGTGGTAAGAGCTACAATAGCTACCGGTGCAGGTGTCGGTGAGGCTAAGGTAAGTTTTTCAAGCAATTGGTATAACGCGTCTACCTTTGCGTTCATATGATCAAACTGGCTAACCTCATACAACCCACCCTTTTAAGGGGATTTAGCATTTCTCTCTCAAACATTTCCCCATTAATGATGGTTCTTTGCCATATCCCCAATCAAAATATAAGCCATGTCTTACACGTTGTTCATAAACGCACCACTAGTATCTGCATCCAGAGTCATGCTCGTTGAATTGAGGAGACCATTATAAAAGGTGTGTATAACCAACCACTTATTTAACCCATGGAATGGGAAGAGTCTCAACGAGTCTTTGTATCTCTATCAAGCATCAAAGAGAGAATCTACATATTTCTGCATAAATTTATTGATCTCACTTCTAACCTGGGTCGTCTTGCTTCGTGGAAAGTACTGCGCAAGGAAAACAACTTTAAGCTCGGCCCACGAGGTTATAGAATTTGCAGGCAGAGATTGGAGCCAAGCTCGGGCTCGATCTTGCAGTGAGAATGGGAATAACCTGAGGCAGATGGCATTTTGATCAACACCATTAGCTGGCCTTTAAAGTTCCACAATTTTCAACAAAAATAAACAAATGAAGATTCGGGTTTTCTGTAGGTAATCCTAAAACTGATCCTACTGGATCATGCCTATCGCTGAAGGCTTAAGTTCAAAAGTATTGGCCGTTATGGGTGGGCGTACAATGCGACTATGTGGTTCCTCATTGGTGGGAATCACGTAGTCCTTGAGTGGGTTGGTATCTACTACATCAACCATTTGCTGCAAAGCTAAGAGTCGACGTCTTTCGTGTAGAAAAGACTCGATCTCGTTAACTGGTTCAACTAAGTTTCCAGTCGAACAGGTTCTTCGCATAACAAACAGAACAAAAAAAAAACAAGAGTGATTTAGTCTAGACTTTGTTGGAATAAAATTTTAGTATTAAAACTATCTCCCCAACAATGGCGCCAAAAGCTTAATGTTGCACAGTCGCAAGTGCACGACAATGTCAAGTAGTATAATAAGATCAAAGCCATAGGGAGATGTATATGATTATCAAATTTTATCTTAACGATGTTTATATAAAGCTATCACAATAGTTGTTGGTTTAGTACAAAGTGAAATGAAATCAACAGATAATAAAAAGCAGGGCACGAGGTTATGATCATCTATTAAGACTTACCCTATTCGAGTTCGAACACGAGAATGTATAAGCAATTTATAGAAAAGTATATATGTGTGTGTGTGTGTGTGTGTATGTGTGTGTGTGTGACACCTACTTTCGTGGCGTGCACATCTAGACGTGTTTCTTAGCACGACTAAGCAGTTTTCTCAATAGAGAGTGAGTCGCCTTGTCTTTGCGAGTGCCTCGCTACTCTATGATTTGGAAATCTGTGGTCTGATATCGATTTGTATTCTTTCACACTATGAGTGTATCAGATTTGCCTTTGCTTTCACAATCGACGCAGATATATTAATGACTTCGTATTCTAAAATAAAGATGCCTAAGATTCTCGTAGTTCACGTTTGAATGAATCAATTGTGGATCTTTATGAGATAGACTCTCACAATCCATTATCCTTATAAGACTACTCACTCATGGCGAGGTGAACAACAACTAAACAATGAAAAGAAATAGCATGCAAATAGATAAAGTAAAGCAATATGAATAACTTAAATTGAAGAAAATTTGATTATAATAAAAGAAAACTAGAGAATTACAGCAGTGTGCATAACAACACAAATAAGAGTAAAAGACAAAAGCTGGAAAGTACAAAGTAGAAGCAAGTGACAAGTGATCAAGGGCTACAACTCTCAAGCTTTATTTATACTATAACTAGTTATAAATCACCCTTAAAAACCAATAATCTTGAGCTCAATCATTAATAATCACTTGTCACATCTCGAAAAAATATGACTTATAAGCATCCACACGCTCGTGGAATGATTGAACAATGTCGCCACTGAACTTTATTTATTCCAAAGAAAGAAATGTAAAATATCAATAAAACACTTAAAATAAGTAAAAAATGGTCGTTGCAACCAAATTCGGGTTCAAGAGTTGATTACACAAGGGGAAGGTAATAGAACCCCTCACGTCCGTTGTACTCAACGAGAACCATTTAGTTAATTTTGCTATTAGAATGTTAGCATATGTTGTTGTTTTATTTGAGTGATAAAAGATCGAAAAGGAAAACAAAAGGGGTCGCAAAAAGGTTTTTATTAGGGTTGATGAGATTTCAGGTCTCGCTTACGTATTCTCAGGTACAATGAGGAATTCAAATCTACGTAGTTCTTCGTAGAAAACTATATATTGGTTGGTTGATTTTATTGATAGAATGATTAGATTGTGCTCTAGCGCTTAAATGTTGCTTGTGCTCACAATTGGAGGCTTTAAGCGTTTATTTATATCACAGTAGAACATATTAAACAATGTTCTTTTTGAAAAGGTTTTTAATCGTGCGGGAGCGAGAAAATAGGTTGATGTATTGATAATGTTTTGAGTGGATGACCATTGCTCGAATGGTCGAGTTAGGCAACTCGTATCTAAACAATTGGGAAAAGAATAGTAGGCCCTATACCATTTCCTTTTTCATCCTTTTAATTGCAAAAGGATTAGATATCATTAAGGTATTTTGAATAGAAGATGAATATTTGAATGGTCAAGTTAGGTAACTCGTATTCAAATACTCAGGGAAAAGAATAGTAGGCACTAAACCATTTCCTTTTCCATCCGAGTTATTGTGAAATAAGATCGTTTAAGTTATGGTTATGAAAAAGGTTTGAGATGAATCAGGTTGATGGTTTTTAAAGGATGACGATTGTTCGGATGGTCGAGCTAGGAAACTCGTATCCAAATAATCGGGGAAAATAATAGTAGGCACTAGACCGTTTATTTTTTCACCCTTTGTTATGAAAATGGTTTACATCAATGGTGAAATAATTGAGAAAGAGATGAGACGCAAATTGTAGCACAAATTTGCGTGTTCAAGAGCGAGGACGTGAACTATAATGCAAAGGTGCAAATTAATGCCACAAATTGTATAAAATGTGATATCACACGCGCACACACAACAAGATGATAAGACAACAATGTGTATAACAATCATAACCTATACACATTCAATCACAAATGAATCAAAAAGTAAATATGCGTGGGAAATTAAATGCAACTTAATTACGCGAATTGAGTTAACGTAATGCGAGGATGTGCAACACAAAGCTGCCAATGCAGAATTGAAATCCGATTTAAATGAAATGAAATCGAAATGTCACACGCTATCATAAATCAAACAAGTTGCTAACGCGAGGTGCATTCATTGAAAATAAATTGAATGCATAGAATCATAAAGAAAGCAACGTACAAAATACAAAGTAACGAAAAATAAATGCACATTGATGCTATGGTGAACCACCAAAGCGAATAAAAATCCGAATTAGATGTGACGACAACAGAATTGCAATGTCGCACGTAAGCATAAATCAAAGCCATATAACAACTTGCTAGCGCACAATGCGCTCATCACAATCGGAACGAAAAAGAAAAACTAATGCTAACGATTTAAACATTTAGACTTTGTTTCAACATGAGGAAAATGCAAACCGCATAACATGCACATTAAACATCAATAGCCAAAACAGAGTGCAAGCATATTTAATCAATACACCAAAACTAACTATTTTTAAAAATAAACAAATACATAATAATAATATTTAAGAAATAAAACAATATAATTACATTATTATAACTAAAACAAAATTTAAAATAAAGCAGTAAGGTTGAAATAAAACATAAGCTACACTAAATAAAACCAATAACAAAATAACAAATAAACAATATCAAAAGTGTTCCGAACTGGACCAGTGGCTAGGCATGGCCCAATCCACTTTTGTTCTCAGAACGGCCCAATTGCCTATTCCAGTCAAGAAGGGGCAGAATTTACCTTTCTGCCCACCAACCGGGCACATATGGACGGATGGACCCCCAGGGTCATTTGCCCATCCCCGGTATTCTTGCCCATCACGCTCGACTTCATTATCTAGGGACAGTCATGGGTATGTGCCCAGAACTACGCCTTTGCCTGACATAACGGCTAGTTTTGGGCACCCTGCCCGACGTAACGGCTAGTTTTTGGCAGTTACCTATTCTTCGGGATACGGTTATTTGGCCCCGAAAATAGGGACCGTTGGCCACGCAATGGGGGTATTATATAAACCCTCTCACTCGAGAGGGTCAGGTATCCAATTTTCATCCTAAGAACACACTTTGTGCTTGCCCTTTTCTCTGACCTTTTCTTACTTGAGCGTCGGAGTGCCTTGCAAGTACACCCCCTCCTCTTCTCACACCCAGCATCACAGGCATTCTTGGTGGCCCATCACAGGATGTGATCAGCCTTCACGATTAGTGGCGCCATTTGTGGGAACCTTGTTTTCCGCGTCTTAACATCCACCCCAGATTCTAAGACCAAAACACGTTCTTCGTCCAAGATTACAATCATGGCCTCTCAAGATCACGTCAAAGGTGTTCACCATCTTTCTTTCCACCCCGTCAACAAAACCGATGCTGATGGTTCCTCATCCTTCCTCGGAGGAGACGCCCATTGTCCGAGGGATGGGACAACCGCGTCTCCCTCCCATACTTCTGCTGACCGTGTTGACGACCAGCCTGTACTGGCCCTTCAGCCCGTTCCAGTTCCACCCAACGCCGACCCGGCCGTGGTGGCCCTCCTCGAAGCGATCAACAAGACTAACCTCTTGATCCTCTAACAAAACGAGAGGATCGAGGCATTGGAAGAATCTGCCCGTCCGAGATCCCCCCCGCCGAGGAAGAATTAACGACGATCGAAGAGTCCTCGACCCCGACGGGAAACCGATCGTAGGGGGCGCCAAGAGCCAGAATCCCATGCTGTTTGGAAGCGCGATCACGTTTCCCCGTGAAACCAATCTTCCCCAGGCCACAAGAGAACCCGACGAGATCAACGTTCACCCCCGGTCCGACCAAAGGCCCGGGCTCGTACACCTTTACCTCGAAGGAGTCGCCGTTATGAGCAAGTCGTCCGCTCCCCTTCCCGGACCAGTTCCAGTAGCGATGATGAGCCCCATGGCCCATTTTCCTAAGAGATATTAGTTACCCACCTCCCCAAAGGCCTGGAGAATCCCCCAACTTTGGGCACCTACGACGGAACGACTGACCCTGATGAGCACATTGAAACATTGATGCTCTATTGGATTACTGTGGCGTCCAAGTGTCGCCTGTTCCGACCACGCTCCGGAAAGGGGCAATGACGTGGTACAAACAACTGCCTGAGGAGTCCATCACCTCGTGGAAGCAACTGGGCAGAATGTTTTCTAGACACTTTACGGCGTCGCGCCGCCATCCCAAGACTGAAGCCTCTCTGGGAGCCATAATCCAAGGGAAGGATAAACCTTTCTGGGAATACATCAAAAGGTTTAACAAAGAAGCAGTGCAAGTCCCCACTACTGACGACATGAAAAAATTAGGCTCGAACAGGGACTCCGCCCGCACTCAGAGTTTTCTAAAGCTGTCAGCCTCGCACCTCCAAGAAGCCTGGACGCCTTCCTCCTCAAGGATCAGTCGTACATTCAGTACGAAGAAAAGGAAGCGGCCAACTCCGCCCGGGCCTCTAAAGGCGAAGAGCCCTCGACATCTTGTCAAGGGGAAAGAAGGCGGGAAGATCGTCCCCTGGAATCCAGGGACAACAAGGGACCCTCTGGCAGGTTCCATGACTACACTCTCCTGACTGACTCCAGGGAAAAGATTCTCTCCGAGTGCGCTAACTCGGAGTTTAAACAGGCAGGAGTCTGGTTCCCCAAGCAGATACCAGCCAAGCCCAACGTCGACAAATCAAAGTGTTGTCGTTTCCATAAGAGTCACGGCTACACCACTGAAGACTGCATCCACCTGAAGGATGCTATAGAAATACTGATCAAGGACGATCACCTGAAGCAGTTCACAAAAAAAAAAAGACGCTCCCCGGCAAGACGCCCAGGAGTCAAAGAAGGTATAGGAAGAGGTGCCTTCCTCCGAAGAAACCAACCTCCAGGTCGCAATGTCCATTTCACAGTCGGAGGATTTCTACGTTCCAGACGAGCTCAGCGGTCCCGCGTACTTCGCGGCCCACAGCCCGTGGGAGACTTTCCTCTCCGGAGGGGGCTTCAACAAAGTCACGTGGGCTCCGTGAAGAGGAAGTTCGAGCACCTGATCAGCACGAGCTCCAGCAAGGTGACAACGCTCGACAAGGCCTAGAAGGGATCAGTCCCCATCTCCTTCGATAGGGAAGAGCTCCTCGGAGGGCCCCCGAACTCAAGTATCCCACTGCTCGTCCGCGCCCAGATGGCCAATTTTAATGTTCGCAGGATTCTCGTCGACCAGCTCGGTCGATATTATGTACTCTCAGCTTTTCTCGACCCTCCAACTGGACGAATCGCATCTCACTCCCTATGTGGGTTCCGACCTCCAGGGTTTCAATGGGTCGGTCACGAAACCCTGGGGGTACGTAGAGCTGATCGTGACCTTTGGATCTGCGGAGACAGCCAGATCCATTAAAGTGCAGTTCCTAGTAATCGACTGCCCGTCACTCTATCAGTGCATATTCGGGCGGCCAACTCTAGCCAAGCTGGTAGCCATACCTTCCACCGTTCACCTCAAAATGAAGTACTACACTTTGAAAGGTATGGTTGCCACATTGCACGGGGACATTGAAGTTGCACAACGATGCTTCGAGGCGGCCACCAAGGGACTCAACGCCATCACGTCCAAACCGAAGATGTCCAACAAGCCAGTCTTGCCCAGTAGCTCGGAGGAAGCCAATCCACTGCCTCGCGTCGACTCTGTCGATCTTGACAGCCGCTTCGTCGAAGATGACCAGAAGAAAGATCAGGCCAGCCCGACCAGCTCATCCACCACGACCAGCAATAACTCCCACCCGACGCGCCCTATCCCGGATGGTGACTTCGAGCTCGTCCTGCTCGGCGACGACCCTCAGTGGGGAGTAAAGATAGGGACCGGTCTCCCCGGCATCGCAAGGAAGTAACTCAAAGCATGCCTTCGTGAGAACGCAAACTTGTTCCCCTGGAGTGCTGCTGAAATGCCCGACTTGGACCCATTCGTCGCCTGTCATCAACTCACGATCGACCTAGCCGTCAAAGCAGTAGCACAACGTAGGAGGAAGCAGTCTCTGGAGAAAACGGAGGCTGCAGAACAAGCTGTAAAAGACCTCATCGAGGCAAAATTTATATCGGAAGCCAAGTACACCACTTGGCTGTCCAACATTGTACTAGTGAAAAAATCTAATGGCAAATGGCGAATGTGCGTTGATTATACTGATCTTAATAAGGCATGCCCGAAGGATGCCTACCCCCTCCCCAATATTGATAAACTTGTTGATAACTCTGTCGGTTTTAAACTATTATCATTCATGGACGCCTACTCGGGCTATAACCAAATACCAATGACAATGAGCGATAAAAAATACACTGCCTTCATGACCAAATCAGGCAACTATTAATACAACATAATGCCCTTCGGCCTGAAGAACGCTGACGCGACCTATCAGAGGATGATGAACAAGGTCATCCGGGGAGAAATATGCGACATGCTCGAAGTCTATATGGACGACATGATCGTGAAATCCCACGAGGAAACCGATCATACGTCCCATTTAAAGAAGGTCTTCGAATAGACCAAGAAATATCAGATACGTTTCAACCCAGAGAAGTGCACGTTCGGAGTCCGGGCAGGCAAGTTCCTCGGCTTCTACCTAACAGAACGAGGAATCGGGGCCAACCCCGACAAGTGTCGGGCATTCTCCGAATTTCCAACGCCTAATTCGAAGAAATCCATCTAGTCCCTCAACGGGATGCTCGCGTCCTTGTCCCGTTTCGTGGCCAAGTCTGCACAACACGCCCTACCATTCTTCAAACTCCTCCGCAAGGAGGCGGCGTTCGAATGGACGGAGGAATGCGACCAGGCTCTCCTCCATATGAAATGGGCATTGTCTGAGCCATCAGTCCTCTCTCGGCTAGACAACGGCGAAACTCTATATTTGTATCTCGCTGTAGCAACTGAGGTCGTGAGCGCCGCTCTTATCCGCGAAACACCTGACGGGTAGAAACCCATATATTTCACCAGCAAAGCATTGCAGGGACCAGAACTGAGATACCAGCAGATAGAGAAGGTGGCGCTGGCTCTCATCAACGTCGTTATAAGACTAAGATACTACTTCCTGGCCCACACGGTTGTGGTACGGACAGATCAACCCATAAAGCAACTACTGGGACGACCAGACATGGCCGGCAGAATGCTCAAATGGTCGCTGGAGCTGTCCAAATTTGACTTTCAGTTTGAAATCAGAAAGCCCTCAAAGCCCAGGCTTTGGCTGACTTCATCGCCGAAATGACATTCGCGGATTCCCCCACCTGCGGGGCATGCAAGTGGACCATTTTTGTAGACGGGGCATCCAGCTTGGCAGGGAGCGGGGCGGGCATCATATTAGAAAACGACGAGGGAATCATCGTAGAGGTATCGCTCACCTTGTCCTTCCCCACATCCAACAACCAGGCTGAGTACGAAGTCTTCCTCGCTGGCTTGCGCCTAGCTGAAGATCTTGGGGCAGAGGAGATCGTCATCTGCACGGACTCACAACTCGTGGCCCTCCAGGTTCGAGGAGAGTACCAGGCCAAGAACGACAGCCTGTCCGAATACTTAGCCTTGGTTAAAGAAAAGATGACGAAGTTCGTTGCAGTGGAGGTGAGGCACGTACCCCGCGAACATAACATCAGAGCAGACGTACTGTCTAAACTAACAAGCACGAAGAAAAAGGGCAGAAACAAGTCCGTCATCCAGGAGGTACTTCCTCGACCTAGCATCGAGAAGACATCCCCAACCCTCGACGTGCAAGTTATCGGTGACAGAAACTGCTGGATAACCCCCGTATATAACTACCTCGCTAGGGACGAACTTTCGTCTGACCCCAAAGAAGCCAGCACAGTCAGGCGCAGGGCCTGCTCTTACGTCCTAGTCAAAGACAAACTCTACAGGCGAGGGTTCTCCATCCCACTACTCAAGTGCATCGAGGAGGAGATGGTCACCCATGTCCTGCGCGAAATCCACGAAGGAATCAACACCCAACATCTCGGTGGAAGATCCCTCGCCCGGAAAGCCCTTCGGGCAGGGTACTACTGGCCAACCATGCAGCAAGATGATAAAGAACACGTGAAGAGGTGCGATAAATGCCAATGACACGGGGACATGCACCTAGCTCCGCCTAACGAGCTCAAGGCTATGTCCTCCCCGTGGACATTTGCCTGGTGGGGCCTGGACATCCTGGGGCCATTCGTAGTAGGATCAAACCAGAACAAATATTTAATAGTAGGCGTTGATTACTTCACAAAATGGATAGAAGCGAAAGCTCTAACTAAGATAACAGCCCTCAACATATTACGTTTCTACAAATGAAACATCCTCGCACACTTTGGCATTCCTCAGGCAATAGTCACGGATAACGGAACACAGTTCACGGACAGGAAGTTCCTGGAGTTCGTCGCCCAGCTGGGCACGAAACAAAACTTCGCATCTGTCGAACATCTCCAAACTAATGGGCAAGCCGAAGCGGCGAACCGAGTCATCCTTCGAGGCCTCAAGCGTAGGCTGGACGAAACGAAGAAAACTTGGGTCGAGGAGTTGCACAGCATCCTGTGGGCATACCGCACGACCCTACACTCTTTAACCGGAGAAACCCCTTTCCACCTGGCCTACGGGACCGAAGCCGTAATTCCCATTGAAGTTCACTAAGGGAGGAACTCGACCTCGTCGAGGAAGTCCGGTCAGGGGCAGCCCTCTGCGATGCCTCATTAAAACAAAAGATTTCCATCTGGAATAACGCCAAAGCCATGCGGCAAGAATTTGAAGTAGGCAGCCTTGTCCTGCGGAGAAACCATAAAGACTCTCGCGAAGGAAAACTCGCTGCTATCTGGGAAGGACCCTATCGTGTCCGAGCAAAAACGGAGAATGAGGCCTACTACCTAGAACACCTCAACGGGGAAGAACTTGCTCGACCATGGAACGCTGAAAAGCTAAAGCAATACTATAGTTAAGGCCTTAACAGTCGGTTTTCTTCGTCAAAATAATGAACGTCACGACCCGACCATGATGCACGCCTAGGTACAAGCTTTGCATGTCAGCTAAGGCAGGACCCCGCTCAAGAGCGAGCCAGGTCCCTGTCCGGCAGCGGTCCCTCAACCGAGCACCGCCGTTGTCAAAGGACCATGATATGCAAGACACCCAGCTCGCGATGGAAAGCTCACGCCGCGAACTCAGGCCTTAAACGCAACATGAGCTCCGCTACCTCGCCCGAAAATTCCCCGGTCGTTCGACCAGTTCCCCTCACTGCCGAACACATCTACTTCGAGCAATTCCCCAAAGCTTAAAACAAATCAAAGTGATCCCGGTCACGGGCACAAAAGCTTATCGAGCAACAGTACAACACTTAGCAAAAATAAGCAATAAAAGCCATGCAAAAACATACAAAACCGGCCATACTCACCGGATACATACATTAAATTTAAAGTGGCCGCAAGGGCCACAAGTTGTACGTATTACAAAACAATGGGGCCATGCCCCCTAACAAAATAAAAGTTACATCAATACACGACCTGCAGGCCGGATACATTACAACAAAACAAAGAGTCCAATCTCATTCCTGCATCTGCTCGGGCTGCTCGGTGTTAGGCTCAGGCTCCTGGTTTTCCTTGTTCAGAAGCTGGGCATGCTCGTCGCCAATGTCGAAGAAATCCGGATTAACTATTCTGCCATCCTTTACCTGGCCCAAGAAGTTGGTGCCTTCCGTGGAGATCTGAACCCCTGAATTGACCAGCCGGAGTTGGGCCACAACATTTTTGAACAATTCATCCCCAATGGCGATAACGTCCTCTTTTGCCCGTAGAAGAGGAGCAACAAGCTCAGCTCTTGCCTTCAACGCCTTTACGTCCTCGGGCTCATCTTCAGCTGGGGCACCCACTGCCCTCAGCTGTCCGATCAGCTCCTCGGCAACCTTCTTCTCCGCCGCCAGTGTAACATTCTCCCACCTCAGCCTGACAGACTCCTCGCCTAATTTCTTCCTCGCCTCATTGGCAGCCCTGGCCTCTTCCCTGGCCTTCCTCGCCGTCTCTTCCAAAGACGCTATGGTCGCTCGGGCATTCTTGAGTTCAGACTCGGAGGAGGAATCTCCCTCGGTATAGATTGTCGCCATCTCCAGGACCCTTACCAACGCAGAGGCATCTTGGGCCAGCAGCGCCCTCTTGCTCGGGCAATCCATACCTTCCAGTTGGAGAGACTCTGCCCGTGGCACCACCAGGGACGTCCCCTCAAAGAATTTCCTATCAAGGACACAAGGAGGAAGCTTTAACTTCCCTTTCTCTGGTGCCCTGCTGATGTCCACCATTTCGTTAGCTCTGATATACTTAAACCTCGCAGTCAAAGGCAAAGGGGATCCTTGGGAAGGAGCAGGCGAAGAACTCCCCGTAGTAGGATGGGGTGAAGGTGCACGCTGCGCAAATCGAGACTTTGAAGCGGCTGCCCTAGGCTTGTTCTTCGCCAGAGCATTCTTCACCATTCTCTCATGGGCAGAAGGCATCTCACATGCAAAAACACAACAAACATATTAGACGACAAAGAAAATACAGTTTGGGCAAGTCAAAAAGCTAAAACTACCGAGCAGGTTAAAGCCTTCGTATTAATGTAACGGTACTCCACCCGTTGACTACCATCCTCCTTGAAAATCGGATCACCCTTCTTCGTCCAGCAGCCAGCAAGCCTAAAAGAATTAACGTAGTTCACCAACGTCTCATAACCGACCAAGTCTTGATCATCCAACATGCTCGGCTGAGCGACATAACCCACAGGCTCCCGAGCAAAATGAATCCCACTTCAATGGAAGGGAAATTTGAACTCCCTATCCCCGATCACTTTCTTTTCCTCATCACGCATGACGTTACCATTCTCGTCCGTGGACACTGCCCAAACATATGTGTTATCTTAGGCTCGCTTCGACACGGGCTCAATAATGTAGAACCTCTCCTTGAATATCCGGATGGACTCCGAGAAGGGCTTAAACAGCTTCCGAGGTTACTTCAGCGACACCCAACCGTATCTTCTCCCCGTGACCTGCCTCTGAAGATGGAAGATAGTGAATAATAAAGGCAAAGTGGATCCTATCTTAAGGAACTCACACGTTAGCTCGAAGGCGCAGATGAACGCCAACGAGTTAGGATGCAATTGTGACGGGGCCAAATCCAGGTGTACAAAGATGGATTACTGGAAGTCTGTGAAGGGATGCCTCAACCCTATCTCCTTAAAGGCATACTCATACATGGAGAATCTATCCTCATAATCCGTGCAAATTCGATCATCTTGGGAGGGGAAATACATCTTTCACTCCCCCTCCGGTCCTACGTCCATGAAAATATCTCCTGTGAAAGACGCAACGGTAGATTCATGCTCGGACGGCTCTGCCGCCGACCATTCCTCCGCGGGATCTTTCTCAAGCTCCTCCCCGACTTTGCTGGGGGCAGTAGAAACTTCTGTGTCGCACTCTCCGAGGAGCTCTCCTCGGGCGAGTCTATTAAAATCTCTCTTTTGGGCCCTGTCGCCATCTTGGTCACCTGAAAAGCAGAGGACAAAAGTGAATTCGACCGCAAAATCAAATCCACCCTTCCACCACCGCTAGTCAAGTGAAAGGGCGCGCGAAGGGCCGAGGACGACGTCCCCGGCCTAAGCCCTAAAATAAATAAAAACACAAGAGTCTTCCACAAGGAGTTGCTCGGGGAAAAACCCTCATACAACGAGTAACTTCCCCGAACCACTACCCAGTTTCCTTTTGAAGATCCACCGGAAACTTCATACATTCATCGGAAAAGTCATCAGAACGTCAAAAAACTGGGTAGCCACCCCGATTACACCTGCGTCATCATCGCAATAGCACCGAAAACGAACTTGCCCTTAGCTCTCTAAAGGGATCTGGTGGCCACTTTAGCAGCAGAAGATGGCCCAACCACCGTCCACCACCAACAGACACCAGGAAAACACCTATATCTCACCTAAAACTAACCTAACCACATACATTCTAAACAAAGATGAAAAATCCAGAAGAAAGCAAGGAATTAGATGACTTACGTGGTCGAAGAGGTTGTGAAGAAGTGCTCGAAGCTTTCCACGGTGGCTGAAACGACGGTCGGCAGCAGCGGTGAATTGAGTTCTTTGTGGAAGACGGAGAAGAAGAAAGAGAAACGAAAGTGCAAATGATCAGATCCTCTCTCCTTATATACAGTTGAAATCACATGCAGGAGCAATCGCGGATAGGTCATAATGGACCTAGACTAGCCATCATTGCCTATTCAATGCAGGACAGGGCTCGAGGCACACGTGGCGCCCCATCGCTTCAGTTTCTTTTACCCGTTGGTCTCCCCGAACGACAGGCAAACCAAAGAGCATTGTAAATCTCGCGAGCAATGGAACTCTCGAGCACCACGAGACAACTCCCCGCTGTCATCAAAAGATGACTCCGTCACAATTCCCTGGAGATACTGGTTATCCTTAAGTCATCACTCCCATGCTCAGGAGCAACGACTTGGGGGGCTCCTATTCCGGACTGGACCAATGTCTAGGCATGGCCCAATCCACTTCTGCTCTCAGAACAGCCCAATTGCCTAAGTCCAGTCAAGAAGGGGCAGAATTTACCTTTCTGCCCTCCAATCGGGCACATATGGACGGATGGACCCCCAGGGTCATTTGCCCATCCCCGGTATTCTTGCACGTCACGCACGACTTCATTATCCAGGGACAGTCATGGGCATGTACCCGGAACTACGCCTCTGCCCGACATAATGGCTAGTTTTGGACACCTTGCCCGATGTAACGACTAGTTTTTAGCAGTTACCTATTCTTCGAGAAACAGTTATTTCTCCCCGAAAATAGGGACCGTTGGCCACGCGCTGGGGTAATTATATAAACCCTCTCACTCGAGAGGGTCAGGTATCCAATTTTCATCCTAAGAACACACTTTATACTTACCCTTTTCTCTGATCTTTTCTTACTTGAGCGTCGGAGTGCCTTGCAGGTACACCCTCTTCTCTTCTCACACCCAGCATCACAGGCGTTCTTGGTGGCCCATCACAGGAGCTGATCAGCCTTCACGATCAAAAAGGTTGAAATAAAAAGGGAAGAAAAAAGAGTTACAATCATGCATCTGAGTTAACCGATGATGCGTGGCTATTTGTGGTAGAGTTGTGAATAGTTAATGACAGAAGATGGATCTATTGGCCAGAGATGAAAGTACACCAGAGGGAGATAAATTGAGATTGGAGAGACTATGTGTTGAAGGTGATTGCGGCATTTGAAAATGGATCAGAGCAATGGACGAAAAAAGCGGTTATGTACGTGTTGGTGAAGGGAGATAAAGGCACATGCTCTCTCACTTTTTATGGTTATGTGTCTATTTCCCCTTCTGAGTTTCACTTTTTCTTTTATTGTTTCTAATCACTTTTTATCTCATTTTCAATATGTGTATTGTGAAAAAGGATGTGAATGAAGGGTAGTGTTTGTATGAAGAGGTTTTGTGGTGGTTATATGTGGAGTGAAGGGGGGACGTGGTACTGTATGAGGTGTTTTGGTGTTTACAAAAGAAGATGGACTTGAAAAGTAAGGTGATACATATGGTGGTTTATGGTATTGTTACAGTTTCATGGAGGTGTAGGGAAGATTGATGTCATGTGGTTGTGCAAAGTTGAAGGTAGGAGAAGAGTGGTAGTTACTATGTAAGGTGGTGTCATATGGTCGTTTTCGTGTATGAAGGGTGGCCGAAAAAATGGAGGTCGTGAAGGTTGGCCAAAAATTTATTACATGGAGTGTGGTGGTGAGGTTTAATGGATTTACTTTGTGATATAGAGGTGAAGCGGTTAGGATTTGGTGGATGGTATGGAGGTGAAGAGGTTAAGTTGTTTGTGTTACAGGATGGTTATGAAGATTATGGTGAGTATGTGTAGAGGGTGGTTGTTTGTTTAGTGTAGAAGAAAATGAGATGTAATTACATTGGAGTTTCACTGCATGAAGGAAGAATGGGTGAAAGAGATATGAGGAAGGGTTAAGGACTGTGAGAGCAAGAATTATCTCTACAAGTCAATCTATGTTTTGATGATAACAATAAGTATTTGTGAAAGAACCATTTTATGGTCTAACGTGTGTTGTGTGCAGATTATAAGAACTAAAGACATCAGAACCAACATGCACCAGCTAGATGTACTACGATTAAATATATATATATATATATATATATATATATATATATATATATATATATATATATATATATATATATATATATATATATATATATATATATGCGAAGTTACTATGTGTGACTAAAGTCGCGAGAAGCAAGAACACTTCCTTATCTAATCATGATCAGCCATATCCAAGGATGCTAAGATTGCTGTTGCAATGCTCTTGTGGATGCTCTCTGAAAGTGATTGAGATTCTGAAGATAGCGAAGCTTCTGAAGAAGTACACTTTGAAAGAACCAAAGTGCGGAAGACTCCTATGACTTGAAGTTCTGATGGCAGAAAGTGCTGAAGACCAAGTGCAGAAAGAATCTGAAGAGTTATGGGTTCTGAAGATCAAGGTTTCGAATATCAAGTTCTGAAGACTCTGAAGACAGGTTCTGAAGATTCGAAAGACTTGAAGCAGAAAAGAATAACGTTCTTAAAGACCAAGTGCTGAAGTTCTGAAGACTGATTCCTAATGGACTTCTTCAATCGACTAAAGACTTGAAGCATCAGATATTCTACTATGAAGACTCTACTTATGCTTCATCAAATTAACATCATAAGCCACTGAAGTTTTAAAGTCTAAATATTACCGTTGTGAGTTAAATGTACACACTGCCCAAGAAAAGATGTCTGGTCACTTCTTTCGCTGCAAAAAGGAGATGTGTCAGTACAACCCATTTTATCACAACGTCTCTTTTACAAACAGCCAACAGTATTCTCAAACGGCTATATTTCTACTGGCTATTTAATGGAAAGAGTTTTTTTGCTTCTGTGGTGTCGATCACTTGTAGAATCATGAACTGAATGTTCATCTACAAAATTGACCAAGTCATTGTGAAGATAGCAACAACGATGAGTTCTCGTTGTAACACTTAACATATTCAGAGCTATCATTATTTCACTAATGGCAATTGTTGTTGAAACTCAAGAAGACAAATCAAAACAACAACAACAATCAAAAGCAGAAGTTATTGATGAAGAAGAAAACATTGAAGATCTGTCAAGTCATCAACCTACCTTCTCGTCAGGACTACATTGAAGATCTGAAGCAAGGAGTTGCTGCTCAAAGCTTGCTCAACCAGAAGACGAAGAAGAAGAAGATCTACAAGATGTCAACAATTGTAATATCTAAATACATCTTTGTAGTTTCTTAAGAAAGCAAGGAGTTGATTGCTCAAACCTTGCTTGAACACATATGTGTGTTCTTTGTACTTAAACTTAGGAGAAACTTGCTTATTAAGAAGCACAATCTGTAATCTCTAGTTTGCCAATTCAACTAAATGAATTGAGACTCCTCAAGTGAACGTTATATCCTGATGGGATCCCTGAATGGTTCAGCTGTGAGTTGAGGCCCTTGAGTAGATCAGGTGGTGATCAGATACTTGAGATGACAATGGCTGGGTGTCATTGTGGAAAATCCTGAAATAGGGTCAGTAGCGTTATATTCATTGCGATGAATCCCTGAACGTCTAGCTGTGAAATCCCAGCAATAGGTCTGCTCGGTCAATGAACGTTATATCCTGTTGGATCCCTGAACGGTTCATTGGGTTGTTAGTCACAGTGCGGTTGTGCAAACTGTTAGTCACAGTGCGGTTGTGCAAGTTGTTAGTCACCGGCGTGGCCCGTACAAGTGTAATCTTGATTTGGTTATAGTGGATTAAGTCCTTGTGTTCAAGGCGAAATCACCTGAGGAGGGTGGACTGGATTAGCCCGCGTGGTGAACCAGGATATATCGTGTGTCCTTTACTCTCTTGCTTAGTATCTCTATTTATGTTTTTGCATTGAATATCAGAACCTCATATTAAGCAAAGACAGAACCTTGCAGCCTATCTCTGATCAGCTTCCGCACTGCAAGTTCTGAGTATCGTATCTTATGATCAGAACCTATATGATTCTCATGCTCTATAATTAAGAGATCAGAATCTCTCAAAGAACATTGAAGGTTCTTGAGCATCTCCTTATCAAAATACGAAAAGTTTTTAGAAGAGTAAATTCACAATTCAAACCCCCCATTTCTTGTGTCTTTCTCGCACCTTCAATTGGTATCAGAGCTCCGGTTCTGATATTGATTCACATCAAACACTTAACAGTGTTAGAAAAAGATCCAGATGTGGTGCGTAGAAGTACTCTTGGTGAGATTGAAATCCACTTACAATTTTTGTAACAGTCCAGCAGTTGACTATGTACAAAATTGTAATCAATCTGATTACTTCTTAAGCAATTCACTGATTTTAGATGAAGTCTCACTAAAATTGAAGAATCGGCTGATAAGATAAATTCATCAGATAAAAGGTAGTATCTGTTGAATGCTCATCCTGGAAAATACGTGTGGATAAAACCACGTATATACTTAAAAGATGAATCATCAGAAAGCAAGAAATCTTGTTTGCTGATGATTAATTCTTTATGAGTTTTTGAGATGTTTTCAAGAAACGGATTAGGTCCACCCTTGACTTTCTCGTTTTAAAACTCATTCAGAATCTCTTCATGTAAAGAAGAAAAGATTGTTGTTCTAAGACTTTGAATTTCAGAAAGAAATCTGTTAAAATCAGAATCTAAAAAATTCAAATTATTAGAAATGATTCAATATCAGAATCTGGAATGATCAAAAGATTCAATGAAGAACTGAATTCCAAAGATTCAGTAAATACTTGATCCTGAACGAACTCTTAAGCGTTAAACTGGTTCAGTAATCAAGCTCCAACAACTTGAGATTATCCTAGTAGAACCAAATGTTGATAGTCTAATTTTCGCCAGATCAAGTGTTCTCAGAACCACTTGAGCCATAAAATTAAAAGTTATTAATTCAGACATCTAGGTTCTCTAACTGATGACATTAATAATGTTCTTGTGAAGAAATCAGTTAACTCATAGATAGGCATGACCAACCCCAAATAAGTTGATCAGCATTGTGAGAACAAGAAAGTTCATGCAAACCATGTCTAGTAATGTACACATATGTTGCGTGATGATGTTTTGGTTCTGAACAAGTTCTGAAACAACCTTGAGGGACACAGTCAAAAGCTGATATATTAATTCCTCTTTGAATAACCTCTCAAAGGTTCTCACTAATCTTGTGAAATCAACCATCTCTCGAAGAAAAGAAATTCTCACAAACGCAAACTAAATTCAGGTTGTGAAAGGGGAACTCAACCAATTCTCAAAGTTTGTCGTTTAAGATTCAGATCCATAACTTAAGAACTGTATCGGAACTAAACAGGTTCTATGGATCAAGGAAATAAGGAGTGAGAAGCAATCAAAAACAGATGCAATCTGATGTGTATGAATGGGGTCATCAAATAGAATTTATTGTTCACTAAAGTACTGCTCCTAAGCATATGAGTGTCAATTTTCTTTCAGAACATTCATTACATCGCCTTACCAAAAAGGATTGCATGTAATTGGCTAAGTTTGGATGAAGTGGTCACTCTGATCATGCTAAGTCTTAATCTCGGTTATTATAACCTAGAGAGTTGATGGACAAGGCTGAACAAGAAAAGAGAGAAAGCCGTAATTTAACCAGGATCATATTCCAAGAAAATATTCATTTTCTTCAGAAGTCAGAACACAAGCGTATCTTGAAGAATCCAAGAACCCTCAGTAGTTCACTCAGAAAAGGAAAGATCGGAGTCAAGATGAGAAAGTATTCAGATTAGTCTGTAAAAATTTCCAGGTACCATCATTCCCTCACTTATGACTTACTTTCATAATAACAACCAAAACCACTTTATCAAACCTCCTTGATTATGATGTGTTAAGTTTCGAGAAAGTAATTAGAAATTTTTTGTTTCGTATATGTCTGCTTAGAAATAGTTATAGTATAAACCGCCACATATGTAACATTCTCCGCATCATGTCATTCACCCTGCACGATCTCTTCTTATAACCCATAAGTACACTCCAACTAGTACTCCTATTCCAGACCTAACTCTCTCTCCTAGAGCCCCTTTATCTGACATAGTTAGTCTATGAAACCTGAATGTTCAATTAAATGGCAGCACATTTCTGCATCCATCCAAATCTCCTTGGTTTACTTACATTGAATGATATATGTTCAGTCTCGGAATAGGGAAACGTGCTACCTTGACCAAAATAGCTCTTCACCTAAGCTACTGACTTTAAGCTGGAATAATTATGCTCTGACAAGTCAGGATTCCCTTTAAGTATTGGGAACAGTGAAAAATCCTCTTTGCTTGCATTCTCGACTATACGCCATTTAAACTTTGAAATTCGAAAGCGTGTCGTCTAGAATTAATGACCTCATAAAAGCAGTTACTGCATCCACCTAACTCCTGCTAAGAATAAAGTGCATATATATCTCTTTGATCTTCCCTAGAATTACAAACTACTTAGATGTCCTCACTCTTTAGACTTCTCCTAAGTATTCCAATCTTCTTAAGTCATTCTCAACTACTGACTTATCCTGCTCAAACTCCTCCACTTGTCTATTTAAAACCATAGTTGTTCTGAAAGAATTCATCACTATCCCTTAGTCCTAACCTTCCTTTCATCCTCAATCTAAAATGACTCCAAGAACCTTTTATGGCAATGATGATCTTCTTGAAATCATCAATGAAAAACGACCAAATCCAATAGATACTAATTGTGATTTTCATCTTAGTATTCACTTCCAAAAATGGAATGGATACATTCATATGCTTGGAGGCTCAATTTATCCGACCCTCTTAAAATCCTTTTGGATTAACGCCTCCATTAGCAGAAATGGTCTGACTATCTCCTCTAACATTTATGGTCTTCCAGTCACCATCAACGTCACAAAAATCTCTGAAGCCATTAACTGTCCACTAGGAGGTGTCACTCCCAACCATGCATCCATTCGATGCATCTCTGATGCTAAAATGCAATATATGTTTGATAAAGGATCGGTCTTTGAACCCACAAATCCTGAAAAACTTGTGCCAATTGCCAGAGGATGGTTCAAATTCATCTTAACTAATATCAAGCCTCGCAATTCAAACAAAGACTTTCTGTACCATGATGATAAGCTCCTCATCATGTGTTTCCTTAGGCCAACTCCTATTGATCTATCTCAAATAATCTTTGATCATCTAAAGGAATCAATTCTTATGTCAAGATCTATGGATAAGTCATTCATTCCCTACGGAAGAGTCTTGTCTGAAGTTCTCTTCAAAGCTGGTATTGTGCAAGCAATTTGCAGAATTCGGTGTGGACCAGACACTGCTCTGGATAGGAATTTTTGTGAAACCTTCGACAGCAGATGGTTCTCATAAAATTAGAAGACTATCTGTCATACTTAGGCTAAGTTATTAGTGTGTAATGGTTTATCAAGATCATATGCTCATTCTATGTAACTGCAAATTAAACTAATGAAGTATGTGTTACTTTCAATTCTTTATGTCTACTCCTATATAAGTGCACTTATAAAACATGTAAGACAAAATTCTTGAAAGAAGAAAATATGTTTTCAACACTAGAGAACGATAATACTCTCAGATATGCATTTATTGCGTATCCTTGACTCCCGTCAAGAATCCATTAGAGTATCCTACGCATGATCTTTTGTTTTTTTTAAGACTGATAATCTGTTAGACTTTGTGCTAGTCCTAAATTCATAACCTAAGATATCTAGAAAATAACGAACCTGATGATTAGAGTCACGAGCATTTAATTGACTCTCTATTCGTTGCCTACTTAAGGCACCATGCTCTCTCCTCTATACATCATTCCAAACCATCCCAGACAGTACCCTTCCTTAGTATTTTCTCCAGGATGTCCACCTCTCGTCCTAAACCTACTATTTGTGAAATTGCTAAGTTAAGAGTTCTGAATGAATTCTCCATGAACACAAGTTCTCTCAAGGAACTTGGCTTCACTAGAACTTCTTCCGAATTAAGATGTCAGAACTGGGAAGGTTATCTTGAGATGCTTCCAGGTCTCATTTACACAGATCTTGTTAAAGAATTCTGGGCAAATATTGATGTGTTTTCTAACGAATACAACCAGCACATCATTCAATCAGCTGTCTCTGAAATTCCAGTGGTAATTAAACCCTCTGTCATTGCAGAAGCAATCAAGTGCGATGAAAACGGTGACACCACTGAAGACTACAAGGAAAGGAAAATCTTCAATGATCTCATCTACAATATTCATTGTGGAAATGGTCCCTCCAACTGTGTCTCCACACTCAAACCCTCAGCTAAGGTCTGACATAGAATAATGGAAACAAACCTTCGACCTAGAGAAATAGGAGAACAAGTGCTAACTCATTCAGATAGACTATTCATCTTCTGTCTGATCTACAGAAGGAAAATAAACCTTCCCCTAAATATGTTCAATCATTTAAAAGAACAAATTTTGTTGTCTAAAAACAAACCCTCTCTCAGCATCCCGTATGGAAGAGTCATATCTCGAGTCCTGGAAATTCAAGATGTGGTTACCAGGCTAAACCACTTAGGAGAAACCACTGAATGTTCACCTATAGATCTTACAAATCTATCTGGAAATTCCTAAGGAAAAATAGAAATTAAGTTATAAGATTTCTGTCTTGATATGTTGTTTCCTACTCTATGTACTCTTATTAAGATTATAAAATGAAATATCTATGTTTTGATTACCTTGAACTTGTCTAGATTAAGCTCAACCTATGCTCTGCATTTTAAAACTATTTTATGTTGATGCTTCTATCTGTTTGTTCACAAATGAAATGTTGTAATTAATCTCTACTGATGATCTAAAATCTTCAATTAGTAATCAATTGATTCCATCTAAAAATCCTTCAAATGAATTTATTATGGTTAAAGATGGTTATCACTAAATAACTTGAATTGCTCTTAACTGCTCAAAATGCTGGCTCTATGGTTCTATGTTGTTTAACATATTCAGTATATATATATATATATATATATATATATATATATATGATGTTAATATGTTTAAATGCTTAAATGCTCAAATGAGGAAGAAATATATGATGAATTATATGCTTAAATACCCTTATGCTCTAGCACTTTTTGATGATGTCAAAAAGGGGGAGAAATATAATGATTTTGATTGAGAGAAGGAAATCTGAAAGAATGCAGAACTCAAACAAAGTACTCACATAAAAATGATGCGTTACTACTAACGTTTGTTGTTTGATATTATCCGAGGAACTCTAAACAAGTTCACTAGGCATTCTAAAGACAGACTAAGAAGATCTAAGAATCAGAATCGGTAAGAAAACTCTGAAAGCAGTCAAGACAAAGTACACATTCTCAAGATGCTTACTCAGAGGAACTGTATAAATCAGAAGTCAAGAGTTGTTTGAAGATCTGGATTGAAGATCCAAGAAAGAAGTCGTTCTGATGTTTACCATGAACCAATTGAAATGAAAACGATTTGGTATCAGACTAAATTAATAATTGGTAATCAGAATCAGTACACAAAGACTAGTATCAGACTCATCAATCAGAGCAAAGCTGTGAATTATTATCAAATACCTTCACTAGTATCAATTCAGCATATTAAGGAAATACCTCTCAAGTGGTATGAGAAGAAATTCTTCACTTGGTATCATACTCAACATACTCTAGTATAAGACTCAGCACATCACGTGATATCAGACCAGAATCAAATCATGAGTACCAGATTCAAAATCAAGCGTTGATCGATCGCATAAATTAACCAGAAATTGGTATCTGATCAGAAATCAAGCTTTGAAAAACCACTAAGCCGTGACATTAACAAGATAAGAACCTATGGTCAAAGGTCAAACTCTGAAAAGTCATGCTCCACATTGGTGATTGAAATCTTACAATTCTGAATCTCGATTCTGAATATCCCAATATATGACTTATGGTAATTAGGGGGAGACTACCCAGAAGATGAAAATATAAAGTAAAAAATCTTCATATAGTCTGAAACTCAGGGGGAGTTTCCTTTAAAGACAGTGTCTGTCTCTGATAGATAGCAAGGCTATAACTATCAGTCAAGAATTGTTCTGATCTTATGCTTAATGGAATCTGCTGAAAAGTAGAAATGCTTCAGATGTCTCTGAAGATAATATGCTCTGATACGACAACAAAGAAAACTGAGTTCTGGAGAACTGAAGATGGAAGTTCTGATGAACTAGTCCAGATGCAAAAGACTCTTCGTTTTCCTAAAGACAAGATAGAGAAGTAACTCTTTTCTATTCCTATTTTGACAACTCAAGTTGTTACTTTGTATATCTTTGGATTATATAAAATCCTAGATGATCTCAGATAAAGCTTTGAGGATAACTCATTCAGGGGGAGCTGTTGTTCCAAACTCTAAATTTGTTTGCTTTGGTGATTACCTTGTATAAAATGTTCAATAAAAATACTTGGTTTTGTCATCATCAAAAAGAGGGAGATTGTGAGAACAAGAATTGTCTCTACAAGTCAATCTATGTTTTGATGATAACAATAAGTATTTGTGAAAGAACCATTTTATGGTCTAATGTGTGTTGTGTGCAAATCATAAGAACTAAAGACATCAGAACCAACAAGCACCAGCTAGATGTACTACAATTGAATATATATATATATATATATATATATATATATATATATATATATATATATATATGCGAAGTTACTATGTGTATCTAAAGTCGCGAGAAGCAAGAACGCTTCCTTATCTAATCATGATAAACCAGATCAAAGGATGCCAAGATTGTTGTTGCAATGCTCTTGTGGATGCTCTCTGAAAGTGATTGAGATTCTGAAGATAACGAAGCTTATGAAGAAATACACTTTGAAAGAACCAAAGTGCGGAAGACTCCTATGACTTGAAGTTCTGATGGCTGAAAGTGCTGAAGACCAAGTGCAGAAAGAATCTGAAGACTTATGGGTTCTGAAGATCAAGGTTTCGAATATCAAGTTCTGAAGACTCTAAAGATAGGTTCTGAAGATTCAGAAGACTTGAAGCAGAAAAGAATAACGTTCTTAAAGACCAAGTGCTGAAGTTCTGAAGACTGATTCCTAATGGACTTCTTCAATCGACTGGAGACTTGAAGCATCAGATATTCTGCTATGAAGACTCTACTCATGCTTCATCAAATTAACATCAAAAGCCACTGAAGTTTTGAAGTCTAAATATTACCGTTGTAAGTTAAATGTACACACTGCCCAAGAAAAGATGTCTGGTATCTTCTTTCTCTGCAAAAAGGAGATGTGTCAGTACAACCCATTTTATCACAACGTCTCTTTTCCAAACAGCCAACAGTATTCTCAAATGACTATATTTCTACTGGCTATTTAATGGAAAGAGTTTTTTTGCTTCTGTGGTGTCGATCACTTGTAGAATCATGAACTGAATGTTCATCTACAAAATTGACCAAGTCATTGTGAAGATAGCAACAACGATGAGTTCTCGTTGTAACACTTAACATATTCAGAGCTATCATTATTTCACTAATGGAAATTGTTGTTGAAACTCAAGAAGACAAATTAACACAACAACAACAATCAAAAGCAGAAGTTGTTGATGAAGAAGACAACATTGAAGATCTGTCAAGTCATCAACCTACCTTCTCGTCAGGACTACATTGAAGATCTGAAGCAAGGAGTTGCTGCTCAAAGCTTGCTCAACCAGAAGACGAAGAAGAAGAAGATCTACAAGATGTCAACAATTGTAATATCTAAATACATCTTTGTAGTTTCTTAAGAAATCAAGTAGCTGATTGCTCAAACCTTGCTTGAACACATGTGTGTGTTCTTTGTACTTAAACTTAGGAGAAACTTGCTTATTAAGAAGCACAATCTGTAATCTCCAGTTTTCCAATTCAACTAAATGAATTGAGACTCCTCAAGTGAACGTTATATCCTGATGGGATCCTTGAACGGTTCAGCTGTGAGTTGAGACCCTTGAGTAGATCACGTGGTGATCAGATACTTGAGATGACAATGGCTGGGTGTCATTGTGGAAAATCCTGAAATAGGGTCAGTAGCGTTATATTCATTGCGATGAATCCCTGAACATCTAGCTGTGAAATCCCAGCAGTAGGTCTGCTCGGTCAATGAACGTTATATCTTGTTGGATCCCTGAACGGTTCATTGGGTTGTTAGTCACAGTGCGGCTGTGCAAATTATTAGTCACAGTGCGGTTGTGCAAGTTGTTAGTCACCGGCGTGGCCCGTGCAAGTGTAATCATGATTTGGTTATAGTGGATTAAGTCCTTGTGTTCAAGGCGAAATCACCTGAGGAGGGTGGACTGGATTAGCCCGCGTGGTGAACCAAGATATATCGTGTGTCCTTTACTCTCTTGCTTAGTATCTCTATTTATGTTTCTGCATTGAATATCAGAACCTCATATTAAGTAAAGACAGAACCTTGCAGCCTATCTCTAATCAGCTTCCGCACTGCAAGTTCTGAGTATCGTATCTTATGATCAGAACCTATATGGTTCTCATGCTCCATAATTAAGAGATCAGAATCTCTCAAAGAACATTGAAGGTTCTTGAGCATCTCCTTATCAAAATACGAAAAGTTTTTAGAAGAGTAAATTCACAATTTAAACCCCCCATTTCTTGTGTCTTTCTCGCACCTTCAATGACTTTGTTGGTTGTAAGATGTTTATTGATGAAAGGTGGAAAGAAGAGAAAAATGAGCTTTCACATAAGGAGGGAGTATTGAAGGTGGAAAGAAGGAAGATGATAATGGTGGATGGTCTGTGAGTCTATTTGAAGAAGAAAACTTTTTTTTAGAGAGAGAAAGATAGGGGGAGATAGAGAGAGAGAAAGAGAGAGAGAGAGAGAGATGGATTAATTGGGTGGGAATATGCACACACACACATACACACACAGAGATGGATTGATTGGGTAGGAATATGTTGCTGCTATTCATTTCCAATCACAATGTCATGTGGTTCCTTTTATATCATGCAATTAAGGCTTAAAAAATAATGCAAATTCCTAAATTTCCCCTTTAGATATTTTTTAGGTGATTAAGAATTAGTTCAATTATATCACATAGTAAAAATAAATAAAATCAAATTGATTAATTATTCATCTCTATTTATTTTTTCTTGATATTTTGATAAAAAAAATAAAAAGGAATTAAAATGAATAAAAATCGGGCACATGTCTGGTTAAACTATACAAACTGTAAATCAACAAAACAGACAGTTGCAAGCCTGAATTTGAAATTTTTCGCCCGCTAATTTTACGTATAATTGAAAATCGATTCAACCGGTTTAACTATAAAACCAAAATTTTATTCTAAGCAAAACAAAATGAAGCTGGATGCACAAAAGTTTAAAATGCCCAGACAAAATTGGGGTATGACAGCTTTCCTTATTTAATTACCTTGAACCTGAAAGTATGAATGAGAACGGTCTCCGTACATTCGTGGTGGAAGATAATTAAATACAAAAAGACCCCAAATTTTGTCCTTTGAAATGCAAAGATGAAATGCAGTGAAGTTAGGAAAACGAGTGAACTAAGATAGGATACCAGGTCAATATCAACTCTCGAGTTGATACTGATCGACTTGAAAAGATTGCCATCACCAAAAGGATGATTGAAATTCTGGTATCAGATGTGTGATGTTAAGGTGCAATGTCACAACAACACACTCTGCAAATGGACAGCAATAACAGTAACGCAATAACACAAGGAATTGTTCACCCAGTTCGGTCTAACTACCTACGTCTGGGGGATACCAAGCCAGGGATGAAATTCACTACTTCTAGAATTAATTTACAGACTCAACAACCCAGTTGACAATCTCCTAAACTTAATTCCTACTAGTGACTTTCTACCTAAGAGCCCACTTAGATATGAGAACACTACTCAATCCCTAAAACAATACTCAAGGAACAACCTCTTTGAGCAACCTTGATCTTACTTCACAGCTTTGATCAATTAAAAACTCTCTATTGCTTCACAGCTTGTAAGAGAGGTCAGAAAACGACTCAGCAATTCAACCTAGAATTTTGTATATAAAACTCGTACAAACTACTCAAGACACTCAGCTGCTCTTGATCTTCTCTCTGTCTTTCTGTACCTTTTCCTTTGGTTTTGTGTGCTTTAAATAGCAACCTGAATTGGGCTTGGACTGCTACAATATCTGACTTGATTTGTTATTTAAAACTAAATATTCAAAATAGATTTTCTCCTAAAATCTTTTCAAATCTTCAACCTTTTAAATCTCCTACAAATCTGCACCAGATCTCCTATGCAGCGAAGAATATCTAACCCAAGATATTCACATCCAATGAGACAGCTTGCTCTCCACAATTCTAGCTAACACGCGAACCCTAACAACATCACAACCTGATGTTATTAATTCTGCAAATCTAATGTCACAACATCGCCATGTGACATCAGACATCCAACTTCAGCAATTTAAATACTTAACACAGCCCAGTGTTAAGACTCAATGTTACAACATCACCACCTTGACATCAACATTGAACATACTTTGTTTTACCAAAATTCCAGCCAATCCAAGAACTAACAATCTCCCCCTTTGGCTAATTTTGGCTAAAACAATCTCTGCACCTTCAGAGACTTCAGCAGCGGAAACAAAACTTCAATCAATAATTTTGAAACTCTAAGCAGCATCTTCAACTCTCTTCACAAAATTCTGCTGCAGCAACAAACAAAACAGCTACATTCTTCAAACAGCTGCACATATTTCATTATTAGCAGCAACTTCAATTCACTTCAGCATCCAACAGCAGCATCATAAAAACTTCATTATGGACTTTGCTGCACAAAAACTCTGCTGCACATATTTCAACATCTTCAACAGCAACAGCAACAATTTTCAACAACGTTGCTCCCCCTCAATCATGAACCAGCAAAAATAGCTTATCAAGCAGTTAAGCAGTTCAGTAATTTCTCATTACTCCCCCTTAATTTCTGCATATTCCTTTGACAGCTCCTCAACTCCCTTGACATTTGACAGCTTTAAACAATCATTTACCTTTGGCTTTCTCTCTTTGGCTACATCTCCCCCTTTTTAGCCATAATTAGACAAGCTTTAATTAGAAGCCCTAATAACTACAGTTAGTACACCCTAGCTCTCATTGTTAGCCTCACAGTTAGCAACCAGGCAAAACAAATCATTGAAAGAAAACATAACCAGGTGCATATAACAGCACAATATTCAAATTACATAAACAAGCACATACAGTGCAAAAAACAAAAATACTAAACTATTAACTAACAGCAGATGGAAGTTAGTCCTCATCCGAGCTGGTACCATCAACATCTTCATCACCTTCATCTGACCCAGAATCCACAGTATCGCCATTCCCATTATCTTCCCCTTGTTGCAAGTCTTTGATCATTTGCTCAATCTTCATTTTCCTTACAGTGCTGGTACTAATAACCATATCCAGATCCTTGCAGGTTGCCTTTAATTCTTCAATCAGCTCAGATTTTGTATTGACCTTCTTAACCCCAGAACTTGATGTTGTAACAATGTCTGGAACATGACTCCCTGCAAACAGTTTGGGATGCAAAGATAAAGCTGACTCCCTCTTACATGCTGCCTCTGTACTGGTTAAGATTCCAGGATGTTGATCTAATATCATTCCACAGATAAGGGAAGGGAATGATATGGGCATTTTGACAGCATTGGTGGCTCCATGCTTCACTACTTGATCAAATATATAGCGTCCATAGTTGAACTTGACCTTTTTCCCCACAGCATAGATGAGCCTTCCTAATCCCACAGTTATGGTGGTTTTGTGATTAGTAGGTACCCAGTTAGCAGCACCAATTCTGTGCAAAATAGCATACTTGATACTGAGTTTGCTAGCTGTCAATTTATTTTTCAGAGGCCACACCTTAACTTGAGTGGGAGTGATTTCTCTACATACTTCATTATCAGTCGCTTCCAGCTCACATCCCTCTTGTTCATCTCTCCCCAGATATTTATTGATGGTGCTAGGAGAGAAGTCAATACACTGCCCCCTAACAAACGCCTTCATGTAGTTCACACTTCTACTGTTAGAAATGTCTATGGGGATGTTGACAACAAATTCCTTAACAAGTCCACTATAGCACTTAGAGAATCTGGTCACAGTCTTCAATAGTCCAGCAACATGAATGAGGTCCATAATTTCTTTCATCTCCAAGACATCCTTTCCAAGCTCCCTTTCCAGAGCTAATCTCCTTTGGCATACAAACTCCCACAAGGGAGCACTGCTCGCATAATGAAAGGATATGTTGTCCACTGGCACTTCAGGGACCTTATCAGAGATTCTTTTTAAAATGGTCTTTCTGACTGGAGTGATGTCATGAACATCATCTTCAACATCATAGTCAGACTCAGAATGCACTACAACCTTCCTCTTTCTAGGATTTACTTCCACCTTACTCCAAGCTTTTGTTAGCCCAACAACAGTCTTTTTCATCTTATCATCAGACGACTTCTTTGGGGACGATTCGGCCTGCTTTTCTTTCCTTGTCCTTAGTCTCTTAGCCAGACCAGGCACTGCTCTTCCAATGACTTCATCATCAGATAAGTCATCAACATTAATCACATCAGTACTCTTTTCTCCTCCAGGAGTAGTTTTAGCATCCCTACTAGGCGATGTTCTGACATCCCCTTCAACATCCCCTTCCCCACGAATATCATCTTCTCCACTACTTACTTCAGTATCAACTTCAACTTCCTTCTCAGCATCTTCAATTACGGAGACAGCTAATCTGTGAAGATTTGTATTAGTAGATTGCATGTCACACTGATCAGCAGCCATCTGTCTCAGGGGTCTAGATATACCCTTAATAGGAAGTCCCTTCTCAAAGATTTTATCAACGATCTGCCCCATGCTCTTATCAACATCTACCCTTTCAACCACAGTTTGAGACGAGGATGACCTAGGTGTTGATTTATCACTAAATAGAACACTCGTAACAAGCTTCTTTGTCTTAGTGTCTTTAAAGGTAGTTGCGGCCCTTTTTGGAGCAAGTTTAGAGGATCTAGGTTTACCTGACTCTGGGAGCATTACCGAGATGGGTTGTATATTCAGAGCTTCGTCTTCAGAGTACTCATCTGTAGAAACCCTAGCTTTATTCCGCAATGAACATTTTGATGGAGAAGATGTCTGTTTTGACATGGTTCCTTTGAGACAGTATAGGTTGAGACGATTCTTCTTATTGAAGGAGAAGAACAGATGAGAGATATGAGTTTTGACGGATTGTGATTTTGCTATAATAGGAAATGAATGTCTGAGGTAAGGCGCCAGATTTTGTGTAATTTTTAAAGACCAATTAATGAGTTTCTCCCCCCAAATAAGCTTTCCTTTTACCATTTTGAAGGGATTCAACTTAAGAGTGCTTAACTCTAGCAGCCTTTCACACCTGATGTCACAATCTAATGTTAAAACACCAGTCTTAACATCGATAGATGGGCTGACTTCTATAGGTATCCACAGATAATAATTATCTCTGGACCTGACTCCTTTCATGATCACTTCATCCTTTTCGTTAGTCACCAGACACTCATCCTTGGAATAGCTGACTTTGTAACCTTCATCACATAACTGACTTATGCTAATCATATTAGCCTTCAACCCTTGGACAAGGATCACACTATCAAGAGTAAGACCACCAAGATTCTTCACTCTTCCACTTTCTTCTACTACTCCTTTTTCTCCATTTCCAAATACAACCTTGTTTGCATGGCAAGGATTGAACTCCACCAACTACTCCTTTGATCCAGTCATGTGCATTGAATATCCATTGTCAAAGTACCATGCATCCATATCAACCTGGCTATCTGAGGTGTGGGCTAACAGAAATTTCACCTTCTCCTTAGGAACCCATTGTTTAGCAATTTTAGGTATGACCTCCTTCTGTCTGGTTTGAGGTACAGGATATGGATAACCATGGAGCTTGAAACAAGAGTACTGCATATGTCCTAACCTTCCACAATAGAAGCATCTCACTCTGTCATCTCTGAATTGGTTATATCTTCTACCATTATGATATTACTGTGGCTTCCACCCATAATATCATCTCCACCTTCCAGAGTTGGTCTGTCTACTATGGTGCTGATGTCTTTTGCCATAGGTAGACTGTCTCCTGAACTGAGGATGATGTCTTCTAGGCTGTCTCCTATGGTGATGAAGCTTCCTTCTTACATGGTAATGGGGCACAGCCTTGTTGTATTCATATCCATAACAATCTCCCTGATGTTGAGACATCTGATGAGACATGTTCTGTTTCAACCTTGCAGCTTGCATGCTCGTGTGATATTGGGGAGGCATATACTCACTAGCTCCTTGAGGTTGCATCTTCCTCTAATGAGGACCCTCCTTTTTCTCAACATTCTGAGGCTGAACAGCCTTCTTAGGGGTAGAATCCTGTCTCTTTGTTTGAGTCATTGGTTGGGACACCTCCTCCTTTGCTCCTGAAGTGCTTGCCACATATCCTATACCAGACTTATCACCAGCCACCTTTTCTGTCTGAAGGATCTTATCAAGTGTGTTTGTCCCACAGCTCAGCATCCTAACAGACTTGGTCATCTGATCAAGGTGAGCTTTAACTAGTACAACTTCATTCTCTAGATCAGCTTTTTCATTTTCAGGCTGAGCAATCTGTTGCTTGTGGCACTTGTTTTCTTGACAAATATCAACACTTTTTAAACACATCTCTCGATAAGTAGATGCTAACTCCTCATAAGTTATTTCTCCATCATTATCATCATCAGACACAACAGTTCCTATTAGGGCTCTAACATGCCTTGCTGACTCACCTTCACTTTCACTATCAGATTCAGACCAGGAAACTACCATGCCCTTCTTCTGCTTCTTCAAGAATGTGGGACATTCTTTCTTGACATGTCCATACCCTTCACATTCAAAGCACTGAACACCTCTATCCTGGGCAGTCTTCTCTTCATCTTTCTCTTTTGGCTTGCTGATGTCAGAAGAGATGTTCTTGACACTAGGCTTGTAGTTATTGTTCTACCTTTTTAGCACTTTGTTGAACTGCCTTCCCAACATAGCAATGGCTTGAGACAAATCTTCCTGAGAATCATCATCTTTGACTTCCTTAGCTTCTGTAGGAGTGGAGACCATAGCAATAACCTTGGGCTTCTTTTCAGGTTCTTCTTCATTCAAACCAAGCTCAAAAGTTTGAAGAGATCCAATGAGTTCATCAACTCTCATCTTGCTGATGTCTTGGGCTTCTTCAATAGCAGTCACCTTCATCTTGTACCTCTTAGGAAGGGACCTAAGAATCTTCCTTACAAGCTTTTCTTCAGACATTTTCTCTCCAAGAGCACTAGATGCATTGGCCAGCTCAAGAACACTCATGTGGAAGTCATGAATAGTCTCATCTTCCTTCATCTTCAGACTTTCAAACTTTGATGATAGAAGCTGAAGTCTAGACATCTTCACTCTAGACGTTCCTTCATGAGTAGCCTTGAAAATATCCCATGCTTCCTTAGCAACTTCACAGGAATTGATTAACCTGAAGATATTCTTATCCACTCCATTGAAAATAGCATTTAGAGCTTTGGAATTTCCAAGGGCAAGCTCATCTTCTTCCTTGGTTCATTCTTCTTCAGGCTTTGGCTTTGAGGTGCCTTCTTTATCTTTGCCAGTATCATCTTTCTCGCATACAACATGTACTTTCCACTCTTTAACAATAGCCTTCCAAGCCCTGCTGTCCAAGGATTTTAAGAAAGTGGTCATCCTTGGCTTCCAATAGTCATAATTGGATCCATCCAAAATAGGGGGTCTGTTGACGAATCCTCCAAATTCTTTGTCCATCTTTACACCAGAAAGTAACTTCCCTAGATCTCACCCAGAGACAGACAGGATGCCTGCTCTGATACCAATTGAAATTCTGGTATCAGATGTGTGATGTTAAGGTGCGATGTCACAACAACACACTCTGCAAATGGATAGCAATAACAGTAACACAATAACACAAGGAATTGTTCACCCAGTTCGGTCTAACTACCTACGTCTGGGGGCTACCAAGCCAGGGATGAAATTCACTACTTGTAGAATTAATTTACAGACTCAACAATCCAGTTGACAATCTCCTAAACTTAATTCCTACTAGTGACTTTCTACCTAAGAACCCACTTAGATATGAGAACACTACTCAATCCCTAAAACAATACTCAAGGAACAACCTCTTTGAGCAACCCTGATCTTACTTCACAGCTTTGATCAATTAAAAACTCTCTATTGCTTCACAGCTTCTAAGAGAGGACAGAAAACGACTCATCAATTCAACCTAGAATTATGTATATAAAACTCGTACAAACTACTCAAGACACTCAGCTTATGCTCTTGATCTTCTCTCTGTCTTTCTGTACCTTTTCCTTTGGTTTTGTGCGCTTTAAATAGCAACCTGAATTGGGCTTGGACTGCTACAATATCTGACTTGATTTGTTATTTAAAACTGAATATTCAAAACAGATTTTTTCCTAAAATCTTTTCAAATCTTCAACCTTTTAAATCTCCTACAAATTTGCACCAGATCTCCTATGCAGCGAAGAATATCTAACCAAGATATTCACATCCAATGAGACAACTTGCTCTCCACAATTTTAGCTAACACGCGAACCCTAACAACATCACAACCTGATGTTATTAATTCTGCAGATCTAATGTCACAACATCGCCATGTGACATCAGACATCCAACTTCAACAATTTAAATACTTAACACAACCCAGTGTTAAGACTCAATGTTGCAACATCACCACCTTGACATCAACATTGAACATACTTTGTTTTACCAAAATTCCAGCCAATCCAAGAACTAACAATGATGGTAAGACAAAAACTTGCATGTATCGCCATCGACAAAAGGACGATGGTTAGATCAACAACTTGCAAAGATCTCCATCGACAAAAGGATGATGATTAGATCAATAAATTGCAAAGATCGCCATCGACAAAAGGACAATGGTTATACCATAACTACAAAGATCGCTGACATCAAAAGGATAACAGAAAGATCAATAACTTGCATTGATCGCCATCGATAAAAGGATGATGGTGAGACCATAACTAAAAAGATCGTCGGTATCAAAAGGAGGATGGTATGCTCAATAATTCAAGGGTTGTTATTACCAAAAAGATGATAGTTAATTCATAATTTCAAAGATCACTGTCACCAAAAGGATGATGGTTACATCATGGTTCCAAAGATCGCCATCACCAAAAGGATGATGATTAGACGAAACTTCAATGATTTCCTTCAACAAAAAGATTTTGGTTAGATCAACAATGAAAAAATCGGCATCACAAAAAGGATGATTATTAGATCAAACTTCAAATATCACCATCACCAAAAGGATGATGGTTAAATCAATAACTTCAAAGATCGCCATCATCAAAAGAGTGATGGTTAGATCATAATGACAAAGATCACCATCACCAAAAGGATGGTGGTTAAATCAAACAACAAAGATCTCCATTACTAGAAGGATGATGGTAAGACCAGTGATTTGCAAAGATCGCCATCAATAAAAAGACGATGGTGAGATTATAACTGCAAAGATCACCGACATCAAAAGGATGACGGTAAGATCAATAATTTGAAAATATTGCCATCGACAAAAGGACGATGGTGAGACCATAACTACAAAGATTGTCGTCATCAAAAGGATGAAAGTAAGATCAATAATTTGCAAAGATCACCATCGACAAAAGGACGGTGGTAAGACCAACACTACAAAGATCGCCAGCATTAAAAGGATGACAGTAAGATCAACAATTTGTAAAGATTGCCATCAACAAAAGAAAGATGGTGAAATCATAACTGCAAAGATCGTCGACATCAAAAGGATGACAGTAGGATCAACAATAAATCTTTCCATCACCAAAATGATGATGGTTAATTTACAATTTCAAAGATTACCATCACCTAAATGATGATGGTTAATTCTTCATTTCAAAGATTGCTATCACTAAAAGGATGATGGTTATCACAATAACACTTGCCATCATCAAAAGGATGATGATAAGAATAACAACTTGCAAGATCGTCATCGACAAAAGGACAATGATAAGATTATTACTGCAAAGATTGCCAGCATCAAAAGGATGTCAGTAAGACAAATAATAAAGCATGCCATCACCAAGTGGATGATAGTAAAATACTTGTTAGGGAATAAGACTATCCACAAAATGTTAATAGAACAAACTTGTTGAGGAATATTGGAACATCAATAAGTAAAACTTGCTTGGGGATATCTTCAACAAAAGGGTGAAGAAAAAAGACTCACTAGGGAATGCCCATTGAGAAAGAAATGTATGGTAGGAACTCACTTAGAGAAATACTTCTTACTTGGATGAGGATATCATGCTCATAAAAAAAGGTTGAAGAAAGAGACTCGTTGGGGAACACCCAATCAGAAAGCAATGCAGGATAGAAATTCACTCAGAGAAATACCACTAACTTGGATGAGAATTGACCTGGACTCTCATGATTGATCCTGGATCCTTGTTAATGCTATGTATGCATGTGTAATAAATGGTGTAATGCTTAACCTCAATGAAAATGCTATGCATGATGCATGAACTGTCGTGATTAATGCATGTATGAATGTAGATGAATGATTTGATTTTGTTGTGGGGCTTGATTTTCTTTCCTTAGAAAGGTCAAGCAAAGCTAAAATTTCGGAGTACCAATGACGATTGGATTTTGGTTTTGAAAATGCCAATGAAAATTGGGCTTTGAGTTTTAAAAAGGGTTAAATAAGTTTTTAGTCCCTATAAAGTTTGAAATTTCATTTTTAGTCCCTCCCTACCTTTTGGCAACAGTTTTTACAAAAAAAACCGTTGCCAAAACCAGCTAAAACCGTTGCCAAAACCCAGGAGGGACTAAATGAAATTTCAAACTTTATAGGGACTAAAAACTTATTTAACCCTTTTAAAAATGCCAATGAAATTGGGCTTTGAAGGTGAACTTTTAGGCGATAACTGGATTTGAAGGATAGATTACCATACGGAAAATAGTGTTTTATTTTTTTGTTTGTTAAATGGGAAATAACTTTTAAAATAGGCTACCAAACGAGAACTGGTGTTTACAATTGGCCACCAGAAGGGAACTGGATTTGAAAAACTGACTACCAAGTGGGAACTGGTCTTGAACTAGACTATCCGACGGGAACTAGATTTGATTTAGACTACCATGTGGGGACTTGTGTTGTTTTTGGTTTATTATATGGGAAATGGATTTTTTTAAATGACTACCAGATGGAAACTGGTTTTGATTTACTGTCAGACGGGAACTAACTTCACGATAGTCTACTATATGAGAATTGGTTTTTGATTTAGTGTCAAACAGAAATTGACTTGGGAATTAGTATACAAGGCGAGAACTGGTTTTAGGTTTACTGTCATACGAGAAATGACTTTCAAATATGCTACTAGACAAGAACTGGTGAAAAAATTAGATTACCAGATGGGAACAAGTCATAAAATGAATTGCCAGACGAGAACTAGTCTTTGGGAAAGAGAGTGAGTGTAACTCGCGATGTACAATGAGATTGACTTATATGCATGTAGTATGTGATGATGCATGACATGATGAATGATTGATGCATGTGATGCTGATTTTGGGTTGTGTCCCTGAAGGTTGGGCCCTTTGAGGTACCATGAAAGATTGAGCTTTTGATGTTAAATCTTTCATACTTGTATTACAAGGATTTTTGATGATGTCATATTCAAGTTATGAGAAATGCCCGATGAATGAAATGAAATGCATGACTTGATGCTAGAGTGAAGGGACATGACTAGTGCATAAGGATGATTTATGTAATGAATCAAAGATTTCCAAAAGTGCCTATGTGCTGGGTAATGGATGGGAGTTTCTTTTGCAGCAAACCTTCTTGTTTGTCAAAAGGAAAAGGTTATAGGATGGGGTCATAGCACAACTCCCCAACATTCATTTCGAACTCGATTGTTTCTGATGTACGACATAGTTTACTTGAGCATCTTGAAAGTATGGAGAGGGATTGCCCCTCTATAGCTCATCTTGCCCACGTCAGTTGGGCCTTTGAAGAATTTTACCTTTCGAGGAATTTTGGAAGCAGATGTTCCACAATATGGCTTGGAGATTGCTTGCCCCATAATTTCAAGTTGTGAAGCAATATGCCCTTGATTAACCGACTCTTAGTGTTGTTGGTTTTTTTGTGCTCTTGAGGTGGCATGTTTCGGTATGAGCCTTGAAGCGAATTAAATCATATTGACTGAGCTTTAGAGGGATTTACCCTTAATTAACAGAACCTCTAAGTGATCTGCCCCTGGTTGATAGAGTCATAAGATGGTTTGCCCTTGATTAACGATTCTTGAAACAATTTCCCCTTGATCAACTGATGTTAGGAGACTTGCTTTTAGATTAACCAATTATTGGAGTGATCTTCCTTTGATCAATAGAGTCTCTAAGTGACTTTCCTCTGATCTATAGGGTTCTGAGGTGGTCTTGATTATGGTCATCATTGAAGAATGATCAAGTTACTCTCTGATTGCTCCTTGATGGAATTCCCCTGATGCCAAGTACTTAATTGCAATTAAAATTATTCATTCAAAAATGGTAATTTTAAGGTGATGATCATGCAGGTTTTGAAAAATCAGTATTAAAATGATGTGATGATGTATAACAAATGAACCATATGTTCAAATGTAGTGCTGATTTAGCTATTCAACCTACGAAAAATACTGTGAGAATATGATACAAATACAGATGATTAGCAAATCTCTAGGAGTCAGTTTAATGCAACCTTTGTTGAAACAAGTCTGGTTCATACCACCAATCCTCCAAGGTTTTGATGATAACAAAGTATTTGAAAATCAATTAGGATTTCTAACTAGCTAATTTATGTGTGCAGAAATATATTTACTTGATGGAACTGGTTCTGACACTGAAACGACTTTGGTTCAGTTCTAATCATGCTAGTACACTCCAGCTCAAAAGCGTGTTATGTTGCCTCTGATGCTGAGTAATGTCAAGTCAGTTCTGCTAACACGGGACTCAAGATTTATTGACACTATCTTACAGGTTGTGTTGTACTTGAATAATAGTTGTATCCTTTGGACAAAGGCCTTGTTTTGTGGATATCCTTGTGACTGGAAATTCCAACACCTTCTTTATTGGAAAAGAAGATGTACTAGAAGATTTGATCTGTTTGTAGCCATTGAAGATGTTTCAACGTCTCTATTTCTTTGGGTATAAAAAGCAGCTGAAGATTTGAAGATCATCAAGAAATAACACTGCAATACAACTGAGAAATACACACATTACTATCAGAGAGCTAAGTCTATTTAGAGTTCTTATTCTTGTGTTGATTAAAAATCTTTGTAAAAGTGTGTCGTATTATTTTTAACACCTCTGATATTTATCGAGTGTTGTTGTAAGTTATTCCTTCTCTAAACTTTCTGTTTAGATAAAAGTCTTAGACACGAGCTCTAAGCACAGGTGAAAGTCTTAGACACAAGCTCTAAGCACAGGTGAAAGTCTTAGACACGAGCTCTAAGTAAGGTGAAAGTCTTAGACAGGTGGTCTAAGCAAGATAAGTCTCGGTCAGGAGCTGATTGAGCAGAGGGAAGTCTTAGAGACGAGCTCTAAGCAAGTGAAGTCTTAGACACGAGCTCTAAGCAAGGGAAGTCTTGAACAAGTGGTCTAAGCAAAAAGAAAAATCTTATATAAGTGTGTATAAGCAAGTGTAATCTGGTTGATTATAGTGGAAAATCTCTTGATTGGCAAAGGGACTGGAGTACTCTCAGTTGGAAGAGGAACCAGGATAACTATTGTATGTTCTGTGTTATTTTTACTTTACTTCTGTCTCTATTTCCGTTGCACCATATCAGATTCTGAACTCAGCTTTCAGAATCTGAACTCTAGTTCAGAAATAAATCTAATTTTTGCAAAACACAATTCAACCGCCCCTTTTTGTGTATTTTTCTCTCCTTCAACCTTGTTGTAGTATGCTTTCAAAATAAACTTGTTTCAATTAGGTCTTTTAAGGATTGTAACTTAGCCTGGTTCACGGTTTTTGAAACAAAAGATATAAGGCTCAAAATTTTATTTTAACCCACCCCGTTCTCCTTGATGATCTCAAGTCCTACGTTCAGTTAATTCGACACACACATTCGACTTCAAAGAGATGTTGAAGGTCTAAGCATAAAGATGAAGGTTCAAGATCTAATAAGATTTTTTTTGAAATGAGAGTCACCTTAGTTTTGTTTTTGTCAAGAATCTTGGTGACCTTCTGATTCTTAATACGGTGGTCACCTAATCTTGTTTTTCGTTGTTTTTGTTGAGGATTTAAACGATCTCTTTTTTTTTGCTTCTCATCCCTAGTTTTTTGCATGGACCGCTTCTTTGAAGCTTTCAATCCATCAAGATGCCCTGATTTTTGCCTAAGTCGCCTTTCTGGTGTTTGACTTAGCGGACTTTTTTTTCGATTTTTTTACTGTATTGAAAGACTGTGACTGCCTTGTTATTGGTTGATAAGGAACAACCAATATAACTTTTGGATTTTCATGAGTTCTTCAACACTTCAGGACGTGTGCGAAGAATAACATGTGGTTGATCCCCATATGGGATGTTTTCTTTTTTAAACATTGCACTTGAAATAATCAATTGCATCTTTGCAGCAATTGATTGCGCATGTGTGATTTCTGAAAAATGCTTTGTGCTATTGCACCTTTTCATCATATCTCTTCATGGAAACCTTCACATCATTTCACTAATGAATTTTCAGAATTCCTCTAATCATTGTCATGATTTTTGAGTGGTTGCTTTTATCACTATAAATACATTTCAAATTTTCATTTTACATTCACCTCTTTAAAAAATTCTCAACAATCTCTCTGCATATTTTTCCATAACAGATTTTTTCACACAAGACATTTTTTGAATCCCATTTTCATATCACATTCATAAAAGTATCATTTGAGCAATTAGAGAGTTTATGTTATTGAACCTTCATATTTGAAAGAGAAGAATATTTTATTCTTTTGAATAAGTCTTAACAGTTCTACAAACTTCATCTACTTATATATATTGTTTTGTTATAAATTCCTAAGTATCAAGGATTGTTTGATATTAGGTGTGGTTACTTATCATCCAGGATTATTGGAGATAAGGTTACAAGAAAAGGGAGGATTGTTTTCTTTTCTTGTGAAACAAATTTCAAGAGGATTATTCTTGATAACTTGGTTAGAATCTTGTGTAGGATGATCTAACTATAATCAAATCTCTTACATGTTGCAAGGGGACTGAATGTACTCTCGGATTGTGAGAGAAACCGGGATAATTCTTGATGTTCTTTATTTTCCGCACTTTACCTGGTAAATTTTAAAAGTCCTAATTCACCCCCTCTTAGCCTCACTCATATCTTACAAGAGATTATTGTAACGCCCTGGTTTTTGTTAGATTTATTTAATCGAGTCGATTTAATTATTTTTGTTTTTATATTATTTTATTCTTGGTTTTTATTTGGTAAATATGTTATATTTATCGTTATTATGTTTTATCGCGTTTGAGAGCGTTTGCGAGAAAATTGAGTGTAGGGGTATTTTGGTCATTTTGCTTGGTTAGATACTATTGTTTTTCTTAAAATAGAACTTAGAGACTAGAAAGAGAGAAAAAGAGAGTGAGAAGAAGAAAAAGAGGAAAACTTGAAGTGTAAGAAATCGATTCAACCGACACTTCAAAGCACGATTAATCGGGTAAGGGTGCGAAACTCGATTACTATATGCTTGTGTATGAATATGTATGTGTGTGTTTGAATATTTACTTGTTGTTCATAGTTTTTCAATTCGAGGTTGAAATGAGAAAAATGAATAGAAATCGATGTTTTCACGGTCGGAAATCGATATGAATCACGTAGTATGATCGTATTATATGTATGAACATTGTTGATACTTGTTTTAATTGATTGAAAACGTTTTGGTTGGAGAAAGTTGGATTTTTGGGTTTTGGAACCATGTAACCCGCAACAGAAAATTCTGGTTCTGGTGCGATTCGCCAGGCGAATTAGGTCTCGCCACTAGTTCGCCAGGCGAAGTGCTGGCGAAGGGGGATTCGCCAGGCAAAATTGTAAGTCGCCAGGCAAAAACGAGGATACAGAAATGCGTTAGCTACTGGAACTCTTGGGGTTTTTCCAAAATTGTGGTTCGCCACTAGTTCGCCAGGCGAAGTGCTGGCGAAGGGGTATTCGCCAGGCGAAATCCTAAGTCGCCAGGCGAATCTGGCTGTTTCTAAATAAATTATTTTCATTGAAAATTCATAACTTTTGATCCGTAACTTGGATCGAGACGTTCTTAGTGCCGTTGGAAAGCTAATGAAATGCTCTTTCTTATAAAAATGGGTTTGAGATTAGTGGCCGATTTAATTATGTCAGGAATTTGGAAACGTGCCGTTTTGTCGACTTTTATCGTCGTAATTGTGTGCGATTGATGTGTTATCATGCGATATGCTTTTGATATATAACGTATAGCTTGTGTGTTGTTATATGATGTGAATGCATGTGATGAAATGTTGTGATGATGGTTTGTGGCCTTATGGCAAATAAATGCATTGGTTTGGGTTTGATTGCAATGCATGATTATAGATGTTGAGATGGTTCACATGGTTATATATGTATATGCATTTGATTTTCATGAATCATTAGTATGCCATGCATCATAATATGCATCTTGTGATGTCGTGTGCCCTTGTGGGGTATGAGCGACGAAACGATTCCAGAGGGAATCTGCTGTAATGGTCGTGAGCCTTATACAAAGAGGACTTAAAGCGACGTTATAGACGATCGTGAGCCTTATACAAAGATGACCTGAAGCGATCAGATCCTGAGCCTTATACAAAGAGGACCTAAAGCGATCCATAAACGTCGTGAGCCTTATACAAAGAGGACCTAAAGCGATGGGGAACATCGTTTTCCCGACGGGGAGTTACACTAAGTAACAAGCGATGATTCCAATAATTCTTGAGTGAATTAATGATGATGAGAATGATGGATGGAATGGTACCGCATGCATAGAGTCGTTGTGTCGGTCTCTGTGCATTTGCATAAGTCATAAATGGATTGATTATGCGTGGGAATTTGTGAATGGGATTGATGAGTGGATATATATATATATATATATATATATATATATATATATATATATTGGTGATAAATGTGTTGAGCATGATTGATATGCCTTTGTGATGGATGCATTAATTATGAATTATTTTGTTTTGTATTTGAACTATGGTGTACGTTGTGGTGAGAATGTTTTGCATGCGTATTTCATGTTATTACATAATTGTATGCAGCTATATTATAATTGTGTTTCTCACCCTTCTGCTGTTTTGAATGCTCTATGAGGCATTGCAGATTAGATGCTGGAGGTCTTTTTGTGAAGATTATGTCTTCATTCTTTTGTCGGTCGGCTTTGATATGTGGCACCGGGTAGTCGGGGAGATCATTATGTGATTATGTGTATATATATCTTTTTGGATTGTACATGTATGACTCTGTATATGACAGACAGACTTTTATGTTTATATATGAGATTTCAGTTGCAAATTTTCCGCTTTTATTCTGTATCTGAATTGTGGGTGTTAGGAACTGAGTCCCTCTGTTTATGTTGCTACCTGATTGTTGCATATCCATATGAGCGGGTTGTTATATTTCATTACTTTGATGTGGCGCTCCCGTCTATGCCATGACTGTTTTAATTATACTCTAATTATTTGTTATCGCTTTAATTGTTCGGGGTATAGATTGGGGTGTCACATTAAGTGGTATCAGAGCCAGTTCGTGTCGGTCATTTCGACCAAGTTGTTTGTTGTGCGACAGTTGTGTTCTGGCGAGTTGATTATTTAACCATAGTTACTGTTATTGGATATGAACAGAATATGGCTGGTAGGAATGATGTTGCTCTTGCTGCTGCTATGCAAGCTATGGCTCAGGCTGTGCGGAATGCACCTAATTCTGGTGCGAATGATGAGTTCAGGAAGAACAAACCGCCTGTCTTCAAAGGGAGACATGAACCTGATGGTGCTCAAATTTGGCTTAAGGAGATTGAAAGAATCTTTCGAGTGATGGACTGTACTAAGGAACAGAAGGTGAGACTGGGTACTCACATGTTACAGGAGGAGGCTGATGATTGGTGGGTTAGTACGCGTTATGTGTGGGAAGCTACAGGTGAAGTTGTCACTTGGGCTTTGTTTAGCAGTGAGTTTTTGAGGAAGTATTTTCCTGAAGATGTTAGAGGAAAGAAAGAAATAGAGTTCTTGGAGTTGAAACAGGGTAATATGTCTGTTACTGATTACACTGCTAAGTTTGTGGAGCTTGTTCAGTTTTATCTATATTATGCTGAAGCAACTGCGGAGTTTTCCAAATGTGTGAAGTTTGAGAACGGGTTGTGTCCCGAGATCAAACAGGCAATTGGTTATCAAAGAATTAGGAGGTTTTCGGATTTGGTGGATTGTTGTAGAATTTATGAGGAGGATAGCAAAGTTAGTTCTACTCATTATAAGAGTGTGAACGAAAGGAAAGGAAAGCAACCGTTTCGCGGTGGTCCTTATGTGGCACCAGCTGACAAGGGAAAGCAAAGGGCTAGTTTTGCTAAAAGGCCAAGTGGGGGAGGTATGTATAATCCTCTGAGATGTTTTAAGTATGGTGACTTAGGACATCGTCAATTTGAATGTAGAAAGGATATGAGGAAGTGTTCCAATTGCGGAGGTATAGGACATGTCGCAGCTGATTGCAAGAGGAATGGGGTGAAGTGTTTCAACTGTGGTGAATCTGGTCATATTAGTACGAGGTGTCTGGAACCAAAGCAAGCTCAAGCTGGAGGGAAGGTATTTGCATTGGCAGGAACTCAACCTACTAGTGAAGATCGTCTGATCAGAGGTAATTGTTTTATTAATAGTACGCCTTTAGTTGCTATTATTAATACCGAAGCGACTTATTCGTTTGTTTCGTCTGAGTGTGCGCGGCGTTTGAATCTTTTGTTGTCGTGGATGGGTGGAGAGATGGTTATCGATACTCCAGCATTGGGGTCGGTATCTACTTCTCTGGTTTGTTTAAGTTGTCCTTTGACCATTTATGGTAAGGATTTTGCTATGGATTTGGTGTGTCTGCCGTTGGAGAGTTTAGACGTAGTTCTGGAAATGAATTGGTTGCAGTTCAATCAAGTTTATATCGATTGTTATCATAAGTTGGTAAGATTTCCTTCTCTTGAAGAAGACGAGGATTCGAGTTTCTTATCTACCAAAGAGTTGAAGAGACTTTTGGCGGGTGAAGCTTAGTTGTTCGGGTTGTTTGCATCGTTGACTGTGGATAGTCAAGTTGCAATTGATGTGTTTCCAGTTATGTGTGATTTTCCGGAGGTGTTTCCATAGGATATTTCTGATGTGCCGCCAGAAAGAGAGGTGGAGTTTTCTATAGATCTAGTTCCTGGTACTAGACTTGTGTCTATGGCACCATATCGTATGTCGGCATCTGAGTTAGTTGAGTTGAAGAAGCAGTTGAATGAATTGTTAGTAAAGAGGGTTATGAGGCCGAGTGTATCGCCTTGGGGTGCTCCAATTTTATTAGTGAAGAAGAAAGATGGAAGTATGCGATTGTGTATTGATTATCGCCAGCTGAATAAGGTGACGATTAAGAATAAGTATCCTCTTTCGAGAATTGATGATTTGATGGACCAGTTGGTAGGTGCGTGTGTGTTTAGTAAAATTGATTTGAGGTCAGGTTATCATCAGATTAGAGTGAAGGAGGAAGATATTCAGAAGACGGCTTTTAGGACACGATACAGACATTACGAATATTCCGTGATGCCGTTCGGGGTTTCTAATGCGCCGGGAGTGTTTATGGAGTATATGAATCGCATATTCCATGAGCATTTGGATCAATTTGTTGTTGTGTTTATTGATGACATCTTGATTTATTCTAAGTCTCGGGAGGAACATGCGGAACATTTGCGTATTGTGTTGCAAATTTTGAAGGAGAAGAAACTTTATGCCAAGTTGTCCAAGTGTGAGTTCTGGTTGTCAGAAGTGAGTTTTCTTGGGCATGTGATTTCAGGTACTGGTATTGCTGTGGATCCATCCAAAGTAGATGCAGTTCTACAATGGGAGGCTCCTAGATCTGTTACTGAAATTAGAAGCTTTTTGGGTTTAGCTGGATATTATTGAAGATTCATTAAAGGCTTTTCCAAGTTAGCACTTCCATTGACCCAGCTGACTTGTAAAGGTAAGGCATTTATTTGGGATATTCAGTGTGAGGAAAGTTTTAGTGAGCTGAAGAGAAGATTGACTACAGCTTAGATTTTGATCTTACCGAATCCTAATGAACCGTTTGTGGTGTATTGCGATGCGTCTTTGAGTAGTTTAGGTGGAGTGTTGATGCAAGAAAGTAAGGTTGTGGCTTATGCTTCGAGACAGTTGAGGGTTCATGAGAAGAATTATCCTACTCATGATTTGGAATTAGCTGCGGTGGTTTTTGTATTGAAAATTTGGAGGCATTATCTCTACGGTGCAAGATTCGAAGTCTTTAGTGATCATAAGAGTTTAAAATACTTGTTTGATCAGAAAGAGTTGAATATGAGACAACGGAGATGGTTGGAATTTTTGAAGGACTACGATTTTAGCTTGAATTACCATCCTGGTAAAGCTAACATGGTAGCCGATGCGTTAAGCCGAAAATCTTTGCATATGTCTGCTTTGATGGTTAAAGAGTGGGAACTTTTGGAAGAATTTAGAGATTTGAGTTTGGTGTGTGAATTGACATTTGATAGCGTGAGGCTTGGTATGTTAAAGGTCACTAATGATTTTCTGTTGACCGTTATCGAGAAACAGAGGCTGGATGTGAAATTTGTTGATTTGATGACGGTTGGAGATAAAGGTGTGAATGGTGACTTTAAAGTGGATGATCAGGGTGTTTTGAGATTCCGTGGTAGAATTTGTATTCCTGATGATTCAGAATTGAAAAATATAATTTTAGAGGAAGGACACCGGAGTAGTTTGAGTATACATCCGGGAGCTAATAAGATGTATCAAGATTTGAAGAAGATCTTTTGGTGGTCCGGATTGAAGAGGGATATGGCTCAGTTTGTTTATGCGTGTTTGACGTGTCAAAAGTCAAAGGTAGAACATTAGAAGCCTAGTGGATTATTGCAACCGTTGGAAATTCCCGAGTGGAAATGGGACATCATTTCTATGGATTTTGTGACAGGGTTGTCGAATACTCAAAGGGGACATAATGCCATTTGGGTGATTGTGGATAGGCTGACTAAATCGGCGCATTTCATTCCGATTGACATCAGTTTTTCTTTGGAGAGGTTGGCTGAGATTTATATCCGTGTGATTATGAGATTACATGGTGTTTCGTTGTGTATTGTTTCAGATCGAGATCCGAGGTTTACTTCCAGATTTTGGGAAAGTTTGCAAAAGGCGTTAGGTTCCAAGTTGAGACTGAGTTCTGCTTATCATCCTCAGACGGATGGTCAAACTGAGAGAACTATTCAGTCATTGGAAGATTTACTGAGAGCTTGTGTTCTTGAGCAAGGTGGTGCTTGGGATAGTTATCTTTCGTTGGTTGAGTTCACGTATAACAACAGTTTTCATTCGAGTATTGGAATGACACCTTTTGAAGCGTTGTATGGAAGAAGATGTCGAACACCTTTGTGTTGGCATGAATCTGGTGAGAGTTCGGTGGTTGGACCGGAGTTAGTTCAACAAACTACGGAAAAGGTGAAACTTATTCGTGAGAAGATGAAGGCTTCTCAGAGTAGGCAGAAGAGTTATCATGATCGAAGGAGGAAAGATCTTGAGTTTCGAGAAGACGATCATGTATTTTTGAGAGTTACACCGGTGACGGGTGTTGGACGTGCATTGAAGTCGAAGAAGCTTACTTCTCGGTTTATTGGTCCTTATCAGATATCCGCGAGAGTGGGTGTTGTGGCTTATCGGGTGGAGTTGCCACCGAATCTTTCGAATTTACATGATGTGTTCCATGTTTCACAGCTTCGGAAGTATGTTCCGGATCCGTTGCATGTGATTCCGATGGATGAGGTTGAGGTAAGGGAGAACTTTATGGTTGAGGCATTACCGATGAGGGTTTTGGATCGCGAGTTGAAGCGGTTAAGAGGAAAAGATATTGCGCTTGTGAAAGTAGCGTGGGGAGGCGCTGCTGAGGGCAATTTGACTTGGGAGTTGGAGAATCGGATGCGGGAATCGTATCTAGAGTTGTTCGTCTCAGGTAATATTTTCAAGGACGAAAATTTCTAAGTGGGGGAGAGTTGTAACGCTCCAGTTTTTGTTAGATTTATTTAATCGAGTCGATTTAATTATTATTTTTTATATTATTTTATTCTTGGTTTTTATTTGGTAAATATGTTATGTTTATCGTTATTATGTTTTATCGCGTTTGAGAGCGTTTGCGAGAAAATTGAGTGTAGGGGTATTTTGGTCATTTTGCTTGGTTAGATATTATTATTTTTCTTAAAATAGAACTTAGAGACTAGAAAGAGAGAAAAAGAGAGTGAGAAGAAGAAAAAGAGGAAAACTTGAAGTGTAAGAAATCGATTCAACCGACACTTCAAAGCACGATTAATCGGGTAAGGGTGCGAAACTCGATTACTATAAGCTTGTGTATGAATATGTATGTGTGTGTTTGAATGTTTACTTGTTGTTCATAGTTTTTCAATTCTAGGTTGAAATGAGATAAATGAATAGAAATCGATGTTTTCATGGTCGGAAATCGATATGAATCACGTAGTATGATAGTATTATATGTATGAACATTGTTGATACTTATTTTAATTGATTGAAAACGTTTTGGTTGGAGAAAGTTGGATTTTGGGGTTTTGGAACCATGTAACCCGCAACAGAAAATTCTGGTTCTGGTGCGATTTGTCAGGCGAATTGGGGATTCGCCAGGCGAATTAGGTCTCGCCACTAGTTCGCCAGGCGAAGTGCTGGCGAAAGGGGATTCGCCGGGCGAAATCGTAAGTCGCTAGGTGAAAACGGGGAGATAGAAATGTGTTAGCTACTGGAACTCTTGGGGTTTTTCCAAAATTGTGGTTCTCCACTAGTTCGCCAGGCGAAGTGCTGGCGAAGGGGTATTCGCCAGGCGAAATCCTAAGTCGCCAGGCGAATCTGGCTGTTTCTAAATAAATTATTTTCTTTGAAAATTCATAACTTTTGATCCGTAACTCGGATCGAGACGGTCTTAGTGCCGTTGGAAAGCTAATGACATGTTCTTTCTTATAAAAATGGGTTTGAGATTAGTGGCCGATTTAATTGTGTCGGGAATTTGGAAACGTGTCGTTTTGTCGACTTTTATCGTCGTAATTGTGTGCGATTGATGTGTTATCATGCAATATGCTTTAGATATATAACATATAGCTTGTGTGTTGTTATATGATGTGAATGCATGTGATGAAATGTTGTGATTATGGTTTGTGGCCTTATGGCAAATAAATGCATTGGTTTGGGTTTGATTGCAATGCATGATTATGGATGTTGAGATGGTTCACATGGTTATATATGTATATGCATTTGATTGTCATGAGTCATTAGTATGTCATGCATCATGATATGCATCTTGTGATGTCGTGTGCCCTTGTGGGGTGTGAGCGACGAAACGATTCCAGAGGGAATCTGGTGTAACGGTCGTGAGCATTATACAAAAAGGACCTAAAGCAACGTTATAGACGATCGTGAGCCTTATACAAAGAGGACCTAAAGTGATCGGATCGTGAGCCTTATACAAAGAGGACCTAAAGAGATCTATAAACGTGGTGAATCTTATACAAAGAGGACCTAAAGCGACGGGGATCATCGTTTGCCTGACGGGGAGTTACACTAAGTAACAAGCGATGATTCCAATAATTCCTGAGTGAATTAATGATGATGAGAATGATGGATGGAATGGTACCGCATGCATAGAGTCGTTGTGTCGGTCTTTGTGCATTTGCATAAGTCATGAATGGATTGATTATGTGTGGGAATTTGTGAATGGGATTGATGAGTGGATATATATATATATATATATATATATTGGTGATAAATGTGTTGAGCATGATTGATATGCCTTTGTGATGGATGCATTAATTATGAATTGTTTTGTTTTGTATTTGAACTATGGTGTACGTTGTGGTGAGAATGTTTTGCATGCGTATTTCATGTTATTACATAATTGTATGCAGCTATATTATAATTGTGTTTCTCACCCTTCTGCTGTTTTGAATGCTCTATGAGGCATTGCAAATTAGATGCTGGAGGTCTTTTTTGTGAAGATTATGTCTTCATTCTTTTGTCGGTCGGCTCTGATATGTGGCACCGGGTAGTCGGGGAGATCGTTATGTGATTATGTGTATATATATATATATCTTTTTGGATTGTACATGTATGACTCTGTATATGACAGACAGACTTTTATGTTTATATATGAGATTTCAGTTGCAGATTTTCCGCTTTTATTCTGTATCTGAATTGTGGGTGTTAGGAACCGAGTTCCTCTGTTTATGTTGCTACCTGATTGTTGCATATCTATATGAGCGGGTTGTTATATTTCATTACTTTGATGTGGCGCTCCCGTCTATGCCATGAATGTTTTAATTATACTCTAATTATTTGTTATCGCTTTAATTGTTCGGGGTATAGATTGGGGTGTCACAATTATCGTCAGTAGATCTCGCAAGCTTCACATCCACTCAATTGGACCCTTTGTTGAGTAACGGTAAAATGTAGTCGATGTAACTTAGATCTTCATCTGTCTTTAGCTCAAACTTACCAAATCTAATATTTCCTTGATTATTAATCGATGGAGAACAATACTCAATCTTAACCGGTCTTCGACTATATAGGTAGTATAAGAGATTATCCAATTTGAATTTCAGATCTACAAGAGGGGTGTCATATATGACCCTAAATTCAAAAAAATGACTCACCGTTGAAGTAAACAAATGTGAGGTGCCAAAATTGAAGTATTATGAGGTGTTTTTGTTAGCAACATATGAAACATATTTATACAAGTTTTAAATCATTATGAATCATACAAAAGTCCAGTGCAATTACAACCCTACAAAAATGACAGAACAATCACAACCATACAAAAATATTACTACCAAATTTTTAGGGGTAGCGAAAATATCCGATAAATCAAATTTTTAAAATTTTCTATAAACCAAAACTACATACCAGATCTTTTAAATAATCCAATAATAGTTCATACCCATTTTTTAAAAAAACCCAGTAAAAATGCGTTTTTTTTTTCACATTAGGTTTTTAATATAACTATCGATTTTTTTTAATCTTTTACTCGTTGGTTTCTTGAGATTTTTTTTTCTTCAAATAGTAAATTTTGAGAGAAGTAAATAAGAAGTGGAGTATTTTTAACATTTTTGAAATATGTGGGGTGCAGGATCATTTCAATAGGTGCCAGATAGATATTTCCATGAATTGGCGGTGATTTCCGGCCCACATTTGAACTACACCGAAAGGAATAGAAGTCGCAACGCAATACGACTGGTAGGTACTGAAACTCTGCACTCTATGTATTGTAGCTTGTCATTCATTCCAATACAAAAACAAGATTCGTGATCTGCGATTGATTCTGTTGAAGAACAAATATGAACAATTCTTAATGGTAAGCTTCCATAAACCTCTTCGATTTCGCTATCTCACAATTCCCCTGTTTCCTCTTCGATTCTATGCAATTATCATATACATGCTGATTTTCGATTCTCGTCGTTTATTATCAATTTCAATTTGAATTATTCTCGCTGCATTATCCGTTCATGCAATTTGGTGCAATGTTACTTAGGGTTTTAATAATCTTGTTGTTAAACGGTGTGAAAAACTATGTGATTCTAGAATTTTGAAATTAAGCTTTTGTAAGTAGAAATTCAGGATCTCTGAAACTTACAAATGCTGAATCGTTATTTATAATGAAAAAATTGTAGATTAGGTTTAATTGTAGCTTTTGCATGTTTTGCAGTGCTGTGAACATGAAGGAAAAGAATACTTGCTCTGTTCTCAAGCGTATTTTAGTGAATTGTACTTCTCAGGTTTGTAGAAACGTGCTTTTGGTTTTTGGATGATATGTGAAATTTAGTGTGTTGTGTAAAACCTTTTCATCATATTCACAAGTCTTTGGTACCGGTAAATGGTTTACTTGATTTTGTCATTTGTCACTTGTGTTAAATAAGTTTAATTTATTTACTTAGATGCGTTAAACATGCAATAAGGATTGAGTTTTCGGATTGTTGGGTAGTGGGGAGAATGTGTTTTATGATATATGCTTTCTTGCCATTTAGAGTTTCTCTTGTATTCTATTTGTCATATTATGCAAATTGATGTGGCTTAGTCTCATTCGATAGGCCAAAGCTTATGGGAGTTGTGTTGCAGCTAAGGTTCCAGACATTGAGCGTGATGTGTGTTTAAAGGAGTTTCTTGTGTTAAAAAGTTGTATGCAAAATACGGTATCATACTCTGGCTTGGCATTTCAGTTGTAAAGTTATTTCTTACATTTTTATTATGGGGAAATAGAACCACAAGCAACATTCTTGAAAGACTGAAGTGAAATGTTTTCGTAAACTTCATTTAATTGGATCATGACTTTTGAGATTTACAAACTGTTTCATATTTTTTTTTCCATGTTTGTTACTTTATAAAATTATTGATCTATTTTGTTGTGTCCATTGTATAGCTGTTACTTTATTTTGGCATATCTATTAAATAACTTATGTTTAAAATTACATATTGCTCCAAACAGCTCAAAAAGAAGGTTTAAGTGAACATCCATCTCCTTCCTTGTTCCGGACCACTGAACAAACACAATTATTTATTGATGGTTATAGAAATTTCCAGTTATCAGTCTAAAGAGGAAGCTCCTAAAACTTTTTGCGTGCAAAGGTTTAACCTTTAACACTCATATCTCCTGTTAATCATAGATACATTAACCTTTTATCATCCTAGAGTCTAAATAACTTTAGCAGCTTTGCTGCAGTTTGTTTCATATCCCTGGTACTTGCCGTATAAATAAGAACCAGCAATATGTCTGGAAAAGCAACAACCTCGACGCCTAATATAGGTCTGAGGGGATCTAGTGGTCTTTCACATGCATACATTCAGTATCCACCGCTTCGATGTAATGTTCCTGGATCAAGGGGATTATTTTATGATGATGGAAATAAGTTGCTACTCTCCCCAACTGCTGACCAGGTAACATGCTATGTTTCATATATTTGTTTTTCAGTGAAAAATTATTTGTGTTATGTGCACCTTTTTGAATTTTATCAAAACAATGCGTTATCTATTTATTTCTATATGTTAATGTTCAACTGTCAAATCACATATATTTTTGTAATGTTTAGGTCTTTTCATGGAAAGTCAGTCTCTTCGATCCTCTCATTGATCCCACTGCTGACTCAATAAGTGAAGGCCCTATTATAGCTATTCGATATTCTTTAGACACAAAGGTTATAGCAATCCAGCGATCAGGCCATGAGATACAATTTTGGGATAGAGAAACTGCGGAAACGTTTAGCCATAAGTGCAGAGCAGAATCAGAAAGTATACTTGGATTTTTTTGGACAGACAGTCAACAGTGCGATATTGTTATTGTTAAGACCACGTATGGTTGCCTCTTTTATCATCTCAACATTTATTACACTTATGTTGGTTAGTAATGCATTTTTTTTAATGTCCTTATGTTAAGCTCAGATGAGATTCAGCAAAAGCTAGTAAGAATGTTTCCAGTATGGAAATTTTCAGTCCTATAATAAGATTTTAAAGAATTATTAAATAATTTGGAGTCTTATATTATAAGGTTTGTTAGAATCTTCATGAGATCAAGCATATTCATTGATGCACTTGTCTGGTGCTTAAACCCGTCTTTAGAAATTTATGAAACTCTACGGACTCGTTACTCTGTAGTGTTCTGTAGTAAGTGTGGTAAGGGTCCAGCAACTCCGAGCCAGTCTGGATGCTTTAATGATTTGAAGAATGCTATTTTTTTTCTTCCAGTTTTGATACACAATTTTACTTGCCTTCTTACACAAGGAATACAATAACATAAAATACTGTTTTATGCCTTTATTTTCAAAATCATTTTTGAGAAGAAACAATCTGAATCAAACAATTCAAAGTGCATTGCAATTATGGAATTCTCTTATATAAATATTGAAGAGAAAATGGAAATAATTTTCTACCCCATGAAACAAACATAAATAGGAAATACTTATCTTGTTAGGTTAAGGTTTTCTTCAGTCATACTTATACGCAGCCATGATGAAATGTGGCTTTGAGGCATTTTTCTCTATACAATGGGTATGGGACGGTTGTTCTTGAGTTTATGTTTCATAACTAGAGTTTATATTGTTTTCTGATCATCAGTGTGTTTTATACACCGTAGTGTTTGATATTGACCAACTTCTATTTTTTCTAGTTCTCTTCTCACATTAATATCTGTGGCACTTGATTCTCTCCTACTTCTCTTCCCCTCACTTTATGTTTATTTTTCGTCATCTTGGATGAACATTTATTTACATTTTAGTTTTTTGGGAAGAGCATATTGCAAGGTAAAGAGAAGCTACAAATCTAAAATTATTAATAAAGGAATAAGTCTTGCAGCTCCTTGTCCATGAGCTTTCAACTTATTGATGAAAGTTCAACATCGTAATCTCTAGGGACAGAGTTCAAATCCCTTTAGGGACAATTGTAAAATGACTATTAGTGGTACATTAATTAATAATAATTTTCTCTATCTCCAATTTTTTATTTTATAAAAGTTGCAGTTCCTTAAGATGTCTGTCAAAAGAACCTGCTAAAATGTTTTGTTGGCTGTGCAAAATAATGATATGCTAAAAAACAAGCTTATCCTACTAGAGTTGTGAATGCATGAGCTTTTGCATATAACTTCTAGCACAATGATATTGTATTTTAAACTATTGCAAATATGACACTACTCCCCGAGTATTTTGCCTTCCTCCTTTTTCCTTTTTTGTTTCTTAAGTAAAAGATAATTATTCCATTTTTTTACAGTGGTCTAGACTTGTGTGCATATAAGTCAGAGTCAAAATCACTCCAATTAGTGGAAACAAAGAAACTGAATGTCAGTTGGTATGTTTACACACATGAAAGCCGCCTGGTTCTTCTTGCTTCTGGAATGCAGTGCAAGACATTCCATGGATTTCAGGTATGGAAATTATTTTTGCTTCACTTTTTTCTTGTAATTTTTAGTACAATAAGATATTACATCATAGAGGATTAGTAATTTGTTTTGTTTTGATCAAAGTAAAATATTATCGTTATTGTTTAGAAAAGAATACCATGCATCAATGTGGCTACTTTAATAGTCCTTCTCACGACTCTTCAGTATCAAAATAGATTTTATCTGATAGTGCTCGTGTTAATTCATTTGACTGATACAGAAAAACATTGGTTAGATTTCATCTGCAGATGTTGTTCGCTTACCAAGGTTTGAGATGGTTATGGCCAAATCTGAGGCTAATAATAAGCCTGTTTTAGCAGCTGAAGACATCTTTATTGTTACTGTGTATGTACCACTTATTTAATTCTTCAAACTTAGATCTTTGTAATTAACATAGAGTTGATAGTAAGCCTGTTGATTTTTTTTAACAATCAATCACAGTTATGGTAGGATATACTGCTTGCAAGTTGATAGAGTTGCAATGCTACTCCATTCCTATAGGCTATATCGTGATGCAGTGATACAGCAGGTTGGTTATGCTCAAATTTCTTATTGACTTAAAAATAACGTTCAACCTAAAGTTCTGTTTTATAATAACATAGGTGAAAGCTTCTTTGAACATATGCCAATTTTCTAATAAGTATGTGTTCCCCTTCTATTTTACTCTGGGGAAACTCTAATGTCACTTATAATGCACGATGTTAAACAGATATAATGAATATTTGTGATCCTTTACAATCTTGGATTATTTTTTCATTTGATAAAACATTTTTTACTGACAGAAAATTTAGATATAACTAAGTATTAATTCATTGTATGATTTTATGAGTAGCAAACAATCTGAAATAATTTAATAAGTAACGGAGAATTAGATCTTTGTAATTTCAGAAATTTGAAAATGGGTAATGGTAAGATTGATTGAGTTTATCTTAATACTATTATGTTTCTTCCGATCAATTAAAATTAATTTCTAACTTCAAATTTTACACATGTTTTACCTCCCTATTGTAATTCTTAAAAGTCTGTAAATCTGTTTTAATTAGACACACAAATAAAACAAGTCTATATGGGATTTGTAATTATATCCTGGATGATAACCATGGTTATGTCATTCATTGAAGTTGATGCTCATGTCATATTTGCAGGGATCTTTACCAATTTATTCCAGCAGGATTGCTGTGAGTGTGGTCGACAATGTACTTCTTATTCATCAAGTTGATGCAAAGGTTGTTATACTTTATGATCTCTTTGCAGATTCTCGAGCACCAATATCCGCACCACTTCCTTTATTGTTAAGGGGTTTCCCCAGGTCCAGTTCTTCATCTCAATTTAGTGGTAGAGAAAGTGAAAGTCCAGATGTTAATGTTGTGAGTAGCCATGAAGCAGTTACATATGCGGATACATGGAATTTCCTAGTCCCTGATTTTGTGTGCGATGTTGCCAATAAGCTATTATGGAAATTCAATTTAGACTTAGAAGTAAGTTTTTTGTTCATTTCGGTATCAATGCCTAATTTGGTAGTGCTTCTGTGAAATGAATAACCTTATTTTGTAGGCGATTTCTGCCAGTAACTCAGATGTCCCATCAGTATTAGACTTCCTGCAGCGGCGAAAGTTGGAAGCTAACAAGGTATGTTTCAACCTATCCATCCCAACTTCATTACAATAATGCTTCTAATTAATTAATTCTTCAAGATGCAATAGTTCAGCAATTGCTGTTGGCTGTTTCTTTTTTAATTTAAACCAAGTTTACCAGCAGTCAGTCAGTTTGTACCAGCAGTCAGTCTAATAATACTCCTCCCTAATGTTTCACCTTGTCCTCAAGGTGAAAGAAATAAGAGAAAATGTATTCTTCCGGATCCCATAACATTAAGTTGTAGGAAATATTCCTCTCGGTTCAAATTTGCTCACTGTTGTCGGTCCTCTCATGAACAGTTGTTGTAGAAATGGCGATACCGGTAGTGGAACTTTCTCGTTCCTAGACTTTATCTTGGGATTAGCAGCAAACACTGGGTAAGACCCAATGTCTGGTGATCACGACAATGGTGGTTGTTGGTCCAACCATTGTGGTGGTGGCCTCTCATCTGGTTCTTCATTCTCTATTGTATCAGTTTCTGACCCATATTTCTTAAGAATTGTCTCTTTAAAATTCCCCAAGTGGCACTTGGATTGGCCGAAACCCATAATTGGTACCATGTGACGGCTCTACCACTCATCCATTGTGCAACTTTTACAAATAGAGTTGATAGAAACTGGTTCTTTACAAAATATAATTGGGACAGTTTCTTATATTTATTGGTACAAACAAAATTTTAGTACAGATAAATAACACGCACTGCCAAGGATTAGTTTGGTTCCTTCCAAGAATTCGAGAGTCTTGGATCTCTCCCTTCCCAAATGTTTGAGAGTTGGGTCTCTCCCAATAACCACTCAATTGCTTCCCGGTGATCAACTTTTCTCCATCTTCCCCTATTTATTCTAAACGTGTACACAAAATTAATGGAATAAAACTGCCCCTAATTATATAATAATAACTGCCACTAACTGCTCCTAATTACTATAATAATAGCTATTTAAAAACATAACTGCTACTAAATGAAAAATCTAACCTAGGATTTGGCGACTTTTGTATTGACCACTTTATTTCTAGGGGCTGCAACTACGTTCCCTGCTGTTGTCTTATTTATATCTTGTATAAGGTGATTCAGAACCAAAAAAGCTTTAGTTGCCCCAAGTTGGTAAATTTCATCACCTTACTAGAAGATGACCCCTTACTACTAGATGTTGCAAGCTAACATCGGAGGAAGGAAGGCACTAGGCAGAAAAAGTACGCATCCACATTGCTTCTACAAAGTCTAACTGTATCACTGGAAACCGTAGGCTTCTTTTGCTCTAGTCTAATATAGCCTGCTTCGTTTCACTGGCCAACCCTTCTCTTCTATTGGCACAGCCTTTTGTGTTATCTTATTTTTTGTCCATCCCAGCTTTAGCATTGCATAATTAGTGCAATAAATATATTCATTATTCGACTTCAGTTATTTTTAATTGTCACTTATGTTTAGCAATTTTCACTTCTAGGAATCAATTACCCCAGTTTTTAATTTAGCGGGTTTAAAAGTAGCAGAATTTTTTCTTCAAGTCATTTTGAGGCCCTTTGGGCATAAGTATCCCTTAATATACAAGGAAATAATGTTTGATTTACTTTACTGATTGGTATCAGAACTAAAGTGCAATTAACATGCATTTGAGACTTGAGAGTCCTACCTGTCTATTATAAGAGTTAGAATTGAGTAGTATCATCTACCCTAGCAATTTGGAAGATTATGTAGCCAGCTGTATTCAAGATTGTTGGATAAAGTTATATAGTTTTTTTTATGGGATACTATGGATGCTTTGTAAATTTATACTAAATATGATAATATTGAGTTCCCGGTTATTCTCTATTGGGGTATTGCACTGTGAGTCTGGAATGTGATTCTGCCATAACCCTCCATCTACATTGACTGTAAAAGAAGTTTTTTTATATTGATATTGATTGAAATCTTTTTAATTGATTCTGAATTACAATTATTAATAGTATTCATTTGTTTTGAAACTTCGAACTAATCAATTGATGATTAATTAAAATCTCAACTTTCTTTGTTTCTGCCTTTTCAGGCTAAACAATTGTGTTTGGATATAACACAGACACTTATTCTAGAACACAGACCTGTGCATGTGGTTGCCAAGGCTATAAATGTACTAGTTACCTCGTTCTCCCATTCAATTAAAACTTGTAGCTTACTAAAGGGGCTGAAACCAGAGATGACATTAAACTCTGGTGTACAAAATGCCAACGCTGATGTATCTGCTATAGAAAGAGATGCAATTGGGAAATCAATCATACATGAATCTACCACTAGAGTTGACAGCGGAACTTTGGATTCTGAGGATGAATCACAGCTTGCAAATCTTAAACACGGTTCAAAGGAGGCCCGTGTTGAGGGTAGTGTAAACAATGAGAACTCCCCTCCTAACAAAGCTCATAGTTCTTATGCTATGCAATCATCTTTACTGTCTGCGCAAGAAGACTACCAACTTACTTCAGCGGCAATTTCACCAGATGAGATGTACAACTTTGTGTTTTCTCCTGTTGATGAAGAGATGGTGGGAGACCCTTCTTACTTGGTTGCTATAATTATTGAGTTTCTTCACAGGTTTGCCAAAACTACTCTTTTTTTGCTAAAAATCTGTTTTGACTCTCCAACATTCCTTAGATTCGTATTCTAGCTTCTAATGGAATTTAGTTTAGTCCACTAATAATGTTTGACAATGAGATATATGATTTCAACTATTTTCAAAAACCATTGAAAACTTCAACTACTACTGTGCCTTAAGCCCTTAACAATCCAATGATGTTGTGCTTTCTAACTGATGGTATAAATAGCATATGTTGTTTTCCATTGCAAGGGACCTAGTTTAGATTCAATTCCAGTATGATCAACTTTTAATTGTTTCTGTTATCAATCTTCTTTCACGGGTAAATTTGAAGATCCCTATTTAAACACATGGCACTAACCATGGTCTCTATTATTTGTAGGCTTGTTGTTAAGAATTTTAATCTTAATGCATCCTTTTCCTTTTCAATTTCCGATGCCTACAAGGTGTCTTTCACAATTCCTACAAAAGACACTAGATATGTCGGTCACTACAAAAAGCACACAAGATAGTATCATAGTAGGCTGGAATGGCCAACCCTAAAAATTTCTAGCAGGATATGTGAGTGGCCCCCATATCAAGATAATGTAATAAAGATAAGTAATCTATGTAACAAAAAAATGCTAAAAAAACTCAACCTTGAGACATTAATTTTTAATATTCTACATCTAAAGTTAGAGTGCCCCCCCTACCTCTTGGGCAGAGTGGTCTTTAACTCATGTCTTGGAAATGCTTTTAAAGAGCAAAAAATGCAGTATTATCATTATGCCAATTCAGTCAAGCTATTTTTCTCATCCACCCTTTGTGCATAATCCATCAATTCAGTCAGCCGTCCTACAGGATGCAGTTTCAATTCTGCTTTTAACTCGTTCTCTTTATTCAACAAGCTATTTTTCTCATCCACCCTTTGTGCATAATCCATCAATTCAGTCAGCCGTTCTACAGGATGCAGTTTCAATTCTGCTCTAATAATGTCTTGAAGTCCATTAAAAAAAATACATTTCAAATAGGATGGCTCTGTGCATTTTAGAGGGCCAGCATACAATTCAAATTGTTCTCGGTATTCCTCCACAGTTCCTGTTTGTTTGAGACTCAACAATAATCCAAAAGGACTTCGAATATTTGATGGTTGGAACCTTCTAAGTATGGCAGTCCTAAAATCTTCCCAAGTGGGATTCTGAGCTGAGAATTCCCACCATTGATACCACGCAAGTGCCTTACCTTCCATAGCCACCATCACATCTTGTAATTTCTCGTTCGTTCTCACTCATCTTCTTCAAGTAAAAGTAACGTTCCACCCTGTTCAACCAACCATAGGCGTCAGCTCCTTCAAAAACAGGCCTCCAATTTCCTCCATCGTTCTTCGTGTTTTTGAGGATGGTTAGCGTGTACAGAAATGTCGTCATCACTGTCGTTCAGACTTTGGACTCTCCGGTGTTGTTTGCAGTGTGCGACGCATCAGGGCGGTTAATTCTGCTACTTGCTGGCTCGCTTCAACTCTTTCCTTGCGATCATCTTTGACGATTTTCTCCACATTTTCCCACATGGCTATCAACCCTTCAAATCCACGTTCGAGAATTTCCAATCTGGCCTCCATTTCCCCTCGCGTAGATACTATAAAGCAGTCCCGGAAGGAAACTGCTTTGATACCAGTTGATAGAAATCAACGTATATAGAAGAAGAAAATAGGGAAAATCCCTTGAATTACAGAATAGTACCGTAGAACTTCGAGGGTCTGCACCTTCCAATGCCAAAATGGTCCTTTTTCCTATCCAATTACCCGATAACCTACTGTGCTTTGCTATCTTCCTATTTATTGAGCATGACAGCCTATAGAACTTATACACATTAATTAACTAATTTATAAAATGTAATCGAGAGAAAGATAAAACAATAACGGCTAATAAAATAACTGCATGGCAGAATAGAAATGGTTCCTACTTCCTAGTAATTCTGAAGGTGTAACACAATAATCTGCAGCATACCTTGGATATTACTCCCTCCGTCACTAATTATAAGCACTAAAAGAAAAAATTGTCCCTAAATATAAGCCTCCTTTCAAGTTACTAGATGCATTTAGTATTTTTTTTTTTCTAATCACAACCTAATTAATACTACTACTTTGCTTCATAATATGAAAAGTAAAATATTAAATACATCTATATACAAAGGGTACTTTTCTAATATTTATACATAATGTGCACATTAATTACATTACCAACTTTTTTTTAATACATATGAAAAATGTCGATACTTTATTATTGGGAAAAACTCAAGTCCCACATTGTTTAAAGATAGAGTCTAATAAAGGTTTATATAGAGTGACACCCCTCATGTTACAAGCCGGTTTTGTAGGGATGAATTAGGTCAAACTTTAAATTTATCATAGTATCATAGCCTATCATTCGGGCCACCCACCATCGGGAACTTTAATATGCTAATTTTCTTAACTGATTATAAGTTTTACTTCCACTCGTAATCAACTCTCAATGCTCTTTATTTATCGTTGCAGTGCAAATTTGGAAAAGATTCGTGTGCTCCCAAATCTATATGTATTGATAATTCAACTTCTGGTGCGGAATGAACGTTATGCTGAATTGGGGTTGTTTATTGTAAATAAGGTTACCAATTTCTCTGTATAGTATTTTCGTGAAGATAGAAGGTCTTTATATGTTAAATTATAGTTAATCTCAGAAGAGATTTTTGTTGCAGATTTTGGAGCCCTCTAAGGAAGTTGCACTGCAACTCCTGGAGTCTGGACGTCAGAACACCCAAACTCGGAAGCTTGGTCTGGATATGCTGAGACAGCTTGGCTTACATAATGATTATGTATTGCTGCTAGTGCAAGATGGATACTACCTTGAAGCTCTGCGATATGCACGGAAGTACAAGGTAATTTATACTTTGCTCGATCCTGTTCTGGATAGCAATTTTGCAGTGTTTTAAATACTAAAAGTAACAGGTAGATGATGGAAATCTGAGGAATATGTGCTACAGTTTTCTTATGATTCTGTAGGCTTTATTGCTGTAGAAATTTCATTCATCTGATTGTTTGTCTCTGCTGATGAGCTTTTATTCCCAGCATCCGGAGAAAGCCCTTTGCAGAAAATAGGATTAAAATGCAACTAAAAATAATTAAAACCATCTTTATAAACTAATAAAATTATGACAACATATTTAAATTACTTTTTTACGATGTTAAAACATGAATGCTCTGTGCTGAAACAAAACTCCTTTGATCTATGAATGGCCCTCTTTAGCCAACATTCCCTGCAAGGCTGCAACCTCAGAATAATATATGGAAATGTGTTCTTTCCGCTTCGTATGAATACCCACTAGCATACTGATCAGACAATATATTTTGACAAGTGAGTTTCCATGACCTAAGGCTTTGGCATATTGTCTTCCCCACATTTGAAGTTTCTTTCAATGAGCAACTATTTATGATCATAAACTGAAATGTATAATTTGTTGAAGCATGCCATCAAGACCTGCTTCAACTAGTTGTCTTGTAGAGTGCGTATATCGAATCGTGAAAGTAGCACAAGATTTGTGTTTATGATTTTGTTTGTAGTTTATAAATCCAAAGCTAACTATTGTGAGAATTATTTTCAGGTGGATACCATCCGACCGTCATTGTTTTTAGAAGCAGCTTTTGTATCCAATGACTCCCAACATCTTGCTGCAGTTCTAAGATTCCTTACAGATTTCCTTCCTAGCTTCAAAAACACCTCAGAGCATAATAGATACTACCGCATACTGAACGAGATGAACTCTTCCACGGCTGTTTGAGAGGTTTTGCAAGTAAAAAATCTGAGAATTTGAGTCATTGTCATGGGTAAACCTCTGTTCAAGTTGGGTTCTCTCGTTATGATGTTCGATATATTTGCTAATAGTTTCATGTTGTATCTTAAATAAAAGTATCTCTTTGTAGCAAGTTTAGTTTTAATAGAGACTGTTCTAAATGAAATCTTCTCTGAAGGAAATTTTACTTCCCTTGAGCTTGTGGATGAATTGAATGGTCTATCTTTCAAAATACATGTTATATAATAGCTCTCTGCTTAAATTGTAGTGTTTATTTATAAAATATAACTAAGGAACTAAAACAAGGATGAAAAACATCTTATTCTGGGACTTGGTAAACGATGAGCTAAATAAATTTACATGATGTCTAAAAGGCTATACTATTTTTTTATTTAAAAGGCTAAATAATTCTGAGTTTAGAGAATCATGTAAGAAATCAGGTAGGACAAGTGTGAAAATGACAAATGAACAAAACAATTATGTTTCGACAGAATGACGAGTTCATTATTTATTGCTTGATTAGAAATGGAATGATTCTCTCTATCTATTGAAGAAATAGAAAATTCTGTTTAGGAGAAACATTGATATAAAGGAGACATTGCTGTATAAAATTTATATCATTTAAAAATAGGAAATTTTTTATCTCGTCTTATGGGTGGAAAAATACCCTATTTAAAGCCTAGAATATTCTTTAAGTTTTGGAAATACATCAGGTGTATCTTATTTTAAGGCAAACCGTTATAATTAATTTGAAGATATGTTTTTGAAATATTTTTAAATACATCTCATGCATTCCTCTTTAAAAGATTTATTTAAAATATTTATTGATCCGGAGATGCATATCCCTCTAGGATTTAGGAGATGCATCTCAGTAACTTATCAAAACAGTGCAAATTAAGATAAAACGTTACTCCAATGAAAATGACGATATAAATGTTAAGGCCCTTGTTATGTGATGAGTATTAAACCATACAACCGATATGCAAAAAATGACATAAATTCATAATCAAAATAAGTAATCATGACATATAGAATAAAGTCGAAATGTACAATGAAGTCAAAATAAGTAAAAATAAAAAACAATCGAACATAAATCCAAACTACAAATACTATTAACTATTGTGTATGTCGGACTAGAGCTCCTCGGACTCCTCCGCCTCCATTCTCGGACGCTGTCTCTGGTACAGCATGGCTCTAGTGCCTCCATAATGGCATTTAGGACCCCCCTCACCTCAGAATCATCAAGAAAGATACCTCTGTCAATGCTTGTCTGCACAATCTTCACAATATATCGACATCTAGGCAACACATCATGAGCATGTTCTAAACTAGCATGTTCCTTCTCTATCATCTACCAATGAGTTGGCATCGGTGGATCTCTTGGAGCCTCCTGCACCATATATGGATGTGACACCCTGAAGAACCACCTGGTATACCCGTCTACTTAACTCCAGTTGCTTTCAACTATGGTACTCTATGCCTTCTCTGGTATCAGATGACTAAGATAATCATCAAACATGGTATCCATATCCCTATGTGTCATAGCGAAAGGAGAAGATACAACAATGTCTGGGAATAGTCTGGGTGTAGCCGAAATGCCGCATGACGCGCTAAGGCAGATGAGGAAATGTCAAACGTGAATCGGAAGCCAACCATCTTTAGTATAACATTATGTCGTCAAATGGCCATGTCTCACGGTGATCAGCATAGTTGTTAAAGTGCATATCCTCTGCTATCAAACGGTCAAGATACACTCGAAACGACTTTATTGCCTGGTTCCCTCTGAGCGGGGTAAATGCAGAAACACGTGGCAAATCATCAGTATAGGTCGGTACACACGATCAACTAGAGATGCGTGGGAAGTGCTGGAGGATTCAAGCCTAAAAATTGTTAGAACACACGAATCATTAGTAAGGGTGTGTAGCGAGCGATTTTGGACGTGGTTCTTAAGCACTGTCGCTCTGGGGTTACTACAGGTCGATTCATTTTTTATCCTATTGAGCTGACTAAGGAAGGGAAATAGATGTCTCCAATTAACCCTGCTTGCATACTGAGTTTAAACAGCGGTCTGTTAGGTTACAGATGCTATATGGTAATGGGGCCTCTTTCTTCTTACTTTGTTTAGAACGAAGCACCGGGAATGTTCATGGGGAATTTTGTTAGGATGCTAAGACTGATGCTTTTCGATTGATATGTGAAGGTACAGGATTTGGGGCTTTGGATTAGTGTGCTCGCTAAGATTTTTCTTTCAATCTTATGCCTACGTATTCCCGTTTACCGAAACAGGGAAATCAGAGCGGTCGTAGTTCCTCCTATTCTACGGGAGGAAATGGTGTTTTGGCGTCTTGTTCAAAGCCCAAGACGTGAAGCTGAAAAGGTAGTTTATATCTTGTTCAAAGCCCAAGATGTGAAGCTGAAGGGTTTATTTGTATCTTGTTCGAAGCCCAAGATGTGAAGCTAAAAAGGTGTTGTCTTTAGAGAGAATTTGTCATCTCTAAAGGGGGTCTGTTTGTCACAACTGTTGGGTGACTGACTATAAAGGAGGATTACTTTAACCGGGATATGTGAATCCTAGCAATGCCATGATTTCCTTTATAGGGGGTTTTAACCTGAAGGAGAAGACTTTAACTCAGTGTAGAGCAATGCTATCTTTCCTTAGGAATTTCTCATGCTAAAAGAGGGACAGTGGCGTGGATGTAAATAATCCAGAGGCTTGCTGCTTACAGCAATTAGATGAAAGGAGTTGTTGATGTTTGTATCCTGTGAACGAGGCACAGTTTTGATGCTAAAAGGTTGATTGACTCAACCGGGGTTTTTCTTATACAAAGCCTAAGAGGAGGCTATTGACCCAACAAGAGGATGCTTTTGTGTCTCGTACAAAGCCCGAGAGGGAGGCTAAAAGGAGTTGACTCAACAAGAGAGTGCTTTTAGATGTGTCTTGTACGAAGCCCAAGACGGAGGCTAAAGGTTGACTCAACAAGAGAGTCTTTTATACTCAACAAGAGAGTGTTTTGTATCTCGTACGAAGCCCGAGATAGAGGCTAAAAGAGAGATTGACTCAACAAGAGAGTCTTTTATACTCAACAAGAGAGTGATTTTGTATCTCGTACGAAGCCCGAGATAGAGGCTAAAAGGATTATTGACTCAACAAGAGAGTCTTTTTGTATCTCGTACGAAGCCCGAGATAGAGGCTAAAAGGATTGTTGTTTCAGTTGAGTGACAGGTCCAGTAGGTTGGTTAAAAGAGAAAATCAGTTCTTATAAAGAGACTGATTAAAGGTAAGGCTATGCTTTGGGATTGATCAGAGGATCAAGGTTATTTCCTGTTCTTTAAGGAAATGGGGGGAATCCAGAGGGTATTGGAGACTGTCTGAGTCTACTGGTGTTTTTCCCTACTTGAGAATGCCTTCGAGACTCAAGGAGATTAGACTGTCTAAATCTAGAGTTTTATCTTTTGTACTATGCTTAAAGAAACAGAAGTAGTACTTTCACGGTAGAAAGATCTAGACTCTTTGAAAGACTGTTCTATTAAGATGACTAATTTCCGTTCCTATACCTCTAGGAGGTCGTTGGGACAATTTGTACGAAGCCCAAGAGGAGGCTGGAAACTTTTAAGAATCCGAGGAACAATTTGTACGAATCCCAAGAGGAGGCTCTCTTCCCGAAGGAAGAATCCTTATACGAAGCCTAAGAGGAGGCTGTGAATACTTCTAAGAAGCCGTAGGGTCCTTGTACAATGCCCAAGAGGAGGCGGGGATGCTTTTAGGAAGCATGTGGGTCCCCAAACCCCGAGAAATTCAAGACAGACTATTCACAGAGAATAGATCAAGTCAGGAAAGTCCGAGAATTTGGAAGAAACTCTAGAGATACCATTCACGGAGAAAAGATCATCTCTGGGGAGTTAGAGTTTCTTTGACAATGTCTAAGGGTGACAGTCTGAGAAAGGGTTCACCGAGAATGCTGCCTTTCACGTCTCCATATTGTTTAACCCCAAGAGGAGGGAAGACTGTATCTGGTAATCCTATGGGGGATCTAGTTTTGTCTATTTAAGAGTGATCAACAGGGCTTAGTGCTAGACGTAGTTGCCGGGGAAACTCTAAATATCTATACTAGATTACACAGTCGATATGAGTTTATGAAAGAAGACTTACAGTGAAACAACCCCACAATACAGTTATATGTATATGAAAGCAGATAAAGAAAGCATATAAACACTTACTCGGATGTAGAGCTTCCATGCTGTTTGGTTAGTTGTTAAACAAAGAAAGATTGAAAATAACAGTATATTCAAAATTAAAGGAGAAAGTATTTTGAAAAGATGTTGGGGCTTACAGCTCAAGGAGAGGCCCAAGGTTTATCAGTGATCGCACTGTCGTTTTGTACAGAGGGACTTATGCAAGTGACTGAGGCCCAAGAAAGGTTTTATGTACAAGGGGATGGGTCTTACACTCTCTCAAGAGGCCCAAGTGTTTAAAGAAAAAGAACGGGGCTTACAACACGAGGGTAGGCTCAGATGATTGTTTTTTTTATTGGCGATCGCGCCGAGATTTTCTTTTAACGCAGGGGGACTTATATAATGTCTGAGGCCCAAAAAGTTTTGGTTAAAAGGGGATTGGGTCTTACACTCTAATAGAGGCCCAAGAGATTTATTTTTGTACAAGTGGTGGGGCTTACAGCTCAAGGAGAGGCCCAGGGTCATTTGTTTGAAAATGACGATCGCGCCGAGATTTTTGAAAACACGGTGGGTCTTCTACAATGCATTGAGGCCCAAAATGGTTTGGTTTTCAAAGGGGGTTGGGTCTTACACTCTAATAGAGGCCCAGGGTTTGTTTTTCAACGGACGATGATCGAACTTTTTGAAATACAACGGGACTTATACAATAAGTGAGGCCCAAAAATAGGTTTGTATTTACAAAAGATTGGGTCTTACACTCTATTAGAGGCCCAAAAGTGTTTGAAATTGTTTGATGAGGGTGAAAATCAAAGAAACCCTAATTTGTTATTGAAATTCTGGTATCAGATGTGTGATGTTAAGTGTGATGTCACAACAACACAATCTGCTATATGAACAAGGCAATAACAACCGTAAATCAACACAATGAATTGTTCACCCAGTTCGGTCTAACTACCTACGTCTGGGGGCTACCAAGCCAGGGAGGAAATTCACTATTAGTAGTATTAATTTACAGACTCAACAATCCCAGTTGACATCTACTAAACTTAATCACTACCCAATGACACTTCTACCTAAGAAACCACTTAGATATGAGAAACCACTCACTCCCTAAATCCCCTCAGTGATACAATTCAAAGATTACACTTTAAAACACAACTTGATTCTACTTAACAACTTTGATCAAGAACAATTAACAACTCAAAACAGTAACACCAATTCAACCATGAATGGTTTACAAAACACACACACGAAAACACAAATTTGACTCTCAGTCTTTTCTCTCTTGTCTTCGTTCTCTTCCAACAAGGGTTGAGGCTGCTTTAAATAGAATTCTGACTTGGGCTTGGACATCTTCCAAATATCTGATTTGATTCGTTTTAAAAATAGAATTTAAAACAGATTTGATCTTCAAATCTTTTTAAATCAAACAGCCCTTAAACATAGCAACAGGATCTGCTCCAAATCTGATTGCAACTGAAAATATCTTCTCTAAGATATTCGCACACAATCTCTCTAACAGATCTTCTCAAAACAAACTTTCACGCGCAGCCGTAAAACATCACAACCTGATGTTCTGATGTTCTGATAACTGATGTCAAGACATTAAGTTTAACATCAGCATATAAAACTTCAACCCTGCAACAACTAATGTTAGGAACCAATGTTAAGACATCAGACATATGACATCAACATTTTTCAACTTTGTTTTACCAAAATTCCAGCCAATACAAGAACTAACAATCTCCCCCTTTGGCTAATTTTGGCTAAAACAATCTCTGCCAACATCAGAGATACCTGCAGCGGAAAAACTTCATACTCCTAACATTCCAAAACACAACCAGCAACAATCACATCCAAAATCTACTCAAAGCTAAACTCCCCCTTAAAACAAGAACCATCATACCAGCTGTTCAAACAAGCACACTCCCTCTCAAGCCTAGAACCACAACAGACAACTAGACAACACATAGGCTAACTCTCCCCCTTTTTAGCCATAATTGGATAACTACCAACCAGTTATACCCTCACACAACTAACACTTACAACAGATAGTCCTACTAGCTCTCCTTGTCAGTCAAAAGTCAGCACCACATGACAAGACAAATCATAGAACAAAAACCAGATAACCATAAAAGAACTATTATCCAAGTTACACAACAAAACAAAAAAAACTACAAACTACAAAAGCAAGAAACAGCAGAAGCAGTAAATTAATTTTCATCAGTATCATCTGCATCAGAGCCATCTACAGCATCCTCATCTTCAGTGCTAGAACCACCTTCAGAATTGACATTGACACCCTCATCATCTTCACCCTGTTCCAAGGATTTGATCAACTGCTCAATTTTCATCTTCCTTGCCGTGCTGGTGCTAATTACTTCATCTAGATCCTTGCAAGCAGCCTTTAATTCTTCAATCAAATCTTCTTTGGTACATGCCTTCTTGACACCAGAACTTGACATTGAGACAATGTCTGGGACATGTTTCCTAACAAACAACTTGGGATGCAAAGATAATGCAGACTCTCTCTTGCAAGCAATGTCTGAACTTGTCAATATTCCATGATGTTGATCCATGATCATACCACAGACAAGTGAAGGAAATGCTATAGGCATCTTGATAGCATTAGTTGCAGCATGCTTTACAACTTGATCAAATATGTAATTTCCATAATTAAACTTGACCTTTTTCCCAACAGCATAAATAAACCTTCCTAATCCCACAGCTATTGTGGTTTTGTGATTAGTTGGCACCCAATTAGCAGCTCCAATTCTATGCAAAATAGCATACTTGACACTGAGTTAACTTGCCCTTTAATGGCCAAACCTTCACTTGAGTAGCTGTGATCTCTTTGCATACTTCATTATCAGTCACTTCCAGTTCACCTTCTTCTTGATCATTTCTTCCCAAATACTTATTGATGGTACTAGAAGAGAAATTAATACACCTACCTCTAACAAATACTTTCATAAAGTCCATACTTCGTTTATCAGAAATGTTCACAGGTATGTTAACAACAAACTCCTTAACAAGTCCATCATAGCACTTAGAGAGGTTTGTTACAGTCTTCATCAGGCCAGCAGCATGAATTAGCTCCATGATATCTTTGAACTCCAAAGCATCTTTGCCAAGCTCTCTTTCCAGAGCTAATCTCCTTTGATACACAAACTTCCACATGTGAGCACTGCTTACATAGCGAAAGGATATGTTGTCAACAGGCACTTCAGGAACCTTGTCAGAAATCCTCTTTAAAATTGACCTTCTGACTGGAGTGATGTCTTGACCATCATCATCAACATCAAACTCAGATTCTGATTCTTCCCTCAGCTTCCTCTTTTTGGAAGTCACAGCAACCTTGCTCCAAGTCTTAGTAGGACCAACCACAGTTGACTTCTTCTTTTTGCTCTCAGGTCTCTCCTTAGGTGAAGAATCTACAGACTTCCCTTTTCTAGACCTTATTCTTTTGGCAATACCAGGGACAGCTTTACCAATAACTTCATTATCTGATAGGTCAACCACATCCACCACATCAGCAGTCTTCATTCCTCTGGGACTAGAAACAACATTCCTAGCAGGTGATGTTCTGACCTCAGGTTCAACATCAACCTCATCTTCAACATGAGTATCAATATCTTCAACTTCAGCTTCAGCTTCAATCTCTGCATCTTCAATGACAGAAACAGCCAATCTGTGAAGATTGGTTTCAGAAGTTTGCATGTCACCCTTTTCTCTAACAGATTGATCAGCAGGCATTTGACTCAGAGGTCTAGATATTCCCTTCACAGAAATCCCTTTCTCAAAAATTTTTGTGACAATCTGATCAACACTTTTGTCCATATCTACCCTTTCCTCAACAGCTTGAGGAAGAGGGGTGGTAGTCTTAGGAGTAGGTTTGTCTCCAAACAAAACACTAGTGACAAACGCTCTACTTTTGCTATCATCAAATTTCTTACCCGCAGATCGATCAGAAGTGTTACCTTTTGAAGGCCTCTTAGGTTGATACTTCTCAGGTCTTTTCTTTTCTGAAACTGGAATCATATAGAGAGGCGCTATGTCCAAGGCTTCACTCATTGAAAATTCTTTCGTCGAAACCCTAGATGTTGCATGCGAAGAGCTCTTTGAAGCATACTTCTTGGAGGGAGATGACCCATGTTGAGACATTGTTCCTTTGAAACAGTTGATGTACAAGGATGTGTTGTGTCTTCTGATCTTTGGAGAGGAGATGAACAGACTTGGAGTGTAGCGTGTGAGAGTAACAATAGGGAATGATAGCCTAAGGTAAGGGCGCTGCTTTTGTTGATTACTTAAAAGCCAATAAATGTATTTTCCCCACCAAAACAAATTTCCTTTTAAATTTTTGAATTTTAATAAATTCACACCATAAGTCACTAACTTCAGTTGACTTTTCCACATGCCCAATTTTCTACTTAAGACTTCACTAATTTTAGCACACATATCTTTAGGAAAATTGTCATTACACTTCATATCTGAATGATCAACCTCTATGACCTTAGTTTCTTCAAGATTTCCTCTGAATAGTTGCAAAACACTAGGTTGTTTGGTGATCCTTCTAATGTCATAGTCAGATGTCATAACATCATCCTTGACATTACATGATGAACTGGACTCTTGAGGAACCCATAAATAACAGTTATCTATGGATCTAACTCCCTTCATAACGACTTCACTCTTCTCATTAGTCACTAAACATTCATCTTTAGTGTAGCTAACCTTGAATCCTTCATCACATAACTGACTGATGCTAATCAAATTAGCAGTCAATCCTTTGACAAGAAGTACATTTTCAAGATTAGGTCCAGCCTCACAATTCAATTTTCCAATTCCTTTAACTTCCTTTTTTTCTCCATTACCAAAAGTTACATCATTTGTGGAGTAAGTCCTGATATCCACCAAATGATTCTTGAAACCTGTCATATGCTTTGAGCAACCACTATCAAAATACCAATCATCCATAGCTGGGGTTCTAACAGATGAGTGAGCTAATAGACATGTGACAGCAGCTTTAGGAACCCATTGTTTAATAGCCTGAGGCCTGTTCTGCTTCTGTCTAGGTTGAGGAACCGATTTGGGATAACCATGCAGTTTAAAGCAAGAAGATTGTATATGGCCAAATCTTCCACAATAGTAACATCTCACTCTTTGAATCTCTTCTCTGAAGTGATTGAAATGTCTTCCACCTTGATGATGATTTCTGTCATACTGCTGAGGCTGCCATCTGTCAAAATATTGATGCTGTCTTCTCCCATAATTAGGTTGTCTTCTGTAATGATGAGTCTGTCTTTTGTAATGATTAGGCTGTCTTCTACCATGATGATGAGGCTTTCTTCTGCCATAATAATGAGGCACAGCATTATTAGGTCCAAAACTATACATTTTCCCTTGATGTTGAGACATCTGATGGAACATGTTATGTTTGAAACTAGAAGCCTGCATACTCCTATGGTATTGAGGAGGCATATACTGCCTAGCTCCAGAAACCTGAGGCTTTCCTTTGAGGTTGAGGCACAAACTTCTTAGGTACAAGACCATAACCCTTTCCATTATTTTGTGGCCCAAGGTGAGGAACAACCTTCTTAATTTCATAAACATGTCCTTTTTCATGATGATGAGGAATGCTCTTTTTAACCCCAGATGAACTAGCCTCTGCAGATATCTTCTTATCACCCTCATATCCTAGACCAGACTTATCACTTGCTCTTTTTCCAGTTTCAAGAATTTTATCCAGAGTGTCAGTTCCATTATTTAATATTCTGATGGATTTTGACATTTGATCAAGCTGGGATTTTAACAACAAAACTTCATTCTCAAGTTTAACTTTATCAGTCTCAAGCTGTATTATAATCTTCTTCTGCTCTCCCCTTCTTGACAGACCTATTCACTTTTCAGACACAGCTCTTGATAAGAAGATGCCAGCTCTTCAAAGGTCAATTCACCATCACTAGACTCTCCATCAGAGGCACATATTCCAGTCAATGCCTTAACATGCTTGGCATTCTCTTCTTCACTTTCACTATCTGTATCAGACCAGGAAACCGATAACCATTTTTTCTGCTTTTTGAGATATGTAGGACATTCTTTCTTGACATGACCATAACCTTCACACTCATAGCATTGAACTCCTTTGTCATGATTGGACTTTTCTTCATCTCTTGTTTTCTTCACTTGATCACTAGACCTGTTGTTGTCAGATGTGATGTTCTTAACATTAGGTCTATAGTTTCTGTCCATTCTCTTTAACACCTTATTAAACTGTCTACCAAGCATCACAACAGCATTTGACAGTTCCTCCTGAGTTTCAAAATTACACTCCTTCTTACCATCTTCAGTATTAGACACCAAAGCTATGCTTTTGGTCTTCTTTTCAGGCTCCTCATTCAATCCCAACTCAAAAGTTTGAAGAGAACCAATCAACTCATCAACCCTCATCTTGCTGATGTCTTGAGCTTCTTCAATAGCAGCCACCTTCATTTTATATCTCTTGGGGAGGGATCTGAGAATCTTCCTTACTAGCTTCTCTTCAGTCATTCTTTCTCCTAAAGCACTAGAAGCAATGGACAACTCAAGAATATTCATGTGAAAATCATGAATGGTTTCATCCTCCTTCATCTTCAGATTTTCAAACTTTGTAGTCAGCAGTTGAAGTCTTGACATCTTGACCTTGGAGGTTCCTTCATGAGTAGTTTTCAAGACATCCCAAGCTTCCTTAGCTACTTCACAAGTGTTGACCAGTCTAAAGATGTTCTTGTCAATACCATTAAATATGGCATTCAAAGCTTTTGAATTTCCTAGAGCAAGTTCATCTTCTTCCTTGGTCCAATCTTCCTCAGGTTTCAGCTTTGTTGTACCATCATTTTCAACAATAATATGTGCTTTCCATTCTTTTAAGACAGCCTTCCAAGCCCTGCTGTCTAATGACTTCAAGAACGTAACCATACGTGGTTTCCAATAGTCATAATTAGAGCCATCTAGAATAGAGGGTCTATTCACAAATCCACCACTCTCCTTGTCCATTGCACCAGAAAGTATCAGCCCTAGATCTCACCCAGATGCAGAGCAGGATGCCTGCTCTGATACCAATTGAAATTCTGGTATCAGATGTGTGATGTTAAGTGTGATGTCACAACAACACAATCTGCTATATGAACAAGGCAATAACAACTGTAAATCAACACAATGAATTGTTCACCCAGTTTGGTCTAACTACCTACGTCTGGGGGCTACCAAGCCAGGGAGGAAATTCACTATTAGTAGTATTAATTTACAGACTCAACAATCCCAGTTGACATCTACTAAACTTAATCACTACCCAATGACACTTCTACCTAAGAAACCACTTAGATATGAGAAACCACTCACTCCCTAAATCCCCTCAGTGATACAATTCAAAGATTACACTTTAAAACACAACTTGATTCTACTTAACAACTTTGATCAAGAACAATTAACAACTCAAAACAGTAACACCAATTCAATCATGAATGGTTTACAAAACACACACGAAAACACAAATTTGACTCCCAGTCTTTGCTCTCTTGTCTTCGTTCTCTTCCAACAATGGTTGAGGCTGCTTTAAATAGAATTCTGACTTGGGCTTGGACATCTTCCAAATATCTGATTTGATTCGTTTTAAAAACAGAATTTAAAACAGATTTGATCTTCAAATCTTTTTAAATCAAACAGCTCTTAAACATAGCAACAGGATCTGCTCCAAATCTGATTGCAACTGAAAATATCTTCTCCAAGATATTCGCACACAATCTCTCTAACAGATCTTCTCAAAACAAACTTTCACGCGCAGCCGTAAAACATCACAGCCTGATGTTCTGATGTTCTGATAACTGATGTCAAGACATCAAGTTTAACATCAGCATATAAAACTTCAACCCTGCAACAACTAATGTTAGGAACCAATGTTAAGACATCAGACATATGACATCAACATTGTTCAACTTTGTTTTACCAGAATTCCAGCCAATACAAGAACTAACAGTTATTCTTTAAAAGTAAATATTTAAAGAAAATCAAATAAAATACCAAATAAGTTTGAATAAACCATTTGTTATTTTTGTTTAAGGTTTGAGAAATGAGGGTTTTATCACAAGGTGAATTAAAACTCATTTGGTTTTGATTTTCAAAGTAAATATTCACTTTTAAAATGTTTAAAAACATTAAAAAGAAATTTATTCACAAAAATACTAATTATATTAAATAAATAATATAAACTTAATTTTTTTATGGAATAAAATATTTCAACATTTTTGTAATTTTTTGCAAAAAGAACCAATAAAAAATAATTAAAATTGAAAGATTTATTAATTTTCCAATTAATTAATAAAACATGAAAATATTGGAAAAAAAATAGCAAAAATGTGAGAAAACACAAAATGGAATGGGTGGGGTTTGAACCCACGACCTCAAGGTTATAAGGCGCGCGCCTTACCACTGGGGTGGTGATACATCCTTTGCTTGAAGTAAAACCACAAATATACAAGGCTTGCCTTGTTTTTGGCCTGGCCCAAGGCAAGGCAAGGCAAGTTTTTGGTCAGTAACGTGAAGGTCATAACTTTCTCATTTCTCCATGGTTTGAGACAAAATTTATATGCATCTGGCCTAGAATTTCACAAGAAATCCAATGGTGGTGGTATTTTTTTCAGATCATACTCCCTCCTCAAAATCCGATAGTGGTTTTGAAAAAGGCCTTTAATTGCATTTTTTTATGCTACACTTTGATACAGGCATGAATTACACGATGAATTGGTTCAAACACAACATATATAACATGTATGAGGTGTGTATGATCAGTGGACTTCAAAGCAATGCATATTTTGGAAAGTTCAAGTCATGATGCTTACCTCTTTTTGAGCTTTTGGAGTTTTCTGTGCAATCTGCCAAACTTCTTGTTCCAGAAATGGTTTGATGCTTTGGACAGTCTCAAATGATCCCTTAGAAGCTTTTAGGATGGTTGGAATCAGCTGGAACCTGCAAAAACACAAACTGGCCCTTTCTTGCAAAAGGGGTTAAAATGACCAAAATAACAACTCTCTCAAATGGTGTTCCAGATGGGGAGAACCATTTGGGACAGTTCAAGGATGATATTTGGAGTGTGCTTGAGGTTTTATCTGGTTTAGAAAGTGACTGAATCAAGACATGACTTGAAAAATGCACAAAAGGCCTATTTTGAGGTTTTGAGAGGCGACTTTGTGATTTTGGTGTTACGGGTCACTTTTGATAATTTGGATCACCTACATATGATGTTTATGAGGTGTTAGGATCATGAGTTGTGATGGAAATGATCTCTAACTCAAAAACTCAGAGTTACCTTGCTAAAGAAGGCATTTTGGCCTAAAGATAGGGATTTTGAGGAAAGCATCTGTTTGATGGCTTTGGTGTACTCAAACTGAGCACAAATGAGCTCTATTTATAGTAGAGCAAGTTTATTTTGGGATCAATAGTGAATGGCAACTGCAACAGAGGTTTGGCCAATGGTTGCACTTTGGAATCTAAGTCTCCTCTAGCCATTGACTAGAGGTTAGGGCACAGGGTTGTGGTTCCCTTGGTCTTGGATAAGTCTTGACTGAATTGAGTTGCAAATGTGTCAGTCCATGCCATCTTGGTGTATGTATTGAATGCTCCAATCCAAAATTGGAGTCTTGTCCCTCTTTTAGGCAATTCTAAGTTTGGCATGCTACTCCTTGTTCCAAGGACTTTGGAGGCTTGGCTCAGTGTTTGTCCCCTTTAAATTTGATCCTCAGATGTGTACAAAGTGATGACAAGGCTTGGAATTATCTGATTTTACCAAATCGAGAAAAAATGCAAAATTTTGCCTAGTCTTGGCAGTTTTCAGCAAGGCATATTGCCATTGTCATATCTCATGGCCCAAGTGAAATTTGGTGATGTTCTTGGCCATTTTGGAAAGCCCTCATATGATACAACAACTTTTTGATCATATTTGGTTTTGATACCTTTTGGATCCAAGTGAAAAATCCCCTTACATTTGGAAAAAAGTGAAGGCAGATTCTGACTTAGTGAAAATTTCACTAAGTGTTGGAAAAAAGTGACATTTTCACTTTTTGTGATTTTAATCATTCCATAACTCAAAATCCATGATGAATTTGGAAGGAGGTCAGTTTTAAGCTTTTGTATAGGGTAATGGGAGCTACAAATCTAGCTTTGGATGGGGAAAAATGGCCTTGTGGTTTAGGAGTTATGATCCTCCAAAGTTGGTACCCTTGCCACTTTGTTCATAACTTAGAAAATTTTCTAAGTTTTTATGGTTACCCCTTTTACAAGTTATCACACTTTCTTTGATTTTTCTTGATGAATGATGATTCAAATCATACATTAACATCATTTTAGGGTTAAAAAACCATTTTTGTGAAAAATCTCAAAAAGTCAAAGTTGACTTTTGTGCACAGTTGACTTTTTGTCAGATGAATTCCAAACTGTGCGATCCTCTATGAAATCAAGTCCTTGACCTAAATCAAACTTGATGGATTGATTTCATAGGTGTTATAGGGTGTATTGAATCATGTCCTAGGGTTTGGGAGCATGTCCTGGTCAAAAGTCAAAGCTACAGTTGACTTTTCTCGCGAAACCCTAATTGTGGTACTGATGAAATTGGGACTTGCTGCTCAAGCTTCCTGGATTAATCCATTGTTACAAATGGATCAATGTGGTATGTTGGAGACCCTCAAATCATGTCTTAGGTCTTGGCTCATGATTTGTCCCAAAAGTCAACTTAGGGGTGAATTAGGTCAAGAAACCCTAATTCCTAATTTTTTATGTATGCATCCCCTGAGGTCAAATTGACTTGATGCTTGGGTCCATGAGGTTCCATGGAGTATTTTAGGATATGCTTTGAAGCATTGGCTCATGCCCAGAAGAAAATTTCCATCTGGAGGCCCTGGTCGACCAAACCCTAATTTAGTGACACTGGCGATCTTGAGGCTTGATCCACCTGGAAGGGAGCAGCCTTATGCTTAATCCTTAAAGTGGGAGTCCTCTTGATCCATTGTAGATGTTTGGGAGGTTAGACAAGTTGAAGATCATGTCATTTCTTGATTGATCCTTTGTCTAAGAACTCTGAGAGGGCTTGAAACCCTAATTTTGACTGTAGTAAGTGTTCACCCATCTTTGGGGAGACTGATGAGGCAAGATGGTTCATCCATATTATGATGATGATTTGTACAATGATGGGAAATCTTAGTGGTCAAAATTTGGGGTATGACAGGGTGTTGTAAAAATGTAATGATAATGACACACAAACACTAAAAACCCAATAAATATTACCATCAAAAGTGTGATGTTGCTTGTCACATGCTTCTTCTTCCACCTACAACCCTCAGATAACTTAGAATACAAGTAGGCCAAACAAGCAGCCCCTAGTTCTACTCATGGATCCGCTCAAAGTTCTCGAAATATCATATGTAGAGGACATCCACCTAAGTGGCACTCTTGTCCACAAAAATGACAGTGTCAACCAAATATAACAGGTATGCTCGCATAGCATACGCTTTATGTTGTCACACCTCATCATCAACCGAGCTAGAGGAAACATGAGCCTCAGAAACCTGACTCTTTTCTCTTCGGACAGATGCATGTTGTGCAATCCTGTCATGCCTCAATCTGTCGTCTCTATCAGCCATAATGCGTGTAAGTAAATCAAACAAGTGTTACACAATTACTACAAGCAATCATCCAAGCGAGAAAAAAAAAACAGACAGATAAAATACGGAGATGCATCGCTGATTCTCGAGAATCCAAACGGTGAAAAAATACAGAGATGCATCTCTAGAATTTCCTGCAACTTTCATTTTCGTCAATGGCGCTAATGCAGACCGCAAAACTCTAAGAAATAATGCATTGATCGTTACTTTTAATTATGAAACACATTTCTCATAATGTATTAACTATCAAACATGTATAAACTATGTATTTCAATACCTAATCATTAATTTCTATAAATTTATACAAAAACTCAAAAAAGGTTACAATAATAAAAAAACTTGCAAGAAGTGAGGAATATTTAAAGTTGATGTAGTTGAACGAGCTCTTAAATGTCGTCCGGTGATGATTGAAGAAGCTTTGATGTTACTTGATTGATTTTGAGACAATGTGATTTTTAGAGAGTTTTAGAGAAAACTTTGTTTTTTTAACAAGTGAGAAGGAAGAATGGTTCTAGCGCGTTATGTACAAGCAACACCTAAAGATGCATCTTTGTAATGTTTAAGAAGATGCATCTCCGTAGTTTTTTCACATTAAGTCAGACTTCTATACATTTCCGTAATATTTACGAAGATGCATCTCTAAAATCTAATAACATTTTTGTATTTTTATATAATGCTCTAATAATATATAGGGTGCATTAAAAAATCCCCTAAAAATATTATATCCATTTATTTTATAAATAAATTCCACAATCTCTTATGAAGAAACTTTTGCATATGTTGTTGTTGCGAAATTTAATTTTATTACCGGTAGCAGTTAGAAAAAAACAAGGATGAAAAAACTAGATTGGTTCATTCACCATTAGACCTAAATTGTTAGAACAATTAGTATTTTCAAGAAGAATGAAGAAGAAAAGAGAGAAATTATATTGTGAAAAAGGAGAATTTTATTATAAAGTTGTTATGTTTATTTACATTATCACATGTCTTTATATAGACAACTATTGCAACAAATTCACTAAGTGCAGTAATCGATTATGTCGAATACATGCTTACAACATTCGATGTCCACGCGCTGTACTCGACTCTGTCGAATACAATTAACTCCTACTCAACTATCTCAGACTATGCTGTCTACAGCTACTTTGACTAGGTCGATTACAACGTTGTTGAATACAGGTTTTCCTATTAAACAATAAATTACTAGCTTCTAACACACCACCTAATTCATGTTTTCTAGGTTTTTCATCCCAATGCTTCTCTTCAACTCATCAAACCTAACTTTCTTCAAGGGCTTGGTGAGTATATCAGCTTGTTGTCATTATGACTTGAAAGACTCAAGCTCAAGCTTTCATTTATTTACTTGATCCCTAAGGAAATGATACCTCATCTCCATGTGCTTACTTACATGATGATTTTCCAGGCCGATAGCTGACTTGTTATCTATAAACAACTTCATTTTCTTACGTTCCATGATCTTGAGCTCTTCGAGCAACATCTCTATCCATACTGCTTGACATGCTGCATAAAATGCAGGTACGTGCTTAGCTTCACAAGAGGATTATGCCACGATGCTTTGTTTTCTTGAGCTCCAAGATATTTGAGTACCTCCAATTATGAATACGTAGCCTACAATACTCTTCTTCTCGTCTTGATCTCCACTGAAATCGGAATTAGTGTAGCCATGTATCTCTGCAGTTGTGCTTGTATTATTCTTCCTTGGCATTAACACACCACGGTCGATTGTTCCCATTATGTATCTCAACACTCTCTATATTGCAATTAGATGACATTCTTGTGGCTTCTCCATAAATCTGCTCAACAACCAACACTTTGACAAATATCGGGTTTGGTATTGTATAGATACCTTAATGATCCAATCTTTTGCTTGTACAATGTTGTACTTACAAACTCATCATTTGTATCTTTTATGAAAATTTCTCTAGTCTCTAATGGTATGACATCTACAATACAGTTGCTCATCTTAAACTTTTTCAAGATGTCTTGAGCCTACTTCTTCTAGTGTAAGAATACTCCTTCATTTGTGTCTTTAAACTCCATCCTAGAGAAATAGGATAAGTTCCTTAAGTCGGGCATTTCAAATTCCTGCATCAGTTTAAACTTGACTACTTTTATTTTTGCGCCATCTGCACCTGTGATCATCAAGTCATCCACATACAAGCATATAATGACTCGATTGAGCTTGCTTGCATTGTTGACATACACTCCATGCTCTGAGGCACACTTTGCAAAAGAAGCCTTGATCAGGAAGTTGTATATTCTTTTATTCCAAGCCTTTGGGGATTTCTTTAAGCTATATAGAACCTTCCTTAATTTGTACACCTTCTGCTCCTACCCTTTGATTTCGAATCTTGGTAGTTGACTTACATAGACCATTTTTTCCAATGGTCCATTCAGAAATATTGACTTTACATCTAATTGATGTATTTTCCATCCTTTGTATGTTGCAGTTGACACAACAATCATGATGGTTTCCAGCCTTGCAACAGGTGCATAAACTTCGTAGAAGTTAATACCAGGTGTTTGTAGAAAACCTATTGCCACTAGTCTTGCCTTATCCTTGGAAATTTTAGCACACATCCTTAGTTTCAACTTGTAGACCCACTTCACATCAATTGGCTTCTTGATTGACTTTTTGATAAGATCCTAGGTCTTGCTCTTCTTGATCACCCTGAGTTCTTGCATGGCTACCAACCAATTTGAATCACTCAAAGCTTGATCCAAATCAATTGGTTCTGATTCAGTTCAGCCATCATCACCACTTCTCCTACAAAGTCACAATTTGCATCGATATCTTGATCTGGGAATCTCTCATATCCAAGTAGCTTTGTCAATTCAGTTCTCGTTCTAGCTGATCTTCTAACATTATGCTCAAGTGGTTCTTCATTTCGAGTGGTTGTGGCTTCAATTTGTTGGTCTTCTTCAAGCACAATTGTGACTGTATCTTGCTCATATCGAACTGGCCCATGAGTCTAACTCTACCATTTGCTTTCATCCACTAGAACATCCCTAATGATTACTAGTTTATCATCATTTGGTGAACATAACTTGTATACATCAGTTAAATGATAACCTATGAGCACCATGGACTGACTTCGATCATCTAGCTTCTTCCTCAATTGCTCAAGTGCATGCCTGAAACATATTGATCCAAATATTCCAAATATTCTAAGCTGACTAACATTTGGCTTTAGTCCTACCCAATCCTCATAAGGTGTCTTGTAGACTATCTTCTTGGTTAGACATCCGTTTAGAATGTATACTATTGTCAAACCTGCTTCACCCCAAAATCTCTTTAGCATTTCTTTAGCTTTCAACATATTCATGGTCATGCTCAATATACTTATATTTCTTCTCTCACCTATACCATTATGATGAGGTGTATAAGGTGCAATGTCCTCATGCTATATACCTTCTTCATTATAAAATTTTACAAATTTCATAGAAGTGTATTCACCTCCAACACCAGTTCTCAGTTTCTTTAACTTGCATTCACTTTGTTTCTCTACATGCAATTTAAAATTTTTGACCTGTGTAAATACCTCACTCTTCCTTTCAATAAGAGAAATCCACATATATCTGGTGAATTCATCTATGAAAGTTAGGAAATAATAATTAACTCTATTTGATCTTGCTTCAAAAGATCCACACACATTAGAGTGAATAAGATATAGCTTTTATTTCGACCTCATAGACACATGTTTGAATGCTTTCCTAGCCTGCTTTTCTTTGCAACATTCCTCACACACCTGACTTGGTTCTTTCACTTGAGGTAAGCCATACATCATCTTCTTCAGGTTGAGCATACTTATACCTTTGCAGTTTAGATGTCCATACATGTGATTCCATAGCCAGTTCTTATCTTCTACAACTATCGAAGCAAGACATTGATGAACAACAATATAGATCTCAATCTTGAAGGTTTTGTTATCTGTTAATGGTGCTTTCAGAATCATCTTTCCTTCACCATTATACACATTCTTTGATGTTGTATTGTCGTTTTTCATTACCGATTGATTGAATCTCAACCGAAATCGTTGATACCAATTTGTTGGGATAATTAATGTTTTCAAGAAGAATGAAGAAGAAAAAAGAGAATAAGAGAGAGAAAGAGAGAGAGAGAGAGAGGGAGAGAGAGAGAGGGAGAGAGAGAAAGAGAGAGAGAAACTATATTGTGAAAAGGGGAATTTTATTATAAAGTTGTTGTGTTTATTTACATCATTACATGTCTTTATACAGACAACTGTCGCTACTCGAAAAATAGACGACGGAGGAGGCGAAAGAGGAAGAAACAGAGAGTCGCCATCAAACTTTATTTATCCCATGAAGGGAAGGGAAAACATCGAGAAAACCCAAAGAAGAAAGGATAAGATGGTCTCGCAATCAAATTATGGGTTCGGAAGTCGGTTATGCGGAGGGAAGGTATTAGCACCCCCCACATCCATCGTACTCGATGGGAACCATTCGTTTGTCTATGTGTAAGGATGTTTACTAAAAGATATTGCTTTCTAAGAGTGTTCTAAGAGGGAGAGAGAAGGGTGAGAAACAAAGATAAAAGAAGAGAAATAAAAAGGAGAGGAAAAGAAAAGGAGACTCGATAGGACTTTGCGGCCTTATGCCTACGTATTCCCTCATGCAATGGGAAAGTCAGAGTCAACGTAGTTTGGAGGACTACAGGTGAATAAAATGGAAGGGTGCTTGCCAAGATCATCGCAATCTTGTGCCTACGTATCTTCACTTCAAAGAAGTGAAGAATCAGAGCGTCCGTAGTTCGTGGGACTACGAGTTTTTTGTGTTTTTTATGGACGACGCTAACGTGTAGTGATGCAGTTGTTATTGCTTGTGTACAGGCTTTGCAGGATTTTGCAGCAAGCCTTGTTGTGTAGTAGTCGGATGCAAGTCGTACGAATTGTGGGGCATGGTTTGGTGTATGGAGGTACGAATTGTGGGGCATGCTTTGCTGGATTTGTTTGTTTTGCATCGTTTGCATAGCATATCGCATTTCGTCTCGTATACCCAATTTTTCAGGCAAAATAATTTTTTTGGATTTTACAGCCGAATCGTTCAAATAAAAGTCAACTTTGCGAAAAATCAGTGGACGGAGAATTTTAAAGTCGAGCCTGCAGATGTCAGTGATATTAATCTACGTTTCGTTTAGTTTAACCTGGCGTACTCATTTAAATTTTTTGAACACTTTTCGGTCGCATTTCTGGACAATTTAAGTTGTTTCAGCGGGTAAAATTTATTTCGAAATTTGACCAAATGTTGTATTTTTATGATAAGTATATTTTCCGCTGATCATTTTTGTGTATCCGTTTTATTTTTCTGAGCACTTCGTTATTGGTCCTCTTTTCCTTTTTTTAACCGATTTTATTTTAATTTTCAATTAATAATTTTCTTTTTAATCAATCAGTTTTTTTAGGATTTATTTAAATTATTTATTTAATTTTTAACTTATTCCACTTTTGTTTCTTTTTTTTTAATATTTCGATTTTGTTTTTTATCTATTCCTAGAAACACTTAATAACTAAGTTTCATAAAGTAATTTTTATTTTTTACTTTTTTTGTATAACCTGCACAACTTGGACAATACAGACTTGTACAATATGCCAACAACAACACGGTTCAATACCGACTCTCCTCTCATATCTCTCTCTCTCTCCCAGACGCACTTTTATTTTCTTTATTCACCCAATATTCCCTCTTTCAACCTCAGCTTTCCCTCTCTTCATCTATTCACCACCACAACATTCATAACTCATTCTTTCAATACCCTTTCCTCCACTAAACCCCGCTGCAAATGTGAATTCAGACATAACTCAAACGTGTTTTGCCATGAATCGTACCTTGCGTTGACCACAAACCATTGCACACTAACTCTTCAATGATGAGATCCCTTTCCGGTTTTGTACTGTTTGTGATTTTGCTTTCAAATCAGTGATATTCTTGACAAGAAATTATCATCTTCAAGTTGGCTTGGCAAGCTCTCACCATTCCTCCGCCGACAGTAACAACAACAACATAACAATCCCATTCTTTTCCTTCAAAAAACATCATCTTTTCATGGATGGAAAACAAAGACCTCACACACATTTTCTTTTATGAAGCGGTTACAATACAAACCTACACCAACATATCATCTTCTCCACCTCAATCAAGAAACCACAAACCATCAAGCCTCACCATTCCTTTGATTTTGCATACTCCGCCAAACCGTCGTCGGAAAACCGACAAACAACATACCTTGCCTTCACCATGTAACAACCTACATACTTCCATCTTTTTATTTGCCTACTCTTCTTCCAACACTCACACCATCTTCTTTTTCAAGCCACCATGTGAACTCAACACCGAATAAAATCCACAAAACAAATCCGAAACAAAAAGAAGGAGAGGAAAAAGTGGTTGCGAAACAAACCGAAACCCATACAACCAGGAATTAAATCATAACCAGAGAGTGAGAAAACGAAGAGACTTTGAACGAAAGAATAAAACGAAATCCCAAATCGTACCAGGGCGACTGAATTGTGAATGATCAAAGTAGAATTTGAAACAGAGGAGTTTCACCGCGAGAAAGTTGGAGATTGATTTTCGCTTTTGTTTGTTATTTCCTCCCTCTTCGTTTTTGCAATTCGGTTGTTCGGTGTTGGGTTACTGTAGCCTGGTGATTTCTTTTGAAGGCATGTTAGGTTACTGAAGTTTATTACCTTTTGTTTTTCTAGAAAAAGTCAAACCGTGTGGTGCTTTCATATACCTTATTCTTTTTTTTGTTTTATTAAAATCAGGTTTCTTTTGTAAGCGCGTGGGCTCAGCCCATGTTTAATAATCACTTCAGTTCACTCTTTTTTTTTTTAACCGTGTTACATTAAAGCTAGTGTTTTTTTTCTTCTTTTCTTTCTATGAACCGTGCCATTTTTGTAGATGAATGGGCCAAGAAGCCCATGGTGATTCTACACCATATGATTTCCAGCGCACCCCTCATTTCTATTTCATGTTTTGATTTCTTTTTCCTTTTTCTTCTTATTTAGTTTTAATAATATTATTTGATAAACCCGTGGCCTAACTATTTTAATGTTGCTTTTATTTCAATTTTTATTTTTTTTCTATGGGCCAATGATATAACAAAAGGTCATGATTGGTTGATTTAAATAAATCGATTTAAAATCTTGATCAATATGAGGCTATTTTTTTTATTTTACATTTTATTGGTCAATGAAAGTCTAAAATCAAAGATTATCGACTTCTCGATTTAAAATCTTGATTAAGACGAGACCATTTCGATTTCATTTTGATTTCCATTTCATCTCACATTATCTTCTTCTATTTTCGGTTCATCTCCGATCGATGAAGTCTTTCTATTCCTGAATGTTGATTGTTGAAGCGATTAACCTTCATTATTTCAGATTTATAGTGAGTAATCATCGAGATTACTTTCTATACTTTGAGATCGTGATAGGTTACCTTCTATTAATCGACGAAAGTTTGTGATTAAGAGGAGATTGTCACCTTTTCTTTTCGTGTGGCACGATTTCATTGGAGAATGATCCTCAATATCATTTCTCCATCCTGTTTTAGCACATAGATCAATTGCTCAAACTCCTATAGCATGATCTTCCTCATAGATTGTGCTGCGATGGTTTAGCGCTAAAGTGGACCCAATTCATCTGATTAACAATTGACCATTAACTTTAATTTCTGTGTATATACTCTTGATTTATCTTTCTGTTAATACATCACTGATTGTATACTATTATTCATATTATCATAATGTTCATACTATTATATTCATATCTTGCTCATACCTCATTCAAAACACTCAATAAAACTATCGGAACCCTAAAACTTTTAATTGGTGGACTGTGGACATTATCTCGAGCTTTGGACTATGGACTTAGATCTAGGAACCTTCCCTATGCTCTTGGAGTTGAGATTTGGAGACCTTGCACCGGTTATGTTGCTTTGTCTGTATTGGAGGATCACCAGTCCAGTAGAGGGGAATGCTTTCATGCGCCATCTTGTTTGGTTAGATCCTTCCACCTTTTACTATTTGCTTGATTCCTGCTTTCATGATGCCTTGATTTATGTCTTGTATATATACTGTCATTTGTTCATGCTATTAGCTTTGCTGTTTGCACATTGTACATTATTTTCATGTTGCCTATTTTGCTTGTGTCCAAGGGAATGACTTATTGTTGACTATACACTCATATGCATTTGCATTTTTTTACCCTCTTTGCTTAATCCATGTTCCCCCTTTAGGTTGATTACCTTGGGATGTACATACTCAGATTCCCTTTAGACAAATACCTCTTAGGTAGTTTCCCTTAGGACAGTTTTCCTTAGGATGTTAACTTAGACAACCTACAGTTAGTCTCCCTTTTTCTCCCATGAGAGAATTAGACATGAGTCATCCCTAGTTGAGATGTAATTCTCCTACCCCATGACATAGTTGAGAAAGATGTATATTATTTTTCGCTTGAGAGAGGTATGTGGCATACTCGTCGATCTGATATATGAGTCAGAGCCCTTCTCTTAATGCAAAGCAAAGATCCCTATTCCGCATGTTTGTGGTGGTTCAGTTGAGTATTCTACTTAAGATGACTACTTGTCTCTTCTCCTAACCAACCAACAAACATAGCTTTTTTTATCCGTAGTCCGAGCTACGGACGCTCTGATTTCTCAAAGTTTCTTTTGAGAATACGTAGGCACAAGGTCAATCCTTGGCGAGCAACATTTTCTTGTTACCTTGTTTACCCTTATTGAGGGGAACTACGAGTGCTCTGATTCTTTTAGACGAGATACGTAGGCACGAGATGCGACGTCTTGGCGAGCACACTTAGTGTATGTACCCCTAGGTCTTTTGTTTTCACCCTTAGCAGATAACAGATAACACAGTAAAACAAGAAGTTCCTGTAGAGTACTACAGATACTTAGGGTGCTAATACCTTTCCTTTGTATAACCAACCCCGAACCTTAGATTCTCTTTTGCTTTGTGATTGTGAAAGCTGATCAGATCCTGTGATGAGCCAAGAAGAATGTCTGTGCTGCTAGGTGTGAGATGAGGAGGAGGGGGTGCACCTGCAAGCCACTCTGACGCTCAAGTAAGAAAGGGTCAGAGGAAAAGGGGCAAGTACAAAGTATGAGTTCTTAGGATGATTATTCGATACCTGGCCCTCTCAAGTAAGAGGGTTTATATAATGCCCCCAGTGCGTGACCAACAGTCCCTATTTTTGGGGCGTAATAAGTGTTTCCCAAAGAATAGGTAACTGCCAAAAACTAGCCGTTATGACGGGCAGGAGTGCCCGAAACTAGCCGCTGCCACGGGCAAGGGCGTAGTTCTGGGCAGGGGCATCGTGGTTGTTCCTGGATGACTGAGTCGTTCGTAATGGGCAGAAATGTCGGGGAGGAGCAAATGATCTTGAGATTCATCCATCCATATGTGCCCGACGGAGGGGCAGAAAGGTAAATGTTGCCCTCCCCCAGTTGGACTTGGGCAATTGGGTCGTTCTAGAAGTAGAAGTGGATTGGGTCATGCCTAGTCGTTGGTCCAGTCCGGAACAGGAGCCCCCTAAGTCGTTGCTCCCGAGCATAAGAGTGATCACTTAAGGGTAGCCCGTAGCCCTGGGGAATTGTGAAGGAGTCGTCGTTTGGTGACGAAGGGGAGTTGTCCCGTGGTGCCCGAGAGATCCAGTGCCCGCGAGACTCGTAACGTCATTTGGTTTGCCCGACGCTCAGGGAGGCCAACGGTTAAAGGGAACTGAAACGATGGGGCGCCATGTGTGCCTCGAGCCCTGTGCTGTATTAAATAGGCAATGATGGCTAGGCTAGGGTCATTATGATCCTACCCGCACGTGTTCATGCACGTGCTCTCAGGCTGTATATAAATGGGGGAGATTTGCTCATTTGCATTTTTGCTTCTCTCTCCTTCCTCTTCTTTCTCAAAGAACTCAGTTTGTCGCTGCCGTCGACCGTCATTTCAGCCGTCGTAAGTAGCCTCGAGCAACTTCTCCACACTCTCTTCGATCTCGTAAGTCACCTGATTTCTTCTTCTTCTTCTTCTAGCTTTTTCACCTTTATTTAGTTAGAATGCATGTGGTTAGGTTGACTTAGGTGAGATTGTGGTGTTTCTATGGCGTCTGTTGGTGGTGGAGGGTGGCTAGGCCATCTTCTGCTCCTGACGTGGTCGCCGGGACCCCTTAGAGAGCCTAGAATAAGGTCATTTACGGCGCTATCGCGACGTTGGTACAGGTGTAACCGGCGGGGCTACCCAGTTTTCCGGTGCTCCGATGAGTTTTTCGATGAACGTATGAATTTTCCGGCGGAGCTTAAAATGGAAGCTGGGTAGTAAGTTGGGGAGATTCCCCGTATGCGCAGGAAGGGTTGCCTCCAGGCATCTCCTCGCGGGGGACTTTCGTGTCTTTTTATTTTAGGGCTTAGGTTGGGGACACCGTCCTCGGCCCTTCACGCGTCCTTTCACTTGACTAGCGGTGAAAGGGAGGATTTGATTTCGCAGTCGAATTCACTTTTGTCCTCTGCTTTTCAGGTGAACGAGATGGCGCATGAGCCCGAAAGGGAGATTCTCATGGATTCGTCCGAGAAGAGCTCCTCGAAAAGTAGCGATTCGGAAGCTTCGACTACTCCCAGGGAAGTTGGGGGAGGATCTTGTTTCCACAGAGGAGTGGACGGTTGCTGAGCCAGCCGAGCACGCATCCACCTTTGCGTCCTATACTGGGGACGTTTTCACGAACATAGGGCCAGAGGGGGAATGGAAGGTGCATTTTCCCACTCAGGACGATCATATCTGCACGGATTACGGGGAGAGGTTCTCGATGTATGAGTACGCTTTCAAGGAACTAGGGCTGAGGCTTCCCTTCACTGATTTTTAGCAGTCCATCTTTGTTCACCTGGATCTGGCTCCGTAACAATTGCATCCTAACTCGTTGGCGTTCATCCGCACCTTCGAGCTGACCTGTGAGTTCTTGAAGATAGGAGTCACTCTGCCTTTGTTCTTCACTATCTTCCACCTTCAGAGGCAGATCACGAGGAGAATATATGGTTGGGTGTCACTGAAGCAACTTAGGAAGCTGTTTAAGTCCTTCTCGGAGTCTATCCGGACCTTTATGGAGAGGTTCTTTGTCATCGAGCCTGTGTCGGAGCAGGTCCAAGATAGCACGTACGTTTGGGCCGTGTCAACAGACGAGGATGGTAAAGACATGTATGACGAGGAAGGGAAAGTGATTGCGGAGAGGGCGTTCAAATTCCACTTTCATTAGAGTGGGAGCCATTTTACTCGAGGGCCCGGTCATTATATTGCTCAGTCGAACATGTTAGACGAGCAAGACGTGGTCGGCTATGAGATATTGGTGAGCTATGTCAACTCCTTTAGGCTCGCTGATTGCTGGACGAAGAAGGGCGATCCGATCATTGAGGAGGAAGGTAGTCAACGGGTGGAGTATCGTTATATCAATAAGAAGGGTTTTTAGAGTGCCAGACTCCTGCAGATGCTTTCAAACTGCTTGATAGTTTTAGCTTTTTGACTTGTCGGAATTGTCTTTTCTTCGACATCTAATATGTTTGAAATATTTTTGCAGGTGAGATGCCTTCTGCCCACGAGAGGATGGTGAAAAATTTTGTGGCGAGGGGGAAAGCAAGAGCGGCCACTCCAAAGTTGAGGTTTACTCAGCGAGCGCCTCCTCCTCCACCACCGACAGGGAGCTCTTCGCCCGTTCCTTCTTCTGCTCAGGGTTCTCCAGTGCCCGGGGCTTCAAGGTTCAAGCGAACCAGGGCTAATGAGCTGGTGGATCTTAGCCGAGCGGCTGAGAAATGCAAGTTCGAACTTCCTCCTTGCCTCCATGATAGGAAATACTTTGAGGGGACATCTCTGGTGGTTCCTCGGGAAGAATATCTCAAGTTAGAAGGCATGGATCGTTTGAGTAGATGGGCATTGTTGGCGCAAGATGCCTCCGTGGTGGTCCGGGTTTTAGAGATGGCAGCGGTGTATGCCTAGGGCGACACCTCCTCCGAACTTGAGCTTAAGAGAGCCCAGGCGACAATAGCTGCCCCGGAAGAAAAATTTAAGAAGGCCAAGAAGGAGGCCTACGCTGCCACCGCTGCGAGGAAGAAATTGGACGAGGAAGTTGCCCGGTTAAAAAGGGAAAATGAGGCTCTGACTGCCGAGAAGAAAGCTGCTAAGGACCTGGTCGAGCAGTTGAGATCTGTAGGCGCTCCGGCTGAGGATGAGCCCGAGGACGTAAGGGCGCTGTTGCACCCCAAATTTTACCCTTAAATTCATTGATCATCATCATATCCTTTTAGTCGGCCATTTTTGCAGGTCATTCTTGGCCATGTTATATATTCATTCTAATTAATCTAGTTTAATTTTAGTTTATTTTCGATTATTATTTTAATTTTAAATTTAAATTTAACTTATTTTTGGCTTTAGTTTAACTGTTATTTTACTTCAGCTTAGTTTATATTAGATTAATTTAGCTTATTTTTTAGGATTTAGGTTGGTTTAATTTAATTAAATTCTTAGCAATTTAGTCTAATTTGAGGTTAATGTTAATCTTAGTTTTTTTATTAGTTTAATTGATTAGATCATTTTAGTTTACGTTTAATTTTAATTTAATTAGATAAATTTTCATTTAGTTTTCATTTTTAATCATAAAAATACTCAGACTTTTCTTTTTTTCTTTTATTCATATTATACTAAAATACAAAAAACACCCACTCCATATGTACCACAGATGACAGCAACAACACTTGCTGCTACCACCACTGTGCTACATCACAAGACAAATATCACCCAGTGATATGTCTGCCCTCGCCAACAATGTTCCAAAGCAACTCTATAGCACCAAAGACAACAATATCACGCCACCGAGCACTGCACATGCTGCCAATGCAGAACCACACCTGACAAAACCTGTGGCAAGACTCCAAATTATACTACCACGACACAGAAATTTGAACAATAGGACAAAGCATTTTGGGACCTAAACTTAGCCAACACATTTGGAGAGGAATTAAAAGGAGGGAGAGTCGTATGAAAAGTGGAGGAGAAATGAAAAAGGAGGGGATTCGGTAGAAAGTGATTCACAAAAATTCACTCCATACTTCAAACTCACCTTCAAACACCACCAGTAACCTCCACCTCACTCATCATAACAACACTTCATTTAACCTCAGTTTTCTCCCTCCTCAGAACTTCCACAATCACAAACCATCCTCTTCGCCTTCCTCAAAACCCCCTCAAACCATCCGACCTTTTTTTCTTCTTCCACAGAAACCATCAATCTTTACACTTCTTTTCCCTCCTTCAATCAACCCTTAAAACGCAACCCAACCACCTCCATTAAAACCACACGATACCACACTCACAGCAGAAAAAAACCATTCGCAAACCCAGCCACCCTCCAACCTTACCAAATCAAAACCATCAAGAAAACCCATATCAGAAAACGAATAGAAGGAGATGAATTTGAAACCAGGACCCATACAAATCTTGAAACAAACTGACACAAACCTGGATCGCGTGTAAATCACGAAAGAGCGCACAAGAAACAAAGGCGATTAAGACAGAAACAAGAAGGGTTTCGTTAAAGGTTGTGTGCGTATTTTCATTGAACTTCGCACTCTTTCCATGGCTGCAGCGAGCGATGATGTTGTTGTCACGAATCTCTGTTTCAAGTTTCTTTGCAACGGCTGTGTTATCAGGGTTATTTTACCCTTTCGTTTGCTGTAACAAACCGGGTTTGGGTGTAACCCGACCCGTCCTTTGGAGCGCCCATCTGGGCTGTGACCTCTCTTGGGCCTTAAAACCCAACTCCCCTTTCATATCCAGCCTATTTTTGAAGTCTTTTGCTAAGTTATTTTTAAAATTATTTCCATTTCTAGTTTGTTTTAAAATAAGATAAAAATGTTTTCATGTCATATTTTGTAAGGAATTTTATTATTTTGTTTATTTTAATGAGATAAAAATTATTTTTAATTTAATTTTTAACTTTACACGTTGTTAAGTTAGATTTATATATTATTAGGTTTAGTAGTTTTAATATTAAGTTTAGATTTATTTTCTTATTTAGTTTAGTTGAGAAAATTACATTTTAATTAGAGTTAATAATTTTTGTTTAGTTAAATAAAAATTTCAGATTAATCTTTTTCATTTCTACCTTGATTTTCATCTTCGATTTTCTTTTCTTTTTTTTTAGTTTGTTAAGAGCCAATGATATTACAAAGATCATGTTTGTTGAATTGTCCAAATCGATAAATTTTGATTAGTATGAGGCACCTTTTATTTATTTTTATTGGTCGATGAAGTTAAATATCTAGATTATCGATTTACCGATATAAATCTTGATTAAATACGAGACCAACTTTATTTTTCACTTCAATTCCATTTTCATTATTTTCGGGCCTATGATATAAAGAAATCACAATTGTTGTTGATTTATCGGAACCTATAAAATTGTGATGAGTATGAGGCCCACATTTTATTTTATTTGTGGTCAATGAAAATCTAAATCTTTATTTAGATGAGACCGATTTTATTTTCATTTCGACCTCGTTTCTTCATTGTTAAGTGCCACTGATATATAAAAAATCTTGATTTATTGATTTTATTCAAATCACTAAAAATCTTGATAAATATGAGGCCATATTTCATTTTTATGTTATCGGTCAATGAAAGTCAAATATCATTAGATTATCGATTTTTTCGATTAAATTTTGATTAAGACGAGACCATTTCGATTTCATTTCAATTTCCATTTCATTAAACAATTTTCAATTTCAAACCATTTCACAAATTATTTTCAACTTAAGAATCAAACCTCGATCAAGCATCGAGTGACTTTAAAAATCGAATGTTAGAATCTGTTTCTAAATAAATTTGAAAGAAGAGGGCCGTTAGAATCTAGCATTCTAGAAGAAACCTCGAACGATTGGTCTCAAGTCTCGCACTTTGGGGTAGCCATTCATTCATTCTTTCGCTCCTCAAAATACCTTTAATTAATTTGGACAAATAAGAGCCGTCAAGATCTAGCATCTTGACACAACTCTTCGAACAATTGATTTTCATCAAGCGTTCATTGTCTATCAAATAACTTTCATATCAATTCGAACAAATAAGGACCGTTAAGATCTAGCATCTTGACATAACCCTTTTGAGCTTTTTTATCATCAAAAGCTCGTTGTCCTCAGAACAATCTTAATCATAACTCGGACGAATAAGAGCCGTCAAGATCTAGCATCTTGGCACAACTCTTGAACCATTGATCACTATCAATGCTCATTGTCCATCAAATACTTTCATTATCAACTTGAATGAATAAGAGCCATTAGAGTCTAGCACTCTAGCATAACTCTTTAAACTTTTTCTCAAACGTTCGCCAGTCAATTAACATACCTCAACCAACAACCCGTAGTAATCAGAACTACGGATGCTCTGATTTCTCGTTCTTCAATGAGAATACGTAGGCACAAGAATCCTAATTCTTAGCGAGCCACCTTTCACCTTTTTCCTATTTTACCTTCCACCCTTCCACCTTCCATCTTTTATCACCTCTTACCTTTGTCACTCGTCATCTCAAGAATCCATCCTTCTTTAAAGATAACAATACTTCAAAGTACAACAAATCTTTTTTGAAATAAACTTGAAAGAAAAGGATTGTTAGAATCTAACATTCTAGCATAACCCTTTGAAAGATTGGTCTCAAGTCTTGCACATTGAGGTAGCCAATCATTTCTTTCTTTCGTCCTCAAAACACTTAATAACAATTTGGACTAAGAGATGTTAGAGTCTAGCACTCTAGCACAACTCCATGAACCTTTGATTTTTATCAATGTTCGTTGTCCAACAAACAATTTTCTCAAACTAATCTTAAATGATAGAGAGTGTTAGAGTTTAACACTTTAGCATAAACTCTTTGATCATTTGGTGATCATCATTCTTAAAATACATCTAATCATACTCAAGACTCCATCTTTATGGACAAATCTTGATTCTCATCAAGAAACCAAAACATCTTCAACCCTTGACCTCATAGCCATTCAATCCCATCATAACTTAGAGAGTTCTTTAACTCTATGTGAGTATCATGATCATGAATACTTATTCCCCTTGGAACTTTGACCATAGTCAATGGTTCCTCACCTTAGTTAGGTGAACTACGATTGTTCTGATTCCATCCTCCTAAGGATACGTAGGCACGAGACTGCTAAGTCTTTGCGAGCACCCTAGTAATAAAACCTCTTTAGGTTCTCTCCCCTTTACCAATAATCATTTACCTTTCTTTCCCATTAAGTAGAAGATTAGATACAAACCTTACGCTAACATACATTTAACCTTAACTAAACGGTTCCCGTTGAGTACAACGGACGTGAGGGGTGCTAATACCTTCCCCTTGCGTAACCGACTCCCGAACTCAGACGATGGTTGCGATGACCATTTCTTATCCTTTCTTTTAGGGGTTTTATTCGATATTTTCCCTTTCCCTCTATGGAATAAATAAAGATCGGTGGCGACTCTGTTAAGTCCATCCAGCGGGCGTACGATTGCGCCTCGCGAGGTCGTTCTCATTTTTTGAGGTACGACAATATACTTCTACGACAATAATTTGAAATATTAAGGTAAAAAATTTGATACGACAACTAAGAAAATGACAAATGAACAAAATAGTTTTGTTTTTTTTAGAACGATTTTATTATTCTCTGCTTGATTAAAAATTATTTTCGGACACAAAACTAGAGTGATCATCTCTATTTATTGAAGAAATGGAAATTTTTATCTAAAAAACATTGATACAAATTACCTATTGTGTATCAAATTTTATATCATTTAAAATATTTATAAATTATTTAAAACTATTGTATACCAAATTATCTTTTTATGATCCCACCCACATACTCTATTTTTTTAAAAATTATCATAATTATTTTTATTTTTTTATTGTAATTAAAATTATTGTGCTTCCATCCTGAGGAATCACTACATCATTTTTTCTTTGGTTGTAGTTATGCAGTGCAGATCTGGATTTGGCTTGCCAAAATGATTAACATTCCGTTAAGAATTTCAAAAATTGAAGATTGTTTGTCGGCTTTGGAGATTTCGGCTTCTGCTCAATGTCAGGTGGTTATTCGTGCTTCCATAGTTGCAACGATCAACAGAATTTGGAGGGTGCGTAATCAAGCTAGGTTTCATAATAAGCATATTCCTTGGAGAACAATGTGTTATTTCATCAATTCGATTTCGCAGCTTGCTGGTAATTCTACTTCTGGTTCTTCGCCAGTGGCTATTGGAGATTTTGAAATTCTTAAGATTTTTTTTTGTTTCAATCAAGGATCCTAAGCCTAAAGTGTGTGGTGAAGTCATTCGGTGTCCTCCTTTTAGAGGTTGGATAAAGGTGAATGTAGACGGCGCTTCTGGTGGTGTTCCATTAAAGTCGGCTTACGGCGGAATTTTTAGAAATCATCTTGGAGATCATGTTGGGATATTTGCAAGTTTTCTAGGCAATGAAAATGCTCTTTTTGCAGAGATTATGGGAGCAATTGTGGCTATGGAACAGGCGTTGCTCATGGTTGGAATAATTTGTGGATTGAATCAGACGCGAAATTAGTTGTTTTAGCATTCAGTAAACCATCTGTAGTGCCTTGGAAAATCAGGAATAAATGGGACAACTGTATGCAATTACTAGGAAATTTTACTTTTTTTGCTACTCATATATATAGGGGAGGAAATCATCGTGCTAATAAGCTGGCTAGCTTAGGTTTAGATATCCCTAATTTTATTTGGTGGGATGATGTTTATCTAGTGGTTAAACTCGATTTTCTTAGAAACATATTATTATTGTCTTACTTTAGACTCAAGTAAGTTTGAGGTTTTGCATTTATGTTCCCCTTATTTTTGTACTTATTTTTTTTTTCTTTTATATATATATTCAGGGCAAAAGCCCATTTATTAAAAAAAAATTAACATGGAGATTAATTTTCATAATTTGTAAGGTAGAAATTTCAGTCTATTACTTTATACCCTCTCTTATAGATTGTAGTTTATGCATTTATCATCATTTAAAAAATATATAAAATATATTTTTACAACAATAATATGTGAATTTGGGGTATTATCCGACACTGCAACTAAGAAAATGACTAGTAAGCAAAACAATTTTGTCTTTTCATAACAATTTTATTTTATTATTTTTTGCTTGATTAAAAATTATTCTCCAACCCAAAAATGAAGTGGTTATCTCTATCTATAGAAGAAATTAAAAAATTTATCTAGAGAAACATTGTTACAAATGACATGTATCAAATTTTATATTGTTTAAAATGTTTTTAAATTATTCAAAACTATTGTATATCAAATTATCTTTTTATAATCCACGTGATGATTACTTTTCCTGATTTGTAAGATAGAAGCTTCAGTTTACGCTCTCTCTAATAAAATATAGTTTATGTATTTATCATCATTTTAAGAAAATATAAAGTATATTTTTATGACAATAATATGCAAATTTGCAAGTTGGTGTTGAAGCAGTGGTGAAATTATAAAGTTAACACTATAACGTTCAAGTTAATAAATGAATGAGAAAGTAATTTAAGTATGTAAATAAAAGAATATTTAATATGCGTGTACACTTGATTTTATATAACATGAGTGGTTGGAGTTGTCTCCGTGTAATCTCACACCTCACGCGGGGGCGTTTGATTATATCTAACAGTAGACAAATTCCAAAGACGAGAATTAGGTGCAAGTCTCTTAATTGTGAGCTCTTTGAATCCTCAATGGATTACCTTGACACACACATTTTTAATGGGAATTTCTTAATGCACCTTATGTATTACTAGGGCACCACGTGAAAATACAAAAATGCTCACAGTTTCGAATATGCATATCCGGACGCACCTTGAGTAAATAGAATTTTGACTTAACGATAAAAAACTTTGGGGATGCATCTTCATACTTATTTCGGAGATGCATCGCCGGACAATATAGACTCTATATCGTGCCAGAACCCTTCTCATTCCCCATTTCTAATAAAACACAAAACTTTCTCAAACTCTCTTAAAGATTCTTCCATCAACCAAATTCAAAACCAATCAACCAAGTTCAAAGGTTTTTTCATCAACATCAAGTGCATCATAGACATCATTTAACACTGAAGTAAACTCTTAATTTGTAAGTTTTTGATGTTATGAAAAGTTTTTTTTAGTTTTTGTATAAATGAGTAGAAGTTGATGATTTAGCTAAGAAATGAGTAGAAAATGCATGAATGATAGTTTATACATATTGTATAACATGTTTGATGGTTAAAAATAACGATCAAACCATTACTTTTGGGGTTTGGTGGTCTGCATTACCGCCATTGACGGACCTGAAAATTTGCAGAAATTTCCGAAGATACATCTCCGAAATTTTTCAACGTTTGGATTGCCAGTAACCGGAGATACATCTCCGTAAATTACCAGTCTTATTTTTGTTTTGCTTTTCTTGCTTGTAAGGTTGCTTGTACTAACTTTCTAGTTTACTTACAGGCCTTATGGCTGATAGAGATGACAGACTGAGGCACATGAGGATTACACAACATGCATCAATCCGGAGGGAGAAGAGCCAGGTTTCAGAGGCTCCTATTCATGCAGAGGCATCGACTTCAGGAGCTCATGGTTCTCCATCTTCCTCTCCCCATAGGAGACGAGTGTCACCTATTGACACTTCACTGCCTTCATCCTCTCGTAGACAACAAGTTTCACTTATTTAAGTGACTGAGTTACCCGAGTCACCAGTGGTACCTGAGGCACCAGTGCCACCCCAGGTACCAGAGGGACCTCATGCTGATGAGCCAGTGCCACCTTCGACTGATGAGGCTGCTGAGCCAGGGTCATATCAGGCTACTAAGGATGATGATTCATTGCCACCCCAGGCATTTGGAGGAGGCCATGTAGAGTTGTCACTGCTGCCTCTATACCCAAACCATACTGACAGACATATATGGGAAGAAGAGGTAAAATTAGTTGGATTCATTCTTTTTATATTATGTTTATTATTATTTTACAAGTTTCTAACATTGATTTATTTTTTTTCAAGACCCTAATCCGCTGAATTTTATTAACCATGGGTGGAAGATTACTGGCTTGTCTCAGTCGAATGAGGAGTGATTTCAGGTTGCGCTGTCCCTATATGGGATGAAAGACTTGTGCATGACCGGTTATATTACGGCCAACCATGGGATGCTTAATGCATTCTTGGAGAGACGACATACTAAGACCTCGTCATTTCATCTCTCGCTTACTGAGATGTCTATCACACTCGACGATGTGTCGTGTTTGCTGTATCTTTCTATCAAGGGGAAACTTTTAGATCATGGAAGGATTAGCAAAGATGAGGCACTCGAGATTATGATAGCCTATCTGGGAGTTGACCTAGAGGATGCCATGATGACATAGTGTCATTTTTTATATATGTCATTTTTAACCATCTACTGTTTTATATGTCCTTTTTGGCATATCGATTGTATGATTTAATGTGCATCACATAACATGGTCTTTAACATTTATAAATCATCATCTTCATTTGAATAACCATAAATAAGTCATAATTTGCACTGTTCTAATAGGTTACGGAGATGCATCTCCGTAAATTCTAAACAGAAATACATCTCTAGAACAATAAACGTGTAAAATAGACATTTCAAAGTGTGGTGCATGATGTATATCTTAAAATATTTCGAAGATGCATCTCAAATTAATTAATGTTTTGACTTTAAAAAAGTGCGTTCGGAAATATATCTCTGAAATCTGAGAGATATTTTCGATTTTCTATAACGTGTTTTTCCATGAGATAAGAAATTCTCTTTTTAATTGAGCTTCATTATAATTGGGCTTTACTTCCCTTGAAACATGTGGTCAGCCCGACACATAGTGTATATCAAATATTTTATTTTAGGCAATTTCTTAATACACCACCCATATTTCTTATACACCACACGAAATTCCATTTTTGCCCCCAGTTTTCGGATGTGCACATCTGGACGCACCGTTTTTTTTAAAAACGTTGATTTGTTCCGGATGTGCAAATCAGGGAAAATTCCTGATCTGCAGATCCGAAAAAAATAAAAAATAAATCCATAAAATCATTTCCTGATCTGCAGATCCGGATAAAATCAAAAGTATTCCATAAAATCATTTACTTCTAAATATAATTAAATCCAATATAATTAAATCCAATATAGAAGTAAATCATTATATTGAAAAAAAATCATTTAGAAGTAAATGCCATATTAATTATTTAAAAAAAATCATATTAATTTTAATTATATTGGATTTAATTATATTGAAAAAAAATTATTTAGAAGTAAATACCATATTAATCATTTAGAAAAAAAAATATATTAATTTTAATTATATTAGATTTTAATTATATTAGATTTAATTATATTGAAAAAAAAATCATTTAGAAGTAAATACCATATTAATCATTTAGATTTTAATTTTAATTATATTGGATTTAATTATATTTAAAAGTAAATGATTTTATGGAATACTTTTGATTTTATTCGGATCCGCAGATCAGGAAATGATATTATGGAATTTTTTTTATTTTTTCCGGATCTGCAGATCAGGATTTGTTCCTGATATGTACATCCGGAACAAATCAACGTTTAAAAAAAAACGGTGTGTCCGAATTTGCACATCCAAAAATTAGAGACAAAAACGAAATTTTGTGTGGTGTCTAAAAAATATGGGTGGTCTATTAAGAAATGTCCTTATTTTATTGTATTGTTGTTATGGTTGTTCAAATAGGAATTATGATCATCATTGTATATTAATACCTTATCATATGCTTTAATTAATATATATAATTATACAAGAACTACTCCCAAAATCATTTAGTTATTTTGAAAAAAATCGGGTTAGGTGAGGTATGTGGGTCAACTGCATAATGCAACTCGATAACCAACATACATAACAAACCAAAACAACTGGGATTTTCTAACTACGGTGATTCTGAGAAAAGTTTTAAAATATTATTACTTTAATTAAACAAATTAAAGCTGCTGGAGCTGTATTATATATCGATTCAATGTTTTTGGAATTTTATATTTGTTTGTTCGTTATTATATTATATTCATATTTAAATAAGGGACACCAAACATGGATTTTTTAAGAAAATCGACTGATATAGTAGATGTAAGAAGCATGAAATATATATATATATATATATATATATATATATCAAATGATAGAGAATTTAAAATGAAAGATGAGAGGAACAAATAATAACCGTTAGATCAGTCAAAAATTATGATTAAACATATTCATTAATATGATTATTAATTTCTCTCTTATTAATCTCTATTTCATCTTTCTTATTAATTTGATCTAATGGTTGTTGTTTGTTCCTTATATATATATATATATATATATATATATATATATATATATGGGTTAATGGTAGTGCACTGTCGGTGTAAAAAAGTATTACACATATATTCAATCAAAACATTTTAAAATGTCAAATTATATAAATAATTAAAAGTTTACAGGCTGACTTGGCGGAATACATGGTTATACATCATCCTTTTTCTTATTTATATATATATATATATATATATATATATATATATATGGATGATGCAGTGACAGTGAAAATATAATTTTTTGAGAAATGATAGGGTGACATCCAAAAGTGACACATTGAAAATTAAGCTAGAAATTACGGGCGTACATACGGTGTAAATATTTTGGTATAAGCATAGCACTCCTCTTATTCTTTTTTCTGTTTGTTGGCTCAACACAAATATATATTTTAACTTGTTGGATAAATAAATTATAAAATAATGACAAACTATAAAGCACGGTGAATATGTATTAATTGAGTTAAATGATTAAAAATCTTTAATTTGAGATTTAATTCACAACGATACTATTTATTTATATTTATATTTAAATATATTTATATGTAAATATAAATAAGTTTTTGATATTTATAAATTAATAATTAAAAAATAATTAATAAAATTAGTGAAAAATGATAAAATTTATGTGATTATCTAAGATTTAATTATTTAATTGGATAATTTTTTTTTGGTTAAATACTTTTTTTTTGGGTCTCTTATTTTTACTTCATGGTCCATTTTAGTCTTTAACTTTTAAAAAGCTCAAACCACTTGTCCACCTAAAACCTTAAGGTGATAGGTGCCACATTCTTTTTCAATGTAGGACTATTTTTTCACTTACTCACACTTGCTTATATTATTCTAATACTCCCCCTCAAGTGTGAGTCCACAATGTTCCCTTTTTTTTATACTTATAAAGTCGTTGACACCTTTTTCAAGGGCATTTCGATACACCTTCTCCTGGGCGTCGATTTCAACGGAACACACCTTTTTCAAGGGCATTTCGATACACCTTCTCCTGGGCGTCGATTTCAACGGAACACCACTTCCTGGGAATTTCGATACAAGTAAGTCGGTCCCTTTCTCGAACTAAAGGCTCATGATACCATTTTAGAGGAGTTTTTACACTAAGGAGCATTGATACATAGTGTATGACTAATCACCTTTGTGAGAGACACACCACTTGTCCACCCAAAACCTTAAGGTGATAGGTGAGTGGGTTCTCTCACTTATAAATGCTTAAGTCACTACATTCCTATCCAATGTGGGACTATTTCCCCACTTACTCACACTTGCTTATATTATTCCAATAATTTATCTCTTATGTCTTCAAATCGTGTCACGTTCGTTCTTGTTGTTAGCTCTGTTAGTCAAAGTAAAATGTATTATCCATATCATGTACACTTGACGTTGATGTGGAGATTAAATTAAAATAACTCTACATGTTTGATTCATTAAAGTGAAAGGTTTAGGTGAAGTTTGTGTCTCATATTCATTTTTTCACTCACAAAACCCTAACAAAAGAAAAGCTTATCTAGAAGACGATGAAAACGTTGGAGACAAGGAGTACGTAGGAAAAATCGAAGGTGGGAAAAGCATTTTTTAGGGAACATGAATTTGAAGGCACATTTGAAGATTCCTTTTTCACAACGGTTAGTAATTTGTAGCCCATTTCTAATTTAAGATTTAGGGTTTTTCGTGTTAAACTATTATCTGTTTTAGGTTTTAGGATTTTTTGTTTTCAACTCTTATTTGTTTTAGATTTTTTCGTTTTCAGTTTTATGGTTTAGTGTTTGTGTGTAGCTTTATGTTAAGTTTTTGTTTTAGGTTTTAGGATTATCCTAATTTTTCATCCTCTTTCTTATTATAATTTTGCTGAACATAGGGAGAAATAGAAGGATACCTTCATTTGTTGATTCATTATGGTAGTTTATTTTTGGATAAAGAATTAACTGTATATGAAGGACTAATAACTTTTGAATTAAAAATGGATATTGACTAGTGGAGTTATTGAGTTGGTAGGTATAGTCAAGGAAATAGGTTATAGGAAAATAAATATAATATGGTACAAGGAGGACGTTCCCGTCCGAATAGGTCAATTTTATATCCCTACTGACTTCATAATAATGGACATAAAGGAGGATTCCAACATTCCCATCATATTAGGAAGACCCTTTTTGGCCACTGCTGGAGCCATCGTAGACGTGAAGAAAGGAAAGCTAACCTTCGAGGTTGGTGAAGAAAAAGTTGAATTTATCCTTTCACAATTCCTAAAGGCACCAGCAATCAACGATTCATGTTGTTCCTTAGATATCATTGATGAATGTGTAAGAGAAATGGAGATGGAACAATCTAAGTATACTGAAATATTAAAGATTCCAACACCTCCTATAATAGAAGATGATAACTGGCGTAAGCCATACGTAGATGATAGCCCGAGGGAATGTTTAACATTAACTCCAGATCCAATGCCTTGCCCGAAGAAGCCTTCTGTAGAACTTAAAACACTATCCAAGAATGAATTCCTAGATACAGAGCTTGAACGCCCTGTAATAGTCAACTCAGACTTAAGACAGATAGAAACTGAGAAATTATTACATGTCTTAAGAGATACCCTAAAGCTCTAGGTTATAACATCTCATATCTGAAAGAAACAAGTCCCTCTATGTGCATGCATCACATTATGCTAGAGGAATACTGCAAAACCTCTAGAGAACCACAGAGAAGGATTAACCCGATCCTGAGTGATGTAGTTAAGAGAGAGGCATAAAAGCTGTTAGAAGCAAGAATCATATACCCAATATCCGATAGTAATTGGGTCGTACCGAAGAAAGGAGGTGTTACGGTTGTTGATAACGAGAAGGGCGCAGTTGTAGCAAAATGTGTTGTAAATGGATGGAGGATGTGTATTGATTATAGAAAGTTGAATAAAGGCACTCGTAAAGATAATTTTCCTTTACCATTTATAGATTAAATGCTTGAACGATTGGCTAAACACCCTCATTTCTGCTATTTAGACGATTATTCAGGATTTTTCCAAATTCCTATTCACCCTGATGACCAAGAAAATACTACCTTCACATGTCCTTATGGTACATTCGCCTATCGACGAATGCCATTTGGATTATGTAACGCTTCCACAACGTTTCAAAGATGCATGATGACAATCTTTGCAGATTTTCTAGATGACATCATGGAAGTATTTATGGATGATTTTTTCGTTTGTGGGCATAGTTTTGAAGGATGTTTGACGAACCTAGAAATGGTACTAGAGAGATGCGTAAAAGTTAATCTCGTGCTTAATTGGGAAAAATGCCATTTCATGGTCCGACAAGGAATAGTGTTTAGACACATAGTGTTCGATAAGGGGATTGAGGTTGATAAAGCTAATATATAAGTCATAGAAAATCTTCAACCTCCGAAAACCATTATAGAAATACATAGTTTCTCAGGACACTCTGGTTTTTACCGCCGACTCATAAAAGATTTCTCTAAAATAACTAAACCACTAACTAGCTTGTGAACGAAAGATGCTGAATTTGTTTTCGATGAAAAGTGCTTAGAGGCATTCCAATTATTAAAAAAGGCTTTGATTACTGCACCTATCATGCAACCACCTGATTGGAGTAAACCTTTCGAAATAATGTGTGACGCTAGTGACTATGCCATAGGCGCAGTCTTAGGACAATGCAATGACAAAAAGCTTCATGCGATTGATTACGCGAGTAGAACTTTAGATGAAGCACAAATGAACTACGCCACCACAGAAAAGGAACTTTTAGCCGTCATTTTTGCATTAGATGAGTTTTGTTCATACCTAGTGGGAGCTAAGATAATTGTCTACACCGATCACGCCGCAATTAGGTACTTATTGAGCAAAAAGGATGCCAAACCAAGACTTTTGAGATGAATCCTGTAGCGCGATTTTTTTGTGGTTTCGAATCACGATCGCTTCTGCACTACACCCAGTGTGTTAGAGAAGGAATGAGAAGGTAGAATTCCTACTCTCATTCTAACTACTTAAGGTAGGGGACGAATGACCCTATGCTTGGCTTAGTCATCTCTAGCTCCAGGCGATAGTGTGCTTTCTCTCCCCAGTCGAGTCGATCCTTGATCACTTTTTTTTCCTTTTGCAATCTCTCGTGATTCTTGATCACTCTTATCTCTTTCGATTTCTCTCTTGATCAATCACCTTCTTGGTTACGATCCCTTGTTCATCAGGTTAGCAAGTCTTCTTCGTTTCAATACCCTATTCTTTTCTTGCGGTCAATCATTGTTCTTTTGATTCCCCTGGAGAGTTTCTTTCCTCTTTCTTTGGTTAAATACAGTACTGCTGTTACAACCGAATCCCCTGCGGAGTTCGCAACCTTCTTTTGGTTCTTCTCCCTTTGTTTGGTTAATCACTGTCTGTCAGTTAAAACACCAATTTGCATTCCTCCTCAGTTAACCACAGTCCGTCTGTTAATATACTGAGTTCTTCATGGGTTAATCACCGCCTCTTTGGTTAATCACCCTCTTCTTCAGTTAACCACAGTCTGTCTGTTAAAATACTGAAACCCTTTTTTAGTTAATCACCTCCTCTTGGTTAATCACTCATGTTTCTCGGTTAATCACAGTTCTCCTGTTAAAACCGAACCCCAGCAGTTGGCAACCTTTATTGGTTCGAATACTTGCACCCTTGGGCTAGTAACCTTCTTTTGGTTCCATACCCTTCTTTCGTTGGTCCAGTGCTGTTTGTTCAGTCAATACCAACTCCCCATTTGGTTTACGACCTTTGATCGGTCCCACACTCGTTCTTTTGGTTAATCACAGTGTTCTCTATTAAAACCATTGCTTCTCTATCCCCACAGAGTTCCAGTCCTTTCTTTCTTCGGTTAACCACTGTTTATCAGTTAATATACCGACGCCCCCTCAGAGTCAAAACACCTTCTCTTGGTTCGACACTCTTTCTCTTGGTTTATCACAGTCCGTCTGTTGACATCAGCCTCTTTTCCTCGCCAGAGTCTTGCTCTCTTTCTTCGGTTAACCACTGCCAGCCAGTTAACATACTGAGTATCCTCTTTCCTCTTGGTTTCGACACCACTATTGCACTTTACTCTCAGCACAATTACTATCTGTTCCTCTGCACTCCCTTCTTGGTTATGACACCATCTCTTTTGCATCCGCAGCGGATCTCTCTTACTCCTTTATTCTCTTGGTTTGGACACCATTTCTCTCTTATCTCTTATTCTCTTAGTTTGGACACCATTTCTCTTATTTCTTATTCTCTTGGTTTGGACACCATTTCTCTCTTACTCCTTTATTCTCTTGGTTTGGACACCATTTCCCTTTTATTCCTTTATTCTCTTGGTTTCGACACCATTCTCGCACTTTATTCTCAATGCAGTTACTATTTCTTTCCCTTGTACTCCTTTCTTGGTTTTGACACCATTTCTTTGGAATCCCCAGTGAAATTTCCTTCTTTCTTTTGCTCTTGGTTTTGACACCGCTTTCCTTTCCTTTTCCTTTTCCGTCTTAGTTCCACGAACTACGGAAGCTCTGATTCTGCATTCTTTCGAATGTCAGATACGTAGGCACGAGACGCGATGTCTTGGCGAGCACACTTCCACCCTTCTTTCCTTCTCCCTTTCTTCCTTCCTTTCTGTCCCCTGGTTCCATGAACTACGACACTCTGATTTCCTCATTGAACTATGAGGGTACGTAGGCACGAGGGCCACAATCCTCCGCGAGCACTTTCTTTTTTTTTTTCCTTTCTTTTTCCCTTTTCTTCTCTCTCATCTTTCTTTTAGTTAGAAGCATTTAGATAGATAACCCATCTAAGCCTAGAAGCAAGCGAAATGGTTCCTGTCGAGTACGGCAGATGCTTTAGGTGTTAGTACCTTCCTTTCGCATAACCGACCCCCGTTCCCGTTTCTCTTCCCCTTGGGTTTTATCGATATTTTCCCTGTCCTTTGGGACTAAATAAAGGTCGGTGGCGACTCTGTGTTATCTTTGAGTGTGCGATTCACTCAGGATGTAAACCAGCCATCTTCGGTACTCAACACCATCCTAATGCACACACTAAGTAACGAACCGATGCAAATATGTATATGATCTCAAAAATTGAATCGAGAATATTTATAGAGAAAAACGAATGAAAGGATAAGTTCCCTCTAAGTTAGGTGATCTTCACCCGACCATTTAGCCCAACAGGACAGACTCTTTAAATTCGAAAGAATAAAGCAAAGAAAAAGAAAAAATAATTTGAATACTTAATAACGAGATAATTAGACACTAACAGGTTCACTTACCACGTGCGTGTGAGGATACCGAGCTTAATGTGATTACGCTAGAATGAAAAGAGGTGAAAAAGAACAAAGAGTGTAGGTCGAGTTATAATGGCATGATTCGAATTTGTTTGCATAGGGGGAGTTTTCGTTCGCGAAATGCGAATATGTTTCATTACGACATCCTTGGTGTCGATGTCTAGTACCTATCAACTTAGCATTAACCTAACAACCTCTTAGTTTTTAAAGTCTTTGTCGTGCCTATGTCTCAGACGCCATGCTTAATTGTTTTATTGCGTTGGGTGATTGCTTTGCTTGAGGACAAACAATGGTATATGTGTGAGGGAGTTTGATAATGTGAAAAAGTATCGTGTTTTTAAGCTCATAACGCATGTTATTCGTCGTTATTTTACTTTGTTTTTATTGCTTTTACATTGTGTCTTGTTTGTTTTGCGTGTTTTATTTATTGTCAGAGCATTTGCGCGAAGAATTCATAAAGGGAGTAAAAGAGCAACAAAAGAGCAGAAAACTGAGCATTCTGGTGCATGGCGTTCACCTTTCCCTAATGGCGTCCGCCATGTACCAAAAGCCACGTCATTTAATGAATGAGGCAATGGTGTTCGCCATTCTTGTGTAGAAGTAGATTTTCGTGGAGTCAGTTAAGACCCCCTCTCCCCACTTCCTTTTTCTTCTCCAACTTCTCTACACGTCCAAGGCAGTTATCAGACACTTCAAAGTAGGGGTGATCGTATCCGAACCAATCCAAAAGCAAAACCGCAAATCGAACCAATCCAAACCGAAAACCGCAAAAACCGCATTTGGTTTGGATGATTTTTTTACTGAACCGCACGGTTTGGTTCGGTTTGCGGTTTTCATTTCACAAAACCGAACCAAACCGAACCAAACCGCATTTTAAACTTAAGTTACTAATTTCTATTTTTATATTTCCAATTCCACGTGACTCACTTCCAATTCCATTCAGTCATTAACTTTCAATACTAATATCTAATTTTTATTATCATATTAAACTTGTTTTCTTTTTTAATACAGTAATACTACTATTTTAATTTTAAATTAAACTTTCAATTTCAATTTCAATTTATTGACTACAATCTCAATTTCAATTTCAAATTGTATTTTCTTTGTTAGTGATAAGATTCTCTTCTAAAATGACTGCATTATCTCTATTAATTTAATTCTAATAATGTTTGTTTTATTTTATTATTATTATTATTATTTTATTTTGTTGAAGATTAAGTTTTTATGGATATGTTTTATATGCGGTAACTATTATCCCTGTCAGAAAAACATGGCCATATAACTAGCATTTTTTAATAAACAACTTATTTGTAATAAATAACTTGCTTTGTATGATTGTTCTGTTTAGGAAATTATATGATTAGTTTCTTAGTTTTATAATTCCATAATCAAGAAGTCTATAAACCGCAACCACCGAACCGATTCTAACCGCATTGGTTTGGTTTGGTTTGGTTTGGTTTGGATGAATTTTTAAAAATCAACCGAACCAAACCGAACCGCATGCATTTTTATCTCGCGGTTAGGATGATTTTTATGCTCAAAACCGAACCAAACCGCACCGCGAACACCCCTACTTCAAAGCTTTATATATAGCAGTCTTTTGGTCATTCCAAAGCATCCAAGTTGTGCGGAAGCGCTGCCGAAATCGTTTTCTAGTCTCAGGCAGAAATTCACTTGTAAAAAGTGACAATAACTCACATCGAGGGATTGCCACGCAAATTCTGTTTTCCTTGTACTCTTGGATCAAGAAACAAGCATGCCGACATTTTAATCAAGTTTTACGTTCGTCACTTCAAGTCTCATTTTTACTTTACAGGTTTCTATTGCTTTAACTTTATTTTCATTGCAATTATTTTACTATATGCCATGCTGTCTTTAAATTCATATGTCTTGTTTATGTCCTTTTTAATTTAAGAAATGTCTTGTTAAATCTGTCTGAGTCCGGTGTAATAGGACCGTCGTTACCGACGAGACTCAGTAGAAAATAATAGGTGCAAAATTATGATTAAAATTCTATTTTGGTTTTAGTTTCCAATTGTATGTCTTATTGTTTCGTCATGAGAGTGAGAAGCAAAGTAAGGTTTGAGCCGATATCGCGAGAGTGTGAGGATTGAACCAGATAGTGGAAACTAGGCATTGATCCTAAAACCTTTAGTTAATTTCCCAAACCTTTAGTTAATTACGTTTTTATTCCCGTCCTAATCTTTTTAACCATAACCTTAGCTTTGCATAGCATCAATAGATAACGGTAGATTGATTATGTGTCTTTGCGGGTTCAATATCTTTCAAAACTACGCGATAGACTGTATCCTTGCAGTTAGGTTCCGTTAGACTCGTAAAGTCGCGATCATTGACCAACCATACCGTCCTCACCTAACTCAACCTCTATGACCCAATTTCGAAAACATGAGCACAAAACTGAATTACGGCAGCAACCCTCTGACTATTGGGGAAAAACGATTGAAAATATGTCAAATACGTCGGGACCCTCACACCAACTACCTCTTCCTCAGGCCAATACGCAAAGACAACAAACACCTCAACAAAATCGTGGTAGACCTCGAAGGCAGGCTAATGCGCCGAAATGTGAAACCGGGGGACGTTTCGATCGGACGGGTCATTGATTTTCAAATTAATTGTTGTAACCTTTAATTTTACTAAATAATAGTTTTAATTATTTTCTATTTTTTTTTTAATTTTCATTTTTAATTCTATTTAAAAAATATATATAAAGAGGATGTGCCATTTAAAATGGCGCATGCACTCCATGCATACATGTATGCGCCATTTTCCATGGTTTAACATACATATATGAACTATTTGAAATGACGCCTCTGCTGTCTTTCTGAGACATGGCTCTTTCGATAATTAGTTTTTGTGATAAGACTTGCTCTAAGAATTAAACTAGTCATAATATATATATATATATATATATATATATATATATATATATATATATATATATATATATCCAAATAGAATACGCTTTTGAGTTAGGAAAATACATCAACCAATTAAAAATATTTTAATTATTTTAATTTTTATCTTTATTAATACTAATCCCTTTTGGTTTAAAAACATACAAACATGTGAATCACCATATAAACACGTTCACAATTCACCAACAAATAAATAGGATTGGATTCAGTGACTTTACTGTGTATATAACTTTGTGACTTTAGGCAAAATGGAAGAGTAATAAATCATTAAAATACTTATATCTTGAGAGAGAAAAAATGGTTTAGAGAGAGATAGAGGGAAAGTCACAAAGTTACCCTATTTCCCAAGTCACCCGATCCTTCTCCCAAATAAATTGCCTTATAAAAACTTTGACAACACTTAACACGGTTCAAATTTTTTCCAAGGAAAAGTCCAATTTAACTTTTGAAACTAATTTAAATATTATGTATTTGCCGTTGTTACGGAACATAAATAAAGTAGGCACATATAGTTGGGGTTCAGTTGTTTTGGCCCATCTACATAGTTCCTTGTGTAAAAATGCAAAAAACGATACTTACGTTTTATGCTCGTGCCTTTTTGATACAAGCATAAGGTTGGTCAAGAATGCCGACACTCGCCCCGGTCAACACGAAGACATTCACATTCCCCTACGCAAACAAGTAAGTTTATTTTACATTTTCAAAATTCTACTGTAAATAAAAAATTTTCAATCTATAAAGTTTGTTGTAACTAATTACTTTTCTATCTTTTTGTTTTAGATGGTCAATTCTGAGGATGAATTACAACCGATGTCCCAGAAATGTTATAATCGTGTATCGCAATCTTTTAGACCACATTGGATCAGACGATGTATTACAACTAAACTACTATAAATTTGGCTTAAAAATTAACATATTGCAATTCTTCTCATTATGTATTTTTATTATGCAGTTTGTCTGGAGGCCGTATCTGGGTCTCGACCATCAGTCTAACCCCGATGATGTTGCACTCTGGACAACAAAAACACCAATCATTAAGTTCACTACAATGGAGATGCACCAAAGTGACCGAGTGAAACTGTAGTTCGACATGCAACAAGATATTTCAGTCCCTCCGACGTGTTTGGGAGAGTGGCATCAACAAAGAGTAGATGCACAATGGGGTTATGAAGATTGGAAAGACTTTGTTAGAGATATGTGTCGACATGGAAGGAATCAACATCACCACATCTTAAACGAGCCTGTCGTGGAAGGGGCTAGACCAACTCATCATTATATGAATTGGTTTAGGTCGGATACACCTAACAACAAACACCTACCCAACAACCAACCCCACACCATTACCAAACCCAACAACAATGTCTACCCACCAAATCCCAACAACCAACCTCACAACGTCAACATGCCATGTACACCGAACCACCAAACATCCAAACCCACAACCCAATCATGTCACACACCCAAACACAACAAAAAGAGCCTGACCCATACTGCCAATAACCACACATCGACACCACATTTGCCTATAGCCCCGATAACTCATTCTATTCCACCCCAACCCACCATAGCCCCCCCAACAAACGAACACACAGACATCCCACCGCCAAAGCACCCTAACCACTATTTGACTTCCTTATCCCACAAGAGTCATTACATCGTTTCCAAAATCAATTCAATGTACCAATTTGACCAACCATACCGTCCTCACCTAACCCATCCACTACGACCCAACTTCGAAAACATGGGTATGAAATTGAATTACGGAAGCGCCGTTGGCAGCAACCCCCGACTATTAGGGACAAATGATTGAAAATATGTCAAATACGTCGGGACCCTCGCACCAACTACCTCTTCCTCAGGCTAATACGCAAAGACCACAAACACCTCAACAAAATCGTGGTAGACCTCGGAGGCAGGCTAATGCGCCGGGATGTGGAACCGGGAGACGTTTCGATCGGGCGGGTCATTGATTTTCAAATTAATTATCATAACCTTTAATTTCAATAAATAAAAGTTTTAATTATTTTTAATTTATTTATTTTTATTTTTAATTCTATTTAAAAAAAAATATAAAGAGGATACGCCATTTGAAATGACGCATGCACTCCATACATAAGTGTATGCACTATTTCCAATGGTTTGACATACTTGTATGTGCCATTTGAAATGACGTATCTGTTTTTTTTTCTTTCTTTCTGAGACATAATTGTTTTTTGTTTTGTGTATTCGCCTAAGAATTATATATTTTGTATTGCGATAAGACTTGTTCCAAAAATTAAACTAGTCATTATATATATATATATATACTTCGAAATCTCCAAATAGAATACACTTTTGAGTTAGGAAAATAAATCAACCAATTAAAAATATTTTAAATTTTATCTTTATTAAATACTAATCCCTTTTGCTTTAAAAACAAACATGTGAATCACCACATAAACAAATCCACATTTCATCAACACCAAATAAATTGCTTTAGTAAAACCTTTGACAATAATGAACACGGTTCAAATTTTTTCCAAGGGAAAGTCCAATTTAACGTTCGAAACTAATTTATTTTCCATTGACTAATTTAAAATTCAGTAATTTATCTCTTCTCCGCATTCAAGTCTATTTCATTCCACCATTCACATGCGGCTCTCGTGAAACTCCGAATCCCAAAATCAGTCAAAAAACCTCCAACCCCACCTCTACCTAAATTCTCGCTAAAAATAGATTAAACACTAAACAGCACTAATAAATCATAATTAACTACTAACCAGAAAAACAAAAAAGATTCGTCTAAAATTTTCACAAGACCCACCACAAGTCAACAACAGCAACAACTCGTTTTTTTCTCTCTCTTATTTGTACCATTCCTTATTTTTTTTCCTAAAATTATATCCAATCTCTTAACCTACTAATTTGATTTAAATATCAGTTCTGATTTTAAGTGATTTTAATTTTTTTTTATTACTATTATGAGAATGTAATCCTCCTTATCAAATTTAATATTAATCACCATTAAATTAACTAATTAACAAGTTATTCGTACCAATTCCGCTGTTAGTTTTTTCCACACCACATCACACCTATTACAACTCACTCTACCTGCCTCACTTTCTTTCTCCACCCTCTCCATTACATTACAATTAACTACAATAATTAACAACCATAATCACAATATTAATTAAAGCTTTGGATTCAAAAGCAAGTTTTATTTTTTTGTTGAATGAATGGTATAACATCACAATCGCTTCCAAGCCAAGTCAATAATAACCTATTCTTATTACTGTTGCAGAAGAAGATTCACAATTTTATTTTCTTTCTTTTTTCTCACTGAACTTCTGTAACTAACTTCAACTTCATCTTCCTCACACTTTCCTCTTCTATTCTCTCTTCTGGATCTGTTTCTATCTTCTCTTTCAACGCGATCTTCTCCGTTTTTTTCTCTACAATGCGTTTCTGATTCTTTCTTTTTCAGGTTAATATTCGTTTCTTATCTTATCTTATGCTTATTATAATCCTTACGCATTCAAATTTTTACCGAATTTGTGATGTTTTTCACAGTTCCCGAAGCTCAAAGTGTTAGCGTTATCTTCAATTTCTGTTACTGTTGTCGTTGAATTGAATGAAATTGAATTTAATTTTTTGTGAAATTTGTTTATATTGTGTGTTTATTGGTGTAGGTTTGAGGAGAGGTGTTAATGGCGTCGAAACAAGGAGTGAAATCAAAACGATTTGGTTCGATTGGTGCAAAAGGTGTGAATTCGCCTTCTTCTTCGACGACATCGTCTTCTAAACAGTTTCAGGAAACCTCCAATGATGCTCCGAGCTCGCCAGCGTCTTCGTCGGTGAGAAGTAAGCCGCAGCAGTTTTATCCGGAAACTGTGCCTTTGGAGGCTCAAAAAACTAAAGAAAATGTTACTGTGACGGTTCGGTTTCGGCCTTTGAAGTAAGTGTTTTGTTTTCTGAGTAGTGTATTATAGTGATTGTGACTGTCTTGTGTTATGGCTGTTGATGTTAATTTGGTGAGGTCTGGTTTTTGCGTGTCACAGTCCTAGGGAAATTCGTCATGGAGAGGAGATTGCTTGGTATGCAGATGGAGATACAGTAGTGCGAAATGAGTATAATCCGTCCATAGCATATGCTTACGGTACGATATGCAAAACTCGTATATTTGGATAGGATTTTTCTTGTTTAAATATATTCATTTGGTATTTAGGGTGAAGGTTTTGTTTTGAGGTTGAATGTACAACATAGAATATTTCTACAATGTTAGTCATATTTAATTTAAGTATTGAAGAATCTCATGCTTACTTTTGACAGTAAAATATTTCGGCTACAATAGCTGCAAAGTAAAATAGAGTGAAGAAATTATCACTTTCACATTGGTTTAATTGATAAAGTCAACCATAATTTTTCTTTGGGGAGGGGGATTATGAAAGAAAATTGGGTGTTGAGTGTCCCACAGTATATGGCGCTATAACCTGAATGTTAGTTATGTGTGGAGGACAGCTCTCACCTTACAAGTCGATTTTGTGTAGTTGACTTTGGCCCAACATCAATTCTTAGATGGTTGAGATTCCTGGTCGTGAGAGTGTGTGTTGAGAGTTACTTATTGCATAGTGGTATAACCGCGAGAGTGTGTGTTGAGAGTTACTTATTGCATAGTGGTATAACCTGAATAGCGGTTATAAGTAAGGGGAACTCTCACCTTACAAACAAATTAGTTTTTGTAGGACTGAGTTAAGACCAAACACAAAAGCTAAGAATTTGTTAGAATGAATCTATCTAAAACAAAACTAATAAGAATTTCAATCATCAAACAGAAACAAAGCAAATCTATGACTCCCAAATAGTCCAAGAGCATGGCACCCTCAAAACAAATGCACAACTGTTTCTGAGTTTAAAGAATAGAGAGCCTGATGCATAACAATAGTGTTAATTATCTTTATTTTGCACGGATGTTCAAATGAAAGAATATCCTTTATTATACGCATCCCACAACCCTATCACCTACTTTGAAGGGAGTTGGACTTAGTGGTTCAAACAAAATGAGAAATGTTCCTCCTTAGTCCTCAATGAGACGTCATGATTTCTAGATTGGCAATTAGGAAACCTTTTCTAAGGTTAACCGTAATTCCTCTTTATAACCTGATGTCACAAAGAAGAAGTCTTGGGGGAAGTGCTCTAGACTTTTACAAATTAAAGAAATGTTTTTGGAGGATTTAAAAACCCCCCTTCCTTTTTTTGGCTCACATCAGATTTCTCAGCTGACCAAATGATCTTTCTTTTATCTCCTACACCTGATAAAAAGAAGGGAAATGCTTGTACTAAACATAGAATTTTTTTCTTAGAAATTGTACATTCCGTTTTCTAAAAGTTAAAAATTGATGTTTTCAAGACATACTTGCTACTTATGGAATCGTTAATATGTGCCCTTGGGGCACAAGTTAGCATGGCCCAATAAATTTGTTAGGGTGCATCATATAGGTTGAGGAAAGATGTTTGTTAGTTATCCCATTAGTTAAGAGACTAGCTAAATAAACAGGGGAATTTATATGGTAATGGTAATCTTATACAATTGATAGTTTGTGAGTGAAAAAAGATTCTCTGTGAAGAATATATATCCCTGGGTGGAATTCCGTTCCCCATTTTCTGTTATGAGAGTTTAATAATACAGATCCAATCCTTCGGTTATTTCTATTTAGTTTTCCATACCATTTTCTTGGAGTTCCTACATATTAGCTTGGAATCTTCTCAGTGCTGTGAGTGATCCTTGTGTAGAATTCTGAAAGAAATGGATGATGGACACATGAGAAAGCCTGGATCAGCAAATATGCCTCCCTAATGAAGGGAAATTAACTTGCATTTGTCACTCGAGCATATTAACATAGAAGGTTGCCTAACCAAGAAAATGCCATTTGACGACTTTCAGTTGGAAACCAACCAAATTATCAAAACAACTATGAAGCTAATTTTCTTTGTTGATTAAGATCAACCCTCTTTGTTATGTTAATTTTCATGCCAAAAACATAAACAACCAAAGTTGTATCCTTCTAAGTGCGGTTAATTTCATGGAACAGTAGTAGGTTTCATCACTACCTAAGTATATAAAGTATTAAGGCAAATACTGTTATGCTTTACTCATTAGACAAAGTCTGTCTATATATAGAGATGACAGTCATTTCGCTTTCTTGAATCAAGGAGAGATTTTAGGAAACAAAATCAAAACATAATAATAGAAAATAAATCTGCACTAAATAAAAAAGGAATGAATCACACGGATTCTACAACACCATCAAAACACTAAAACCTATCTGAAACAACTTAGTCTGAAATAATTGCATGATAGAGAGAGCTTTAAAGAGAAAAAGTCAGAATCTGTATCAGTTATTTCTTATTGTGCATACAACACACACACACACACACGCACACACACACACACGCGCACACACACACACACACACACATATATATATAAGCTTAATTTGTTATTTCTAATTATTTCGCATATTTGATGTTGTACATTAAATAATTAATTTTCTTCTTGTTTCTAGATCGTGTCTTTGGTCCCACGACCACAACTCGTCATGTCTACGATGTTGCCGCTCAGCATGTTGTTAGTGGTGCTATGGAGGGAATCAATGGTAATTAGAATATTGAACTAACCTCTTAAGACCTATTTAGCACGCTCAAAGAATAAATTCTAATATTGGTTTGATCAAATCATTGTTTTATTTTCCTTAATATGCAGATTACATTTTGTATGTCTGATTTGAAATAATACTAAATCCAATTTTTATGTCAACTAAATAGGTATTGGTAAAATCATTTTGTATGGTTTGATGTTGCTTATTAACTCTTAGCTATAGATACTATGCACTTTCAAAATTGTAGCTGTTATTTTGACTTTGGGAGATGCAATAAAAGATTTAAGTGCAATGCACATGTAGTAGAAGTAATCATAGTTTTGCAGCCAGGGTATTGAAGACTGTTTATGAAATTTCTGAGGGATTTCCATTTCCATATGGTTTGGATCCTTTTTTGTGTATAAGTTATATGGTTATGACTTTGTTTATCACTCCCCGTCTTTCTTATAACTGTTCACAAAATAAGTTTGCAAGCCTTGAGTGATAAAGAGGTCAAGAAAACTTGATTCAGCCCATGGAATATTTTCGTTAGTCTACAGCTCTCAAATGGACTATAGTTAGTCGTGCAATTTCTTTGATGCAGAAACCTGTTCATTTAACCCTTTTTCCTTGAAGTTGACCATTCTAATTGTTTAGCTACTGTGCATGGAGAAATATTTGGCTGAGGGACTTCTAGATTCTTTTTCATTAGCTTATCTGGCATATTGGGTAATTAACAAATGAGCTCCTCTCTTGTTTTCATACAGGAACAGTATTCGCATATGGGGTAACAAGCAGTGGAAAGACTCATACAATGCATGTGAGACCACTAATTTTCCACCTACATCTTGTTGATCTGTCTAATTTGTTACTCTTCTTGAATTTGGCAATTTATAGTTTTTGGTTAGAATATTTATCACTGCCTAGCTCCTCTCAGAGGTGCACGAAGAGTATCGGTATTTTCTGTAGATTCTTAACATGTTAACAAGTGTCCAGTCATATTGAACTGAAGCAGCTAGGTTTTTTAGCTAGTTAATTGTTATATTTTACTCAATCAAAATCTGCACAGAGCCTGCATGAGCTCAATCCTTTGTTCAAATCCACAACTTAACAGCTATTGACCTGAAATGACAGTCTCAAACATAGAGTAACTACATTTACATTATATATGATGAACAAGTTTAAGACTGCAAGCCCATGGTTGGAACTTTTATCAGTTTTTCATATGACTGAAGACCGTTGTGAAGCCTTACACTCTTCTTTGCCGCTTAATAATATGTTATGCAATGTCATCACAAAAATGAATTGACTCTATTAGTTATTGCGACAATTGCTGATAATATCGAGTTAAGCTATGAATTTGGATTATTTGCTGATATTTCTAAGAGGTACACTCTTGCTCATAAATTCATAATTGCAGGGTGATCAAAGATCTCCTGGAATCATACCTCTTGCCGTGAAGGATACTTTTAGCATTATCCAAGAGGTATGAAAATACTGGTCTGTTTGCTGCACTTTTATTATAGGAATCATGCAATCTGATGTTTCTTCATGCCAGACTCCAAACCGAGAGTTTCTCCTTCGAGTTTCGTACTTGGAGATCTACAATGAGGTGTGCTTCTTTCTGATATGTAGCTTGTTTCTTGTGATGCTATGTTCATGTTGATGCTGTCTTCTACAGACATGAAGATAAGTTTGATTAACACCACTTTGTTCTTCTCGATGTTATTCTCAAAACTGCCTTTTAGGTAGTTAATGACTTATTAAATCCAGCAGGACAGAACTTAAGAGTCAGAGAGGATGCTCAGGTACTGCTCATAAGTTTTCTTATTTCTTCTATTGTATCTTTATTGGATATTACTTAATTAATAGGTAAGAGTGTCTGCTCTAAATTACTTTGATTGCCATGTGCCAAAATGTTATTTTTAGTCAATTAAGCCAAGTAACATTTGATTCACAAAAGCAAATTTGGGTTCTAGATGATTTAAAGATATGCCAATATCTTCATAGTTATGAAATCACGTTAGTGCCCTAGCTGAAATTTTTTCTCAACTCTGTTCCAAACGTGATTTCGTCGTACTACTGTTTTTCCTTTTTAATTTCTCTCCCTCTGTTTCACTTTATCTGATAGGATTTTATTCTAATATTAGATTACCTCTTATGGTTAGTTTCATATATATTAGTTATTATCACGTCTTGTTTCCCTATTTCAGAACTTAAAGTTTTCAAATAATAATCAAACCATGTTCATAATTCAGTGTTTATTCTTTCTTTTCCCCTTTATCTGAGACTACTTAAACAATGATGATTTATAGTCCAGCTAGTTTGATGAGTAATTATGACTTGTTCTTGGATTTTACAGTTGAAAACATCACTACATTGAGTTTTGTTAAAAGAAATCTTTGTTTGAAACCCATTGAATACTAAAATGGTTTAATATGTGTTTAGTTCCTGTAAAATACCCTTCATGTGCAATTTGTCCCTCCAAATTTTTTCTCCTAACTTTGATCCCCATTTAATCCATGTTTCTAGACATGGTTGCTACCGATAGTTTTTTAATAACGTGGCAGTGGTATACACGTGACAATTGCTGATGTGTTACGCCGCATTTCTAGTCGGTAAAAAACAAAAGACAACGACCAAATCCGAGAACATGAAATTATTGAGGGAGCAAAGTTGGGATTTCTTGCAGGATTAAAAAGCATGTCGGGAATAATCTGTAGGGACCATACACATTTAACCCAAGATAAAACTCAATTCTATACAAAATGGATAATAAAGAACAGTTGTTTCCCAGACACTGTTTGAAACACTTTTAATGATTCTGACTGTTGTATATGAGCCATCAACCTTATTTCTTGTTCTTTCTTTGTATGTAATGTATAACTCAAGCAGCGCCATCAGCATTTTAACTATAAGCAGATATATAGTTTATGAAGTACATATTCGTAGTTATACAAATAGAAGAATTTTGAAGGAAAGTCTGTATCATTTGTAAATTGATTCATATGTAGGGCACCTTTGTTGAAGGAATTAAGGAAGAGGTTGTTCTCTCCCCTGCTCATGCACTCTCTCTTATTGCAGCTGGAGAAGGTAAAAGTTCCAGCTAGGTTTGTTTTCTCGTGGATTAATTTAATTTTCTGGTCTGGTGTACCATCATGATGTGGGATATTTTAATTTCATTTTGCATCTTTTGTAATTAAGTAATAGTGAAGAGTGAGGTAACATTAGGTTACCTTTATGCAGTAAAATATCAGGTATATTATTTGCCAGCTTTTAATATGGTATTGTCAAAAAGTAGCTGCACATATAATATTTTTTGGTTGCTATCAAAAAAAATTGTTTGGCTGGGTTCTACAATTCTACTTGATGCCTTGCAGACTTTCTGTTCTTTGATGCATCCCTTTCTTTATTCTTGACAAAGTTTTAATTTGACCACAGAACACAGACATGTTGGGTCCACAAACCTCAACTTACTCAGTAGCAGGAGCCATACAGTATTTACTCTGGTGGGTCTATATTATCTTAAAGGATAAATCATTTTGTTTCAACAAATTGTAGTATTTTGCACTGAATATATCATACAGCCATACATAATACAATCATGAAAAACCACATGAAAGCTTACCCTCAAGGTTTATATATAGACTAACTTATCCAATGGTCATAATAGCTAACTAATTGGCATAATAATTAACCCTATTCTAAGACTGAAAAAGATAATCCAAAAATAGAATAGAAATCCCAATTTAATGATAAAAATAATGGTTTAAATATTTTTTTCATCCCTACAAATATACCACTTTTTTGCTTTTGGTACCTGCTTTGTTTTAATCTCTGTAATATGCGGTCCATATTGATTCTAGTCCTTATATAGTCCATATTTGAAGAACAAAAATTAATATAAACCAAATATTACGCCACCAATTCCAACCTAAACAAATATAAGAGATTAAAACAAACCAAGAAGTGTGAAAAGTTTATATTTGTAAAGACTAAGAACAAACAAAAAATTTTAGAGACTAAAAACAAAATATTAGATATTTCTTGGGACGAGAAAATGTATTCAAGCCTAAAATAATCCCAAATTGTAAAATACCTTAAATAAAATAATGAAATATACTCCCCCCAGAAGCTAGCTCAAGGGGTGATGATTGCCAACAAGAATAGATATCTAAATTACGGACAATTACAGGGGGCTTAATAACAAATCTCGCATAAGTTTTTATACCATCTTAAAATTTGGGTTAGACCTAATCATCCATAAAAGCTAGCTTGAGGGGGAGGGTTCCAAGCCTTATAAGTACTACTTTGTTCATATATCAAGTTGATATGAGGTCTTAACAATAACAACCTCCAACTTTTAATCAGTTCAGGAATGAGAAAATTGAACATCAAGATGTAACCTATTTCTTTTTTACATATATATTACTCTTCTTTTATTATTTTTAATTTTATGCTATTTTATAACAGACCATAGAAAGCAGTCCATGTGGTGAATATATTGAAGGAGAAGCGGTAACACTGTCACAATTGGTAATTATTTTAAACTTAATAGCTGAACTGCATTTGCTGTGTACATGAGATCTATACTTACAAGCTTTAACATGGGTACTGATTCAAGTTATTTTGTTAATATTTTATATACATGCAGAACCTCATTGATCTAGCAGGTTCAGAGAGTTCAAAAGCTGAAACTATTGGCATGAGAAGGAGAGAAGGATCTTATATCAACAAAAGTCTTTTAACTCTTGGAACTGTGAGGTCTCAAACCTTTCTTCTGATTATAATTTAGAGATGTGTTATATTATGTACCTTTACTAAACTGCTTAGACATTTGGTATTTTTGGTCCTTGATGTGATATTAGTGCCTATGCAACGCGACGTTCTAGATTTTGATCCTCGTTGCTCCATTTTTTGTGGAAAGAACTAGAAAGTTGAATTTTAGCACATGATAGGGCCTATACATCCACCCTTCAAACCCAAAGGACTCGTGCATGAGAGGGCGTGTTAGAGATGTAGTATGATTTATAAAATCATTCATGTGTCTTTTCCTAAAATCTTAAGCTTCTGAAATAATTGTTTATTGACAACTAGGGCTACCAAGTGGATTGATCGTATATTGAACACTAACAAATGGGTCAAAACAAATCACTATTCATGTTTGTTTTAGAATTATAAGTCCTTATTTATGCTGTTGTATTCAGTGAACCCGTGTGCTTATACCTGAGATTTAGTGTAATTATCTTTGTTGCACAGGTTATTTCAAAATTGACCGAAGCTAAAGCTAGTCACATACCATATAGGGACTCCAAATTGACTAGAGTGCTTCAGTCTTCTCTCAGTGGTCATGGACGTGTATCTGTAAGGCTTCCGTGTGTATATATTTGTTGGCAGATATTAATTTGTGAAAAATAAATTTCATACAAATCATTATTGTAGAAATGCTATATAAATAAGCAATTGTGATAGTTTATTGTTATTTATATGCAGCTTATTTGCACAGTAACCCCTTCATCAAGTAGCAGCGAAGAGACACATAATACATTGAAGTTTGCTCACCGGGCAAAGCACATTGAAATACAGGCAGCACAAAACAAGGTAAGTTAAAATTAAAATTACTTTTGGTGAAAACCGAATTTTGTTCCTAAAAATAACAGAGTGCAACGGGCACAAAGTACATGATTAAAATCTTAATCTTCTTCTACATAATATCATCCCCCAACTACATAGAATACAGTTTTCTGAGCAACAAGTACCTCAGTTCCCGTAGTTAGTAAAACTAGGGTTTTGAGTGTGCGTATCAGTCAACTGTTCAGATTATACAGATAAGAGGTACATGCTGCATACATGAACATGATCATCGTACACTATTTCGTAAAAACAGAATATATTAAATATCTCAGAATATGTATATATTATATTAGAGTATTTTAGTTTATCGGCTAGGATCAGTTTCTCAACGGAGAGCATCTTAGATTATCACTTATAAATATTTTCTGTATTACTTAGTTACAATCATGAATTGTTTCCCTATGAAGCAGATAAGAATAAGACCGGCTTAATGCCACTTCAGCACTTGATTTTGAAACAACATTTTATTTCCGACTATTCCATGATTTGAGGTTACCCCCAACAAACAAAATACCTAGAAGCAGATTCCCTATCAATTGGGGAGCTTACCCAATGAATATATTAGTAACCAACAATCCTAGTGTAAACTTTATTTTCACAGATACTTTCCATTTCCCATGCCCTTTAATGTATTCTGGTATACACATAAATTGCATTAATGTTCTTCACAAGTTAGATGTAGGAACTGTCATAATACACTTCCTACAAAGGAGATGTCGTATGATAGGATGAGTGACAACGAGGTAATTCAATTTCTCAACTGAGCCCTTATATCTTCCTGGACTCCTCAAGTAGTTCCCCTGATTTGGCACAATCATATTTTGGAAGAAATCATACGAACCTGGATATTTTAGAAAGGACAGTATTGAGACATTTTCTATGTTTGTAGTAGCCTGTGATTTAGTGACATGTGATGCTTGAATCTTTAAATTAAAGTTCAGTAATATATTTGTGTACTTCAAAACACGACAGCGTACTTTATTTCTGTTCTCTTTGGTTTTTTGCTTCTGTTTCTTGAGGATTTCCGCCTATGGGTATTTCATCATGCTTGGAAAGCTAGGGTGACTGATGTTTTTCTTGTTTGGTACCCCTTTTCTTATAGGCGATTCCATCCTTCGTGTTCCCTTTCTAATTGTTTTTAATATATACTAAATCTACAGATAATTGATGAAAAGTCACTCATCAAGAAATACCAACAAGAGATTCAATGCTTAAAAGAAGAATTGGAACAGTTAAAGAAGGGCATTGTCCCAGTTCAGCCAAGAGACAATGGGGATGATGACATTGTGCTCCTAAAGCAAAAGGTAGGTAATGCTATATATAAATTACTGTCTTCTGTTTTGTTTGTTTCTTAGGACATTTTTTATTAAAAAGTTGTGGATTAAAGTTCGAATGCAAAATGTGAATACTTATACTACGTGTCCAAAAAGTTGAGCATAAATAGGTGTTCACTTTTCTAGGCCCTCCAGAAAAGGGTGTACTGTATTATAAAAATATTTTTAGTTTACAAGTTGAACACTAATCGAACATTGCAAACTCAATAGTTTTTTTTTTTGTAGAGTAACGCAAATTTACAACTTTTATTTGTATTTAATTTTTGTTATTCACTATGTAGCCTTTATTACTCTCTGTAACTATTGACATAAAGTCTGTATTTGTCTTATTATAAAAGTTGTTCTTTTGAAAATGGTAGTACGGCTCTCTTTTTTTGGTGGCTGTATTGAAATGAGCCCACATATGTATCAAGGCAAACGGTTAATAATTTTTTTTGTTGGAGAGAAACTCTAAAGGACAGAATGCATGAATTTGGAAATAATTTTTAGAATGGTGAAATAAATTTATTGGTTGAGTTTATTGGTATTCTATAAAATTAGCATTCTGATTTGAATGGTTTTCAATTGTAACAATGTAAAGTTAGAAGATGGTCAAGTTAAGTTGCAATCCAGATTGGAACAAGAAGAAGAAGCTAAAGCTGCTTTGTTAGGCCGAATACAACGGTTGACTAAGTTGATTTTGGTCTCCACAAAAGCATCACAATCAACGAGATTTCCTAACAGGCCTGGTCACCGTAGAAGACATTCCTTTGGAGAAGAAGAGGTGTTTTTCATTTTACTTTCTACCCTCCCCCCTAAATACCAGTAATTTACATTTTGTTTAGTTTAGTACTTTTTTTCCTCTCTCCATCCTTAAAATTTTTCATTTTAAATTCTTGTTTGCAGCTGGCATATCTTCCATACAAAAGGCGGGATTTAATCTTAGAAGAGGAAAATATTGACTTGTATGTTAATCTGGAGGGAAATGCTGCAACAGTTGACGATTCTCCCAAAGGGGAGAAAAAGACAAAGAAACATGGACTACTAAATTGGTTGAAACCACGTGTAAGTTGTCCATTGCTGTTTGCTATTTGTAATGCATGTTACTTTTCCAATTTGTATAGCTTGCTTTTATTGATTATGAAGTTTGATTTGAATTCTTCCTCTTTCATCTCTATTATTATATTATTAAATCTATCGGACTTTGTGCTTGATTCTCTTATCTTCTAACTGCTTCTCCTATTCTTGACAATACTTTTTGTAAGATTATGATTATATTGTAGCTCAAATAACATTCATTTTGATGCACGTTGGCAATGTGTTACATAACCCTATTAATAATTTCATTAAATTAACTCCCGAGTTGAATTTTTACATCTTGATGTTTGTGTTTCACTATTTTTATCAGAAACGGGAAAATGCCTTGACAGGCACTAGTGATAAATCCAGTGGAGCAAAATCTACTAGTACACCGTCTACACCTCAAGCAGACAATGGTAACCATGTGGAGTCCAGATTTTCCCATTCTCTAGCCGCAGAAAGCTCTCCATCTGCTGATCATATATCCGAGGCAAGAGAGGATAAAGATATTCATGACGATAGTTTATTGGGACAAGAGACACCTTTGGTATGTAATTAATGTCTGTTTTTTGTTTCTCATTATTGTTTTGGAGAAAAGTTCTAAGTTATAGCGATTGTAAAATGTCATATTCACTTTAGTATTAAACAGGACAAATGACAGTTTGTACTTCCTGTGCATATGTTTTGGTAAAAACTGGTGAAGTGATTATTGTCTCAACATAAAATGTTACTTAAATTCTTTCTAAACCGCCACAAACAACCTCAATTATGTTAGTACCTCGTGTATTATTTAGCATCAGGTGTTTTCCTCATGTGTAGTTCAGTGCATAAATGTCCCTTTCTTACCATAGAAGTTTTCTTAGTGTCCAACATCGTGTATTTAATCTGTCAAATTATTACTTCCAACATCGTGTATTTAATTTAATTTTATTAAATACTTCTATTACTTATCAACTGGTAATAATCATTCGACCTAAAGAATTGCCACATGTTATCATCAGCTTGAGAATTATGTATCAAAGCTCTGTTAATTGTGTGAAGTTATAACTTTTTTATTATCTATAAACGGAGAAATATAGTTGATATATGAACTGTAGTCTGTATATTATGTGGATAACTATTTTCACCTTATTAGATGTCACCTTTGTTTTTTTGATTTCTAGACAAGCATCAAATCAGTTGATCAAATTGATCTTCTGAGGGAGCAGCACAAGATTTTATCCGGAGAAGTGGCACTTCATTCAAGTGCATTAAAGAGGCTGTCTGAGGAAACAAGAACAAATCCTCAAAATAGTCAGATTCATGTTGGTTACTCTCTTTTTTTTCTGTATAGCTGGTTCCTTTTTCTTTTATGAGAATTAGCATTGTGGTTGTTCTGCCTGAAAGTTTTATTTATAATAATAAAGGTGGAGATGAAAAGGTTGAAAGATGAAATTAAGGAAAAGAGTGAACAAATAGATTTGCTGGAAAAGCAAATGTCTAATTATTTCATAGCTTCAGAGCAGACAGATCAATCAGGAGTATCACAGGTATGCTCACTTGACAACATTGTTGCTTTATTTCACTTGATTGCAGTTCAACTTAATACTGGTTGTTTTGGACTGCAGGCTGTTGCTGAGCTGATGGAACAACTAAATGATAAATCCTTTGAACTTGAGGTAACAGTTATTTACCACGGGCTAATGTTTTTCAACATATAATTGCAGTAGACAGGAAAGTTCAGATGGAATTCAATTGAAAACACACATTTACCAGTCTCCTAATTTTACAACTGGGAGGCCAAGTCCATTTTAGTAGACTTGAAAAAAATATTTTGTAATATTATTTCTTGATAAAACTTCATTTGATTGACTTGCATTCTCATAACTACGTGCTAAGAGTCTAAGACTAATGCAATATTACCAGTAATGAAACTGTCCTAATAATCCAAGAAAATGAAGCAACAAATCTGCACAGATTACAGAAATTAACTCATGAAATATTAGACAACAACTCCCCAACAGTTATTTCTTAAATGAAATTCTATTGTAGTACTTTCCAATCAAACCAAAGATAGTTTGTGATTATGTCAATAATCTAACATAATTGGTGTTTTAAAAGCTCTACCTCTAATCATGCAAGGTAGTGATGTTCTTGTATTGTTAGGCATCTTAGCCGTTTAACTGCTAAAATTACTAGTGCATGAACATTTGGATTCGCTAACGAATTTTTGATTAGCCCAATATTAGCTAATGCACAATATTCTGCTAATTCAGGTCAAAGCAGCAGACAATCGTATAATTCAAGAACAGCTTAATCAGAAGGTGAAAATCTAGCTTAATTTTGTTTGTGACACTGACAGTCCTATTATTTTTATCATGTTTAAGCTAAGTGAGAAATATGACATTATCAGATTTCTGAATGCGAAAGCCTGCAAGAAACTGTTGCTTCTTTGAAACAGCAACTGGTAGATGCAATAGAGTTGACGAATTTCAGCCCAGCCAATCATTCACAACATTTCCTTGGAACCAAGGACTATCAGGGTGAACTTCACCTTGACAAAGGAAACATAAACAGTACCAATGAAGGGATTCTTTTGCAAGCACAGGTATATTTTTTCACTTTGTGCCATCTTCATTGGGTGCTCATTAAGCTCTTAACCTTTCTTTCCACTCAAAAGACAGTCTACAATGTCCTTATGATACAGCAGTCACGGCAAACTACTTGCTACACTAACTTCCTTATTACGGTGCATGAGAAGTGTTAGGAACACTCCTTACAACGCTCACTAAATGGTGAGGTGAAATTTATGTGGGTCCCACCACTTTGTAAACCGAGTCTTGCTAAATACCCCCTCTGTCCCACAATGAGTGACCCAGTTGACAATTTCACACATATTAAGAAAAAAGAATAAATGAAAGAGAGAGAGAATGATATTTTTACTAAACTATCCTTATCATGTATTGAGAATGATGAAAGTAATATTAATTAGAGGGTAAAATTGAAAAAATTACATTGAAATGGGTCACTCTTTTATTCCAAATGGATCACTCATTGTAGGACGGAGGGAGTAGTTAATAGTGCTCATTTAGTAGGGCTGACATGAATTTCATCTAATCATAAAGTTGGTGTTAAATTTTGAATAGTGATTAATTTGCAAATTTTACAAACCGGAAGCAATTACGGGAAATGTCTAACGATTGATATTTCTACTTGCATTCTTTTCCACAGTTAGTTAACATCTTCAAATGGTATGATGGATTTAGTACATAGCTAAATCATCATTCCCACTGATCTAGTGCACTTTTTAATTAGGTGAGTGAGATAGAAGAGCTGAAGCAAAAGGTGGCACAGCTAACAGAATCGAAAGACCAGCTCGAAGTTAGGAATCAGAAACTAGCAGAAGAGAGTTCATATGCTAAAGGGCTAGCTTCAGCTGCTGCTGTTGAGCTTAAGGCACTGTCAGAAGAAGTTGCTAAACTCATGAACCATAATGAGAGATTAGCTGCTGAGCTAGCTGCGTCAAAGAATTCACCTACCCCACGGAGAACTAGTGGAGCAGCCCAAAACGGGAGGAGAGAAAGTCAAGTTAGACTTCGACGAAATGATCAGGGTGGTTCAAACTCAGATGTCAAGAGGGAACTAGCCTTGAGTAAAGATCGGGAACTTTCATACGAAGCTGCTCTTTTAGAGAAAGATCAGAAAGAGGCCGATCTTCAAAGAAAGGTAGAGGAATCAAAACAAAGAGAAGCATACCTGGAAAATGAACTTGCCAACATGTGGGTTCTTGTGGCAAAGCTAAAAAAGTCACATGGAGCAGAAAATGATGTTTCAGGTTCGACTAAAGAGAGTTTGCAACTGGATGGTTTTGACATTTGATGTGATTTTGTATAGTGGGTTTTAAGTTTATCAATTATTACAATTTGCTTAAATTAGGAATGGCTTGAGTGAAAGCTTTGTAAAGATTGTTGTTAGCAGGAAAGTTTGTTTTTCTCTTCCCCTACAACACCATCCGTTTTGGTCTATAGCAAGGGCTTCTCATCTGTACATCCAAAGCTCCAAAGAACTGACTTGTTGCTTCATTCTTTCCAATGTTCCTCCAAATGTTGTGCTAATTTGTTCCCTTTTGCGAGCATAGCTAATTTAAATGCTGTGCTAACTTGGTCCCTTTTGTAAGCATAGCTAATTTGGGTTGTATCTCCGAAGACAGTGTTTAAAGCTTAGAAAGTAAAGCATCAAGTGTGCATTAACAAGGAAGTTTTGTTTAACCGCATCCCTTTAATCTCTGCCGCTGATAAGTGGGCAAAGTGATAATACTCCCTCTAAGAAAAAAAATTATTTTTTAATTCATTGAAGAATTAATGCATCTAGACTATATGTAATCTAGATATATTCTTCAATAAATTTAAAAAAGTAATTTTTTTTTTATATAATGGATCAAAGACATTATTATTATTATTATTATTATTATTATTATTATTATTATTAAAGTTGTTAAAGATATGTTGCGCAGAGATTCAAAGCTCGCATTTATTTAATTCAACTAAATTAATTAATAATATTAGTTGATTTGTCTCATTCTCTATTATTTATTATTATTATTATTATTATTATTATTATTGGAAATAAAAATTTATATAACCAATAAAAAATTATATATAACCAATAAAGGGTCTAGCCAAACACCAACAAAAAATCTATGAGAATCAACATAACCAAATTATCTCATCAACAAATGAGCAACATGCTCCTCCAGTTTGGATTGTCTACAATCTATAAACCAAGTATAATCTCCAAACGCACATTTTACACACTTAAGGAAAGTCATTCTAAGAGGCCCTCTATAATTTGGGTTATTTTTATTTCAGAGATACATCTTCGAAACATTTTAAGAAATATCTTATTTACTAGTTTAGTAGAAATTTCGGAGTTACATCTTTGGAATTATGGACGGCATATTGAAATTTTCTATCGTCTTTGCATGTTAGATATTTTCAGAGATGTATCTCTGAAAATATCTTTTAAAAGAAACAACTGCATGATAATACATCCATTGTTGCCATAGTTGGTTTTCAACCAAACCCTTCACCAAAAAATTCTTCATTTTCAATCTATTTTCTCTCTCCAAATCTCCATTCTTTTGGTTCATCATATCATAAGGAGCAAAAAAAGATAGAATTTCAGGTAAAGATTCTTCATTTTTCTTTGCATTGCTCACATTAATCAACATTTTTTCGTGAAAAAAGTTGCGTTGTTTCCGAAAATGTATCTCCAGAATTGTATGAACTTTTTCGGAGATGCATTTCCGGAAGTTTTCTGTGTTTGATTTTCAAGTCTGTCTTCAGCAGTAACGCTTATGTATTGTTATGATTTTAATTGTTTTCATTAGATATGGTGCACCCCGATGTTTTCACAAAACAAGTTGTTTCTCCGAATGTCCAAGATGTTGTTTCTCCGAATGTCCAAAGTGATGTTGTGAAGGCGGTAGACGTTGCAAACTAATTTAAAAACAAGCAAGAGTTTGAATCTCGTGATCAAATGCTTCAATGGATTCGTATGGGGGCCTCTAAACTTTGATTTGGTGTGGTTATCAGAAGGAGCTCGCATTAGCAAACCACTTCTGATGCCGCCTCCACCAAATATTCCATTCATCAACGAGATGCCGGTTTTTATGCACAAATATATCGAGCGGATCGTTAATGTTGTGGGGGATGGTAATTGCGGTTACCGAGCCATTTTGGCTTTACTTGGTAAAGGAGAAGATAATCATACACTTGTTCGCCATCAACTTATCCAAGAGGTTAAGACACATAAAGAATCATGCATATAGTTGTACGGAAAGAAAGAAAAATTAGATGAAGTCTCTTGTTCCTTGCCTGAGTGGTCTGGCACTGGAGGCAAAATGAATGCACTTCCTTGAAATGGGTCACCTAATAGCATGTGCGTATGATAGAATGTGTGTTGACCTGACACGTCACGGGTTTTAGAAACCTTTTTCCCACTGCGCACAACCCCACCTCAAAATCCAAATGACCGTATCATGTGTATTGGATGACTTTCAAAATTAAGTTATCTTGTTCAAGTTTACTCGAAACCGGGATGCCCTATACCACTTACATCACTAGAGTGGACGACTCATTCAACCACAAAAGCCGATATTTGGCCGAATCATTTTATAGAAAGGATACAAGAATTCGAGAAATGGAACAATATTGAAAAAGAATCAAATGCATAAAAGTCCAAAGGGGTACCACCAATAGATTTAGTCGGTGACATATGTTTCAATTTGTTTTAATTTCTTGTTTAACCGGACAAATAAGTGTATATAATTCTGTCTCAATATAAATGAAGTGTTATATATTCACCATTTGTTCATATTTTATATTAATGCATTGTTGATCGTCCCTATAACAACATTAGTGTTATAGAAAAAGAAAAAAATATGTTTTGTTATAGGGTTTTGTTTTGAAACTGGTTCAGGAGAAGTTCTGGAGATGCATCTTCGGAACAAGATAGTAGGGTGCAGTTCCGGAGATATATCTCCAAAATCAATATGCCAGTTAATGAGTGATTCAAATTGATCTACGACTTTTATAAATTTAGGTGATCTTATGTTATATTTCACATAAAATAAAAATATCTCAAATGCCACAAATAAACATCTATTGGTATGTCGCAAATGTCTCCTTCTCCAGCTCTACACCCGAGTAAATGTTTAAGCTCACTGATTTCACCTCCCTCGAAGATATCAAATACGAAATCCACCATCTCCTACCTTACGGAGACAATTGAAAGATCGTGAAGCTCGAGTACCGTTCATCGTTGATTTACGAGGAAGGGAAGACTGAGTTCAACAACTTTGAACTCAAGACGTAAGCAGATGTAAGGGCTATGTGGAATATGTATTTCCGTTTTGAAGAAAAAATTCTGCTCGAGTTGGAAGAGACCATTAACCCTTTAGTGGTGACTCTCAAGTCTATGTATCCTTTTGTCAACCCTTTGACAATGCCACTCATTTGTGAAGCTTTCTTTCCCCAGTGGAGACCGTATTTCCAGTTGAACCTTCATTGAGGATCTTTTTTTTTCTAGAATGTCATTCGGTCACATTTGAACCTGAGGATCAATCATTCTAGATACCTTTGTTGGAGCTCATTTTTTGGTTCTACTTCCAAAGAGTTTGCTTTATTCTTTTTAGAGTGTCATCTGGTCACATTTGAACTTGATGATCAATCATTCTAGATACCTTCATTGGAGCCCGTTTTTTAGTTCTACTTCCAATAAGGTTGCTTTTTCGTCCTAGAATGTCAGCCAGTCAAACTTGAACTTGTTGATCCACTACTCTGGATGTTCCCCAATGGAGACCAACGTGTTGTCCCTTTTGGTGCTGATTGATCACTCTGCCCTTGTCCAGTCGTTGTCGCTTGTTGGATGCAGGTTTTGGTTGCTTGATAGCAGAATGAGCAGAGTTTATGAGCAGTTTTGGAGGCTTGTGTATGTTTGGAGTTTTGTCTTGTAGCACGGGACAAGTTTTGGCATATTGTGGAATTGGCAAGACTTTGGCATGTAGGTTGGAAAGGTTTTAGAAAGTGCAGAACTTCTTTTGTTTTGATTGTACTATGGACTTAGTAAAATGAAATGAAATAAAACTAATAATAATAAATAGTAAATAACTACTAAAAAAAATAATAATGATAATAATAACAACGTAATAATAACAATTAAAAAAAAAAGATAATAATGGTACTAATAACAATATATAATACTAATGCTAATAATAAATAATCATAATAACACTAATAATAATAATAAAAATAACAATAATAATAATGATAACAAAATAGTGATAATGATAACAAATAATAATAAATAATAAAGGCCCATTGCCATTTAAAAGAGGTTACAAAATAGAGGCCCATTACCATTTAATCATTACAAGAAAAATTTCCATCAAGAAAAATAGGAGAATTTTACCTGCCACCCCCATTTGTAGCGAAATACCATATTTACCCTTTTGAAAATTATGAATTTTGGGGGATGGACCGAAGATTTTGAAAAATACCGGTAATTTCGAAATTACCGGTAAAAATTACCGGGGATTTCGAAATTACCGGTAAAAATTACCAGAAATTTTAAAATTATCGGTAAAACCCCCAACAATTTTCACACGATATTGGGAATTTGAAATTATCGGTAGTGTAAAAATTTTCAATTTTTTCACTACAGGTAATTTCAAATTCCCCGAAATTTCACTCAATACCGGAAATTTGAAAATTTCCGGTAGATAAAATTTATTCACTTTCCACCCAAATTTTTAAGGGGTAATGTAGGAATTTTGATAGTTTGGGGGGTGCCAGGTTTAATTGGGGGTGGCAGGTAAAATTCTCGAAAAATAGTTCATACGGCCCACACCATGAAACAACACAAAACAAGCCAGCATGATGATTCACAAACTCACACACACTATCTATACACACATCATGAACTTTTAGCAAGTTACCCCACAAAATACAATTCCAATACTAAATTTGCGCAAGCCCTCAACTTTTTCTTTCACAACCATGACCTGCACATTGCAACTTTCAGCAGCCTGCCACTAAACCATACCAACAATTGCTAAACATACAAGTTGCAGAAAAATACACATAACCCACACAAGTTTTATACCACAAGCGCATTTGGCCCATGACTCACATCCAAGCAACCTGCGCAAATTCACAACGAACATTCCAGTCAGCACACATACAACATAATTCATGCAACTATCACAACCAACTGACCCCACATCACTTGCAGCCATATACGCACAAAACCGAAAACAAATGGCAATGCATTTCACACATCCAACACAACCACACACTCCATACTTCACTCACCTGACCAAAAACAGATACGACACACATGAACCAATAATACAAACCTGTGTGTACGACAAAGCGTGAAGAACCAATTTCCACACAACGTTACAAAATTTTCACTATAAAAGGCATACCAAATCTTCCTCCAAAATGTTCTCCATCAACATCCGAACCTGCTTCTAATTCACTCTCTCAACACAACAACCAAATACCTCACAAAAACCTTGAAACGAACTCTCTCTCTCTCTTGGAAATAATATTTTCTGCAAAAACCTCCACTGAAATTCCTTCTTCGACCCAAAACCCTCAAATCTTCAACCATTCTTTCCCTTAACACCAACCAAATCACAACTCAAACCCAGATCAAAAAAGGAAGAAGGAGAGTGAAACAAATATGAGATGAACTAAACCCGAGTCGCGAGCGAACGAAACAGAATCGAACAAATCTGAATCGAATGAAACGAACCTGAAGTGAGCTTGACGAAGAGAAATCATATTCATTGAGAAAGGTTGGGAATGGAGTTTTTTTTCCTTCTTGATTTTTTCTGATATTCACGCGATGATGAAGAATATAACATGATTCTGAGAGTATTTGTGTTCTTTCCTGAGTTTGTTTTTAAAGTAACCTAATGTTTTTTTAAAAAGATGGGAAGCGTTGACCGTGCCTGATCATACTTTTTTTTTCACTTTTGAAAACGTTGAATCATAGCCTGAAGGATCTGCTATTAATCACGCCATGCCTTGTTGGTTTTGGATTGTGGGCTTAAGAGCCCGTCGTGGTTCTATTTTCACCACCCTTTTTTGTGCAATCCTGATTTCTTATGAGTAAGATGGGCTTTGTTAAGCCCATGTTGAATTTCATATGCCACCCCCTTTGTTGTTTCTTTGATCTCCCTTTTTTAAAATTTGTTTTGTTTCATTATTTTACCTATTATTTTTTTTATAAAAACCTTTATTTTTTAGTCATCATATGATTTAGTTCTTTAATCTTTTATTTCTTTTCATTTCGATCTTTTCATTTCAATTTTATTTCGATTTCATTTAAATTTTGGTCCATGAAGTCTTTAGTATCATGAATATTGGTTATTGAGGTTGTTTAACCTTCATTATTTCAAATCTGTAGGGATTGATCCTTTAGATTATTTTCTAAACTTTGGGATCGTGATAGATTACCTTCAATTAATCGACAAAAGTTTGTGATTAAGACGAGACCGTTCCCTTTTTCTTTTCGTGTGGCACGATTCTTTGAGAATGATCTACATATCATTTCTCTATCGTGTTTTAGCACAAACATCTTTGTTTATCGGCCTCGCATAACATGACATTTCTCATAGATCGTGCTACGATTGCTTAGTGGTAAAGTGGATCTGATTCATCCGATCAATGACAATTAACAAATAACGACTAACAACTAACTTTAATTTCTGCTCATTATTATCTTGCTTTATCTTTATGTCAATATATCTTTGATCATATTATTGTTCATATCATATTATCATTGTTCATATTATCTTGTCATGCTAACCCTTTCCTTGTTTCTCATCATATTCAAAAAATACAAAAACATGATAAAATCGAAAAGACAAAAAATATGGACTGTGGTTACTATCCCTTGCATGGAGAGCTAGATCCTTACTCTTGCTTATTGTTTAGTTTAGGACACCTTGCACACACACGACTTCCTCTTGGGCTACCTGACAATGACCCAATTTATTTCTCGCAATCCCGTGTACTTTACATGTACCCCGCTCCCTTTTCGATGTATGTACTTTACTTGCTCTTCTTTGATTGTGGTTTTGTTTAATAGGAGCACCGAGCTTTGAAATTCACCACCGAGCTTTGATTTATCCAAAGGAAAAGGTAAAGATCGAAGAAAACCCTAATTATGCTATGTAAAGACACAACTAAGAGATCTAAGGTTTGGGGGTTGGTTATACCTAGGGAAGGTATTAGCATCCTAGATATCTGTAGTACTCAACAGGAACATCTTGTTTATGTGTTATGTTATTGTTTGCTTGCTAAGGGAAAAATGCTAAGGTAAAGACCTAAGGGTATATACACTAAGTATGCTCGCCAAGACGTCGCATCTCGTGCCTACGTATCCTAATAAGGATGGAGTCAGAGTATTCGTAGTTCACCTAACTACGGGTTGAGGAACTCTTGATAATGATCAATATTCTAGGGGGAATGAGTATTCATGATCATGATACTCACATAGAGTTAAAGAACTCTCTAAGTCTATATTGTAAAGAAAAATTGGCTCAACAAGGCATCGTATCTTGTGCCTACGTATCCTGATTAGGAATGAGGAATCAGAGCCTCCGTAGTTCTCCTAACTAAGGGTTGAGGAACTCTTGATAATGATCAAGGTTCCAAGGGGAATGCGTATTCATGATCATGATACTCACATAGATTAAAGAACTCTCTAAGTCTAAGTTGTAAAAAAAACTAACCTAAAGTTGAATTTAAACAAAGTCAAAAGGGGAAGTGAATACACATCATGATGGTAATCACATAGAGTTTAAGAACTCTAACCTAACTCTAAGTTCTAAAGGGGGAATGGCTCTAATGAGACTAAAAAGAGATGATCCTGAAGAGGTCACAAAGTAAAAAGAGGGAGGTCAACCATCTATCTTAGAAGAATGACCTATAAGTCAACAAGATAACATTCCTTTGGAATTAGGGACACACAACTTGTAATAACAAGTAGTAAAAAGTGAAGCTCTAAGCACACAGGATATCAATTGCAAATGAAAGGTGATGAGCACAATAACGAAGAAATCGATATACATAGTCAAGCTTCAAAGGGGAGGGACCAAAATGTTTACCTATTTTGTTCACTTTGGCGTTTATCTCCCCAAGTGACTGGGTTTGTCTATTCTTTCCAATAGAGTTGTTAGCCTTTAGGCATAAAGTGCCCATCCTTTCTAAATTCCCCATAGAGTTTGATTCTCGTGGATGACGGTTGCTTCAGTTATCTTTTCCATAAGATAAATCCCATTTGAGTTCATTCCTCAATGGTTGGAGTCTTGTTTGACCGTTTCTTTCTAGCTTGTTCCTAGATTGAACTTTGGTCCCTGACAGGTGTTGCTTTTGAGCCCAATTTAAACGTGCATTTAGTTTGCACTGTGTCTTGCAGGAAAGAATCTTTTATAGATCCTTATTGAAGACAAAACCTTTTCACCAGTAGTGTTGTCATAACAACATCTCCTTGGAATTTATACCCAACAACAAATGGCAATCTCTTTGAGAAGCTTGTTTTCTATGACGATAAATGGCAATCTCCCTTGAGAAGCTTATCCGTCCTTGTGTTATTCAACCTTTTTGTAATCACAATTGTTGTTACTCCCGATCAGTCATTTCCATAAACCCTTTGATGACGTCACTCTTTAGTGAGTATTTTTTGATTTGGATCATATTCGTCAATCCTTTGACGATGTCACTCTTCAATGAGGTGTTTCATTTCCGTCAACTCTTTGATGACGTCACTCTTTAGTGAAATGTTTCATTTCCGTCAACTCTTTGATGATGTCATCATTTATGTCAGTATCTCCCCGTCAACCCTTTGACGACATCGCTCTTTAGTGATTTGGTTTTCATTCCCGTCACCCCTTTTGACGATGTCAGCTTTCTTTCCATCAATCTTTTGATGATGTGGCTCTTTATTCCGATTATCCTTCCGTCAACCTTTTGACGTTGATAGTGGTTACCTTACCATCAACCCTTTGATGACGTCACTCTTTAGTGAGTATTTTCCGATTTGGATCGTATCCGTCAACCCTTTGATGATGTCACTCTTTAGTGAATTGGTTTGTCTTTTCGTCAACCTTTTGACACAGTGTTCCTACGATCATGGTTTTTCTTTCTGTCAAGTCTTTGACGAGGTGCCTCTTTGGTGAATGCTTTCTTTCCGTCAACACTTTGACGATGTCAATTTTCACTCCATCAGTCCTTTGATGATGTCACTCTTTAGTGAACATTTTCAGATTTGGATCGTATCTGTCAATTCTTTGAACAATGATGCCACTCTTTGGTGAATATTTCCTGAGTTGGATCGTATCCGCCATCCTTTCAGCGATGATAATGTCTGGTGATTTGCTACCCTACCATTAACCCTTTAGTGGTGACTCTCAAGTCCATGTATCCTTTTGTCAACCCTTTGACAATGCCACTCATTTGTGAAGCTTTCTTTCCCCAGTGGAGACCGTATTTCCAGTTGAACCTTCATTGAGGATCTTTTTTTTTCTAGAATGTCATTCGGTCACATTTGAACCTGAGGATCAATCATTCTAGATACCTTTGTTGGAGCTCATTTTTTGGTTCTACTTCCAAAGAGTTTGCTTTATTCTTTTTAGAGTGTCATCTGGTCACATTTGAACTTGATGATCAATCATTCTAGATACCTTCATTGGAGCCCTTTTTTTTGTTCTACTTCCAATAAGGTTGCTTTTTCGTCCTAGAATGTCAGCCAGTCAAACTTGAACTTGTTGATCCACTACTCTGGATGTTCCCCAATGGAGACCAACGTGTTGTCCCTTTTGGTGCTGATTGATCACTCTGCCCTTGTCCAGTCGTTGTCGCTTGTTGGATGCAGGTTTTGGTTGCTTGATAGCAGAATGAGCAGAGTTTATGAGCAGTTTTGGAGGCTTGTGTATGTTTGGAGTTTTGTCTTGTAGCACGGGACAGGTTTTGGCATATTGTGGAATTGGCAAGACTTTGGCATGTAGGTTGGAAAGGTTTTAGAAAGTGCAGAACTTCTTTTGTTTTGGTTGTACTATGGACTTAGTAAAATGAAATGAAATAAAACTAATAATAATAAATAGTAAATAACTACTAAAAAAAATAATAATGATAATAATAACAACGTAATAATAACAATTAAAAAAAAAAGATAATAATGGTACTAATAACAATATATAATACTAATGCTAATAATAAATAATCATAATAACACTAATAATAATAATAAAAATAACAATAATAATAATGATAACAAAATAGTGATAATGATAACAAATAATAATAAATAATAAAGGCCCATTGCCATTTAAAAGAGGTTACAAAATAGAGGCCCATTACCATTTAATCATTACAAAAAAAAATTCCATCAAGAAAAATAGGAGAATTTTACCTGCCACCCCCATTTGTAGCGAAATACCATATTTACCCTTTTGAAAATTATGAATTTTGGGGGATGGACCGAAGATTTTGAAAAATACCGGTAATTTCGAAATTACCGGTAAAAATTACCGGGGATTTCGAAATTACCGGTAAAAATTACCAGAAATTTTAAAATTATCGGTAAAACCCCCAAAAATTTTCACACGATATTGGGAATTTGAAATTATCGGTAGTGTAAAAATTTTCAATTTTTTCACTACAGGTAATTTCAAATTCCCCGAAATTTCACTCAATACCGGAAATTTGAAAATTTCCGGTAGATAAAATTTATTCACTTTCCACCCAAATTTTTAAGGGGTAATGTAGGAATTTTGATAGTTTGGGGGGTGCCAGGTTTAATTGGGGGTGGCAGGTAAAATTCTCGAAAAATAGTTCATACGGCCCACACCATGAAACAACACAAAACAAGCCAGCATGATGATTCACAAACTCACACACACTATCTATACACACATCATGAACTTTTAGCAAGTTACCCCACAAAATACAATTCCAATACTAAATTTGCGTAAGCCCTCAACTTTTTCTTTCACAACCATGACCTGCACATTGCAACTTTCAGCAGCCTGCCACTAAACCATACCAACAATTGCTAAACATACAAGTTGCAGAAAAATACACATAACCCACATAAGTTTTATACCACAAGCGCATTTGGCCCATGACTCACATCTAAGCGACCTGCGCAAATTCACAACGAACATTCCAGTCAGCACACATACAACATAATTCATGCAACTATCACAACCAACTGACCCCACATCACTTGCAGCCAAATACGCACAAAATCAAAAACAAATGGCAATGCATTTCACACATCCAACACAACCACACACTCCATACTTCACTCACCTGACCAAAAACGGATACGACGCACATGAACCAATAATACAAACCTGCGTGTACGACAAAACGTGAAGAACCAACTTCCACACAACGTTACAAAATTTTCACTATAAAAGGCATACCAAATCTTCCTCCAAAAGGCTCTCCATCAACATCCGAACCTGCTTCTAATTCACACTCTCAACACAACAACCAAATACCTCACAAAAACCTTGAAACGAACTCTCTCTCTCTCTTGGAAATAATATTTTCTGCAAAAACCTCCACTGAAATTCCTTCTTCGACCCAAAACCCTCAAATCTTCAACCATTCTTTCCCTTAACACCAACCAAATCACAACTCAAACCCAGATCAAAAAAGGAAGAAGGAGAGTGAAACAAATATGAGATGAACTAAACCCGAGTCGCGAGCGAACGAAACAGAATCGAACAAATTTGAATCGAATGAAACGAACCTGAAGTGAGCTTGACGAAGAGAAATCATATTCATTGAGAAAGGTTGGGAATGGAGTTTTTTTTCCTTCTTGATTTTTTCTGATATTCACGCGATGATGAAGAATATAACATGATTCTGAGAGTATTTGTGTTCTTTCCTGAGTTTGTTTTTAAAGTAACCTAATGTTTTTTTTAAAAAGATGGGAAGCGTTGACCGTGCCTGTTCATACTTTTTTTTCACTTTTGAAACGTTGAATCATAGCCTGAAGGATCTGCTATTAATCACGCCATGCCTTGTTGGTTTTGGATTGTGGGCTTAAGAGCCCGTCGTGGTTCTATTTTCACCACCCTTTTTTGTGCAATCCTGATTTCTTATGAGTAAGATGGGCTTTGTTAAGCTCATGTTGAATTTCATATGCCACCCCCTTTCTTGTTTCTTTGATCTCCCTTTTCTAAAATTTGTTTTGTTTCATTATTTTACCTATTATTTTTTTCTAAAAACCTTTATTTTTTAGTCATCATATGATTTAGTTCTTTAATCTTTTATTTCTTTTCATTTCGATCTTTTCATTTCAATTTTATTTCGATTTCATTTAAATTTTGGTCCATGAAGTCTTTAGTATCATGAATATTGGTTATTGAGGTTGTTTAACCTTCATTATTTCAAATCTGTAGGGATTGATCCTTTAGATTATTTTCTAAACTTTGGGATCATGATAGATTAACTACGATTAATCGACAAAAGTTTGTGATTAAGACGGGACCGTTCCCTTTTTCTTTTCGTGTGGCACGATTCTTTGAGAATGATCTACATATCATTTCTCTATCGTGTTTTAGCACAAACATCTTTGTTTATCGGCCTCCCATAGCATGATATTTCTCATAGATCGTGCTACGATTGCTTAGTGGTAAAGTGGATCTGATTCATCCGATCAATGACAATTAACAAATAACGACTAACAACTAACTTTAATTTCTGCTCATTATTATCTTGCTTTATCTTTATGTCAATATATCATTGTCAATATATCTTTGATCATATTATTGTTCATATCATATTATCATTGTTCATATTATCTTGTCATGCTAACCCTTTCCTTGTTTCTCATCATATTCAAAAAATACAAAAACATGATAAAATCGAAAAGACAAAAAATATGGACTGTGGTTACTATCCCTTGCATGGAGAGCTAGATCCTTACTCTTGCTTATTGTTTAGTTTAGGACACCTTGCACACACACGACTTCCTCTTGGGCTACCTGACAATGACCCAATTTATTTCTCGCAATCCCGTGTACTTTACATGTACCCCGCTCCCTTTTCGATGTATGTACTTTACTTGCTCTTCTTTGATTGTGGTTTTGTTTAATAGGAGCACCCCTAGGGACTAGGATAGACTAAACCATTTTCAAAATATTCTCGATTTGATGTCGAGCCACTTTTCAAACCAGCTTGTAAGTCGATTACTTTTTAGCATCACCATCAACCTAATGCACACACTTGCACCTTTTCGTTGTGGTTTCGTTACTAGGAGCACCCTTAAGGTCTAGGATCAATCCAAACCCTTTTGTAAACCCTTGATCCAACGCCAAGTGGCATTTTCTTCAAACTTGTAAGTTGAGTGCCTTTTGCCTCGCCATCAACCTCTTTTCACAACCCAAGCCCTAAATCCAATCAAACCCTTGATCCAACATCAAGTGGATTTTCTTAATCAAACTTTAAAACACATAACAACTATCAAAACTCTTTTCAAGGTGAAAGATGGGGGGTTTGGAGCCTTCGATTCCTCTCCTCGATTGTTTGGGTGCGAGTTGCCTTTCTCGTGTTTGAACAATTATTGCCTTTAAACATACCAATAAACTGTAGTTCCACGAACTACGAATGCTCTAATTCTTCATTCTCGTCCGAATGAAGATACGTAGGCACAAGGTCCATAAACCTTGGCGAGCTACCTTTTTATTTTTTCACCTTTCGCCACCTTTTTTTCCACCTTTTTTCGTCTACCTTCTACCTTCGCTATCCAAACCTTTCTCCCGTAGACTGAACTACTAATGCACCGATTTTTCATTCTCGTCCGAATGAAAATACGTAAGCACAAGGGCCCCAATCCTTGGCGAGCACCCTAACAAAAAAAACCACTCATTTTCCCTTTGCAATCAATACCTTTTTCTCATACCCTTTTCGCATTACTCGCTTAAAAGAAAACAAATAACATTAGCTAACATTCATCGCAAATTGAACTAAGAGGTTCCCATTGAGTACAATGGACGTGAGGGGGTGCTAATACCTTCCCATCACGTAACCAACTCCCAAAACCAAAATGTGGTTGCGATGGCCATGTTCTTATCCTTTAAATCTTTTCTCGATATTTTCCTATTCCTTCATTGGAATGAATAAAGTTCAGTGGCGACTCTGTCGAACCATTCTTCTGTGCCTTTTACGCGAATGTCGTATCATATTTTTTGAGGTGTGACAGCAATTAGCTTCTGCAGTTAAGGATGTTGTTGATGATTGTCTCTAGCTGGACCGCTAGATCAAATTCTCCTCAGAAACTGACATCATAATAACTTCTTCATTTCTTCACATATCGAATGAGATGCATATGAGTTCTTTTATCTTGCACTGAGATAAGATCGTCATCATAGCTTCTTTGATCTTCTCATTCTGATGGATGAAAACATCTCTCCTGATGTTCGTTAAATCTATATCATCAGAGCGAACTGAATTCTTCTTTAATCTTCTGCTTTTGATCAACCGCTTCTGTCTTTACTATCACTTGTTTCCAGAAAACCACTTGATTCAATCAACTAATTTCCAAATCCGGATATAGAATACCTACCGCCGTATGCTGAGAAAATAGGTTGAATTCGTCTTGCATCGCCGGAGTTCAATCTTTGACCAGGCGCTCTTCTTCATCAAATGCAGATATTATCCTGAACATCAAACCACGAAACATTTCTTCATAGGGTTTGAATGTTGATCTTGTTCTTACTGGCTTAGTCTGATCACCCAGAGTCAGTACCTCAGAAAGTACCAGATTTCTGTCTAAGCTTTCTTAGAGGAGTAAGAACTGTGACAACTTCTGATTGAGTAACTTCTGATTTCTTCATCTTGTACTTCTTTAGCAGCTCCATTACCTTCAGTATCTTAAAAAGGTTATCTCCAGATCTCGATTTTTTGAAAAGCTTTGGCATTTGACTGTAAAGGTTATTATCAAGTCTGACATTGATTTGATTCATCTGTAGAAGTACATCAACTCCAAGTACTTTAAGCTTTTTGAGCATTCTAATCAAGATGAATCATAATAGATCTAAAAAGAATTCTATTCTAAAAGAAATACTACAACTCCTTAGAAATGATTTGTCATGATACTCTAATATATCATGATTCTAGCCATTTCTTTTCAAGATCATGTTCTTCCTTTTACATCTGAATCTGGTTGTGAAGAACTACGACATGAAGATGTCATCCTCATCAAATAGCTTCCCAAGTTGTTTGTTCCTTGACTGTTGACCAAGATTATTTCTAACCTTTAACATTCTCAGACAATCGCTTTTGCACTTAGAGGATAGAGAACACAGAAGGATTCATCCTTGTGTCAAGATCTTTCACCCATGTCTATCATGTACTTACTAATAGTAACTGATCCAATACTTCATACTATGGTATTTCACTGGTTTAGATATGTAAGTGTACAGAAACTCCAAAGGGTATCTATTCTTAAGCCAATGATTCTTTTTCTTCTGATTACCTCCAAAAATCATTTTATGTGGGCTTATGTTCCAGGCTTTAGAACATGTTCCGTCAAACTGTACAAGCAGTTAGAATCCTGGTAACAAGGTTGGTGCTTCAACTGCATTATGAAAACTTCTGCAACAGAGATAGTTTCGGTTAAATTAGAAACTACTTCATCTTCTGGAGGGATCTTCTTCATCAAACATTCTAACGTGAGCCAACAGTGCTACGTTAGCTTGTTCTTCATCTTCGTCATCTTCTAAGAACTCAGAATCATCCCGTGTTACCATTAACCTTTTCTTATTGCTTATCAAATCTTTTTACTTGGCTTAAGGTAAACTCGAAACAACTAGCAGAACATCTAGTTGCTTTGAGTCTGTTGCAGTGATTCTTCTTCTAGAGACGTTTAGTATTTCTGGATAGAAGTGACGTTTCATCTTCATCTTCATCGGAATCCTTGATCTCTTTAGCTAATGAACTTTTGGTCTTCTTTGATCTTCAGTTTCCTTATAAATGCATTGACCAGATCTTCTGTAGCTGGGATACAGTTACTATAAGCTTCCATCACAATGGCAAGCTACTGATAGTCCTCTTTTAAGAAATCTGACAAAGAGAGAACTTTGTTCAGATCCTTAAGTCCTGCAACTATGGTTTGACACCTTGATAACAAGATCTCAACCGTCTTCAACATCCTTCATCTTGAAATATTCATGCTTCTGAATTAAAACACGAGCATTTGTTTCCTTGACTTAAAAGAGTTCTTAATGAGTCATTATGAGAAAGTCAAATGTAGACTTAGCAGTATGTATTTGAAAACATCTCATACTCAGTAAGAATTCAGGAAACAAGGAACTTCTTACTTTTTAATGATTCTTATAATCCTTATTGATCATTCAGATTTTCTTTAAGCCTTTTACCAGTTTCACCTGAGAGAGATATGTAGTTATCAACTAGAAGAACTTTCTAGTACTTAACCTTTTCACCAACAATGGTGGAAGATATAATTAAGAACATTTGAGACTGGAATAACAGGTGGTGGAGTAGAAACCGTCAACGTGTTTCTCAAAGCTCGTATGGATCTTTATCTGACACGGTTAAGTGTTTGATAAACATCAATACCAGAACCAGAGCTCTGATACCAATTGAAGGAGCGAGAAACACAAGAAAGGGGGGGGGGGGGGGGGGGTTGAATTGGGTTTCACAAAATATGATCTTTTCCAAAACTTTCAAACTTCAATGCTAACAAGAGAATAAAAATAAATAGACACGATTATTTTTATCCTGATTCACTGTTAACAAAGTTACTCTAGTCTACCCACCAAGGTTATTTCGTCTTAGAAAAGGACTTAATCCAATAATCTAGAAAGATTACAACCTCTAAGTGTTAGAAAACAACTTAGTCCTCTCAAGTATCCAGACTAACGACTTAGTCACTTGAGGATTAACCACTTTGAAAAGTGTTACAAATGTATGTACAAATAGATGCTTCTAAACAAGTATATTACACAAGTTTAAGTACAATAACACAACAGTGTTTTCTTGCATGATATTAATAAAATTTCCTTGCTAATATACAAAACTATCTTAAGAATAATCTCCAAGAGATTTGCATCGTATCAGCATGAGTTTTGTTGCTTAAAAGCTTCTTTTAGTGCTTCTCTCTTTTCTTGTAGAGCAACACTCTATCAATTTTTTGAGCATTAAGCATCTTCTTTATGAGCTTACGACTTGGTGCTTTGCTTTCGCCTTGCACACAGACTCTCGTGTTTTCTCCAGATCTCTCTTTTCTTGTTCTTGTTATTTTTTCTCTGTCTATATTCTTTGTCATTTTCTTCAAGCATTCAGATCTTCAATATATAGAGCATGAGAATAGATCCGTTGGAGGGTATAATAGGAAACATATTCCAACTGTAGTTTCCCAACGGTTACTATAAGGAATGGTCAGCATCATAATACAAAAGAGATGTCCTTGCGCCACCTTTATTTAGGTAGAGGTCACATACTACTTTGTACTTTTATATTCATTGAAACAAGCAAACCATTCCTGATCTTCTGTCTTCTAATTCTTCAGAGGTTTCAGATGTATATTTGATGAAGCATGTGTAGAGAGATCAATACTTGTAACTTCAGAACCTAAGTCTTCAGAAACTCAGATCTTCGTTCAGCAGAACCTGTCTTAAGAGTCTTCAGCACTTGGTCTTTAGAAGTGACGTCTTCAGAAACTTCATAACTTTGTTCAACATAACCTTTTCTTCAGAATATTTAGAACTTGTTCAACACATTATTTTCTTCAGAGTCTTCAGAACTTAGTTCAATAGAAGATTGTGTTCATAATCTTCAGAATTTGTTCAACACATTCTTTTCTTCAGAGTCTTCAGACCTTTGTTTAACAGAACCTTGTCTTCAGAATCTTCAGAACTTGTAGCGATAGAAGCACATCTCTTAGAAGGCCTTCAAGGCTTACTTACAAAGTCACAATCAGAGGCTTTAGTATAAACGTTCTTCAGAATCGCTGTGTTAGAAATATTCCTGAACTTTGACTTTATCTTGTACACAACATATGTTTTCTTCTAGAGTGTTTAAGATCAGAGTCTGATGACGTCACATGCCTTTCTATCAGATTCAGATACTGTTTAGCAAAAGCTACACACTAGACAAAAACTATAGAGTACCAAATTGTTCTCTAAGATAACATATGTAGTTATCAGCAAAACTTAAGGCCAGATGTAGAACCAATTTTGTTCTTACACACATTAGAGATTTGTGGACTTTGAGAAAGCATTAAACCTTTCCATAACCAGTTGTACAAACCTTATATCTCCTCTAGTAAACAATAAAAGATAATCAGCAAAGCTCAAATCAATAATTTGTAGTTTGTCACACTTAGCATGATAATTAAATTTTGGGATCTTCTTCAAATCCTGCAGCTTCCTATGCAAGTACTCCATTACTAAAACAAACGGCAAGTGGGAGATTGAATCCCTCTGCCTCAGGCCTCTCCTTGCTTTCATTTCCTCTGTGTAATAATAATAATAATAATAATAATAAAAATAATAAGATTGAACAAAACCATTGATTGTAATAAAACAAATCGTTGATCCAAGAAACAGTGAGAATTATCAAACTACCGTAACCATGTTTTTATTTGGTCACTTTTTTTTTGGGGTAAAATCATATATCTTCTTTGTGTAATTGTAGAAGGGGTTCACTATCGTGAAAAGTCACATCTGCCTCTAAAATCTAGAATGCATCTCTGGACGCTTCATTTTTACACAATCATAAGCGCAATTTGGTGAACCACCCTTATTTTTTCAAAATTTAGTCCAAAGATGAATCTCCGTATTAATATTAGGGTGAGTCCGAAGATGCATCTTCGTAGCAACCCTCAATTCAAAATTCAGTGAGTTTTATGGAGATGTATCTCAAGAATATGCTATGTTAGATCAAACCAGAAACAATTGTGGAATGTTGGAAAAATAATGCAAATTAACATTCAAATATTTAACATTAAATAGATAATCGTTAACATAAATTTAATATTACATTTCATTACAAACAGGTGGTTCAGGATGTTGCAACATCCTTAAAATAACTTTGGTCGATCTTGCAATCGTCGCATCCACTTCAATCAGACCCTTCGATGAGTAACAGTAAAATGTACTCCACATAAACTTTAAATCTTCATCCCTCTTCCGTTCAAGCTTGGTGAACCATATCTTTCCTTCATCGTCAATAGAGGGTGAACGATACTCGAGCTTGACAACTCTTCAATTTTCTAGATATCGCATGAGAGTATTCAACTTAGATTTTAGATCGTCGAGAATTATGTCCATGGAGACCCTAAATTGAAGTGAGGGTTTTGCGTCATTGAAATACACAAATGCGAGATGGAGATCTGTATTTGCTCTAGTGTGTTGTGTTTTTGTAAAGAACAAGGGAATGTAGACCCCTCTATTTTTAGGGAGATGCACATTTGTAAAGTAGCATGTTTAGCTATTTTTACAATTAAGATGAGGTGTGTTCGAAGATGCATATCTGGAATTTCCCAATTAGCAGCGTTCATACAAAACCAACATATATGCATGGCCAAATTTTGAAACAGACAAAATGTCTAAAAATTACCACCAAATTCTAAAACATTAATGAAGAATATACATTATGTGAGTCTCAAATTGTATTGAGATTACACCATTCACAACATTTCTGTTGGATGCAGAATAAGGCAAGCAGCAAAAATATTTATTTTCGGAAAGAATTCCCTCCGGGATTTATGTTGTGTCCACAGAGATCGGTTCGAGGGAAAGAATGCCGTTCGACAATCTCTCGTGTTAATGAGTTCAGATTAAAATCGTTTTAAACTTAAAAACAGAAAAGTAAACATTAAAACATAAAATAAATTCATTCTTCAGCAAGACAAACTTTTCCGGCATGCACATAACCGACTCCTCACAAACTTAAACTTACCGACCATTTATACTCCACCTACAATACTCCTCAATATCACCCAACATCGCTCACAACAAAGGTTATGTCTAACGCAAAGTTGAGAAAACAGTCGTGTTACCATTGCCGATACTTTTGCACGCTAGCTCAAGGCACGAATGCGTTAAGCTTCGACGCCTATTGAAGATTGTTAGCTCTTAAATCTATCTCTAGAATCCAGAAACTACCAGATAATCATCCCTAATCGAAGTTTGCGAGGGTTATGTTTAACGCAACCCAAACCCCGCACATAAAGCAAAAATCAGAGATAATCACCAATAAAGATTTGTAAAACAAGTTTTATACAACGCCATGGGCGACAAATATACATGAGTTCAGAGAAAATACATATACAACAACCCAACATAGAAGAAAAACACAAAGACGAAGAGAAATAAACCAAACATCTCGCGGTTTGTCAACGTCGGTCGACGATCAATCCACCCCGGTTCATCCGTATCCAAGCTTCCATGTTGTTTTCTAAGCTAATCTACTGAAAAATGAAGTTTGATGGAGTTGGAGCAAGAATCCCCAAAACCATCCCTAACAAAATGTCTAAAATCTCTTAAATACACTCAGAATTTCCGCTTCAATTCGCTAAGCGAATGCATGAAAATGGCACTTAAGTGCCTACAAAAAGTTAAACCTCCCCTTGCTGTCTTCAGAAGTTCGCTAAGCGAACGATTTATTCGCCTAGCGAATACTCGCTAGGAAGTTAGCAAAGAGAACTTTGGTCTCTTTGTCCTCTGTTTCTTTCTAGACTCCTTCGCTGGGGACTTCGCTGGCCTTCGCAAAGCAAATGCTCGCTGTCACTCGCAAAGCGAACATGATAGAAAACCAGTCCTTATTTTGACCACAACTTCTGAACCGTAACTCGGATTTACGCACGGTCGGAAGCACTGGAAAGCTTATTCAATGCTCTATACAACAATGGAGAAATCTTATTGCTTGAATACCTACAAAAATGAGATAAAATCAATTAAATTCAATGACATTTACAAGAAAACGTACTATACACACGAAAACGTAAAGTAAACGTATTTACACATAAAGTGGGGTTTATTCAACCAATTTTAACACAAAGTAACGATAAGTGCAACAAAACTTATATACAAAAATAGGTACAATTTGCACTTATCATACTCTCCCCAACTTACATAATTGTTTGTCCTCAAACAAAAATCAAACAACTCAACGAAATCGAGTGATAACCAAATAATCACGAATCAACAAGTTTTGAAAAATGGAAAACAAATGTAACGGTTCAATCGAAAATGGTACACACAAAGTAAATACTTACCACTAAACTACGACGACAACATAGTCATGAAACAAATGCAAAATACAAAAATCATGTCAAACATTCTAAAACAACACAAGTTCAAATGTGAATCACACCTAGCAAAAATAATCATCGGTAGATGACAAACACAAAATGAGGTATTTATCACTCACACAACAATCATGCAAACAATAGACTAAATTATGCAACCATCCAAAAATTCACATTGAACATACAAAGGCAAGAATCACAAGGGCTTTTAAGGTTGTAGCGTGGTCGGATAAACAAACAAGGGGCAATTTCTAAAGGTAATTGAAACAAAAACTTGCCTAAACCTAAGTGAGTGATCCACTCACAAAGACTCAAACACAAAATTCCAATCAACTTCTTCCAAAATCCCGAGTATTACACAAAACACAATACTTATTTAGCACAATTATTAGAACTCTTTTTGTTTCCTTTCTCAAGGATTTTCTTTTTCTTTCTTTTTCACTTTCTTCCTTTTCTTTTTCAAATTTTTCTATTTTTTCTTTTCTTTTTTATCCTTATAGAATACAACCAATGCGTAAACAATCATTCTCTCCCCAACTTGAATTCAACCACATCATCATGTGAATACTCCCTACTTTCTAAGGCAAGGTAAAAATTCATACAACAACACAAAGTTGAGGGTCCAAGAAAAAACAAAATCCATTCAAAAATAAGTGAATTAAATACTCATAGACAAGCATTAAGTTCAAATAAAACATGGATCAAAAAGCTCAAAGGGGTTACGAAAGATCACACGCTCACAAGGTGAATGACTATTTGGCTAGGTAGTTGTGCTCAAAATGAAACAAAATGCCTTGATCCTTTTCATGCTTTTATATAATCAACACAAACAAAAGATTAAGCATAATAAAATCCAGTTAGAACAAGAATGTTGGTACTCTGTGCATATATGAACAATAGAAGGCTTCCTCACAAAAAAGGTGGGAACTAAAGTGATTCACAATAAGAACAAGTATACAAAAGAATGAATGGCATGAAAGTTTGTAAAAAGCCTAAGTATCATGAATATGCTAAAGTCTAGAAAGCGATAAACACATACCTCGGACGTGTACAAAACTTAACAATATCATTACCATACATCCGGAAGTTGAAACGATAAAAAATAGACAAACACCTCATTTCCTCAAGCTATTCACACCAAGTTCATTGACAAACACAAAAACAATTAATATTAACAAACTGAAAAACCGGTAGAAAATTCATTAAACAAGTTGTAAAGTGAAGATTTGAGAATTTACGAAAAATCTGAGTACAACTTGTTTAATGAACACTCACCACACTACCTAAACTAAACAACCAAAAAAAAAACAAGAATACACCATGCTTGTTTTACGTCGTAAGCTCGATGCCTTTATAATGCTTAGCTAGAAACTTCCTTCCTTCATGCCATAGTGATGCCTCACCGCGCAAACCATAAGCAAGTGTCCTAACCAAACACTTAAACAAACGTTACGGGAACAAAATGTATACAACACTTAAACAAACATAATGGAAACAGACAATATATACGATATATACAAAACTCAAAAACAAAGAAACTATCGCAATACGATTCAATATCAAAACCAATACCCGACAACGACGCCATTTTGTTGGATGCAGAATAGGGCAAGCAGCAAAAATATTTATTTTCGGAAAGAATTCCCTCCGGGATTTATGTTGTGTCCACAGAGATCGGTTCGAGGGAAAGAATTTCGTTCGACAATCTCTCGCGTTAATGAGTTTGGATTAAAATGGTTTTAAACTTAAAAACAGAAAAGTAAACATTAAAACATAAAATAAATTCATTCTTCAGCAAGACAAACTTTTTCGGCATGCACATAATCGACTCCTCACAAACTTAAACTTACCGACCAGTTATACTCCACCTACAATACTCCTCAATATCACCCAGCATCGCTCACAACAAAGGTTATGTTTAGCGCAAAGTTGAGAAAATAACCGTGTTACCATTGCCGATACTTTCGCACGCTAGTTCAAGGTATAGATGCATTAAGCTTCGACGCCTATTGAAGATTGTTAGCTCTTAAATCTATCTCTAGAATCCAAAAACTACCAGATAATCATCCATAATCAAAGTTTGCGAGGGTTATGTCTAACACAACCCAAACCCCGCGCATAAAGCAAAAATCAGAGACAATCACCAATAAAGATTTGTAAAGCAAGTTTTATACAATGCCATGGACGACAAATATACACGAGTTCAGACCAAATACATATACAACAACCCAACATAGAAGAAAAACACAAAGACGAAGAGGAATAAATCAAACATCTCGCGGTTTGTCAATGCCGGTCGACGATCAATCCACCCCGGTTCATCCGTATGCAAGCTTCCATATTATTTTCTAAGCTAATCTACTGAAAAATGAAGTTTGATGGAGTTGGAGCAAGAATCCCCAAAACCATCCCGAACAAAATGTCTAAAATCTCTTAAATACAATCAGAATTTCCGTAGGTTCGCTAGGCGAAGCCTTCCATTTGCTAAGCGAATGCACGAAAATGGCACTTAAGTGCCTACAAAAAGTTAAACTGCCCCTTGCTGTCTTCAGAAGTTCGCTAAGCGAATGATTTATTCGCCTAGCGAATACTCGCTAGGAAGTTCGCAAAATGAACTTTGGTCTCTTTCTCCTCTGTTTCTTTCTGGACTCCTTCGCTGGCATTCGCAAAGCGAATGCTCGCTGCCACTCACAAAGCGAACATGACAGAAAACCAGTCCTTATTTTGACCACAACTTCTGAAACGTAACTCGGATTTACGCATGGTCGGAAGCACTGGAAAGCTTATTCAATGTTCTATACAACAATGGAAAAATCTTATTGCTTGAATACCTACGAAAATGAGATAAAATAAATTAAACTCAATGACATTTATAAGAAAATGCACTATACACACGAAAACGTAAAGTAAACGTATTTACACATAAAGTGGGATTTATTCAACCAATTTTAACACCAAGTAACTATAAGTGCAACAAAACTTATATACAAAAATAGGTACAATTTGCACTTATCAATGACATAAAAAAAAAGAGTTACATTGAGTTAAAACCAAAATGTATCAAAACATGTGTCACCACCAAAATCTATATCTATGTTATACTTGATTTATCATCCTTCATTACACGATCGTCATCAAACCAAGACCTTTTCTAGTGAGTGTAAACTTCATCCATACGTATCAGTTTATCAAGCTGCATCTTCTTTGAAATTAAACAAGCACATGGAAGGCGGTGTTGAATAGTTGGCTGAGAATGGAAGAATTTTTTAAATGTTTTGAAAGTGAAGTTGAGTTACCGTTCAAGTATTCGTTGTCCGTTCAAAATACGTTAACCTCATGTAAATCCTTTTACAATTATGAATGAAAAGGGAGACGGTCTAGAGCCTTCCATGCCTATACTACCTCACACACGAAATTGGGAGCTTTAGATTACGGACACCCCAAGAGGGGTGGGGAATCTGGGACCAATACAACCTGAATGTAATATGGGATATGACCCATAATGTGCCCAGGAATCCCTTAGTACATTTTTCCCGGGGCCATTATGGCCTACCCGTAATGCCTGTTACAACCTATAATGTGCCTAGATCCGAAATTTCATCTTCTTTCTCATGAATACCTACAAAACAAAATTTTCTAGTTCTCTTTTATTCAATGAATTTCATTCCACACATGATCAAGCAAGATAAAAACATAATAAAGTAACATGTAATCATTTTAACCTATAATCAAGAGTTTCTAGTATGCATTTTGGATCATTCCTACATAACATGCAATGATCTACCTTAACTACCCAAATATCAAAACGTAAGAGAACCCACCTTGTGTTGAGTTTTGAATTTCACCAAGGGAAGCTTTGAGAGTGAACTAGAACGAGAATCAACACTTTCTTTTCTTCTTCTTCTTCTTCTTCTTCTTCTTCCTAATTCTTGAAGTTCTAGCTTTACATGCAATGGTCTTGAAGCTTCTTCTCCCCCCCTCTTTTCCCTCTCTTGCAACTTTCTCTCTTTACTGTCTATTTCTTTCTCTAATTTCTTATTTTTGGATCAAGGAAAAGTGAAGGAAACTCTTCACTTGAGACTCTTATAAGTGGAGAGTGAAAACACTAATGTGTCCCTAACTTTAATCACATTTTTAAAGATGCCCTTAGGGTTTCTAACTTTAGTTACATTATTCACACCACTAACGTAAATTACATGTTACTCTAGGAAATGATATGAGACACTACAAATATTGCATGCCATTTATTGAGTTTGTCATTGTCACTTCTACTAAGATGACATACTCAATTGTATTTTCATATATGATGTATGAGAAAAGAGAAAAGGTCGTGATCAATATTAAGAGGTGTCACAATTTATTGAAATCTTTGGATAATGATCCCAAGGTAATTGTGACTAGCTGGGATAATGCTTTGATGAATATTGTTGTCAACGTTTTTCTCATTCTTTTATTCTACCGTGTAAGTATCATATCTAAAAAAATTATTAGATCAAGATGTAAGTTGAATGTCAAAGGGAATATTTCAAGTTTAAAGATGATAAAGAGATAGAAACAACTGAAGTATGCAAAACCATCATAGAGGTATGGAAAATTGTATGGATTTTGATTCGTAGGAGCCATATCTTCATTCCATTCGTTTGTTCAAAATTGTATGTAAATTTTTATAATATTTAGGAATATATTGTATGTATTATTTTGGAGTATTGGATGGAGAAAGTAGTAATGTATTTGATTGACGTTATCATGCATATTGAAAATACAACAACTAACAAAGTCAAATTTTCCCATAGTAGATTAAATAAGTATTGGGGAGAATAATATGAGGGATATATGAGAATAATAAGTATTTTTGCGGTGTCTTCTAGTTGGGAAAGCTCAGAGCAAGAAAGATTCTTGTACTATCCAGGAATTACAGTCCAATATAAACTATGCTATGCGAACTGCTTAAGAAGTTAGGGTATAATTAAGGGTGTTGAGAGAAAGGCAAGATGCTTTAAAGCCACGTGCCAAGGAAATAGATGCCAGAACTCTTACCAAGTTTTAAGAGGTGATGTGTTTGGAGAAATTCCTCAAGGAAACTCTTATCACCAAGGATGAAGTTGTGGCTATCTCCGCCCAACATTTTGAAAGCGTGAAAAGACATGTCGCCTTCTTTTATCCCAACCTGGACTTAAGCCAAAAGGATACCATTCAGGTGGTTTGAGATGGCTAGCTGGTGGATGACGGATAATCTCTCCTATTTTGATCCTTTTTTAATGCCCTCTTTTTGTACTATTAAGTAACTCCCTGCTTTATATTTGCATAATATAGCCTTGTTTTTATGCCTATACTTTATTTAAGGCGTGGTGCTTTATTACGTGGGGGGTCCAGAGCTCTGGTCGACAAAAGAAGTTTACCCTGACCCCCTACCTTGATTACCAATAGCGTTAGGAAATTTAAATTGCCTTCATACTAGAAGGAGTCCTTACCAAAGGTCCTTTATTTCGATGGACCAGGATCTCTCTTATGGACCTAACATCTTGATTGTCTCTTGGGGCAGCAAGGATCCCTCTTTGGGATCCAACAATTTAATTACCTCTAAAGGGCATGGATCCCTCTTAGAAATCCAAAATTTTGATCGCCTCTTAGGACGGAAATGATCCCTCTTGGGAATCCAACATATTAATTTCCTCTTGGGGCGAAAATGATCCCTCTCAGGGATCCAGTGATATGACCGCCTCTAAGGGCGACAAGGATTCATCTTAGGGATCTGGCAATTTGATTGCCACTTAAGGTGGCAAGGATCCCTCTTAGGAATACAACATTTTGATTTCCTCTTAGGACGACAAGGACCCCTTATAGGGACCCAACACTATAATCGCCTCATTGCACAAAAAGGGACCCCCTTAGGGAATCCAATGATTTGATTGCCTCTAAGAGAGGCAAGGATCCCTCTTAGGGATCCAACAGTTTGATCGCCTCCCAGGGCGGTAAGGATCTATCTTAGGAATTCAACATTTTCATCCCCTCTTAGGTAGGAAAGTATCTCTCATAGGGACCCATCATTATTATCTCCTCATAGGGCGGAAAGGGTCCCCCCTTAGGGAGTTCATCATTTTGATTGCCTCTAAAGGCGAGAAAGATCCCTCATAGGAAACCAACAGGTTAATCGCCTCTAAGTGTGGTTTTCTCTATAACTTTTAGGTTTCCTACGAAAGGGAATAAGTAGCAAATGTAGATTCTTAAAAAAAAAATCAGATGAGCCTCATTAACACCCCTCGCCTTATACTGAGTATCGAGGGAAAAGAGTGTGCCCTAGGAAATAACATGTTCTTACAAACAATAGAGATGTAGTACTCACCTAACCAAAATTAACATAAAATCAATTAAATGACAATGAGGAAACAAACAATTATCAGTAGGGAAGGTGGGGCCAGAAGGCCTTTCATATGGGCTCTTAATCTTCGATCTCTTAGCTAGCTTAAGGGGGAACTTCCTCGATTGTGCAAGATTATCCTGGTGGCTTTATTCATTAGCCCGCGCCTAGAGTTCAAACCATTTTCAACTTGAGCCTCTCTACGTAACACTTCCTGACGATTTCCTAATCTCCTTGGATAACCCTTACTCGCCCATCGGAGAACGAATACTTCATGCACAAATACAAAGTGGACAAAATGGCCCTCACATGATTAGAAGTCGTCCGCCTTATAATCATACTATAAGAAAAAGGGGGCATCATAACCAAATACATGACCTTAATTTCTTTTGCTTGCTTCTTCTCTCCAAAGGTAGTCTTTAACGTGATGTTGCCTTTCACTTGCACCGACTCTCCAGAGAATCCAACTAGTGAGCCCTTAAAGGGATTTAGGATATTTAAATCGAGGTGGAGTCTTTCAAACACATACCAATATAAGATATATTCAGAACTTCCTTGGTCCACGAGACTCTTTTAATCTCCTATTCGTCACACCAAATGTAAATGACCATGGGGTTATCATTCTGAGGGTGGATGCCAGATGCGCCCTTCTTAGAGAAGGCGATTTCGGCTTCTGGCATCTTTGGCTCACCCTTTTCCTTAACATTAGAGAGGTATTATATATTCAGAACTTGGAAAATGTACCTTCTATAGGGTGAGCTAGTCTCATCGCCTCCGACAAATCGTCCTATAATAGGGTTGAGTGTATGTCGCACAACTTTGTCGTTCTCGCACGAGGTCGTCTTTTTTTCTTTGTTGGGCCTGAGGCTTCCAGTGTCATCTCTCCCTCGCAATTTGAACTTGTCTGATCTACAGAAATAATCACCTTTCACATACTTCTTAAGGTGTCCCTCCTGGATCAACCTCGCCATCTCTTTCTTGAGTTGGTAATAATCCTTAGTGTAGTGTCCTTTGACTATATGGAACTTGCATCATTTACTTGGTGCAGGACCCATTACATCTGCTTTGGAAGCTGTGGGCGTGGGGATCTTGTGCATGTGAAGAACCTCGCACTAGATCTGTTCACGATGAGTGTTCAGAGGCGTTAAGCTCCCCTCTGTCTCACTTACTCTCTTGAAAGGAGTCTTGTCCATAATGGGAGAGGTATAACTACTCATCCTCTTGTGGTACATGATCAGTGCATTTTCATGCACATTATTTCACTATTATGTTGCAACAATTCTAGAGCATATTTTGTTATTTCTACTATTTTAGTGTGTTTCCTTATCTTAGTTTATTGTTACATTTATTTTAATTTCGTATGGTATTTTCTGAATAAATAACAATGTACACCCTTTTGCTTCGCAAGTCATAACATGGGCTATGAGAATCGAATTGACGTGTTCTAATAAGCGTTAGAAAGCTGAGATGATAAGATAAAAGTTTTATGTTGGAGTAAGAAGTAGACTCGGATTGTAGAAGACTCGAATAAATCGTTTTAGTTTTGGAGTTTAGAAAGTAATTAGTTTTGGGCCCATTTTTTTTATGTTTTCCGACCCGGTTTGAATGAGAACCCGAATCCTTGTCTCCTTTAACCTAAAGCAGCCGCAATATTGTTCTTCACTATTCACGATTTGAGCTTTGCTTTGTAATTTTCATGGAGAACATCCCTAAGGCAAATTCTGCTGATTTACGGGTTCCAGCTCATTGAGGTTTTAATAATTTCAATCCAAATTCTATTCCTTTCTATTTTATTATGTGATTCTTGCATGCTTAATTCAATTTTCATAGAGTATATTGATTTAATTTGACTGTGTATGGTCCTTAACTATACTCACGTTAACGTAGCTTTTTCGTTATCGTGTTAGATTAAGTCGCGTTTGCTTAATTCGCGAGAACTTAAATCCGTTTTCTTAATTCGGATAATAGGAACTTACATCACTCAATACCAATTACGCTTGTTAGTTAGTTTTGTAATCGAATAGGAATAGATAATCCGCTTAGGATGTTGGAATCATAAAAGCCAGTGATAAGCCTAAACCCAAATCAGTAAGATTAGCCATTTTAGCTTTTTTGAAATTAATTATTTGTTATCGTTTCCTTAATTGAACCTAAACCACCATTGTTCTTTCAGTTGATAAAATTCAATACAAGAGTCCTTGTGATACACCATTCGAGTGTCGCTTCCCTAACTATAGTTTTTAATTACTCGTTTTTGACCCGTGTGCGGCAGGGGATCAATGCAAACCCTCGGCACTAGGAACACACTCCTTCACGTCTCACTCATTCTTCTCAATGTTTCTATCCTCACCTTTTATGTAACATTCCGCCCTAATGACCACCTCCGCTAACGAAAGTGTTGGCTCTTAGGCGAGAGACTCGTCGAAGTGTCCCGCCTTGAGTCTATTTTGGAACGCCCTCATAAACATTTATTGGTTTGGAAGAACGACCCTGATGATATCTTCATTGAACTAGGAGAGATATTCTCTCGACGATTCTGAAGGACCATATCATATGTTGAACAAACTTGTGGTGGACATCTTTATATGACGACTGATGGTGAACTGGTGTACGAACTTCTTCACTAGTTTTGATAACTAGTGATAGAGACTCGGGGCAAACTCATATACGATCGCAAGTTTGCATCCTTGGAGGTGCCGGAAAATAATTTTCACTTCTGGGAGTCAGGCGCTCCAATGATGTCCATATGTGTATTGATGGAGGCAACATGTTTATAAGGATCATTGTGCCCATGAAACTTTGTCAGAGAAGGAGTTTTGAATCTTTATGGGACAAACGCTTCCCATATTTCATCTTAGAGTGGCTGGGGATCCAACACGTACATCTCTTTTGGGGGATTGGACCCTTGTTGGAACTATATGATATTATGGACGTTGTCCTCCAGTGTTTGATTCTGACGACGTAGTTCATCCATGGAAGCACACATATCCATCAGGGAGTTGGCATCGCCTCTACCACCAGTATCCTCTGGCGCATGGGATGGAACTCTCCTGTTAACCATGACTTAAGATGGCTAGGTATAATAGTTGAGGGTAGCGGTGAATAAGGTGATCTTAATGAAGAAGGTGTGACCCATGTTAGTTTTACTGGGGCCCTACGGTGGACACCACTGCATTAGTAAAAAGTACAGGTGTGCATGGTATCCCTACAAGAGTATGGGATAATCAGAGGTCTTATTATGTTTATAACAGTTTAGGGTTGTTAGGGATTATCCGCGACGACGAGAGTCCCTTTATGACGGTCTTACGATGTTTAAGGTGATTTTAGAGGTCCAACTCACGTGAGGTGAGTGATTCTATATGTAAACGTTGTGCTTAGGGTATGCATGATATGTGTAAGTTAGGATCTCACTCACTCTCATTAGGGGAGAAGTATTTATATAGGTCATTGGTCCTAGGATTTTCTTGCGAAGGATCACCGCGCACTCAATCAATAGTGGATCATTGAATCCCTATTTCTTAGGGAGACGTGGATCAACTACTGACCCTGACTTCTCTCTGACCAATAAACTTCTTTTTCCATATTTTCCATAACTAGGTGAATGGAAGGTACATGGGGCGAGGTGATACCTCCTGGAGGGCGACATATGGCCGTCGCCCCTCTTGGGGCTGTGAAACTCCCACCCTTACCAGGTCCTTTACAAATATAACATTACATATTATAAAACTTGAACGTGTAGAATTTCAGAAATACATATTCAAATCTTATATTCTGCATTTTTACGTTTTTAAAGTTTAGATGTTCCAATTCTAGAATCCAAAATATACTCGTAATAAAATAAATTTGATTTGTTTTGTCCGTTTGTTTAATAAATCTAACACATGTTAATGTTCTACTTATCATATTCAATGTTGCAGACATTAATATGAAGGTTTTTTGATTTATTTCTCACAAACAACACCAATGTGTCTACCTCCCAAATAAGGATAATATTATCCAAAATGAAATTTTGAACATTCCTAAAAATATTCAACTTCTTCTTTGAGATTTGTGGTTTTTTGAATCCATATACATTAATTTCATAGTCAAAGCCATCCTACCCAACTAGAAACAATGATTGTCATTAGTCACCTAATCCTTGTACAATGCAACACAACTTCCATAAATAAGATGAATTACCACTGTTTATGCATCAATATTTTAAAAATATCATTTATATTGAAGGAGATTTCCATTGTGGATTTCGTGCTATTTTAAGGTTACTTTCCCAGTTTGTTGAGTCTCATTTAGGGGTGTGCAAAATATCCAGTTGTGATGCTCAAATTCATAACCAAATTCAAATTTGTTTTAAATATCCGGATATAATTGAATGATTATTAACCAGTTTAGTGTTTAATGGTTTTGGTTATTCATTTATATAATCCGGATATAATTAAATGGTTATTAACCGGTTAAATTTTTTTGGATTCGGTTATAATCCGGTTATTATCCAAAATCCAAATTTTTTAATTTTTAAAATAAAAAAAAATATATTTTTTAATGTTTTTCTTAAAACTGGATTTTTTTTAAAAATCCGGTTATATAATCATAACCAAATTTATAACTGGTTTTATAACCGGTTTTGATTAAAATGTGGTTTTGGTTATAAATCCAAACCATTGAAATGATTTGAAAATGGTTATGGTTTGGTTTCTCAAAATAACCAACCATGCACACCCCTAGTCTCATTCTATTATCTGTCTCAATATTACTTCCTCCGTTTCATAAAAAATGTCTTATTTGAGCAATGCGCGGTTCTTAAAAAAAGATTACATGTATTAGTTTTAATGAAAAAACAAATATCATTTACTAGAATACCCTTATTAAATGTAGTTAATAGAGTCGTTGGATAAAGTAAAAGATAATCAATAAGGGTATAGTAGTGAAAAAATTATAATAAATAATGTATTGATAATGTAAATGGACAATTATTTAAAAAAAAAAAAATATAAATGAGACACTTTTTATAATGCAGAGGAAATACAAGAGAGATAATAATTACCGAGATGGCTATCTCCATGTGTTTGGGTTAGAGAGACAATTCAATCAGACCAGGCACATCTCGACTCTTCCAAAAATCGAGATAATGCTAGAGGATAAATAAATGATTATGTCAGATATGATATTTGTATAAAAATATAAAAGGGTTGTATTTCTACTAACCATATATGAGTACTTTGTGTATTTGTTTTTTACATTACAAGGTGAACCAAAATAAAGTAAGCATCTTGTTTGCCATGAATATGTGAATAACAATAATTTCTTGCAGGTAAAGTTGTTTCAATTTTTAATTTATGTTTAGTGTTGACATTATTTGTGAATATATATATATATATATATATATATATATATATATATATATATATATATATATATATATATGATTAGAGAACTAAATAAATTTTATATATGAAATGATACAGTTGTTTACATTATCATTAGTTAAGTAGTTACATGTGTTGCATTTTTCATTTATTTTTCAATTTTTGTGCAGATTCTAGAATTTTAAATGTCAAACACTATAAGAAAAAATTTGTTTTTCCAAAGGTTAAGCCCCTCACTAATACGTTGCTTGGGTTAAACCCAGCGCAACGCAGAAAATAAAGACAAAATTCATTGCATAGGTTTTCCCCTCGCAGATATTATAGAGGAAGTTTTTTATTTTTGAACGTGTGTGTTTGCGAAAGGCAGCCCCTAGTCAAATATTAATCTTCATTTTGCAAGGGGTGCCCCGTTGCAACTTTTAAGATTCCTCTGGCGTTGGGTAAAATCACTTATAGCGCGCCAGTTGCTTTAAAGATTTGCAAGGTGCAGCTCCTAACGGTCTCCCAATTTGGAAAGAAAACAAACTCTTAAGTCCTAAAACTAATTCATATTTCTTCTTCATTTTTTCTAAAACGTAAACCAATCCTCTACCTCACATCTCTCTTAATTTCTTTCAAAACAACATAACATAAACTCCCTTTTTATCTTTTTCAAACCAAATGTAACAATGATCAAACAAGCAATACATAAAAATCAATGAAACAAACAAACCCATATCTCTCATTCTCTCTGTTGAACAAAAGAAATCAATGTCTCATTTCCATGGAACATGTTGACAAGAGGATAAAACTGTAAAACTGAACTCATTTTGTATTGAATGAATAAAGTGAATGAAATATTCTGTGTTACATTGATAAGAAATACATATATATATATATATATATATATATATATATATATATATATATATATATATATATACAGTGGTATTTATCTATAATAAGTAGTCAATTAACCACTAGAATAATAATAAACTAACTAAGTGTGTTAACTATAGTAAAGCTGATAGCTCCCCTCAAGTTGGATGGTGGATATAACATAATCCTAACTTGGACACCATTGATGAAAATGCAGGAGAATGCAGAGGTTTAGTAAAAACATCTGCGAGTTGTGATTTTGAAGGCACAGATAGTAAATGAATCAACCTTGACTGCAGTTTTTCCTAATGATGTGACAATCCAACTCAATGTGTTTGCTGCGCTCGTGGAGGGTTGGATTTTGAGCGAGATAAATTGCAGACTTATTATCACAATAAACGGAAGCTGGTTGTAGAAAAGAGATTTGAAAATCCTGAAACAAGTATTGAAGCCACTGTAATTCACAAGTTAAAGATGCCAAAGCTCGATATTCTGCCTCGGTGGAAGATCTGGAAACCGTATTTTGTTTCTTAGATTTCCAGGAAATCAAAGAAGATCCAAACAAAACACAATAACCGGTTATGGACCGTCTGGTGTTGGGACAACATGCCCAGTCAGAATCTGCAAAACCATGAAGATGTAAAGTGCTTTGACTGGAAAAGAAAATCCCCTTTGCAGGACATGACTTCAAGTAGCGCAAAATTCTAGTAGCAGCATGGTAATGAGGCACTAAGGGCTTTGATACTTATTGACTAAGGTGTTGGACAGCAAATGAAAGATCTGGCCGAGTGTGAGTCAAGTATATGAGCCTACCAATGAGTCTTCTATAACTTGATAGATCATCAAAAAGATCACCATCAGTGGCAGACAGCTTGGTGTGAGGGTCAACAGGGACAGGTGCAGGCTTAGCACTAAGAAATCCAGTGTCCTCAAGGAGTTCAAGAGCATACTTTCGTTGATTAAGAAAAATGACAGATGAAGAACGAGCAATTTCCAAGCCAAGGAAGAATCTTAGTTGGACAAGATCTTTGATCTTGAATTGATGGTCAAGAAATTTCTTAACAAGCTTGATTTCTTCAAGAGATGTACCTGCCAATACGATGTCGTCAACATAAACTAATAAGGCTGTAAATGAAGAACCATGAGACTTTACATATAAGGAATGGTCAGCCTGAGAAGGTTTGTAACCCATAGAAACAAGAGCAGTGGAGAGTTTGAAATACCATTGGCGACTGGCTTGTTTCAACCCATATAGTGACTTGTTCAGTTTACAAACCTTTGGAGAATCATTAGCATAACCTGGAGGAAGTGTCATGTAAACATCCTCATGTAAGTCACCATGTAAAAATGCGTTGTTTACGTCTAATTGTTCCAAATACCAGCCTTTGACAGCAGCAATGGCTAATAGAACACGCACAGTGGTCATCTTAGCTACAGGTGAAAAACTATCAAAATAATCCACTCCTTCCATTTGTGTATAACCCTTAGCAACGAGGCGAGCTTTGTACCTCTCTATTGAACCATTGGCATGGTATTTGATTTTATACACCCATTTGCAACCTATTGGAGTCTTGCCACAAGGAAGATCTACAACAGTTCATGTGTTATTTTCCTCTAGAGCTGTAATCTCAGCATCCATTGCCTTCTTCCAACAGTCAAACTTAGAAGCTTGGTTATAAGTGGTTGGCTCAATGTTAGAAGAAATAGAACAACAAAACAATTTGTAATTAGGAGAGCAATTAGTGTAAGATAAAACAGATGAGAGAGGATAAGCAATAGAAGTAGATTTTGAAAGAGGATTAGTACAGCTAGATAGAGTATTGCAGTGATAATCCTGCAAATAACTAGATGGTCTTTTAACACGATTGGAGACTCTTAGGGGAATGGATGTGCTAGCATCAATACCTGCACTAGTTGGATTAATGCTAGATTCAGAACTGTCATAAACAGAGTCAGAATTTGGTGTAGCAGTATCTGCTAAGGATGGAATATGGTCATGACAACTTGTGGATGGTTGAATGGGTGATAGGTCTGCTATAGTAAAGGGTGATGGGTCTGCTGTAACAGAGACTTGTTCAGGGATAGGATAATCAGATATTAAATCTGTTTCAAGAGATGTGTTGGGATGAGTGTCATTGGGAGTTGTTAAAGAACCATTGGGCAAAGGTAATGTGCCATCATAATCCATTGAGACATCATGTAAAGGAATGTTTTGAGAATCTTGAGAGGAAGGTATAGTGGTTAAAGATTTAAAAGGAAAAACCTCCTCATAAAATATTACATTTCGTGAAATGAAAATATCATTGGATTTGAGGTCATAGAGTGTGTATCCCTTGGTGCCATCTTTATAACCAATAAAGGCACATTTCCTAGCTCTAGGGTCAAATTTTGTCCTATGAGCTTGGATAGTTGTGGCAAAAGCTAAACAACCAAAAATTTTGAGGTGAAGAAGAGTAGGTGGTGATTTATGTAGCAGCTCATAAGGTGTTTTAGATTTTAATAAAGGGCTAGGTGTTCTGTTTATTATGTGTACAACATGCTGAATGCAAAAACTCCATAAAGATAAAGGTATATTAGCATGAAAATATAAGGCTCTTGCTATATTTAGAATATGTTGATGTTTACGCTCAACTATACCGTTTTGTTGTGGGGTTTCAGTGCAGGATCTTTGGTGCATGATGCCTTTAGTCCTAAGGAAATTGGTTAAAGCAACAAACTCAGTTCCATTGTCAGATCTGAGGCATTTCAATGAAGTGTTAAATTGGGTTTCTATATAGGCAACAAAGTTGATTATGCAGGTATGGGTTTCACTTTTATTCTTAAGAAGAATTACCCATGTGAACCTAGAGTGATCATCAACCAAGGTAAGAAAATACCTATGACCTAAAACAGAAGTTGTGGAAAAGGGCCCCCACACATCAGCATGCAAGATTTCAAAGGGATACATAGAATTAGTAAAGCTATTAGGAAAAGGCAACTTCCTCTGTTTAGAAAAGTGACAGCTATCACAAGGTGTCATATTGTTTTTACAAGGTATGTAAGGAAATTGTTTGGAGATAATTTGCATACCAGAATCAGACAAATGACCCAATCTGGCATGCCATTTCTCAAAAGAATCAAAGGAAACAGAATTACAGGAAGAAAAATTAGCAGTAGTGTCTATCACATACAATCCTCTTTGGAGTCTAGCTGTACCAATCGTTTCCATTGAATGGTTCTGCAAAATTTGACAAGAGTTAGATGTGAAACTCAAATGACACTTATTTGTGCTAGTTAATTTTGTGACAGAGATAAGATTGACTTGAAAACAAGGTATGTAAAGGACTTGATGAATGGTAACATATGGTGATATAATCACACTACCAGAAATAGAAGCTAGTACTTGTGAACCATTAGGTAAAGAAACAGAAACAGGTATAATATTTTGATAAGTGGTAAATGATGCAAGATCAAAAGTGATGTGATCAGTTGCACCGGTATCTAGGATCCAAAGATTGGAGGGCTTACCAAGAGAAGATGAAGGAGAGTGCATGGCAAAAGGAGCTGTAGTTACAACATTGACCTTAGGCTGGGAACCAAGTTTGGATTGCTGAAGAGCTTCAAGGATGCCATGATACATTTCTTGAGTGAAAGTAAACGTGGACTATGTAGAAGAGCCTTGTGGAGCAGATTCCAAAGCAGTAGCATTTGAGGTGTTGTTGGCTTGGGATGCAGAGTGCTTAGGCTTATTTGTCTTATACCCAGGAGGATAACCAATCTTTTCAAAGCAATTATCAACAATGTGATTTGTCTTGCCACAATGAGTACAGATTCGATTACCCCCTTTTGAAGAGCCTTGACCCTTGCCTTTGTAAGAACCCCCTTTGTTATGAGAACTGTTTTGATTTGAACTAACCTGCATAGCCATGGCAGACTCAATTGCAACTTTAGGAGCAGAAGTGGCATTGGAACTGATCATTTCTCGCTCTTGTTGCAAAACCAATGAGAAGGCATGTTCAATATAAGGGAGAGGGCTCATCATCATAATTTGGGATTTCGAATGCAAGAATCGTTCGTTTAAGCCTCTAAGGAACCTAATGACGAAATCTTGTTCACGATATGCCCTAACAGTTTCAATAGCGCCACAAGAGCATTGAATAGAACACTTACAGTGAGGAAGAGGACGATAATTCTCCAATTCGTCCCAATACACCTTCAATTGAGTGAAGTAATCGGAAACATCCTGTGTTCCTTGACGATATCGGTACAGATCCTCTTGGAGATCGGAAATGCGGAATACATCACTCTGAGAAAACCGGACGCGCAAATTCTTCTAAACTCCCGCAGCAGAATCGATCCAAAGTACAGAACGAGCAATGGATTCAGAAAGAGAACGATGAATCCATGCCAATACCATAGTATTGCAGCGAATCCATGGAGTGTACATTGGATCGGAGACGGGAGGTTTAGGAAGAGATCCATCGATGAACTTATCTTTGTTCTTCGAGATTAGCGCAATCTGCATCGAACGAGACCAGGTATGGTAATTCTTGGCATTCAACGCAGGTGTAACAAGAATCACGGCCGGGTTTTCGTTTGGATGCAAGTAATAAGGGTTTGCAGAGTTTGTGGAAAAATCGATATGGTTCTGGAGAGCCATTGATGAATCTTCAAAGGAAGAAGAAAGAAGATGAATCAAGAAGAAGAAGAAGAGAAACAAGATTCAGCAAGGAAAAACGGTTACAACGGCTACCAGAACTCAGATGAGCTCTGATACCATGTTGACAAGAGGATAAAACTGTAAAACTGAACTCATTTTGTATTGAATGAATAAAGTGAATGAAATATTATGTGTTACATTGATAAGAAATACATATATATATACAGTGGTATTTATCTATAATAAGTAGTCAATTAACCACTAGAATAATAATAAACTAACTAAGTGTGTTAACTATAGTAAAGCTGATAGAACACCACACAAACACAGAAATCAGAACATATCAAAGGAGATTTAATGAAAGTAAAATGAGTTCGATACCACATTGCTCTGGATTTGAAGCGTGATTCCGGTGACTGAGGTGACGCTTCCGGCAACGAAGGTGCTTCTGAGGGTGGCCAGCGTGACAGTGGGATGAATGAATTTGCGGTGGAGATTGAAAGTTCTTGACTGCGATTTCGTGGTGGGCGGAATTGAAGTTGAGTTAGTAATGGTAGGGATGATGTATTTAACTCCTTCTTTGACAACCTTTCTTCTATTTATGTATTTTGCTATTGTTATCTATTGATTTTTAGTTTTGATTGTGTTTTTGGTGGTGTTGAAGAAACTACAATTTTCATGGCAATGATGTGATTGGCTGAAAATGAGATTGAAGTTTTCATTGCAAATATTAGCTTCGGGTAACCCCACACAAAAAATCAGACTCACTTGCCAGGGGTTGCCCTTTGTTTTGGCGGAGGGAGTTCACCGGAAAGCATTGATATATAGTGTAGGATTAGACACTTTTGTGAGAGACGCACTACTTGTCCACCTAAAACCCTAAGGTGATAGGTGAGTGGGTTCTTCCACTTATAAATGTTCAAGTCACCACATTCATATCCAATGTGAGACTATTTCTCCACTTACTCACACTTGTTATATTATTCCTACTCACAAAAACCTGACATTGTATTATATATATATATATATATATATATATATATATATATATATATATATATATATTAGTTTACACTATCATTAATTATGTTGTTATTTAAGCTACATTATTTACTTATTTTTAATTTTAGAATTTTAAATACCAATAACATGTTCAAGATCTTACTAAACATTTGAATGCAATATGTTTTAAGGGAAATGTCAACGAGTGTTCTGGACACTAGTTAAGAATCTAAAAAAAGAAATTTGAACATATTTTAAGGGATTAAAAAGACAATTTTTTTAAAAAAATATATGTATTCATTGAATTGAAAACAAAAGAAAAATTAACTTTTTAAAAAATATTGCGTGTCTTCAATGCATTGTACATAAAATATTTTCTTTATTTGGAATTATGACCTATGTTTTAAAATTGAAAGAACGCTTATATTTGTAGAAGAGGAGGAAAATAATTTATGATTTGGGTTCGAAAACATAGTCAATTGACATAAATGCATATTAAAGATGGAGGTAGACATTGTAAATCAAGGTTAAAAATAAAAATAAATTTTAATAAATGTTTTAGATTTATTTACTATTACCAAATCTTTTAATTTTTTTATTATTATAAAAAAATTTACTTTTTAAATTTGTTGAATAAATAATATATCTTTTATATATTTAGTCTAGATATATTTGTTGAATAAATAATATATCTATTCTATATTTAGTATAGATATATTTGTTGAATAAATAATATTTGTATTCTATATTTAGTCTAGATATATTAGTTATCCAATAATTTTTAAAATTAAATTTTCTCTGATAATAAAGATTAGAAAGTATAAATTATATAATGTCATTTTATAGTCATTGTAATAAAGATTAGAACGTAAAACTTTGTGATGTGTTGGGTAGAGATATGAGATGTAGATATGCGAGTTTGAACCTGCAATTATATATATAATTTCCTTTTGAAAAAGAAAAAATAATAAATAAAAAGAGGAAAATATGGGAAAGTTGCTGTTTGAAGGGTATTAAAGTGGTTTTAGTTCAACTCCTTAATTCTCCTTCAATTTTCTTTTGACCCTCTGAGTTTTTGCCTAGTACCCCTTAGGATTTATCCTACCCTTACCTTGGTCACGTTACAACCCAACTAAAAGTCCTTTTGATCTTTGTGTGCATGTATTTCAAGTGTGGATTTAGAGTCTTTTCAAACTTATGGTAGTATTAACTTTCATGTTGTGCTTTGAATGTAAACAATTAGCCTAAACACTTGAGAGTTGAGTGAATTATATCTTGTGAGGATCCTGCTACTTTTGATGTATTCTTCGGTAAGCTGTTTTCGTATTTGTTTTGAATGTCACAAAAGAGTTACTCACTAACACCATATTCTTGAAGCTTAGACTTAGGACTCTACTTGTACCTTGTATATTGAATATCTTTGGAAATGCATGCTCTGCTTTGTTTTGTTTTAAAGTTTTGTAGTTATAATTTTGCTCGGAATGCAAAAGTTCAAGTGTGGGGGAATTTGATCAGTGCATTTTAATGCACATTCTTTTATGTTTGTACTTAGGCATTTCTACAGTTTATTTGAGTGTTTTTACTATTTTAATGTGTTTTCATATTTAAGATTGTTTCTACCTTTATTTTATTTTCGCAACTTATTTTTCAGCATTAACACTTATTTGATACCTTTCACTGCGCAGGTCATAACTTTAGCTACGAGATGCCGTTTTCAGTGTTCTACCAGTCTATGGAAAGCTAAGACAGAGAGCTACAACTTTTATGTTTTATGCAGAAGCTGATTTAGAGTGAAAGATGGTCAAATAAGTCGTTGAAGTTAGAACCCGAATTCAGACTTTAGAAAATAATTTGTTTCGGGTCGTTTTATGGGCCTGGTTTATGTTTCCGACCTATTTTGAGTTAATGGTGGAAAACCTTATTTTGTTTATAAGGTTTTCAATCGTACAACCATTGTTTAGCCTTCTTTTCACAATTTTACATTGCTTTTTATGATTGTAATGGAGAACTAATTCCCGAAGGCAAATCCTGATGCTCACGGGTTCCATCGCTTTGAGGTTATTCTAATACCAATTTAAATTTGATTCCTTTCAATCCTTTTCTATGAAGTCATTTGCTTAATTTGATTGCAATTGTTTGCTTAATTTGATTGTTGTTCATAGGATAGAATTGATTAAATCTGATTGTATGCATGTTCCTAAATTCAATTGCGTGTTATCGTTTGCTTAATTTGTTAACTCGTCATATTTTTAACCGTTTGCTTAATTCGGTAACAGGAACATAATTCATTTGATTTTGATAAGCGCTTATCTAATTGATCTCATAATCGAATAGGATCGAAGCCACTTAGGGATTGGTGTTATAATAGCCGATGATAAGTCGGAATCCGAATCAGTAGGATTAGCCGTTTTATCTTAATTGATAATCACTTATTTTAATCACTTTTTCTCTTGCTTTATAAATTTAAACTTAAACCCCCATAGACCGTTACTATAGTTGGTTAAATTCAATACAAGAATCCTTGTGAGAACGATACTCGAGTTGTCATTACCGTTACTACTGTTTTCAAAAACACTCGTTTTTGATCCGTGCGCGACAGCGGATCAGAGATTAATTTTTAAATTAGAACATGACCTCTAAACTGTTTGAGATGACCTTGACACTGAATATCAAATTTTGGTGCAATTTTATTATTTTTAATTTATTCATTTTTTAAATTAAAATAATTATATTTTGTTATCACCACTAGAAAACTGTGTTATAGCTGCCCAGATTTAGAGTCGGCCCCGACACCGATGCTATTAGCGTCGGCCAAACCTACGTTAACGGACTCTATTTAGGCACTTTTTTTGAACTAATTATTTTTTTTAGTTAGAGTCGGTCATACTGACTCTAAATGTGTTGGTATTTTAAATAATGTTTAATTAATTCATTTAGAGTCAGTCTGACCGACACTAGTTAGTAACATTATTTATTAATTATTATTTAGAGTCGGTGTGGCTGATTCTATTAAGTCACATACTTCTTTTAATTCTACTTTTTTATTTAAATAACTGTTTAGAGTCGGCTGTACCGACTCTATTTAATAACATACACTTTTTTATTTATTTATTCATTTAGTTAGAGTCTATATAACATTTTTAAATATTTTATTTATCATTTAGAGTCGGCTTGACCGACACTATTTAATAACGCTAATGAAATTCGATTGAAGCGCCAATCCTTTTCATTTCCCTCTGAATTTTCTTTTTCCCCTTTTCTCTTTCAGTTTCCCTCCGATAACCCTAACCGAACAAACCCTCCGATAACCCTAACCATGAAACCCCTCCATGAACCCTAACCATGAAACCCCTCCATGTTTCCTTTCTTCTTAATCAATTTCACATTTCCAGATTTTGAATCATTTTCACATTTCCAACCTTAATCAATCGTTTCAAGTAAGTTAAGAAATTTCTTGTGAATCATTTTTCATTTTCTACTTCAAGCTTTGTTTCATGTTTTCAACTTCTAAATGATTTTCCCTTTCCAGCTTCAATCAATCATTTCTTGTGAAATCGTTTCAGGTAAGCTCAGAAATTACTTCAAGAAGGAAAGACATTGACCTCAGAAATCACTTCAAGTTCTGTTTTGATTGATCGCATAAATCGTTTGAAACCGCATAAATCATCAAAAATTCTTTTTAGTTAAGCTATTCATCAATCATTTCTTGTGACCTCTTTCTTGAGTCAGAAATTGATTTTCATCTTTTGTCTCAGGTAAGCTCAAAAATTGTTTCAAGAAGGAAACCAATTGAGCTCAAGTTTGGGTTTTCTTCATCACTGCCTTCTTCAACTCAGGTACTACTTGAATGTATTCATTCATTCGATTCTTCACTTTCCAGCATTTGTTTACTAGGGTTTTAGTGTTGCAGCTTTTTCGAACGTTTCTGTTTTGATCTCGTGAGTTTTCGTTTCAAGTTTGATTCATTATTGTTGTTGTTATAACTTATGTGGCTAAATTTCTTTGAGAAAATGTAACGTTTTGCTTTCGACTAGCCACATAGGTGAACGATATGATTCACAGTATCAACCTTGTTTCTGTATTTTTGCAACATGCTAGCGGTTCTGTTTCGGTTATGAGTATTATGATTAGAATTTTCTTTTGAGTATATTTAGGGCGGTGGTGATTCTGGACCTATATTTAGAATTAAAAGGTGTTCATGTCCAGAATTTCCTATTCCAGATGGGTCAACCATCCTTTCAATGCAATGTCATTGTCAATTTATAAGTGAAACCAATGAAGGTCAGAGAGAGACTAATGATAGTATGGATTTTGATGGTGACAAGAGTATCCAAATGATCCTTTTAGAACCTTGTGTCCCAACAGAAAACGACATCTTAAGTTGTGTGGCCAGTTGCTCAAATGAAACATATCCATCAGAAGGATTAAGGCCAATCGCTGGTGAAGTTCAAGATAATACTGGAAATTCATTTGCTGATATGGATTTTGGTGATGAAATTGGTGAAGTTTTGGTTGAAGAGCGGTCCCCATTCTCAGTATGGCAACTTATTTCTCAAAAGTTAGTAAGTTTTTGCAAGGATATTTGCAAGAAAAGAGGAACTCATAGAGAATTTATTCAAAAAATTCACAACAAAAGATTAACAGAAATCCTTCTTTTTTTATTTACTGATAACAAGGATCCCAACTCACTCTAACTGATGAGTTACACCAGAAAATTCCCCTAACGAATTGGCTAACAGAAGGCTAACAGAAAGTTAACTAATCCACCCTAACAGAACTCAATAACAGTTACAGGAAACTAACAGAAAAAAACCTAAGAGCTAACAGATTTTCTCAACAGAAACTAACACCATTGGCTAACAGAAACCTCTCTCGAGCCATTCTTCCCCCTTTGATTTCTCTTGTCTAATATAAAGTGGACATTTAAAAGATGCAGTTTAGAAATCCATACAAATATGATTTATTTTTTTGAAATGCTCATGATTTGTTGATAGACTTTATCTAACATATGTATTCTTGTAATCTTGTTCTGCAGCACTTCGATCTGCAGATCGCAACTCTCGCTCCGTGTTAGAAGATCCATAACACTCACATTCTTTGCCTCTTGTCCTCTCCTTCGTTCATCAGATTCTTTTAGTTGTCTCATCTATTTTTTTAACATGTTGTGTTGTCTCATCTATGCAGCACCTAATGGGTAGATGAGAAAGAATTGCATGCTAGTTAATTGATTTTTGATTGGAGGGCATATTAGCAATTGAATAAATTATGTGTTACTTAAGGCCAGTAAAGTCATAAAAGTTGGCAGGATCTTGAACACATTTCCAGTTATATTATTGTTGTGGTTTTTTTGGGTCAAATAGTAGTTATCTCTCATTTTTTAACTTGGCAGAATCTTGAACACATTTCCAGGATCTTGAACACATTCTCCAACTTTGAGAGTTATCTCTCATTTTTTAACTTGAGAATTTCTATTTTGTTCCAAAATGATTTAATCAACTATAACTCTATATATATCTTTCTTGTTTTCCTAATATACATAAATGAATCAAAGTAGTTTTATTATAAAGTGTGTGTATGCTTATTCTTTTATTATTAAACTTAAAACTTTAATAATGTTAATTATTTATAATTTTTTTTAATTATGTGTTTTAATGTTCAGTGGCTGACGAGTTAATTTTTTGCCTTATAGAAAATGAATCGTAGTTGGATGTACGATAGAGTATATTCCAATAGACACGAATTGAAAGAAGAGTATGTTCGTGGGGTTAAAGACTTCGTAAAGAGGGCTTTGAAACAACCTATTTGTAAATCCGAGGGAGGGATAAGGTGTCCGTGTATAAATTGCAAGTGTCTCAAGATAAGAACACCAACTGATGTTAGATTTCACTTGTATCGAGATGGGTTTCAACCAAACTATTGGGTTTGGACTCAACATGGAGAAGTAGAGCTCAATGTTAATATAAGGGATGATTCAAATAGTAGTGAGCATGTACGTCATGATGACCAATTTGAGGCAATGAATTAGATGGTGTATGATACTTTTAGGCCTTATGGAGGATTCTCTCACGTGAATGATAACACAGAAGATGAGGAATTTACGGAGGATGAGTTTCCCAACGAAGATGCTAAACGGTTTTATGACAAGTTGATATCTTTCAACAAGCCCATTTATGAGGGAGCTACCCAATCAATATTATCAATATCTACTCAACTTCTTGAAATTAGGTCTAATTGGCATATTCCACAAAAAGGTTTAGATTTTGTTTCGCAGATGCTTAAAAGTGTATGTCCAGTTCAAAAATGCTTGCCCGAGAACTATTACCAAGCAACACAATTGGTATCTAAGTTAGGGCTAAAGGTTGAGAAGATCGATTGTTGTAAGAATGGCTGTATGTTATATTACAAGGATGATAGCAAGTTGTTAGAGTGCAAATTTTGTAATACTCCTAGGTTCATTCCTCGCAAGACTGGCATGGGATAGTGAAGAGAATGTTCTACTTCCCAATCATTCCCAGATTACAAAGATTGTATGCATCAACTGAGTCGACAACTGAAATGAGATGGCATCACATAAACAAAAATAGTTCCAACATCCTTCGCCACCCGTCAGATGGAAAAGCGTGGAAACACTTTGATGGTGTATATCCTGACTTTGCTAGGGAACCCAGAAATGTAAGGTTAGGTTTGTGTTCAGATGGATTTACTTCTTACATTCAAGCGTCTGCTTCTCCATACTCATGTTGGCCAATAATAGTTACTCCGTACAATCTGCCCCCTGAAATGTGCATGACCAAACCATATTTGTTTTTGGCATATCTCATACCCGGACCTAAAAATCCTAAGTTGAAGATAAATGTCTACTTCAAACCTTTGATTTATGATCTACGTCGATTATGGTCCAATGGAATATTGACCTATGATATATCTACAAAATAAAACTTCATCATGAAAGCCTACTTGATGTGGACAATTAATGATTTTCCAGCCTATGGTATGTTATCTGGATGGGGAACACAAGGTAAATTGGCATGCCCTCATTGTATGGAACACACTGATGCAGCCATAAGAATTCGTGGTTTAACTGTCATCGTCGTTTCTTGCCAGCTAATCACTCCTTCAGAAGGAGTAAAAGAAGTTTCCTAAAAAATAGGGTTGTGACAGATGGGCCACCTCCCATTTCCACAGGGCAAGATATATGGGAGGTAATAAGTAATTTTCCAAAAGTGAGTGAAATTGGATGGGAGGCGAAATGGAAAGAAATAGAAGGGTATGGAGTGGATCACAATTGGAAAAAGCGAAGTATTTTTTGGGATCTCCCATATTGGAAGGATAACTTGTTAAGGCATAACCTTGATGTGATGCACATAGAAAAAAATGTCTTCGATAATATATTTAACACTGTCATGAATGTTAAGGACAAAACAAAGGATAACGAAAAGGCGAGAGAAGACTTGGCTAAATTATGCTTTCGTGGGGACTTGGAGCTCCAACCCTTAGAAAACGGAAAGAATGGTAAACCAAAGGCTAGCTACACTTTGACCAAATCTGAAGCCAACTTGGTTTGTAAATGGCTTAAGGAATTGAGAATGCCAGATGGATATGCTTCAAACCTCAGTAGGTGTGCCAATGTCGAAAAGGGTACGGTCCATGGGATGAAGAGCCATGACTGTCATGTTTTCATGGAATGTTTACTCCCAATTGCCTTCCATTCATTGCCGGATTTGGTTTGGAAACCATTAACTGAGCTAAGTTGATTCTTTAAAGATCTTTGTTGTAATACATTGAGGATGGACGACTTAGTTAAGTTGGATAAGAACATTCCAATTATCATATGCAAGTTAGAAAGGATTTTTCCACCGGGTTTCTTTGACTCAATGGAGCATCTTTCAATCCATCTTGCCAAAGAAGCAATTCTAGGTGGTCCAGTACAATACCGGTGAATGTATCCATTCGAAAGGTAATTGTTGTGGTTGATTTTATTAAGTGATTGCATGTTTATCATAAATTAATAAACGTGTAATGATTGAATGTGCAGATTTATGGGAGTCTCAAAGAGGGCAGTGACAAATAAGGCTAGAGTTGAAGGTTCCATATGCACCGATTATATACATCGTGAGACAAACTACTTTTGTTCTCATTATTTCAACTCTTTCCATTTGTTGCCAACCACAAATCTTAGTAACAACCCTCATTTGGACAATGATGTCATTCTACCTACAATGTCCATTCTACAAAGTGGCGGTCGACCAAGTGGGGTGTCGAGAAAGTATTTTCTATCAGATAAGGAATGGAAGTCTTCACATGTGCATGTCCTGATAAATTGTGATGAGATTAAACCATATCTTGAGTAAGTATGCATCATAATATATTCAATCAAATTCTTGATGCATATCATAATTATTATTTACTTATGAATCATGTGATTGATTTTGGCATATTCTTAGAGAACCACTCTCTAGATATAGAAGATTCATTTGGGCGCATACATACAGAGTTTCCCATATGGATGGAAAAATATGTAAATGAGGAGACAAATGGAGTTACTAACCAAGATATAATTGCCTTGTCTCGCAGTCCTGCATCAATGGCCATATCATGGAACATGTATTTTATCAACGGGTACAAGTTTTATACCGAAGAATGGAGCAAAGGTAGAAAAACTAGCAATTGTGGTGTGCACGTGAAAGGTCTTGCAGAAGGAGGAAAAGATGATTTTTATGGAATAATCAAACATATCTTTGAGCTAGATTACTTTGGTCTGAAGGAGAAGATTCCAGTTTTTTATTGTGAATGGTTTGACCCAACAAAGAATACAGGCACAAAGGTTCATCCACAATATAAAACTGTGGATATTAGATGGATAAACATTATTGTCCTTATGATCCCTTCATCCTTGCGCAAAATGCAAGACAAGTGTATTATGTCCCCTATCCAGAAATGTGTAGAGATATGCGTGGATGGTGTGCGGCAATCACCACAAAACCAAGGGGTCGCGTGGAGATTGACAACATAGAGGATGAAGTACCTTATTAATCTGATGGGATGTTACCTGTGCTATCCAGTGTAGAAATTGAATCAATACCTTGTTTGCGTGATAACTCACAAGTAGACGTGTTTGAAGAGAATTTTGATCGTTCTCCTAGTGAAGTAGATAGAGGACATTGATCAATCAAACAATACGACACTAACATCCAAAGGTAACTGCACTCCTAGTGAAACAAATCTTGGAATTTTTGTATTTAATTTATCTAAATGCCATAATGTGTTAGGAATGGTTCAATTCTTATTTAGTTATTAAGTATCAATATGTTTACTTGGCATGCTTAGTTGTAGAGCTTACATTGATGTACCACTCTTATTTAGGAATGGCTCGACCTTTTTTGATGGAACTGTGATGTACCACTTTTCTTATCTTCTGTTATTTTGTTTATTTATTTTTGGAATGGAAAATGTTAGTAGGTTAGTATATGTTAGTAATAATATGATGTTGTATGTGGGAATATAAGTCTAAATCTCCTTTATCGTTTCGCTCATTAACTCGCACACCATCACTGATCATTGTATGTGGGATGTGGGTACTGTTCATCTTTGTGTTTTTTTAATGCACTTGTGTTATCATATTTTTAGGAGTCTATGAAATGTTTGGATATTAAACTAGTATTTAGGGTGAATTTAAGACCTCTTATAGACCATTTCTTTGGAAGTTTTGCCTGTATCTTCTAGTATCATTAGTAAAAATTTGTAATATTAAATTCTCCCTTGCTTTGATAGGGCTTGTTCTTATCAATGTGTGTATATATATATATATATGAAGGTTTGCTGGTTTATTTTAGTTTCCAGATGTTGGGGTTCATATTGTTCGATCGATTAGCTTGTACAAATAGAAACAAAAGGGTGAAGCATAACTAACCCTTTATTAATTGATATTTTTATGTTAAGGGTGTGAGTCAGACTAATCCTTTTATTTTTTTATGACAACAGATGACTAAAAGAGGTGGGAAAGCTAAGCTATTAGTACCAGGAAAACTTCAAGAACAACGAAATCGCATAATTAACAAGAAGCCTACCGTTAGGACACCTGCTCATAAAGTAGCTCAGGCAGTATCCTCCGTCCAGGCTACATCGTCGACGCCAACTACAGCTCAGGCAACATCGTTCGTCCAGGCTGCATCGTCGATGCTAACTACAGCTCAGGCAGCATCGTCTTTGCAGGCTGCATCGTCGGTGCCAACATCAGCTCAGAAAACATCGTTCGTGCAGGTTGCATCGTCAGTGCCAACATCAGCTCATAAAACATCGTCCGTGCAGGCTACATCGCCGGTGCTAACACCAGCTCCAACTGTAGTACCAACACCTGCACATGTTCATACCGCTACCTCTGAGGAATGTAGGTTTATGCCTACTCCGACTTTAACCCATCAAACAATGGCTGGCCCTCAAAGTATAAACCTTCAAACAATGGCTAGCCCTTCAAATATGGTAGAGGAGGATGATGAGGAGGAAGATATGGATGATGATGATGAGGTTGAGGCGGTGGGTCAAGAACCTCTTGTGCCAACAATAGATGAGAATGGAAAGCGAGGAAGGCGAGGACAAAAGGGATTCGACCTTCATGGATTGGTGAGAATGCTTGTGTTGAACTTTAAATTTATTGGAAAAAGGATGAGTTCTTGGCTATGTCTTCTCAAAACAAGATCAATCGATCTTCCGCAAGAGGCGGAACAGTCCACACCACAGGCCGTAAGGCTCATATTGATGTTGCACTTGAACTCGTAAGTAATAAAATCGTAACAAATAATAATTATCGTGTTTGGGTAGGAATTGATGGAAGTATATGTTATGTTAGATTGTTACTTCATGATATAACATAAGTTTATTGATTATGTGTTTTATAATTTGTTGATGCTACCAGAAATTGATATACTTTTGTGTGAAATTCAATGACCTATAATATGGTTTGTTCAGATTGATTATGTTCTACTGTGTTATAGAATAATGTAAGTTTTATAATATGGTTTTGTAATAACATAAGTTCTGTATTGATTATTTGATTATTTGATTATTTTTAGTCACGTGAACTTCAATGGGATGTGCGTCCTGATGAGTTATTTTTAAAAACGCACAAGAGGAAAAATGGTGAATGGGTTGACAATCGTGCTGCATCTACTTACGTAAGTTCTCGTAAATGTTACTGCATTAATATCTCTTGGTGTTGCGGTGAAAATCGGATAACAAGCTATTAATTAACTTGCATCATTTTCTTTTACAACCGACTTTGATTTATCCAAAGGAAAGGTTCAAGATCATTAGAAAAACCTAAAGGGGAGAGATCTAAGGTTCGGGGGTTGGTTATACAAAGGGAAGGTATTAGCACCCTAAGTATCTGTAGTACTCTACATGAACCTCTTGTTTTAATTTGTGTTATGTTATGTTTGCTTGCTAAGGATCTGTACTAAGGTAATGACCTAAAGTATGTACACTAAGTTTTGCTCGCCAAGACGTCGCATCTTGTGCCTACGTATCTGACTAAAGAATCAGAGCAACCGTAGTTCACCTAACTAAGGGTGAAAGAGGAACCATTGACTATGGTCAAGGTTCCAAAGGGAAATGAGTATGAGCTCATTTTAGAGTTCACGATAACTCTCTAAGTCTACGTTATGAATGGAGAAAGTGAGTTCTCATGATAGTGAGAATCACATAGAGTTCTCGATAACTGTATAAGTCTAAGTAAAGGAAAGTGAGTTCTCGTGATGGAGAATCACATAGAATTCACGATAACTCTATCCTATTACTAAACTAAGGAAAATGGCTCTTATGAGGCCAAGGTGAAATGGGGATGAATTATGACTTAGGAGCCAAAGTGACAAAACTTTCCTTTGGAAGGAGGGTCAAGAATCAAGCATGGATATGATATATACAACATGAATATGAACAAAAGTATAATCAAGATAGTATGAACAGGATATGAACATGGTAATAATCAAGATATCAAAGTCAAGTGATAATAAATCAAAGAATGACAGTAAATACATAGTATCATGCTTAACATGCTAGAATGCTAAAACAATGTCAGGCAAACATATATACAAGCAGACAAAATGCATCAATGTAAATGAGCAAGAGATAGAAAGTTCTAACCAGAATAGTGCATAAACACTTCCCACTGATGGGCCACTGGCAAGCCAAGCAAGATCCGAAGACCAGAATACCAACTCCAAGAGCATAGGGTAAAAATCCTAAATCTAAGCCCTCAGTGCAAAACAACAATAGTAACCACAGTCCGGACAATTGAGTTTTTTAGAGTTTCGATATTTATTAGTGTATTTTTAAATGAACAAATAAAATGAACAATATACACAAGATATAGATATGAACAATGATAATATTAACAAGAATAATAATCGACATAAAGAATAAATCAAGATATATATATATATATATATATATATATATATATATATATATATATATATATATATATATATATATATTGACTGAAAGTAAATTTAGTGATTGTTGATTAATTTATTGGATCGACGAATCGGGTCCAATGTAGTGCTGATCCGTCGTAGTACGGTCTATGAGGAAGACCATACTATAGGAGGATGCACAATTAATTTTTGTGTTAAGACATGATGGAGAAATGATATTGAGGATCATTCTCGGATGAAATCGTGCCACACGAAAAGAAAAGGTGAAGACCTCGTCTTAAATCACAAACTCTCGTTGATTAGTCGAAGGTAACCTATCACGATCTCAAAGTATAGAAAGAGATCTCGATGATCACTCACTACAGATTTGAAATAATGAAGGTTCGTCGCTTCGCTAACAACGTTCGTGAACAGAAAGACTTCATCGGTCAAAAATGAAAATGGAGATATAAGAAAATACAAAATGAAGTAGAAATAAAGTCGGTCTCGTCTTAATCATGATTTAATCGAGAAACCGATAATCTATGATATTCGACTTTCATCGACCGGTAAAATAAAAGAAGTTGCCTCATATATATATCACGACTTAGTGATTTGAAATAAATCGATAAAAAGTCGTGATTTTGTAATATCATCGGCCCAAAAATAAAGAAACGGGCTCGAAATGAAAATAAAATTGGTCTCGTCTAAATAAGGATTTAGATTTTCATTGACCGATAAAAAATAAAATAAAATGAGATTGAAATGAAACATAAAGTTGGTCTAGTCTAAATTAAGATTTTAAATCGATAAAATCGATAAATCTTTGATTAAACTCTCATCGACCAACAAAATAGAAAATAGGCCTCATATTCATCACAATTTATTGATTCAAGTAAATCAACCAAAATTACGATTTTGATATATCATAGGCCTTTAGAGAAAGAAATACAATCGAAAATCAAAAGCAAAATGGATTAATCATAGACCAATTAAATAGAAAAGAAGCTAAACAAAAGATTAAAACCTTAAAACTTGTTTTAAGAAAAAATTAAAGAGTAAATAAATAAAGACATAAAATAAATAGAGAAAACTAAAAAAAGAAGATTGAGAGTGGGGCGTGACATCCAAGCAGGGCGGATAGATAGCAAAGTCATTTGAGCTTTTGAAGCCCATCATCTACTACCAAGGCTCGGTCCAACAAGCCCATTGAATAAACAACAAGACTCGGTTCTTTTCTTTTTTAAAACAAAATAAAGGGGCATGGAAAAATGAATGGTCAAAAGTTTGGAAAAAAAGACCACCGAACCACACTTTTAACATTATCATCAGAACGAAACAAGTCTCTCATTTTTTACAACCAAACACGGCTAAGAAAGGATTAAGCATTATATCCTCGTTCTGAACGAAACGGATCAAGGAGTACGCATACGAAATCGCTCGCACTCATCTACTTCGAGTGATTCGTCCTTCTGCAATAAGTTCCAGGTTGGTATTTTGAATTGATTATGTTCCTTTTCTTTTCATCTTTCGAACCTCATCTCTCTGTTTCGAATGAATCTGGGCTGGTGGGTTGTCGTGTTGATTTGGGATGTTGGTGAGTGGCGGTGTGAAGGGATGAAGGAGATTGTCCAAGTCCTGGAGAAAGGTAATCTGAAGGAGATTTAAGGTGGCTCGACTTAGGTTCTTTGGGTGTTTGGTGGTTATTTGGGTTTGATTTATTTCAGATTGGGTTTGAAGAAAAAGTTGAAGAAGGTTTGTTGATGAAGGAGAAAGTTGTACGAAGGTCTACGGCTGGGTGAAGGTTTTGGGTTTTGGTTCATGGAACAGGTTTTGGGTTCTTTTTATTGGTGTAGTAGTTCTGTCCGGAAGAGGGAGCTCATGGTTTGTATGCAAAATGGAGAGGGTCTGTGTAATGATGATGAGCGGAGGGTTTGTAGTGAGGTTTTGTGGTTGTAGTTGATGGTGGTTTTGGGAGCGTGGCGGTTATGGAAGGTCTGGAGCAAGAGATTAAAGGCCGGTTTTTGTTTTGATTGTGTTTGTGATGAAGGGTGATGGTTTTGAAGGTTTTGGTGGTGTTTGAAGTTGTTGTTGTTGCTGATGAGGTAAGAAGCGTGATTTTAGAGAAAGTGAAGATGAGTTACGGTTGTTGTTGAAAGAAAAGAGATGGAGAAGGATCAAGATTTGAGGATTTTGGTTTGTGCAGAGAGTTTTTTCTTTATGTTGTTATTGCTCTCCCCCACCCTTAAAATCGTTCCTCTCCTCTTTTAAAACCATCCCCAAACTTCTTCATTAAGTTTTGGTTTTTGTCTTGTTATGGTTGAGTAATTGTTTTCATTGTGCAGGTGATCTGTGATGCAGAGGTTTGTTTGCATGAAGTAGCAGAGAGTTGGATGGAAGTGTTGTGTAGTTGTACGATGGTGGGGACCGGTTTTGGTGTGTAGCACAATTTTGGTGGAGTTTTGGTGTGGCAAAGTTTGTAGGATGGACTGGTTTAACGAGCTTTGTTGTGCCCTGTCCTTGTTTCAGCAGACTTGGAAGTGATATGTCCCTTTCGATTGCAGAGCTTTGTGTTTGGTTTGCAGGAGAGTGAAACGCATGAGAGAGGGAGAGGCTCTTTGGACCATGGACTTTTTGATGATTTTTTTATATAAACTTAAGTTAAACCTAATTCTAAACCCAAATTGAAAATTAAAATTAAAATCTGACTAAAATTAAAATGTAAGATTAAAATGGAATTGAATAATAACTAAACTAAATTTAAAGTAATACTAATTCAATTAGAAATAAAATTTAAAAGAAACTAAATTAAAGTTTATAATTAAAAATAAATAATTGGAAATGGACTAGTTGAATATAAACTAAAAATTATTAAGTTAAAAATTAAACTAAAAAAATCCTAAATAAATCTAAGATAATTATTTAACTAAAACAAAAAAAAAAAATCAAGAGTGACATGGAGGAAAAAAACGATCAATGATATGCTTTAACTAAAAGAAAAGTGAAGAGGTCGACTGATGATCGAGCGAATCTGAGGGTAAAATTTGGGGTGCAACAGTTGCCCCTATTTAAATATCTTCACCAGGTGACATGAAAAATGGAAATATGGTGAAAGATATTTAAATATAGATAACCGAAAATTTTGCCCTTAGATACGCTGATATGCAATGATATGAACCAAACTAGTCTAGGATGCGGACATGCCATGAACTCCTAGTATGATGATATAATGTCGTGATAGAAGCAAAAATGCTGACAAACAAGCAAGCAAACGCAGGTGAGCTTCCTGGGGAAGGATGAAGGTTAGCATCCATGAGGGAAACTCACTAGGGATACAAGCTAACCGACAAAAAGACTCACATGGGGAGACTCTGAGGAAACCTGGGGATAGAAACACTGAGGGGAAACCCTACAGGTCCTTACTGGAGATAGGAGCCAGAAAGGTATTCTCCACTGGGGAAAGATCCAGGGAGGAAGACGACGCGGTTCAAAAGTAACCAGACGATACTGGGGAAAAGACACATTCTTACTGGGCATGAAACCAGAAAGAAGACATGATCACCACAGGGAATCAGTTTGAAATAAAAGGATAGACATCCTACAAAGATTTTCTGGGGATTTCCTATACTGAAGAGTTGAAACGGGATCTTCAAGAAAATCCAGAAAAGACAGAGGTAAACTCTGCGTCAGATGATGAAAGGTGACTGGACCTTTTGACTGTAAATAAGGTTAATGAATAAAAAAATGTACCAGAACTGGTTGAGATAACAAATATGATTCCATTTATGGAGGATGCCAGCGATGACTGGACTTTAGGTTCAAGCTTGACACGATTCAAGCAGGAACAAACTGAAATAAGAGTCTAAGGTGACTCGATTCAAACCAATGACGGTACCAACGATAATTGGACTTTGGGTTCAAGTTTGACACGATTCAAACAGGAATGCGGTTCAAGTTTGACACAATTCAAACAAGAACAAGCTCTTAAAAACAAGAGACAATGTCCGACATGATTCGAACAAAGACTCAGTTCAGGTTTGACACGATTCAAACAAGAACAAGCTGAAATAAAAGTCTAAGGTGACTCGATTCAAACCAAAGACAGTGCCAACGATAATTGGACTTTGGGTTCAAGTTTGACACGATTCAAACAGGAACACGGTTCGAGTTTGACACAATTCAAACAAGAACAAGATCTTAAAAACAAGAGACAATGTCCGACACGATTCGAACAAGGACTCGGTTCAGGTTTGACACGATTCAAACAAGAACAAGCTGAAATAAAAGCCTAAGGTGACTCGATTCAAACCAAAGACAGTGCCAACGATAATTGGACTTTGGGTTCAAGTTTGACACGATTCAAACAGGAACGCGGTTCGAGTTTGACACAATTCAAATAAGAACAGGATCTTAAAAACAAGATACAATGTCCGACACGATTCGAACAAGGACTCGGTTCAGGTTTGACACGATTCAAACAAGAACAAGCTGAAATAAAAGCCTAAGGTGACTCGATTCAAACCAAAGACGGTGCCAATGATAATTGTACTTTAGGTTCAAACTTGACTCGATTCAAGCAGGAACAGTTTAAAACAAGAGACTTAATGTTCGAATCGATTCAAACAAAGACTCGGTTCAAGTTTGACACAATTCAAACAAGAACAAACTGAAATAAAAGTCTAAGGTGACTCGATTCATACCAAAGACAGTGCCAACGATAATTGGACTTTGGGTTCAAGTTTGACATGATTCAAATAGGAACGAGATTTTAAACAAGAGACAATGTCCGACACGATTCGAACAAGGACTCGGTTCAGGTTTGACACGATTCAAACAAGAACAAGATCTTAAAACAAGAGACAATGTCCGACACGATTCGAACAAGGACTCGGTTCAAGTTTGACACGATTCAAACAAGAACAAACTGAAATAAAAGTCTAAGGTGACTCGATTCAAACCAAAGACAGTGCCAACGATAATTGGACTTTGGGTTCAAGTTTGACACGATTCAAACAGGAACGAGATCTTAAACAAGAGACAATGTCCGACACGATTCGAACAAGGACTCGGTTCAGGTTTGACACGATTCAAACAAGAACAAGATCTTAAAACAAGAGACAATGTCCGACACGATTCGAACAAAGACTCGGTTCAGGTTTGACACGATTCAAACAAGAACAAGATCTTAAATTAAGAGACAATGTCCGACACGATTCGAACAAGGACTCGGTTTAGGTTTGACACGATTCAAACAAGAACAAGATCTTAAAACAAGAGACAATGTCCGACACGATTCGAACAAGGACTCGGTTCATATTTGACTAGATTCGAACAAGAACGGTTTAAACTGAAATAAAAAGATGAACAACGAGCTCACGATAACTCGAGGTTCGGGTTCAGGTTTGACTCGATTCAAACAAGAACGATTTTTAGACAACAGACTCACGATAATCTGAAGCTAACAATGTTTTACTTAATTCAAACAAAGACGGTTTTGACAACAGACTCACGATAATCTGAAGCAAACAAAGGATAAACAACGAGCTCACGATAACTCGAAGTTTAGGTTCAGGTTTAACTCGATTCAAACAAGAACGGTGCCAATGATGATTGGACTTTAGGTTCAAATGAGACCTGAAAAAGAAAAGATGCCAGTGATGACTGGACTTTAGGTTCTTATGAGACCTGAAAAGAAAAGATGTCAGTGATGACTGGACTTTAGGTATCCAACTGAGCTAGATTGGTACCGGGGTTGCATCAATGAAGATTAGACTTCCTGGGGAATACCCATTATGATTACAAAGAGGTTGAACAAAACCAGAGCTACATAAGCTTCTCATGAGAGACTGACACTTATTGCCATGAAAGAACAAACTTCTCCAAGAGAATGATACTTGTTGTTGGGTATAAATTCCAAAGAGATGTTGACATCACAACACTGCTGGAGAAATAATCATGTCTTCAATGAGGATCTGTAAAAGATTCTTCCTGTGAGACACAGTGCAAAATAAATGCATGTTCAGAGTGGGCTTAGAAGACACACCTGTCAGGGACTAAAGTTCAATCTAGGAACAAGCTAGAAAGAAACGGTCAAACAAGACTCCAATTGAGGAATGAACTCAACTGGGGATTTATCTTATCCGACTGTGGAAAAAGATAACTGAAGCAACCATCATCCACGAGGATAAAACTCTGTGGGGAATTCAGAAGGGATGGGCACTTTATGCCTAGGGCTGACACCTCTATTGGAGAGAAAAGACAAACCCAGTCACTTGGGGATATAAACGCCAAAGTGAACAACACAGGTAAACACCAGAAACATGTAGCAAAAATGATAACATGCTATGCATATGAGTGCTTATGCCATGCTTATGTTTATGCTGACAAAACAGATAAGAAACGAGACTGGAGATGAAATAAACATCTCGACAAGGATACCCAGCCAAACTCAGAAAGTCGGACCATCACTGGGGGTGAAATAGCTTTACTTCAAGGTTATGTCCTTCTCCGGGGAAAGAGTACTCCACTTGACATAACATCTTGACTTCACTAGGAATACCATCATGAGTTTAATTTCTTCATTGGAGATAAGAAATCCATTGAGAAGTGCCAAGATTAGCTGAAGAGACAACTTACTGGGAGCTGGCAAAGACGCCACAAAAGCTGAGTAGTTTTGCATAGCTCATCTGCCCCAGAGTACATGGTCTGTCAGAAGAATACATCAAGAGGATTTTACAGAAGAATTAACATACAAGGTGTTTCAATATCTTCAAACTCTTGGAGATATTTACTGAATCTCGACATAACTACCCCTGATTGACTGCTTTGCACGACAGAGCCCGTGAACTAGTTATGTGTCTTGATCGAAACCAAGGTTAAAGCTGAGAGATTGATTGGGTTCCGCTAGGGAAAATCATTATACAAAGCCTAAGAGGAGGCTGGATTCAACTTGGGGAAATCATTATACAAAGCCTAAGAGGAGGCTATCTGTTGACTGACTGACTCCGCATGGGAGAATCCTTATACAAAGCCTAAAAGGAGGCTGTCTGATAGTTTATACTCATCCCGGAGTGTACAGAGCCCAAGATTAACAGCGTCTGCACAACAAAGTCCTTGAACTTGTGCTTCGGACTGGTTGTTGACAACTGGGGAACAAACTTGCCCCTGTCAAGTTGATCTATGAAGGAGATGCCCCAGACTAGTTGTTTTTAGAGGTTTGCAGAATCTCGACTTGACTGCTTCTGATTAACTGATCTGTGAGAATAAGTCATCAAAAGGATTTTACAGAAGAATTGAAATACTAGATGCATCAATATCTTCAAACTCTTGAAAAGACCTATGAGTTTTGACATAACTGCCCCAGTTCAACTGCATTCGTAATACAAAGTCCTTTAAACTGTGGTAGGAACAACTGGGGAACAAACTTGCCCCTGTTGATGGGTCATTGGAGTCCGAACTTGTCATGAAATGACCTCAAGAAGGGTTGCCCCAATATTCCAAACTTTGAAGAGTTCTGCCCCTGATTTTTGGCTGTTGGGATAATGGATTGGCAAATCCTTCCGCTTAGTTGCCCCTTGACTGAGCTTCCTTTATCAAGTCAAATTCCCTAGCTGACTGCATTTGCCGGGATTCCTTGATATTGAATTCTTTTGCAAACAAGTATTGTTCATTTAAAATTGGCAATTTCAGTGCAAAAATTCATGCAAGCTTTTGAAAACAAATTTTATTGATGAAAACACACACAGTGGAATGATTAAACAATCAAAACCAAAGTGGATCTGGTCATTTACAGAATGACAGACAAAGTGATGAACACACGCAATTAGCAAAGATCATTAGGAGTCAGGTTAATCAACCTTGTTGTAGCATGCTTTCAAAATAACCTTACCTCAATTAGGTCTTTTAAGGGTTGTAACGTGGCCTGGTTCACGGTTTATGAAACAAAGGATAAGGCTCAAAGTTTATTTGTGACCCGCCCAATCTACGTGATGAACTCCAATCCTAAGCTCAGTTAACTTAAGCTATACATTCAGGTTCCTACAGGTTAGGAATGAATTGTTGATAGTTGATGATTCAGACACCTTGGATAGTCAGTACTCCCTCGCAGAATTTGGTTAATCTTTGAGACTTTTAGACTTCTCCTTGTCTTTGCTGGTTGAGGTCACGATACCTCTTCTTTTGATTTGATTGAGGTCATGATACCTCTCTTTGTTTGCGGTTAGGACCTCTTTTTTGTTTGATTATTGCTTTGAAACTCCTTTTTTTTTTGCTGTTGTACAAGTTTTTTTTTTATAAGGCAAAGTTCCGGGCTTCCCATCTTTCTTGGCTTTTGCCTTGAAAGGGACTCGGCTTGTCCTTTGATTAAGGATTTTTCAACGATCCTTCCTTATTTGCTGTTTGGAGGAACAACTTGTACAACACTTACTCATTTGATTTGAGAGAGCTGACTGGTGTCTTGCATGAAGTGCTTGCATTCGAATGCGTAACCAAGTTAAACTGAGAACTACCCTGCCCCAAGGTTTAGATTTAAGGGTTTTATTTTTTATTTTTTATTTATTTTTATTTTATTTTATTTTTAAAGAAAGAAAACTCCTACTTCTAGGCTCGAAGGGTTAACAAGGGATTATCTTCCTTATTTCTCCAGTGTTTGGGCACTGAAACAATGCCTTACATCCTCGGCAAGGTTTAATCGAAAGCATACCACAACAATTATGGATAATATGTTCGTCATCCTCCCCAATCTTTGCTTGAACAAAAGGATTGATATGGGGAAAAAAATTTGTCTGTTTTTTTTTTTTGTCTTTATGAACACAAAAAGTAAATGAGTGAAACGAATGGACTTAATCAAAAGATGCACAAACATTTCATTAATCTTGCCAATTTGAAAGTACAACAATGCTTATAAGCAAATATAATTCAAACATGCAAAGAAAAGACAACAAAAATGCTAAACAGCCAAATGATTGCCAGCTTCAGGGAACTGGGCTTTCCTTCTTGATCTGCCAAGCTGAGATAGTCATCTTCAGAGTTGATCGTCGAGATCCGTTTGAGAATCATCTTCACATATACTCTCAGAAAATTCTTCCACCTCAGAGTCTGATGAACCTGCCTGATTAGGCGAAGGTTTGCTGATTTGGATGCCTTGAGGCGTGAATGAGAACATATCAGGGTCAAACAAAGTCTAAACCTGGCTTCTGAGTACCCCAAGTCTTCAGCTGCATGCCTCTGTGCCCCAGCATGGTGGTCACAACGAACGAGTCTGAAAAAGACAACTTCAAAAGCTACTCTAAGTCCAATGATGGCTTTAGGAAGCCGCCTGGGTTACAGACAAAGGACGGACAAGACTCAAGGCTGAGAAGTGCAAATGCAATGCAAATGACGTGCAATGAGAATGCAATGCTAATGCAAGCCAAATGGTTTCAAGGAACTCAAAGGCCAACTGCGAAAATTTTGGAAACTGAAGAGTTTTGTTTTAAAATCCATGATCTCTAAGGATCTCCGCAAAGAAAAGAACGTCTGAGTTCCTTGAAACCATCAATGGATGCGATGAGATGTATGCAATGCACAAAACACGGGCACACAAGAACACAGATATATGCACACGCAAAAGCATACAAGCACAAACATATGTACACTGGTATTCAAGATATTCACAAACAAACATATACAGATATTCACAGATATGCACACACAAACAAGAGAGGGCCTAGGTTTGAAGATCACGAGCATGAAGCCATGGTCTACCCATCCCAGAAGGTATGTACTATGGCTTTTCATCTGCAGAACAGGGTTCTAAAAAGTTCCCAGAGTCGACAATCCATCTTTCGGATATTATCGACTTCCCAAATGACTTGGTAAACAATAATATTCTCAAGAGAATCTCGTCTAAGTGTAGTATCGCGTGACAACCAATTCAGAAATAGACTCCATCATGGTCTCCGCACTACATCCTAAAAGGGCAAGTGGGGTTTGGTGACTACGGTTCTCAATATCACGGGCTCCTAGGTCGAGAGTAGCACGCTTTCATGAATAGGATCGTTCAGCATAACTAGACTCTCGAGAGGGCCTCAACTAAGTGATGGTGTTCTCAATTCAACTTTTTCAGGAATCGACTCCCTCAAAGCCTCCTTGAATATACCATCGTCCTATCATAAGTGTACGCTCAAGTCCGGGTTAGGACTTATCTCACCACTCAAAAGTAGTACCCTGCACACAGAAAATCCGGTACAGACAGAGATATATACAAATATATACAGATATACAGATATCACACATGTATACAAGTAAACAAGCAAGACATAAATAACACAAGCAAAAAACAAGGTAGGCTTAACCCTCTAAAATAAGATTTTCCCCAGTGAAGTCGCCATTTCTGTTGCGGTGAAAATCGGATAACAAGCTATTAATTAACTTGCATCATTTTCTTTTACAACCGACTTTGATTTATCCAAAGGAAAGGTTCAAGATCGTTAGAAAAACCTAAAGGGGAGAGATCTAAGGTTCGGGGGTTGGTTATACAAAGGGAAGGTATTAGCACCCTAAGTATCTGTAGTACTCTACAGGAACCTCTCGTTTTAATTTGTGTTATGTTATGTTTGATTGCTAAGGATCTGTACTAAGGTAATGACCTAAAGTATGTACACTAAGTTTTGCTCGCCAAGACGTCGCATCTTGTGCCTACGTATCTAACTAAAGAATCAGAGCAACCATAGTTCACCTAACTAAGGGTGAAAGAGGAACCATTGACTATGGTCAAGGTTCCAAAGGGAAATGAGTATGAGCTCATTTTAGAGTTCACGATAACTCTCTAAGTCTACGTTATGAATGGAGAAAGTGAGTTCTCATGATAGTGAGAATCACATAGAGTTCTCGATAACTCTATAAGTCTAAGTAAAGGAAAGTGAGTTCTCGTGATGGAGAATCACATAGAGTTCACGATAACTCTATCCTATTACTAAACTAAGGAAAATGGCTCTTATGAGGCCAAGGTGAAATGGGAATGAATTATGAATTAGGAGCCAAAGTGACAAAACTTTCCTTTGGAAGGAGGGTCAAGAATCAAGCATGGATATGATATATACAGCATGAATATGAACAAAAGTATAATCAAGATAGTATGAACAGGATATGAACATGGTAATAATCAAGATATCAAAGTCAAGTGATAATAAATCAAAGAATGACAGTAAATACATAGTATCATGCTTAACATGCTAGAATGCTAAAACAATGTCAGGCAAACATATATACAAGCAGACAAAATGCATCAATGTAAATGAGCAAGAGATAGAAAGGTCTAACCAGAATAGTGCATAAACACTTCCCACTGATGGGCCACTGGCAAGCCAAGCAAGATCCGAAGACCAGAATACCAACTCCAAGAGCATAGGGTAAAAATCCTAAATCTAAGTCCTCAGTCCAAAACAACAATAGTAACCACAGTCCGGACAATTGAGTTTTTTAGAGTTTCGATATTTATTAGTGTATTTTTAAATGAACAAATAAAATGAACAATATACACAAGATATAGATATGAACAATGATAATATTAACAAGAATAATAATCGACATAAAGAATATATATATATATATATATATATATATATATATATATATATTGACTGAAAGTAAATTTAGTGATTGTTGATTAATTTATTGGATCGACGAATCGGGTCCAATGTAGTGCTGATCCGTCGTAGTACGGTCTATGAGGAAGACCATACTATAGGAGGATGCACAATTAATTTTTGTGTTAAGACACGATGGAGAAATGATATTGAGGATCATTCTCCGATGAAATCGTGCCACACGAAAAGAAAAGGTGAAGACCTCGTCTTAAATCACAAACTCTCGTTGATTAGTCGAAGGTAACCTATCACGATCTCAAAGTATAGAAAGAGATCTCGATGATCACTCACTACAGATTTGAAATAATGAAGGTTCGTCGCTTCGCTAACAACGTTCGTGAACAGAAAGACTTCATCGGTCAAAAATGAAAATGGAGATATAAGAAAATACAAAATGAAGTAGAAATAAAGTCGGTCTCGTCTTAATCATGATTTAATCGAGAAACCGATAATCTATGATATTCGACTTTCATCGACCGGTAAAATAAAAGAAGTTGCCTCATATATATATCACGACTTAGTGATTTGAAATAAATCGATAAAAAGTCGTGATTTTGCAATATCATCGGCCCAAAAATAAAGAAACGGGCTCGAAATGAAAATAAAATTGGTCTCGTCTAAATAAGGATTTAGATTTTCATTGACCGATAAAAAAATAAAATAAAATGAGATTGAAATGAAACATAAAGTTGGTCTAGTCTAAATTAAGATTTTAAATCGATAAAATCGATAAATCTTTGATTAAACTCTCATCGACCAACAAAATAGAAAATAGGCCTCATATTCATCACAATTTATTGATTCAAGTAAATCAACCAAAATTACGATTTTGATATATCATAGGCCTTTAGAGAAAGAAATACAATCGAAAATCAAAAGCAAAATGGATTAATCATAGACCAATTAAATAGAAAAGAAGCTAAACAAATGATTAAAACCTTAAAACTTGTTTTAAGAAAAAATTAAAGAGTAAATAAATAAAGACATAAAATAAATAGAGAAAACTAAAAAAAGAAGATTGAGAGTGGGGCGTGACATCCAAGCAGGGCGGATAGATAGCAAAGTCATTTGAGCTTTTGAAGCCCATCATCTACTACCAAGGCTCGGTCCAACAAGCCCATTGAATAAACAACAAGACTCGGTTCTTTTCTTTTTTAAAACAAAATAAAGGGGCATGGAAAAATGAATGGTCAAAAGTTTGGAAAAAAAGACCACCGAACCACACTTTTAACATTATCATCAGAACGAAATAAGTCTCTCATTTTTTACAACCAAACACGGCTATGAAAGGATTAAGCATTATATCCTCGTTCTGAACGAAACGGATCAAGGAGTACGCATACGAAATCGCTCACACTCATCTACTTCGAGTGATTCGTCCTTCTGCAATAAGTTCCAGGTTGGTATTTTGAATTGATTATGTTCCTCTTCTTTTCATCTTTCGAACCTCATCTCTCTGTTTCGAATGAATCTGGGCTGGTAGGTTGTCGTGTTGATTTGGGATGTTGGTGAGTGGCGGTGTGAAGGGATGAAGGAGATTGTCCAAGTCCTGGAGAAAGGCAATCTGAAGGAGATTTAAGGTGGCTCGACTTGGGTTCTTTGGGTGTTTGGTGGTTATTTGTGTTTGATTTATTTCAGATTGGGTTTGAAGAAAAAGTTGAAGAAGTTTTGTTGATGAAGGAGAAAGTTGTACGAAGGTCTACGGCTGGGTGAAGGTTTTGGGTTTTGGTTCATGGAACAGGTTTTGGGTTCTTTTTATTGGTGTAGTAGTTCTGTCCGGAAGAGGGAGCTCATGGTTTGTATGCAAAATGGAGAGGGTCTGTGTAATGATGATGAGCGGAGGGTTTGTAGTGAGGTTTTGTGGTTGTAGTTGATGGTGGTTTTGGGAGCGTGGCGGTTATGGAAGGTCTGGAGCAAGAGATTAAAGGCCGGTTTTTGTTTTGATTGTGTTTGTGATGAAGGGTGATGGTTTTGAAGGTTTTGGTGGTGTTTGAAGTTGTTGTTGTTGCTGATGAGGTAAGAAGTGTGATTTTAGAGAAAGTGAAGATGAGTTACGGTTGTTGTTGAAAGAAAAGAGATGGAGAAGGATCAAGATTTGAGGATTTTGGTTTGTGCAGAGAGTTTTTTCTTTATGTTGTTATTGCTCTCCCCCACCCTCAAAATCGTTCCTCTCCTCTTTTAAAACCATCCCTAAACTTCTTCATTAAGTTTTGGTTTTTGTCTTGTTATGGTTGAGTAATTGTTTTCATTGTGCAGGTGATCTGTGATGTAGAGGTTTGTTTGCAGGAAGTAGCAGAGAGTTGGATGGAAGTGCTGTGTAGTTGTACGATGGTGGGGACCGGTTTTGGTGTGTAGCACAATTTTGGTGGAGTTTTGGTGTGGCAAAGTTTGTAGGATGGACTGGTTTAACGAGCTTTGTTGTGCCCTGTCCTTGTTTCAGCAGACTTGGAAGTGATATGTCCCTTTCGATTGCAGAACTTTGTGTTTGGTTTGCAGGAGAGTGTAACGCATGAGAGAGAGAGAGGCTCTTTGGACCATGGACTTTTTGATGATTTTTTTATATAAACTTAAGTTAAACCTAATTCTAAACCCAAATTGAAAATTAAAATTAAAATCTGACTAAAATTTAAATGTAAGATTAAAATGGAATTGAATAATAACTAAACTAAATTTAAAGTAATACTAATTCAATTAGAAATAAAATTTAAAAGAAACTAAATTAAAGTTTATGATTAAAAATAAATAATTAGAAATGGACTAGTTGAATATAAACTAAAAATTATTAAGTTAAAAATTAAACTAAACAAATCCTAAATAAATCTAAGATAATTATTTAACTAAAATAAAAAAAGAATAATTAAAAAAAAAAAATCAAGAGTGACATGGAGGAAAAAAACGACCAATGATATGCTTTAACTAAAAGAAAAGTGAAGAGGTCGACTGATGATCGAGCGAATCTGAGGGTAAAATTTGGGGTGCAACAGAGGGCTATGAGATCTACAAATCAAGCTTTGGATGGGGAAAAATGGCTTAGTGGTTTAGGAGTTATGATCCTCCAAAGTTGGTACCCTTGCCACTTTGTTCATAACTTTGAAATTTTTCTAAGTTTTTTATGGTTACCCCTTTTACAAGTTATCCCACTTTCTTTGATTTTTCTTGATGAATGATGATTTAAATCATACATTAACATTATTTTAGGGTTAAAAATCCATAATTGTGAAAAATCTCAAAAAGTCAAAGTTGACTTTTGTGCACAGTTGACTTTTTATCAGATGAATTCCAAACTGTGCAATCCTTTAGGAAATCATGTCCTTGACCTAAATCAAACTTGATGGAAATATTCCATGGGTGTTATAGGGTATATTGAATTATGTCTTAGGGCTTGGGAGCATGTCCTGGTTAAAAGTCAAAGTTACAGTTGACTTTTCCCACGAAACCCTAACTGTGGTTATGATGAATTTGAGACTTGTTGCTCAAGCTTCTTGGATTAACACATTATTACAAATGGACCAATGTGGTGTACTAGGGACCCTCAAATCCTCTCTTGAGGTCTTGGCTCATGATTTGTCCCAAAAGTCAACTTAGGGGTGAATTAGGTTAAGAAACCCTAATTCCTGATTTTTTTTATGACTGCATCCCCTGAGGCAAAATTGACTTGATGATTGGGGTCATTAGGTTCCATGGAGCATATTAGGTTATGTTTTGAAGTATTGGCTCATGCCCAGAGGAAAATTTTCATCTGATGGCCCTGGTCGACCAAAACCCTAATTTGGTGACACTAGCGATCTCGAGGCTTGATCCACCTAGAAGGGAGCAACCTTGTGCTTAATCCTTGAAGTGGGAGTCCTTTTGATCCATTGTGGATGTTTGAGAGGTTAGACAAGTTGAAGATCATGTCATTCCTTGATTGATCCTTTGTCTAAGAGCTCTGAGAGGGCTTGAAACCCTAATTTTGACTGTAGTAAGTGTTCACCCATCTTCGGGGAGACTAATGAGGCATAATGATACACCCATATTGTGATGATGATTTGTACAATGATGGGAATCTTAGTGGTCAAAATTTGGGGTATGACAGCTTTAAGGGTTCGATTTGATCAGGAAATATCTTTAAGGGTTTGATTGACATACTCTTCTTCAAAGAATTTGATTTTAAGGTTAGAATCTGCATTTCTTATTGTATATTCGGTTCGATTCTTCATTTCGGTTTGAATTTTAGGAACTTAAATGTGCTTAAACTGTTTTCAAACAAGTTGTTTTTATAAACTGTTAATTGCCATGGATATTTATGATGATGAACCATACACATGTTTCAGAATTCAGTTGGGGTGAATTAGAATAGAAAATAGTTGGTTTGGTTAGGATTCTGTTATGTCAGTTAGTTGAAGTTAAGAGATTAGCTTGTTTAGGAGCTAGTTGAACTATTCTGTTAGTTAAGAAATTGTATAGGTTGTTAGTAGTTTAAAATGTTAGGAAGGTTACTTTGAACTATGTTAGAATTGTTAGGGACTGTTAGTAATGTTGACTGTTGTGTTGAATAAATGGAAACATTACGGAGCTCTGAAAATTCATGCTAGATTGTTCAATAATCAATAAACTGAATGAAAATATTAGAAATACATCCTGTTGTCACGTGTTTTGACAAAACACCTATCAACACCTCATATTTGTCACGTGTTTTGACAAAACACCTATCAACATGAAATTCAAAATACACCCTGTTGTCTCTAGAAAACTTGCTCACAGACATAATATTTTTAGTGATTGTAGGCACCAACAATAAATTATTCAGTGTAAGTGTGGTGTGTGTGTAAGATAAGGTGAAGTAAAAGAAGATAAGCCAACAGAAGTAATTGGCACACCTTGGCCATTGTCGAGTAACACTTGATCAGTGCCAGGAGGATCATACTTTTAGAAAGAAAATCTGCATTGTTGGTAACATGATATGTAGCTTCTGAGTCTGGGAACCAAGCCTGAGAAAGGTGATTGGTACCATTAGTGACATTTATACCAACACCAGTGAGATAAGCTTGTGGTTGAAGAGTTGGTTTATGAGGAAATCCTGGTGCTGGACCTCGTAAAGATGGAGCTAGCCACTGATTAGGGTGAGGAGAAAGCCATTGATTAAGATTGGAGGGTGGCATAGAAGAGGTAGAACTATTAGTCCATTGATTTCAGTTCATGTAAGTTGGCCGCTGCATTGGACCTCGTTGAGCAGTTTGCCACATGGTATGCATGATTGAGGTATGTCTATGATAGCATACAAATTGAGCCAAGGTGGAAGGATCGTGACTTACATAGAAGTAGAAGGTGTTGTGGAAGTAGCTTGAGCAACATTAATAGAGATAGGTTCAATAAGTACATTCCTCTTCGCTTTCTCCAGTTTCGCTTTATGAGATAGAAGCATAAATTTTGTTTCAATGATGGGACACAGAGTAGAACAATACTGGATGATTGATGATATGGCATTGTATTCTTCTGGTAAATCCATCAAGAACTGCCTCAATTTAATCGCGATGCAAAATCAGACCATCGATTGAATCAAGAACATCAACTATTTGTTGAATCCAAGCAAGAAACCCACCATATATTTCCAGGATAACAAGCTGACATTGATAATGAACTAGTGCCTATATCATTCTCATCACAATGGGGTGTATATGGAGTTTGAAATCCGGAGAAACACCTGTACAATTTCACTCTTGCTTAAGTGTTTAATTTATAACAATGCCGTGGATCAGAATTATTAAAATCCGGACAAACTCTAATGTTGATACTGAAATTAAAATCCAAAGGTTTTGGGGCTTAAAAATGGACTTGGAGACGGTGATAGATATGATATCACATCTAGCTTAATCATACCATCACTATCAATATTTGATAGTCATAACACAGCAATGCCTTGAGGCTTGAACTGTCACTTTCAGTCACGCACACTTAAACGACCATAATTCCTGTATGCATCACTTTATTCTTTTTTGCTGAGAATGTGCATATATCGTATATGATTTGTACTCTTCTTCTGCCACCTGCTTTAGCTTGCGAACTTCTCTGACCTATAACACAACCAACCAGGTTGTTTGTTGTTAGTGTATCAGTTTTCTCGTGCTATTCTTGGAATCTAAATCATAACTAACTACTGGTGGAGATAAAATTGCAGTACAATTACAACATTTTCTTTTTTGCAGTTGCCACTCATAGTCATAGTTTATGCTACAATAAAAGAGTATTTTCATGTTGCTATGTTGCTGAGTGGTTTGTCTTATTAAATCATAAAAAATAAGGTGTCTGATTTCATTTGTGTCTTAGGCATGTATTTTGAAGTGATGTGATTGAACTTTTTTACAGTTTTTTTCATACTTAAATAATTGTTTTACTGCCTCAAAAATGTTTTATTGTTTTATCCTTCTCTGTTTTGTACCTAGCTTTTATGGTTTCTGCACTTTACTATTTAGTTTCATGATGATGATGATGATGAGTGTGACTTGATTTATTCTTCGTCTTACAGAACATGAAGCTAATAAGCTTAGAACCTTTGTGGATCATCCTGCTTTTACGGATCTTCATTGGGTATGATTCAAAATATGTTATGTTCTTTTTTGTTTTGTTTTGTTTTTGCATGGAATATGTTATCCAAAATTTGATATATTATCCAAAATTTAATGGATCAACCTTTGTTTTGTTTTGATATATATTTGATATATTATCCAAAATTTAATGGTTTGATTAACATTATAGTACGATGTTTCGATGAATATCCCAATCATATATAAATATTTGTCATTATCATAAACAAAGTTGTTTTGGTAATGGAATGATTGTGTTTGAATGAACTATTGATTTTTATTCTTAAATTTGATGAGTTCTATTATTGGAATTATAGTACGATGTCTCCATGATCTGGCCTTATTGATTTTCTCTTTTTATTATTCTAATATAATCATGAGACATCTGAACGCAGATTAGGTTTTGAATTTTACGTTGAATTTCCTATGCGGTTGTATAGAATTCTAGGTTTTAAAGATTAGAAACTTATATTTGTTTTTTATGTAGAGAATGGATCGAAGTTGGATGTATGATAGAGTAAACTCCAATAGGTATGGTTTGAAAGATGAATTTATTAGTGGAGTTGAAGAGTTTGTCAATACAGCGATGAATCGACCTCAGTTTTTAAACGAAGGAGGGATAAGGTGTCATTGTGTAAATTGCATATGCATTCTCTTGAAAACGCCTAATGAGGTCAAACTCCACTTGTACAAATATGGGTTTTTGTCCAACTATTATACATGGACTGATCATGGAGAAGAGAATCAGAATGTGGATCTTGATGGTCATTCTAGTAGTGGCGGGAATGCTGGTGAGGATAATCTAGGTGATGAAGAACAATTTGATGCAATGAATAAAATGGTCTCTGATGTTTTCAAGCCATTTGTTAATGTCTCAAATGTGAATGCTAATATGGAAAATGAAACAATTAGTGAGGGTGAGGTGCCAAATGAAAAAGCTCAACGATTTTATGATGAATTAATCTCTGCAAACCAACCCATTTATGAGGGAGCTTCTTAATCCAGACTATCTATTTTAGTTAAGTTGTTGGCTGCCATGTCTAGTTGGCATGTTCCTCAAAAGGCCATGGATTTTTTCTCTCAAATGCTCGTTGATGTTTGTCCAACTAAATAATGCTTACCTGGAAACTATTACTAAGTGAAGAAGTTGGTGTCTAAGTTGGGATTGGAAGTTGAGAAAATTGATTGTTGTGTGAATGGATGCTTATTATATTTTAAAGAAGATAGCACCTTAACTCAGTGCAGAGTTTGTGGAGCTGCTAGGTATGTTCCTCGAAAGTGTGGAATGGGAAAATACAAAGATGCGGCAGTGAAGAGAATGTTCTATTTTCCAATCATTCATAGGTTACAATGACTTTATGCTTCAAAGGAATCTGCAGCTCTGATGAGATGGCATCGTGAGAACACCGACAATCCAAATGTTTTGCGTCACCCATCTGATGGAAAAGCTTGGAAACACTTCGATGAAGTTTATCCCGATTATGCTAGTGATCCAAGAAATGTAAGATTGGGTTTATGTACTGATGGGTTTACCCCTTACATTCAAGCCTCTAGTTCTCCATATTCATGTTGGCCAATAATAGTCACACCATACAATCTCCCTCCCGAAATGTGCATGACCAAACCATACATGTTTTTGACTTATCTTGTACCTGGACCGTACAACCCAAAAATTAAAATAGATGTCTACTTGCAACCTTTGATTGATGATTTCCAGCGCTTGTGGAAAGATGGCATTGTGACATATGATATCTCTATGCAGCAGAATTTTGTTATGAGAGCGCATTTAATGTGGACAATCAATGATTTTCCAACATATGGTATGTTGTCTGGATGGGGGACACAAGGTAAATTAGCATGCCCTTATTGCATGGACAATACAGATTCCTTCACCTTACAATTTGGTGGAAAAAGTTGTTGGTTTGATTGTCATCGTAGGTTTTTACCAATGGATCATCCTTTCAGAAAAAGTAAAAAGAGATTTACAAAAAGCAACATTGTGAAAAAAAAACCACCACCAATGTTTACCGGCCATGTTGTTTGGGAAGCTATTCGTGATTTTCCAAAAGTCACAGACAGTGTATGGGCTACCAAGTTTCCAGGCTATGGGAAACAACATAATTGGAACAAAAGAAGTATATTTTGGGATCTTCCATACTAGAAGGACAACTTGTTAAGGCACAACCTTGATGTGATGCACATAGAGAATAATGTATTTGATAATGTGTTTTACATTGTCATGAATGATCCTGCAAAAACAAAGGACAATGAGAAGGAAATATTGGATTTACCTCTTAACTGTTTACGTGGGGATTTAGAGATACGCCCTCTACCTAATGGAAAGATGGCTAAGCCAAAGGCAAAATTTTCATTGACACCCGAAGAGGCAAAGTTAGTTTGTAGATGGATTAAGGAACTAAAAATGTCGGATGGTTATTCCTCGAATCTTTCTAGGTGTGCTGATGCTACCAAGGGTAGGATGAAAGGGATGAAAAGCCATGACTGTCATGTATTCATGGAGTGTTTGCTTTCAATTGCTTTTCGTTCCTTGCCTCTTGAGATATGGAAGCCGCTAACTGAGTTGAGTCGTTTTTTTAAAGACTTGTGTTGTAATACATTGAAGTTGGAAGACCTTGTTAGGTTGGAACAAAACATTCCCATCATCAAATGCAAGCTAGAAAGAATTTTTCCACCAGGTTTCTTTGACTCGATGGAACATCTCCCGATTCACCTACCTGCTGAAGCAATCCTTGGTGGTCCTGTACATTATCGTTGGATGTATCCATTTGAAAGGTAATTGATGTTCAATTTTTGTAGATTAATTAATAAATGAAAAAACATTTTTTAATCGTTTCATGTGTAGATTGATGGGAGACTACAAGCATTCGGTGAAAAATAAAGCTAGGGTTGAAGGTTCAATATGCAATGCCTACTTGCACAGTGAAACTACTCATTTTTTCTCTCACTATTTCAAGACCTTTAGTTTGTTGCCAAATACAAGTTTAAGGAACAATCCTCGATCAGATAATGAGAATTCCTAACCAACACTTTCAGTTTTTAGTAAATGTGGTCGTCCTAGTGGAAAGGCTCAACTCTATTGGTTGATTGATAAGGAATGGAAGTCTGCTCACGTGCACGTCCTAATCAATTGTGACAAGGTTAAACCGTATCTCGAGTAAGTACATTTTTGTAAGACAATTGCGTTGTTCTCAACCAATTTTTATAAATACACTCATCAATTTTATGATCGATGTCAGATTGTTCATGCAATATCATTCTATCAATGAGGAAGATGCTTCCGGTCTTATACACGAGCAGTTTCCTTCATGGCTAAAGAACTATGTTAGTATATTTCTCACAATTTATATTATGTGGTTGACAATAAACTATCTCTAAGGTTAGATATATATTTTTAGGTGAATGATGAGAGAAATGGAATGACTAGTCCATATCTGAAGGCCTTAGCTCTCTGCCCTAATCCGAAGGCAAAATCATGGAACATATACTTTGTTAATGGGTACAAATTTCGCACTTAAGAATGGAGTCGTGGTAAAAAGACTACTAATTATGGGGTACATGTTAAAGGTGTTACAAATGGAGGAGAAAATGATTTTTATGGCATCATCCAACGTATCCTTCAATTGGAATACCATGGCTTTAGCAACAAGATTTCCCTATTTTATTGTGATTGGTTTAATCCTACAAATAATACTGGCACAAAAGTTAATATTAAGTAAAACATTGTTGACATTAAGATGAATAAGTGATATCGTCAGTATGACCCGTTCATTCTTGCACAAGAAGCAAAACAAGTGTATTATGTCCCATATCCAGAAATGTGTAGGAATATGCGTGGATGGTGTGCAGCAATCACCATAAAACCACTGGGTTATGTCGAGATAGACAACACCGGGGATGCAATTCCTTATCAATCTGATGAAATGTTACCAGTTGTGCCTATTACAGAAGTGGAAGAAATACATGGTTTAGCTGATGGAGGGTTAATTGACGAGGTCGAGCCAATAACAATGACAACTGACCCAATGACTCAAGATTGAGAGAACATTTTATCTTGTTTTTATTACTGACCTTTATGGACTTGTTTTTTCTCAAAGAACTAGTTGGTTATCGAAAGAATGAGCCTATTTCATATGTATTAGAAATTCTCATAATTTTCTTTGGTATTATGTGTGTTGTCCTCTATATTGTAATTTTGTCTGTATTAATGAGTGAATATGAGAAGAACTAGTTTTTATCACTGTTCAATCATGAGAATGACACTAAAATAATAGTGCCTATATAGACAGATTATAGAAATGTTCAAATGAAGCTAGTCATATATTGTATTTGTTTGGGTTACAATGTGTGACTAAAATTAGAGTCCAAATGTTCAAATATATCAATGAAGGTCTATTGTGAAGATAACATACTCTGCTGGTGCATAACTAAGAGTACTAAGCAGTGATACTTTAGAAAATGATGTAAGGAATAGAATATGTTAGCATGATTCTATTTTCAATGCATAACTTTTTTCATGTTTCATTTGACTCTTAAGAAATTTATGATGTGTTGCAACTTCTTATCTTGTTGTTACTAAGTGTTGTGCATATTGTTACTCAGTGTTGGCAGCTTTGATATAGATTTTATTGAAATGACTAGACAAAATGGAAAGAGAAAAGCACCATCGAGCACATCTAAGTAAGATGACTAAACCTTTTCTCCTATTTGGTTTTTTTTCCTAATCAATTAATAATGTTTGGATTTAGACTTATTTTTTTGATGGTTTCTTTGTAAAAAAGAGGTGTTGACAGGTTATGTCATCAACGACAGATTCCACCTGGGACTCTTGCTATAAACAACTCTCGTAAGGTCCATAGCAAACCTGGTTCAACGAACCCACCACCACCTACTCAGATAAACCCACCACCACCTACTAAGAGAAACCCACCACTGCCTACTCAGCCTCCACCATTTGTTCAAACAAATCCAACACCACCACCTACTCAGCCTTCACCACCTACTCAGCCTCCACCACCTACTCCACCTTCGCCACTTAGTCAGCCTCCAGCACTGATTCTGACAAACCCAACACCACTGCCTACTCAGCCTCAACCGGCAAACCCGCCTTCTGAGGAGTTCATATTCATTCCTACTCCAGGATATACTCAGCCTCAGCCGCAAAGTCCTCCCCATCACACCACAAACGAGGAAGTGCAGAGGGACCAAATAATTTCTAATGAGGAACAACAACAAGACGGCGGGCAAAAACTGAATATCTGGATTGTGGAAGCAGCTAATGCGTAAGGAAATAATTCAAGTTATATAGATATTCTTACAAGTGTTTTAGTGTTGTTTTAATTTGTAAATATGGTTGCTAGTGTCGTGTTAATCTATCTTGTAGAGGAGAATACATACATACAGGCTCAACTTGATAATTCCACTTGAATTTGGATAGGTGTTGGTAGAGATTATTATTGTTTGTTTGTTTTACAAGGACATCAAGGTTGAATTAACTGCTTAATTGCAGTAGTTGAAAACTGTGATGATAATTTAGATTTATTAAAGTGCTTAATTTTGGTAGTTAAGAATCTGTCCAGCATGGCTTTGATGTGACTGTCACCACTTTAGTTAAGAATTTGGCAGGAGTCCAGAAAATCCAGGGGCTTCCATTCATAATGTGTTTGTGATCTTCCTCTTTATCCATAGTTATCTTGTAGATTATAGTTTCTAATTCTGTCGCAGTTAGAAATTCCAGTTTCTACTATACGTGTCTTTCAACTGTAACATTAAGTTCTTGCATTGATTTACAAAAGATTGAGTGTATATATATATATATATATATATATATATATATATATGTATGTATATAAAATTAGAAATGCATTTACTTTACCGGAGAATCAAAATGCATAATATCTGCCTAAACATTAACCATGACAATGGTTACTGTTATCTATTAAGTGGCAATACATTTAGTAAACTGAATACAATTTCCACAAATAAATCTCATCCTTTGAATATACTTTTATTAGTATGCAAAGTTTTTATTCTTTTGTATTTATGTGCGACTATGCATGTATTTGAAACAGCCTCTCATAGAAGTTTAGTATTGTAGCTTCTGTGTTTTCACGGTGAAAATGTCTTTTGAACTCAAGAAATGGGTTCCAGCGCCGTTCCAAAGACATGTGAATTTCAATTACTTACAATTGAATCATTGAGTTCCTGTAGTGATCCTTATATATCAGACCCATAAATATGACCCATTTTTGTGACCAAGCTGGCCAGTAATTTATTCATGCATTCATTAGTATAACTTTGCATTATATGTAGGTTAAGTCCAGGTGATCTTGTTTCCGCAATGATTCGAAAAGTTATTGAAAAGAATTATCGAGGAACCTTCTTTAATTATGGTGAGCTTAAACGCGACGGAAGAGACGACGTGAGAAAGGAGTGGTTCAACGAGTTTAAAGTAAGACATGGCATTTCTTTTTTAGTAGTTTGATGATGATGTATATTGTTGAGTTTTATTTCTTATTTGTATATTTTGTCAGAGGCTTGTATGTTGGGACCGTTGTGATGATGCAAAAATGGAAGAATTGTTTCATCAGAAATGTGCAAAACGACTGTCTGTTATACAACGAAAGGCTAGAGAAAAGGGGAGCAAGCTGGGTTGGATGGGCGTAGATACATGGACGTGTCTTCTAGACAAGTGGAAGATAGATGAATTCAAAGTTGTATCCCAACAAAATAAGGTTAATCGAGCATCCAAGAAAGGTGGGGCAGTCCATACAACAGGTCGTAGAGCTCACCACGATGTTGCACTTGAATTGGCATATATATATATATATATATATACACTTTGTAATTACAATGCGTTAATATAATTATATCTGATATACATTGTGACCATATATATTGCCTCTAATGATAGGCTAAAACACTCAATCGACCCGCACATCCAGATGAGATTTTCATTGCCACCCATAAAAAGAAGAATGGGGAGTGGGTTGACGCTCGTGCAGCGACAACACATGTAAGTTAACGTTTCCGATCTTAATCTAAATTTTTAAGTATTTAACATTGAAGTTATGCCCTTTGTCAATAATTCAGGTGCTATGATCTTGATTTATAGAGTGAAAATAGTGAGGGTAGATCAGGGAGTTACTAGGAGTTAGTTAAAGAAATTAGTTTGAAATTAGTGTACATTGTATGGAACCACAATTGGATATTAGAGGCTGTGTTTATGAATCTTGCTGTATGATGTTTTATGTCGAGTTTTCACCCTGTTAGTTGGTTAGAATGGTTTTCTGTTAGTATTGGTTAGGAGAATCGGTTATGGTTAGTTAATTTGGTTATATCAGTTAGGAATTGGTTATGAGTTTTTTTCTGGTGTAAGAAAAATGGTTAGAGGAAGGAAAATTCTGTTGGAGCTTTATATGATGGCCACTATAATGAAAAGGGTTCTTCCACTGTTATGAGTTTTTCATTTCTGCCACTGTTATGAGTTTTTTTCATGGAATTTCTGTTATGAACTTTGAAACTGAATATTATCTGGTGTATATTTTTCTGGTGTGAAAATAAACTGCTGCGTGCAACCGTTTTTTCCGTTATCAGCCTACTATTGTATTGTTTTCATGCTGCTATGAGTTCTTTTCTTTTTATTTAATTTCATCGCCGTTATAATCTTTTTTTCTGCTTGTAATTTTCTTTTCCCGAACCTCAACACCAACTGGAGCATCCTATTATGAAAATATCAGGGGATCTTCATAATTTTTTGCTTGTAATTTTCTGCTTGAATGATCCTTTGCACCATTGGCTAGATTTGTCAAGACCTTATCATTAAGGCCAATAGGAAGAAAAAAACTCTCTTTATCAGATTTTTTCTTTCTGATATCCTGCTTATGGGTGTACGTGATTTTTTTATGATACGTTGAACACTCTCTCTTCTCCCCCAAACTCTGCCCTGTGAATCACATTTTATATTCTTGGGTGGATTAATGTTGTGATTTAAAATTGTAAATGGTGTGATATGTTGTTGGGTTTTGAATTAGGAAAGAAACAAAGTTGTGATTACAGGACTATTAAGGTCCTTGATACATTTCAACTTTCGAGTCAAACGTTTCTGAAACTGATTTTGGAATCATGATAAATATGTCTGGTTCTTGTTTTGTGAATATTTGATACCGATTCAAAATGTTTCTGTTTTCGCTTTAACATGTTTGATTCTGTGAAGATTGGAATGAATTAATTTCTGCTTTCAATCGGATCCTTCCTGTGGATTGTTTTGGAAATAATTTAATAGTGTTTGATTTTGTCTAGATAAGTCTGTTGTACCTTGAATCTCATTGATAGCATTTATCTGACACAAGTCACTTTTTTCGGATTCTCTTAGGATTAATGAACTGATTTTGTTATCAATTGGTTGCATTTGATTTTGACATAGTGCATTCTCTTTTGGGTCAATGAGCTGAGGAAGGGACCAAGTTGCTTGGGAAACATATAAAGTTAGTGCAGATGCTTATTTGTAGCAAAATATTAGCATCACTCTTTTTTGTCAATTTTTTTGTGTGATACTGTGTTTATGAATCTTGCTAAAAATGTCTGAAGCATGTTATGTCTCTAATGTTCTTCTTTTTCTTGTTTCGGTTCTACTAATTGATTGGTTTGTGTTATCAATGTGTACAGGAAAAATTCTGTAGTAGTTTGACACAAGCTGGTGATGAAGTGGAAGGATCAACAAGAATACAAATTTGGAAAGAAGCTGCAGGGGGTAAAACACGGGGGCGGTGTTATGGAACTGGTCAATTGGCACGTAACATAAGATATGGAGTGAACTTCTTGACACAGGTATCAATTACAAATCCATATAGAGAAGCAGATAACCAGGTCATTGAGGCTGCCAGAGCTGAAGCTGCTGCTGCACGTGAAGAGGCTGCACGGGCTAATGCCCGGACAGATGAATTGGCAAAGAAATTAGAAGAATTGTCAAAGAAATTTGATATGTTGCATTCTCTTCATCCTTATTATAACGATTTGGTACATTCTATTTTCAAAAAGATACTAGAAGTGCATGCAACTTTCACTCAACAAATTTGACATTATTTTGGAATATGGTGGTCCAAATGGTTCTTTTAGAATATCTGGATTTTCATCAAATTCAGTTGGACTGCATAATCTTCATTTTTTTTAGATTGATAGCTGCTTATGGTGACAATTGCGAGGCTCTCATATGCACTTTGTAGCTGATTTTGTTTATGAATAATTATTTGAAAAATCTCCTTTTGTTGTTTTTGCATCGATGATTCAACAGCTCCAAGTAGTGCAACAATGACAATACTTTTTGTGTCGGTTGATTTTTTTCATCTTATTTGTTTACTCGTTGTTATTTTTCGTTTTTCATCTTATTTGCTGCTATTGATGTGTGCTTAAGATTTGATCAAAATCAAGTGACTATTTATTTTGAATCTTTATGTCTCTGACTCGTGATTATTTATTTTGGATGTTGCAGGACGAGGAGGATTATGAGGATGATGACGAGGAAGTTGATGTTGGTTATCATGATTAGTACGTAGATCGTTTAGGAGATTATTAGTATTTTGGAACTCATTGTATTTTGATGTTGGTGTATTTTGAAAATCATTAGAATTTGATGTTTATGTACTGGCATTATGTATTTTGAAGTATTACCAATCAGGTTTTGATTAACAATCAGGTTTTGATTAATAATCTGGTTTTGATTAACATAGATAATCATATTGATTAATAATCAAGTTTTTATTAACATAGATAATCGTATTAATTAAATTGATAATAAACAGGTTTTGATAAAAACAGGTTACAATCAACTAAATCAATAAATTGCTGTCTAAATCTAGTAGTGTCGGGCACGACACCGACGCTAACGCGAAATGATTTGATGTCTAAATCCAGTAGTGTAGGCCACGACACCGATGATAATGTGAAATGATTTGCTGTCTAAATCCAATAGTGTCGGCCACGACACCGACGCTAAAGCGAAATGATTTGCTGACTAAATCTAGTAGTGTCGGTCACGACACCGACGCTATATCAAAATAAATTGTTGACTAAGCTTTGTAGTGGTGGTCAAAGGTCGACGCTATATACTGACATGGATATAGGCCAACTCAATCAAAAAATGACACCTGGCATTATATAGCGTCGTCTAACACCAACGCTAACTCAGTAATTTGTGTCGTGTGTAGGGTCGCCAATTAGCGTTATAGTAGCGTAAGTAAAGGCCGACACTAAACCAGCATCTCATATCGGCCGACGCTAAATGTAACTAACTTCCAGGTTAGGAAACTCGGCCTCGACATCGACGCTAAACCCTTGTAGCATCGGTTTTTTGAGGTTTAGCTAGGGTTTATGGCCGAAGCTAAAACATGGTTTTCTTGTAGTGTTCTCACTTCTTTGGAAATGGATTTTTGATGAACAAGAGGGAAATGGTGGAAAACATATGTTGTGATGTTTTGGGGTGCTTTGATCAACCAGAAATGACCTCTATTTATAGTAGAGGAAATTTGTTTTGCAAGGAATAGTGAATGGGGCCTGGATCACCCTATTGTCCAATGGATATGGCTAGGTGTTCAAAGTCTCCTCTAGCCATTGACTTAAGCTGAACTTGCAGGCTTTAGGTTCTTTGATTCTTGGATAAGTCTTGACTCATTTAGACTGGTATGATCTGATTCATGCCACCTTAATGCATCCTTTCAATGCCATATGACAAAATTGGATTTTGGATTTGCAACATTGATGATCACATGCCAAAGGGATATGATTCTTGACTTATTGGCATTATGGTTCAGATTCCTCATCATTTAGGTTGATATTGGATAGAAATCCAATGATGCAAGTGTCCAAAATTGGCTCAAGAAATCGCGGGATACACGTTATGTGCCAATGCTGTCAAAAATCAGTTTGTATCAAGGCATGTTGTGAGGTCCATAACTCCTTGCTCAAGTAGAATCAATGGATGTTCTTGTACTCTTTGGAAAGCTTGTATATCATACTTCAAATTTGATGTTTACATTTGGTCTTGATTCCTTTTGGATCCTAATGAAAAATACCTCCAAAGCTGGACAAAACATGAGACAGATTCAGCCTAAAATTTTTCCTAGTGTCAAAGTTAAAATCCCATGAAACCCTAACTTTATGGCATTATAACTCAAAATCTAGGCATTTTTTGGGGGTACCTCAGTAGGACAATATTTTTGTATGTAAGACGAGCTATCATTTGAGCTTTGGATGGAAGAAAATGGTTGCTTGGATCACAAGTTATGGCCTTGCAAAGTTGGGTAAAAACCATTTTTCCATAACTTAGTGAAATTTCAAGTTTCTCAAGGTTGCCCTTTTTGCAAGTAACCTCACTTTTCTTGATTTTTCTTGATTGATCATGATCCAAATCACAAGTTAACATGGTTCTTGACCTAAAGAGGCCATGTTTGTAAAAAAAATCCCAAAAGTCAAACTTGGTTTTGATCACAGTTGACTTTTTGTATCAGATGAATTTTAAACTTTGTGATCCTTTATGAAATCAAGTCCTTGGGCTAAATTAAACCTAATGGATGGATTCCATAGGTGTATTAGAGTGTCTTGAATCATGTCCCAAGGTTTGAGATCATGTTTGAAGGTGTGAAAAACACAAGAAGGGGGGGGGGGGGGGTTGAATTGGTTTTTCAAAATAAAATTGTTTCTTTAAAATAAATTCCTTTTAAAAGACTCTTTCTTTTAACTCTAATGACTTTTGTTGAGAACAAAGAGATGAACACGTAATGTTTATACTAGTTCACTTGAGAAATACTCAAGTTAATCTAGTCCACCCGCCAAGGTGATTTTGCCTCTCTCAACGAGGTCTTAATCCACTATTTCAATCAAATCAGTACAATGCACTAGCCAAAATGCTGGTGACTAACACAACCTCTAAAACTCTCAAGTTTTAGACTTCTCAAGTAATACAACCTCACAGGTCTTACTCAAGGAACAACCTCTAAGATAACACGTCCTAGACTTCTCACGAAATACAACCACACGGTCTTTCTTAAGGAACACAAACCTAAGTTTGAATAAGTTACGTTTACAGAAAAATGCTTCTTATACAAGCTGAAATATGTAAACCAATTTCGACCAGAATGACTTAAGAAAGATTTCAGTTGGAAAGTATTTTTGCAGTTCGTTCGTGTGTGTCTTTCTTCAAGTCTTTTGCTTCCTTTTATAGCCGTGTAAAAAAGAGCGTTGAAGTGTAATCATAATAGCTAACTAGGCTGGTGGCTAGAAGTGTGAGGACAGATAAAAACTTTTGCGTGATGCGCGTCTTGTTTTGTCAGAATATCTTCGTTTGTACCGTTGCACTGTTACCAAGATATTTTCACATTGTATTATGGTACAACTGTACTATGTAGCTTTGTCTTCTTGGCTTCTCAACTTTAAAGGCTTTTTACGAGCATGAGTAAGAAGGGAAAACATAGCTTGGTTCTTAAGATTATCAAGTCTTTGAATCCTCAGAGCAGCGCCTTCAGAGTCTTCAGCACTTGGTCTTCAAAACCTTGTTCGCTTGGTGCGTTGTCTTCATATCTTCAGAGGCTTCTGATAGTATCTGGTTGAAGCATGAGTAGAGACTATGGTTAGGTCTTCAGAACCTTGATTAGAGAGCACAAGTCTTCAGCATCTGGACTTCGTTCAATCAGAACCTTTATCTTCAGATCTTCAAAACTCGTTCTCTTTTCCTTTTGTGTCAGAGTCTCGTGAACTTCATATTAGCTTAAAATGAGTTCTGCTTTTCAAGTGTATAGGTGGAGTATTTTCCTTTAAGCATGTGTTCGCGCCAATTTACGGAAGCATAACCTATTTATTAAGTTCTCACAAATAACAAATATTAGTTGTACAAAATTGTTCATGCAGAAATACTTATTTGATATCATCAAAACTTAGAGATAATATTGCAGAACCAAATCTTGTTCTCACAATCTCCCCCTTTTTGATGATGACAAAACTATGTATTTTGATGACACAATTTTGATATATATAATGCAGGGAAAATAATAGATTCTAAAGATAGCTTATCCTTCACATGAAGTACTCCCCCTGAGTCTTAGACTTGATGAGTTTCTGAGCTTAGGCTCCCCCTGATTTCATTATGTCATATACTGGAGTCATCATAGTCTTGATTCTTCAATGATTCACTTAGTGATGTTTGAATTGGATCAGGATTCCTGAAAAAGAAAAAGAAACTAATAGAAATAACAGTTTATCTGTTAGCATGTAAACAACGTTGTTTTTCAGGGTTTGACTATGGAATCAAAATATCACATTCAAACACTTCTCCCCCTTTTTGTCATTGATCAAAAAGATTAGTGGTTCAAGGGTGAAAAACAAAGATTTAAAAACTTTAAAAACATAGGAGACTTAGAACTTAGTTGCTTCCAGAGGACATCTTGTCACAAAGCTTCTGAAGCATGCTTTGGACATTAGAAATGATGGACTTTTGTTCCTCAAAGTTTTCTCTGAACTTCTGTTGTTCTTCTCTGATTTCTTCAATTGTGTTTTCCAAATGCTTTACAGCAGGATCAAAGGTGGGAACAACAGCAGCATCTTGTCCAGCCTTTTCCATGGCTTCAGCTTCTTTTGTCATCCTGGCCTCTTCAGCAGTCTTCTCTGATAGAAGTCTAGCTTCTTCAGGAGCTTTTTCTTCCGCTTCTTTCTGTTTTACAGCCAAAAACTTGAGTATCCTGATCCTCGCTTCAGCTTCTGCTCTGTTTTTTGCCAGCTGAATTCCAACAGTTATGGTTGCATCTGAGAAACTTATAATTCTTGCAAGTTCAGAATCCAACCATTTCTGGAAGACCTGACAGGAACTTTCAAGCTCCAAGGGCTTGGCACTTTTGCTGATTTCTTCTCTCAATTTTGCAAACTTCTTTAGTGCTTTATCAAGAAATTGACTTGTGCACTCTTCAAAAGTTGTTGGAACAGGTATGTCATAGATGACCAAAGCAAGGCCAGGCTTGGCAGAATTAATTTTAGATGATGCTTGCTGAGATGAAACAATCTCAGTAGGAGGATGTTCACTTGTTGGTTGATCAGCAGGAGATGATACCTCTAGAGTGTCTGAAACCATGAGAGTTTCGGGTGTAACAATCTATAGAGATTCAGAGATGGTTTCCTCAGAGCTAGACTTAATGCTGAGGATTTGAGATTCAGAGATTAGGTTCGTAGAACCTTGTTCATTCGGTTGAATGGTTGAAGTGGTTATTGTCGAGGTGTAGGTTGGAATATCTTCAGACGATATAGGGGTACTGATTAATGAGTTAGGTGATGATTGGATAGCGGTAGTTGGAGGAAGAATTGAAAAAGATGGTGGTTTAAACTGCACTTGTGGATTTGAGGTTGGAATGAAGGTGGTTAGAGATGATGATGTTGTAGTAACACTCTCAGTGACATTCATGGACCCAGAAGAATTAATAGCAGATCTATTGATTTTCTCAAGAAGAAGAGACTCCAGTCTGGAAGTTTGGGGGTTTCAGTTTCATCCTTTTTCTTCTTCTTAAGCTCAGCATCTTCTTCAGTTTGCTTCCTCTTACTCCTGGTTATATATTTAGGTTTAGGAGCGACATCTTCAACTCTGTATTTTGGCATGTCATGCCCTTCTTCTCTCATTATAGCAACAAACGAAGCAATCGCTGTTGGATTATCTTCTTTATGATTGACTGGGTAGTTCGTTACTGGATGTCTGTTGCTGATCACAGTGCCGTGAGGGATAGACATGGGTTTCACATCAACACTTGTAATCATTTTCATATGCTTAAGGTACACAGCATTGAAAACATCTCCTACTCTACCAGTTAGATAATCTGTATATTTAGCTTCCTTGACTAGATACTCTACTAGGCCACTTTCAACAAAGATATCAGAGAGAAATCTTCCAAAGGGAATGTAGTTTACAATCTTCCTATCTGGTGAGGCTGTTATTCTTGTTTTGCGCACCATATCTCTCAGGTAGTAGAATAAAATGGATGGAAGACACATTTTCTCACCCTTGTGCAGGTAGTATACCATGTACTTTTGGTTTGCGTTGAAGAAATCTGCAGCACTCTTTGGAGGTCTTGGATTGATACATCCAAGAATAATTTTATGCCAGATCCTCAGATTGTCACGCAAATTCTTGCTTTTGTACTCTGTTGTCCCAGGTTGAGAATTTTTGAAAATTGCTTTGTTGATGACAGAGTCAGATATTTTAGTTTTTCCATAAACCCTTTTTCCTTCCAAGAACTGCATCCCTAGTAGGTCTGAAATAGATTTCTCAGTAATAATGATCTTTTGACCCATAACAAAAGATATAACATGAAGATCATCTATTTCAGCTTGTCTCCAGAATTCCTTTACTAGGTCATCAAAGGTGGGACCTCTAAGTCTGTCAAAGTAGCTTTTCCATCCTTGAGTATTTAGTTAATCAATTAGATTGAACCCACTATCACGAATATTGTGGACGTTGACATCAAGCTCTTTCAGAACGATTAGTTCATTTGCATGCACAACACAGGTAACAGAGGGATTTCTCTGTGTTACATGGTTTGCATCGATCATGGGAAGAGATAGTGGAGCTGGAGCGATCTTCACGGTAGTCGTGGAGGTTGTAGACAGCGCTACTGATGAGGAAGATGATAACCTCTTTGATGATGTTTCCATTTCTTTTGAAAACTTGACAGTATCTTCTTGAGTCGAAGTCATCATGATAGTTAAGATCGAAGAGGATGAGAACAGGGATTGAATTGGTATGAGGGAGAGAGAGAGAGAGAGAGAGAGAGAGAGAGAGAGAGAGAGAAGGAGGAGGAGGAAAGGCGATTAGGGTTTCTTTTTGAGTTAGAGAGGGAATAGGAATGGTTTTTAAAACTTTAAAGAGATAGACACCGTACAGGGGATAAATGAATGAATGTAATGAAGTTTTAAGTCAATCTCAAGAAAATTATTGTTCGTTTGATTTGGATAAATATAGTGATTTAGATATAATCTAATCACTTGCAAAAATTATTTGCTAATCAAATGACACGTCAGGATTGAGTCACGTCTCACAAAAGTGGTTCTGATGATTTAAAAATGCTTATTTACTCTGACTAAACACATTTGGTTCTGAAATACTTTCACTCTGGACAGTAGTCCATTTTCAAATGCTTTAAAATAATCTGAAATCTATCTTCAGCCAGGGTGTAACACCCCAAAATTTGCCTTCTTGTTTTTAGCTAACTGGCTTATGTTTCTTTGCATTTCTTGCATTAGCATTTGTGCATAGCATTGGTTCTTAGCATGGGATCAAGGTACTTGGTTCATCTCAAAGGAGTCTCAAGCCTCAAGATGGTTTGAGGGGTTCATCATATCTTCATAAGATCAAGAATGGCAAAGGATTTCAAGTGAATCTTTCCCTCCTAACCAGGGGGACCAAATTAGGGTTCTTGGGTTCAAAGAGCTTCTTAGGAAACTTTGTGGATTCAAGCATGCTCTCATGGGTTCCATATGCTCACAAATACTCATAGAGGAAGGCTTGGCTAGTGGTTCATTGTGGAAGTTGTTCAGTGGATCAGTTATTTGTGAAGTAAGCAAAAGTCAACAGTTCAAAAGAAAAGTCAACTGTAAGGAGGAAAGTCAACCATGGAATTTTGAGGTCCTCTTCATGATTTTTAAGGTCTTGTGCCCTCATATGGTCCTCAAATGTTAAGATTCATGTCATTCATCAAGAATCAAGAGTTTGTGCAAAAGTTACTATTTTTGGAAAATGACCTATAATGTGAAACTTCCATTTTTGGAAACTTTTCAAACCATCTTCAACTTGACTTTTCATCATCAAATAAGCTTCAAATGAATTTTCCTCAAACATGAAAGTTGAAGATCTCTCTCTCCCGTTTCCAAAAAGTACTAGATTGTCTCCATATCATTTGTGGTTCTCAAGTTATGATCAAAAGAAGGCGAGGTGCTTTTAAGGTTTTCACATGTATCCATTTTTCCACCTTTTGCCTTTTGGTTCAAAATGACTTATAATTGGTTCTAATGACTCAAGTCACATTGCCATATTCAAGTACACTCCATGAGGACCATTTTTGACCCTTGAATCAAGTGGATACGTGCCATGTACTTCATGAACTTCACAAAATGCAAATTTGCAAGATGGATTGAATCTCACAAATCAAGTCATTACAAAGCCCAAACCCAATTCCATTGTGATCAGTAAGTAAAATGGAGATGAATCACACTTATTTCATGACCAATGCACGTGTGAACAAGGGTGTGCATCACAACTTACTTTTTTGCAAATTACTTTGGATAGCCTTAATCAAGGGATTAATAAAACCCTAATCATGCTCAGAGGTCTAGCCAAGTCTATATAAGGAGACTCACATGTTCATTCACACCTCATGCACTCTCATTTGCTCAGAATTCCAATTTTTGCTCTCACTCTTTCCCTCTTCGAAACTCACTCTCCTTGGAGTTTCTTTGAGACTTTATTTCACATTCTTGATTGGTGAAGTAAATAGAGCAAGAATCAACCATTGATTGAAGCTGAGAGTGACTTTTTCTTCAGATTCAGTTTTGGAAGGTTCAAGTTCAAACCTCAAGATCTAGCACGATTCCAAACTCTAATTGCATTTATTTTGCAATAAGAGGTTCTAAGGAGTAGATGTGCAGCTTCCAGAGGGTTTTCTTGGTGTATTTTAAGCTCTGCAATTCTCAGGTTAGTGTGAAATTCATCATCATATAACTTGATTTTATGGTGTGCATTGTGTTCTTTGAGAGTTGCTGATCATCCTGATGTAATTTGATTTGATTTTGGACGTGTATCATGGCTGTATTGTAGATCTAAAGTTTTTAGATCTAAACTTTATCTCTTCGATTTGCATTATGTGTTGATGATCTGTTGAAATGGTTTGCATATTTGAAATCCTGGTGAAAATCTGAGTAAGATAATGTACTTGTTTTTTATTTCTGGAATATTTTAAGTTTGTGTCCGCCGGAGAAGGTGACCGGAGCTAGGGCTCCGGCACCTGGTTATTTTGCAGGTGATCTGAGGTTTGGAGGTTGAAGATGAAATCTGGACCGTTGGTGGTCCAGATCTGATGGTTCATGTTTGGCCACGTCATTTAAAATTATCTTCTATTTTATTGATTGTGTGTTGTTAATTCATGCTTCTTATTGTGCACACACGGATCTGAGCCACACATCTTGCATGATTTTGTGATTTGTTGACTTGATCTGGCACGTTGATTTGATCTGATGGTGGTGATTCAGCCAACGCATTAAAAATTCCATGTGCTACTCACGTGCTTTGTTTTAATTTCTGATGGTGTGCTGTACGCGCGTGTATCATTGTTATCATGAACTCTTGATCCTGACCATTGATTTGTTTACTTTGTTGTGTGATTGATTGAGTATCATGCGTTGGATTAATCTGAGGGTGTGTGTGAGTCAATCATGTTGACTGATTCTTTTTTTATGTTGACTTGCGCTTTGGACTGGACCAGGCCTTGATTTGCTTTCCAAACCCCCCTTTTTGGGCCCATTGTGGATTATGAACGTGATTTTACTTTGTATGCACCCCCTGGCTTCTTCATTTTCATTTTATTTTATTTAATTGTTTCATTTCCATTTTTAATTTTTAAAATTAGTTTTATGCATCAAAAAATCACCAAAAAAATCATGTAGTATCTTTGGAATTTTATAAAATTTTGTCAAATTTTATTTTCTATTTTTATTTTATTTTGTGCCTCTGAATTAATTGTTTGATGATTTTCTTTGTGAATTGTCTCAATTGTGCACACCTTTCCTTGTTGATTTTTGTTCTCATCATTGGTGTATGATTTGCATCCCATTCTTTTTGTATATTTCAGAGGACATCTTGAGGTCCTTAAAAATATTTTTCTCATATTTTTAAACTCATTTCATATTGCATTTTTGTCCCTTTGTTTGTGTATTGTTCTTATGCAAATTTGAAGCATTGTTTAAGGTACTTAACTTGTGAATTTTTGTGTGATCTTTTGGTATATGGCTAGCTTCTGACTTAGGTCACTTGGGTTTTAATTTCACAATATTTGAATGTTATTTGATATATGTTTGATTATTTGTGCTTAAGTGATTTATGCATGATCATCTATTGACATCTCTTAACCCTAATTGTTTTGCCATGCCTAATTGTTTGAGTTTCTTTGTGATTATTTGCATGAGTATTTGATATGATGTTTACCCCTGGTTGAGGTCCCTTGTGACCAAATTTTTCAATTTGTGGATCATGTTTGGGTATGCTTTAAGTGCTTGTACTTTGACTTCCTTTTGTGGACTTTCTTTGGTGCATAATATTCCATGTTTTGATCTTCTTTTGCACATGAGAATTGTTGATGATGGTATGATCTTGGTTCTGACTTGCTTTCATCTTCATCTTATTTTTCTCATTTCATCTTGATATGAAGTTCATTGGTGCTTAATTGTGAATTTCATATGAGTATGCTTGCATTCTTTCATAATTACCTTTGCATGTTTACTTGAAATGTTTTGCATGATCTTTGAGACTTATTTATGGATGTAAGTTGGATATACTTGATATGATGTGCTTGCTGCCCTATCTTGTTTCTTATCTCATCCTTCTCTTTCTCATTCTTCTCTTTCACTCTCTTCCTCCCATGAATCTCAAGACTTGTTTAAGTCTTGGATTCTCTTCCTTTAGAGCTACCTAGTCCAACTTAATTTTTGATTAAGGTTGGAGTAGGATTAGCATTAGGTTTTAGGTAGTCGTCCATCCTAAGCCTCACTAACCATAGGTCATCCGTGCATGATAACATTAGGGCTCTTAGTTTCCCTTTAGAGTTTCCTTTGGGTCGTCTCCCTTCTCATCTCAAAACTTCTTGAAAACACTTAATAAAGATAAAGTGTATTGCGCACGAGCCTTAAGCGTGGGGAATGAGAAATGAGGGGATTCCTCTCATCTTTCTAGAGTGCTTAACGGGCGTCTTGTCTTGGGACGATTCGTTAAGTATTCGTCCCTGTGCCCTAGACTTTGGTGCAATGCAAGTTATGAACCAACTTAAAAAAACACTTCTGTCTAAAACACAAAACAAATTCAAATCTTTTTATCCTTCGGGATTGTTGGGTTTCAAATTTCATTTTCAGAAAAGAGCTCGTCGCTCACGTAAAAAACACTTACCCATTCGTGGTCGTACCCACGAACTACATTAGCTCTGATTCCTCTCTCTCGTCCGATTGAGGATATGTAGGCACAAGACAGCGTCTGTCTTGCCGAGCAACCTTCCCCCACAGTTCCTGTCCGAACTACGTTGACTCTGAATTTCCCATTGCACTGAGGGAGTACGTAGGCCTAGGGCATCGAATATGTCCTACCGAGTCCGTCTTAGTCACCCTCATCCCCGTTTTCTTTTGTTCAGCCATAGATAGTACGATAGCCCACCCTCCATTTAGATAACAAGCGTGGATCCCATCGAGTACGATGGATGCGTGGGGTGCTAACACCTTCCCCTCGCATAACCGACTCCCGAACCCGGACTATGGTTGCGATGACCATGTCTTTCCCCCTTTCTCTTCAGGTTTATGCAGTGTTTCCTTTCCCTCTCCCGGGATAAATACACATTGCTGGCGACTCTGTGTTTTCTGCGCCACTCTCGCGTTTGTACTGTTGGATGCGAATCTTTCGGGAGCGACAGCTGGCGACTCTGCTGGGGACTCTGGTTGACCTCTTGCTGGTCCATCCCCTTTAGCGAGTCGATCCTAGCGATTGTTTGTTTTTTTCCGTTGGGTGTTTATTTGTTGTGCTTTATTATGTTGTATATTACTATTTTACAGCTTTTATTGCATTGCATTTCATTTTATTACTGTCATACTGGATATTGCTGTGTTGTGCTGGCTGGTTTCTATTTGGCAGGTTGGGTTGTTCTGAGAGATAAGCCCAATACACAGGCTTGAGCATACACCTAGGACTAGAGTGGAGAGTAGTGGGACCTATGTGCCATCTTGGTGCATTTGTGTGTTCACGAAATTCACAACCAGACGAGGCTATCTTGGGACGCATTCTGACGTGTGTGTCTTGCGCATGTTAGGGTGTTGATCTAGAGAGCTGTCGACTCTGGTGACCGTTTCTCTGATACCTCAGTTGCGCCTCTCCTCCCGACCTATGATAATGACAGACCAGAAATGGCAAACCCATTACACTTGTAGATCCGAGGACCCAATGCTGAGGGACTCGCATAGGATGACCTTATTTTTTAGGGGAATCAGTTAAGGCCTCCTCGATTGATGATGATGCCAAACCAGAAATGGTGAACATATCATCATTTCTCGACCTGAGAGCCCGTGATATTGAGGATCCTCGCCTTTTTAGAACCCTCATGAGAGAAGGGATGGGTGTTCGCAGGCTTGCAGGAAACCGAAACCTTCAACCTACCCGGTTTTCTGGATTTCTCATCAGTGTTTGATTATCTGGGTTTCTGGTTATCTCAGTGGTTCGGTATTCTAGAATTCTGGTTTTCTGGGTTGTGGTTCTCATTCAGTTAACAACACAGCACATCCAGCAGTGATGCCTTGATCCCATGCTTGCATGTGCATATCATTTTTCTTGCATTCTAACATGTTTGACATTTTTCAGGGCTTGCATCTTACTCTTGATTCCGGTTTTCTGAGGTTGCCTTAGCATGGATGTCCAGAGAAAGAAGACTGTTGCTTATTCGTTCCCAGACCCGACCTTGACATTGATTCACAAGCTGATTAGTATGGCTGGTCCCGGAGTTCGTACAAAGTTCAGGTGGAGCTTCTGGAGAAGATGATTGGGAATTGCATAGTCGTTATTTAACAGGGATCTTGCACAGGAGGGATCTTTTGATTCAGGAGTTGATCCAGAGACCAGAGCATCCTAATACCAAGAAGCTTCTCAAGGAAGTGTAGAATTGGTGCAAAAAGAATGACGAATGGGGAATTCTAGCATAGCTGAGTCTTGATGATATGCCTTAGTTTCCTTGCTGCTGTTTTCTTTGATCACCGCCAGGTTTGTTGGTCGGGGTCTTTGTTTATGCTTATTCAGACTTGTGTTGTAACGGATGCTTATTCTCTTTATATGATCAGGAATTCAGTTCTCTTCTGTTGTTAAAACTGGAATCAAGGGATAGATCGCCTTGATAATGTTCATACATGTTTGCATTTGCATTTGCATGATCATTTTTGCATAACTGGTTTATCTCTGGTCTTCTTATGTTCTCCTTTCTTCAGATAGGATTGCTGACCAACGTATTCATCGGTATTCTACTCAGCCTGTGATAACCAGAGGATAACCATGGAACAACTCCATGCAGAGGTGACTGAAATAAAGATTCAGATGAGCCAATTTAGGGAAGATATGCTGGTCATGTCCCAAGAACAGAAATTGCTAAGAGAGGAAGTCAATCAGATGGGCCTAGTCATGGAAATCTTGAATAAGGTGTTAAAAAAGGAAAACGATCATGTGCTCGCTTCCACAACAAAGGTCCTTACGTCTCCCATCTCTGTGGGATTTGCTCTAGATCATGGATTGCCTCGTGAATCCCCTCCACGAGTTGAAGTTTCAGAGCTTTCTCATCAGCAATCACTTCCTGCTCCCCAAGAGGATCCTAAGTCAGAGAGGCGTAAGAGGAAGTTTGATCCCACTTCGATGCTGTATGGGCAATTGCTTCCTTATCTGCTCGAGCTCAAACTAGTCAAGCGTGTCACTCTAGGACCAACTCCGACGGGGTTTTCTTTGGGTTCCAATATGAATGCTAGGTGTGACTTCCATTCTGGGGCACCTGGTCACAATGTTGAGAATTGTACAAGGTTCAAGCATAAGGTCCAAGAACTCATTGATTTAGGGGCAATCAAGTTCTCATCAGAAATGGAGACTCCTCCCCTCTTTGCAGGATCCACCTCATGTCATGGACTTTCTCCACAACCTTTTGCTACAGAAGCTCTACGTCAGCAACCTTTGTTTGTGCCTCAGCCAAATGTGGAAAGGAAAGTGCAAGCGTAGGTGAGGCGCCCAAATTAGCATCGACAGCAGAATTATCAGCAGCAGGGGCAACCGAGACCAAGAAGGCCCAAGAGGATATTTGATCCTATTCCTATCCCTTATAGTCAGTTGTTTGCTCGTCTGCTCAAGAACTCTCTGATTCAAATGAGGAGTACCACGCCGGTACTGTACCCTATTCCTCCGGATTATGACATGAATGCTAGGTGCGAGTTCCACTCGGGAATGTTTGGGCATACAATTGATAATTGTAATGCATTCCAGCACAAGGTGCAAGACTTGATCGACTCAAAGGCCATCACGCCAGATGGTACCCCTTTGGATTGAAGCTTCTTTATCAGAGTGAGCACTCGAGGCTGCGAAGACATCATCATAAGCAATAAGTCCAGATGGAGTCAAGTCTCCTCAACAATGGCAATCATTAGTTTCTTTATTGCATTTTCATATGTAGCTTTCATTTGTTTGTTTAAACATTGCTTGCATGTAAGAACTCGTTTATTTCTAAATGACAATCATACTGCAATGAGTATGTTTTTCTTGAAGAATTCCATTCGTGTTCACTCATTTTAAATGCTTGTATGCACTGCAATACTATCTTTCTTGCCTAGAGTCTTGGAGGGAGGATGACGAAATAAGAACGTAGATTTCTAATGGTACGCTTTTGGATAAAACCTTGTTAAGGATGTACAGGCATTGTTTCCACTTCACAAACACTGGAGAGATAAGGAGATAGACCTTTGTCAACCCCTTTGAACCTAGTAGTAGGAGTTCTTTCTGAAAACGAAAAACCCTCAATTTTAACCCAGGGGCAGGGTAGGCGTCAGTTAGTTTGATCAAGTGTTCAACTTTCAGAAGGAGTGTACATCTGAGGATCCATTACCTTCCACTCCACTATCAAGAGGTTAAGAGGTGTAGAACCACAATGGTTACTCCTCACCAACTGAAGAGTGAAACAGTCACAGCCCTTTCAAACAAGTCAGGCAAAACGGTGTTACACGACTTGTTCAAAAAAAAAGAGAAAAAAGAGAAAAAGAAATAGCCTGCTAAGTCAAAAAACTTGAAAGCAAGTGACTTAGGCAAAAGTTAAGGCATCCCGCTGGACTTCAAAATTGAAAACTCAAAAGAGTCAGTCCAGGCAAAAATTAGGGAACAAAAAGCAAAAGATTGAGAAAGCGAAAAGCCAAAAGGATTACAAAGAAAATCCTCGATAAGAACAAAGTCGTGTGACTATAGACACAAAAGACAAAAAGGGGCGACTGTTAGTCCAAAACCTCGTCAGGTGTCGAATCACCAGTTGCATGGATTCCCTAGAAATCGGGAAACCTTTTGAGAGACGAGTGCTTGTGTCAAATTAGCTGAACATAGGATTGGAGAATATCATGAAGAGTGGGTGGGTACCAATAAACTTTGAGCCATAAATCCTTTTTTCTCAAACCGTGAACCAGGCCACGCTACAAACCTTAAAAGTCCTAATTGAAACAGGGTTTAGTCTAAAGGCGTACTTCAACGAGATAGCGTTCCTGACTCCCATGAGTTGTGCTAATAAGATTTTTGTTGGTGTTGCATGTGCGTATTGCTTTCTTTTCAAAAATAAGTGTCGTAACTCGGTTGTGTGACATATTTTCAATAAGGACTTCAAGATTAACATATGTGTTGCATTTGAATAATCATTCTCAGAATAAATATTTTCTGCTTGCATACATTTGTTTGACATCAAAGAAGCTTACACGATGAACATCGATCGAGAAGCTTAAACTGGCCAAGTTGAGGTGCCTGAGACTCCAGAGAATATGTTGCTGAAAGATTATGTGGGAAAAAGGCGTTCCCGGCCATTTGTGTTGAGATGTAACCAATCTGGGACAATCACACCGAGAAATCTCTTCAAAATGTAGCCAAGCTGGGGCATTCAAGTTGATAAGGTCTTTTCAGAGTACAATCAACCATGGGGCATTCATGTTGAGAAAATTTCTTCGAACTGGGGCAATTATGTCGAGATCCGATAAATATCTCCACAAGCGTGTAAACTGGGGCAATCACGTCAAGATTCGGTAAATCTCTCAAAGACTAGTCGGTCAGAGACAAATGTACTGCAAGGCTTGTACTGGGACAGGTCACTTCAAGGGCACGAGAAGTTTTTCCCTTCAGAACACAGTCAATCAATAGCACCTTCGCAAGGTTCTAAATACTGTGGCAGAACATTTCAGGTCATTACGAACCCTCTCGAGGTGGTTTACTTCACGGATCATGAAGTATGGGACAGTTATGTCCAGACCGGATACATCTCTAAGAGTTTGAAAACCCTGGGTCATTGTTGAACGCCAGGTTTTCTATAAAATCCTCTTCAGATGATTGCTTCAAGTAGACCCTGTGGTCTGGGGCAAGGTGGAGAGTTAAAGGAACTGTGTTTCGCCTTTGACAATCAATAGGCAGAAACTTGAAGCACTGAGTTGTTCCCAGTGTGGGACTTTTGGAGTCTTTTCCCTCCAGCAAAGAGCCAGAGGGTATCTTTTTCCAGCAAGGTGTGGGAATTATTATTCTTCCTCAAGCAGAGAATTATCCTATGTTCGAAAAGGGCTGTTATGAAGGTTTCTTATCTCTAGCAGTACAGATGGAATCCTCACTCTCAGCAAGGTAAGGCGATAGAATATCGTCAAGAAGACGATGAGGAGTCAGAGTGTTCTCTTCCTCAACGGTCAGATCTAGTCATCTCAAGTAATTCAAAGTCCAATCTTCATTGGTACCTCCCCAGTAGAGCGGCTCTCCCCAACTTTGAAGTCTGATCATCCTCAACAGTTTACTGCTCTCCCCAGTCAGAGTATCGAGGATCGTCTTCCTCAACAAGAGTATAAAGAAGTAATTCCCCAAGCGGAGTCGTTGAGGATCGTCCCCCTCAGCAGGATATAAGAGGTTTACCCCCAGCCAGAGTTGTGATTTGGCTCATTTTTCCTCTGCAGGTAGTCAGAAGTTTCTATTTTTACAGCCTCTCTCGCAAGAGTCTGATAGAGTGTTCTTGTTGATTAAAGACAGTGTTTCCCCACCCAGCATGGGGCAATCTATTTTCCTCGGAGTTTCCATTTTCAGTATTTGGTTTTCATCCCCAAGCAAAGTTTGTTGGCGGTTAGTATCCCCAGCAGGTTTCGAATCCAGGTTCTGAAACGTTTAGTCATCCCCAGCGGAGGAGTTTCCATCTTCAGCTTTCAGTTCCTCCCCGATAGAGTGGGTTTTCTCTCGGAGATTCGTCCATCTCCAGAAGAATTGGTGTTTGTGGTCTTCCCTAGCAGGGTGAAGTTTTCCTCAACATTTTCTTTGGTTTGATGACAATATAGTTTGTCGTCCTCAGTGGAGCTGCTTCTGTTCTCAGCGTTTATTTCGCCGGGACGGTCTTTTTGCATTGCATAAGCATTTTTTACATGGCATCCTCCTAAATGCGTAGCATTTCCACTTCGTGTGGAGCATTACAGCAAAATTCAAACATATGCATCCGAACCATAAGCCAGGTTTGAGTTTCCTTCGTCAGGAAAACCAGATTTCAGGAGAATATCATTTGACTTTACTCCACAAGTGTTGGGTTAGTCATTCAAAACAATATTTGACAGTCCCAAGGCAAAGTGTTTTGCCAGGATTGTGAACCCGTGATCTCTTTTCACCCATTTCATCCAGGTGGTCTTTTGATTCATCCCTTCAAGGATTTTACCTTGACACCCGTCCGTGTTTCCTTCGACATCCGTCCGTGTTTGAACCTTTGATTTCAATACCCGTCCGTATTGACCTGTTGATAACGCCCGTCCGTGTTCGGTTCATCATTTTAATCCCCAGTAAGGCCAATCCCCAGTAAATTTAACCTCTTTACACCCATCCGTGTACCTTTTCGATGCCCGTCCGTATTAAACTTCTTTACACCCGTCCGTGTATCTTTTCGATACCCGTCCGTATTGATACCCTTTACACCCGTCCGTGTACCTTTTCGATACCCGTCCGTATTGAACCTCTTTACACCCGTCCGTGCACCTTTTCGATACCCGTCCGTATTGATACCTCTTTACACCCGTCCGTGTATCTTTTCAATACCCGTCCGTATTGAACCTCTTTACACCCGCCCGTGTACCTTTTCGATACCCGTCCGTATTGAACTTCTTTACACCTGTCCGTGTATCTTTTCGATACCCGTCCGTATTGAACCCTTTTACACCCGTCCGTGTATCTTTTCGATACCCGTCCGTATTGAACCTATTTTACACCCGTCCGTGTACCTTTTCGATACCCGTCCGTATTGAACCCTCTTTACACCCGTCCGTGTATCCTTCTCGATACCCATCCGTATTGAACCTTTTTACACTCGTCCGTGTATCTTTTAGATACCTGTCCGTATTGAATCCCTTTACACCCGTCCGTGTACCTTCTTGATACCCGTCCGTATTGAACCCTTTTACACCCGTCCGTGTATCTTTTCGATACCCGTTCGTATCTGATATCTTTGATTCCTTGACACCCGTCCGTGTTTATCCCCAACATAGATAACACTCGTCCGTGTTGTGACAGTGCAACATTTATTGCTTGTTCCCCAGTGGAGTCGTCCCTCCCTTGAGGATTGCAAATTTCAGGTTTCTTTTGGTATTCAATCTCCGTGAATCCTTTGAACGCATGACAACCGTTGCTATCATACCTTCAGGACCAAGTTGATTGAATAGAGGCAGCTGTAACACCCCAAAATTTGCCTTCTTGGTTTTAGCTAACTGGCTTATGTTTCTTTGCATTTGTTGCATTAGCATTTGTGCATAGCATTGGTTCTTAGCATGGGATCAAGGTACTTGGTTCATCTCAAAGGAGTCTCAATCCTCAAGGTGGTTTGAGGGGTTCATCATATCTTCATAAGATCAAGAATGGCAAAGGATTTCAAGTGAATCTTTCCCTCCTAACCAGGGGGACCAAATTAGGGTTCTTGGGTTCAAAGAGCTTCTTAGGAAACTTTGTGGATTTAAGCATGCTCTCATGGGTTCCATATGCTCACAAACACTCATAGAGGAAGGCTTGGCTAGTGGTTCATTGTGGAAGATGTTCAGTGGATCAGTTATTTGTGAAGTAAGCAAAAGTCAACAGTTCAAAAGAAAAGTCAACTGTAAGGAGGAAAGTCAACCATGGAATTTTGAGGTCCTCTTCATGATTTTTAAGGTCTTGTGCCCTCATATGGTCCTCAAATGTTAAGATTTATGTCATTCATCAAGAATCAAGAGTTTGTGCAAAAGTTACTATTTTTGGAAAATGACCTATAATGTGAAACTTCCATTTTTGGCAACTTTTCAAACCATCTTCAACTTGACTTTTTATCATCAAAGAAGCTTCAAATGAATTTTCCTCAAACATGAAAGTTGAAGATCTCTCTCTCCCCTTTCCAAAAAGTACTAGATTGTCTCCATATCATTTGTAATTCTCAAGTTATGATCAAAAGAAGGCGAGGTGCTTTTAAGGTTTTCACATGTATCCATTTTTCCACCTTTTGCATTTTGGTTCAAAATGACTTATAATTGGTTCTAATGACTCAAGTCACATTGCCATATTCAAGTACACTCCATGAGGACCATTTTTTACCCTTGAATCAAGTGGATACGTGCCATGTACTTCATGAATTTCACAAAATGCAAATTTGCAAGATGGATTGAATCTCACAAATCAAGTCATTACAAAGCCCAAACCTAATTCCATTGTGATCAGCAAGTAAAATGGAGATGAATCACACTTATTTCATGACCAATGCACGTGTGAACAAGGGTGTGCATCACAACTTGAATTTTTGCAAATTACTTTAGATAGCCTTAATCAAGGGATTAACAAAACCCTAATCATGCTCAGAGGTCTAACCAAGTCTATATAAGGAGACTCACACGTTCATTCACACCTCATGCACTCTCATTTGCTCAGAATTCCAATTTTTGCTCTCACTCTTTCTCTCTTCGAAACTCACTCTCCTTGGAGTTTCTTTGAGACTTTATTTCACATTCTTGATCAGTGAAGTAAATAGAGCAAGAATCTACCATTGACTGAAGCTGAGAGTGAGTTTTTCATCAGATTCAGTTTTGGAAGGTTCAAGTTCAAACCTCAAGATCTAGGACGATTCCAAACTCTAATTGCATTTATTTTGCAATAAGAGGTTCTAAGGAGTATATCTGCAGCTTCCAGAGGGTTTTCTTGGTGTATTTTAAGCTCTGCAATTCTCAGGTTAGTGTAAAATTCATCATCATATAACTTGATTTTATGGTGTGCATTGTGTTCTTTGAGAGTTGCTAATCATCCTGATGTAATTTGATTTGATTTTGGACGTGTATCATGGCTGTATTGTAGATCTAAAGTTTTTAGATCTAAACTTTATCTCTTCAATTTGCATTATGTGTTGATGATCTGTTGAAATGGTTTGCATATTTGAAATCCTGGTGAAAATATGAGTAAGATATTGTACTTGTTTTTGATTTCTGGAATATTTTAAGTTTGTGTCCGCCGGAGAAGGTGACCGGAGCTAGAGCTCCGGCACCTGGTTATTTTGCAGGTGATTTGAGGTTTGGAGGTTGAAGATGAAATCTGGACCGTTGGTGGTCCAGAACTGATGGTTCATGCTTGGCCACGTCATTTTAAATTATCTTCTATTTTATTGATTGTGTATTGTTAATTCATGCTTCTTATTGTGCACACACGGATCTGAGCCACACATCTTGCATGATTTTGTGATTTGTTGACTTGATCTGGCACGTTGATTTGATCTGATGGTGGTGATTCAGCCAACGCATTAAAAATTCCATGTGCTACTCACGTGCTTTGTTTTAATTTCTGATGGTGTGATGTACGCGCGTGTATCATTGTTATCATGAACTCTTGATCCTGACCATTGATTTGTTTACTTTGTTGTGTGATTGATTAAATATCATGCGTTGGATTAATCTGAGGGTGTGTGTGAGTCAATCATGTTGTCTGATTCTTTTTTTTATGTTGACTTGCGCTTTGGACTGGACCAGGCCTTGATTTGCTTTCCAAACCCCCCTTTTTGGGCCTATTGTGGATTATGAACGTGATTTTACTTTGTCTGCACCCCCTGGCTTCTTCATTTTCATTTTATTTTATTTAATTGTTTCATTTCCATTTTTAATTTTTAAAATTAGTTTTATGCATAAAAAAATCACCAAAAAAATCATGTAGTATCTTTGGAATTTTATAAAATTTTGTAAAATTTTATTTTCTATTTTTATTTTATTTTGTGCCTCTGAATTAATTGTTTGATGATTTTCTTTGTGAATTGTCTCAATTGTGCACACCTTACCTTGTTGATTTTTGTTCTCATCATTGGTGTATGATTTGCATCCCATTATTTTTGTATATTTCAGAGGACATCTTGAGGTCCTTAAAAATATTTTTCTCATATTTTTAAACTCATTTCATATTGCATTTTTGTCCCTCTATTTGTGTATTGTTCTTCTTTGTTCTTATGCAACTTTGAAGCATTGTTTGAGGTACTTAACTTGTGAATTTTTGTGTGATCTTTTGGTATGTGGCTAGCTTATGACTTAGGTCACTTGGGTTTTAATTTCACAATTTTTGAATGTCATTTGATATATGTTTGATTATTTGTGCTTAAGTGATTTATGCATGATAATCTCTTGACATCTCTTAACTCTAATTGTTTTGCCATGCCTAATTGTTTGAGTTTCTTTGTGATTATTTGCATGAGTATTTGATATGATGTTTACCCCTGGTTGAGGTCCCTTGTGACCAAATTTTTCAATTTGTGGATCATGTTTGGGTATGCTTTAAGTGCTTGTACTTTGACTTCCTTTTGTGGACTTTCTTTGGTGCATAATATTCCATGTTTTGATCTTCTTTTGCACATGAGAATTGTTGATGATGGTATGATCTTGGTTCTGACTTGCTTTCATCTTCATCTTATTTTTCTCATTTCATCTTGATATGAAGTTCATTGGTGCTTAATTGTGCATTTCATATGAGTACGCTTTCATGATTACCTTTGCATGTTTACTTGAGATGTTTTGCATGATCTTTGAGACTTGTTTATGGATATAAGTTGGATATACTTGATATGATGTGCTTGCTTCCCTATCTTGTTTCTTATCTTATCCTTCTCTTTCTCATTCTTCTCTTTCACTCTCTTCCTCCCATGAATCTCAAGACTTGTTTAAGTCTTGGATTCTCTCCCTTTAGAGCTACCTAGTCCAACTTAATTTTTGATTAAGCTTGGAGTAGGATTAGCATTAGGTTTTAGGTAGTCGTCCCTCCTAAGCCTAACTAACCATAGGTCATCCGTGCATGATAACATTAGGACTCTTAGTTTCCCTTTAGAGTTTCCTTTGGGTCTTCTCTCTTCTCATCTCAAAACTTCTTGAAAACACTTAATAAAGATAAAGTGTATTGCGCACGAGCCTTAAGCGTGGGGGAATGAGAAATGAGGGGCTTTCTCTCATCTTTCTAGAGTGCTTAATGGGCGTCCTGTCTTGGGACGATTCGTTAAGTATTCTTCCCTGTGCCCTAGACTTTGGTGCAATGCAAGTTATGAACTAACTTTAAAAACACACTTCTGTCTAAAACACAAAACAAATTCAAATCTTTTTATCCTTCGGGATTGTTGGGTTTCAAATTTCATTTTCAGAAAAGAGCTTGTCGCTCACGTAAAAAACATTTACCTATATGTGGTCGTACCCACGAACTACATTAGCTCTGATTCCTCTCACTCGTCCGATTGAGGATATGTAGGCACAAGACAACGACTGTCTTGGCAAGCAACCTTCCCCCATAGTTCCTATCCGAACTACGTTGAATCTGACTTTCCCATTGCACTGAGGGAGTATGTAGGCCTAGGGCATCGAATATGTCCTACCGAGTCCGTCTTAGTCACCCCTATCCCCGTTTTCTTTTGTTCAGACATAGATAGTAGGACAGCCCACCCTCCGTTTAGACAACAAGCGTGGATCCAATCGAGTACGATGGATGCGTGGGGTGCTAACACCTTCCCCTCGCATAACCGACTCCCGAACCCGGACTATGGTTGCGATGACCATGTCTTTACCCCTTTCTCTTATGGTTTATGCAGTGTTTCCTTTCCCTCTCCCGGGATAAATACATATTGCTGGCGACTCTGTGTTTTCTGCACCACTCTCATGTTGTACCGTTGGATGCGAATCTTTCGGGAGCGACACATGGGTTTTGTAAAAATATCAGCCCATTGATGGTTTGTATCAATAAATTTTAAGCATAAGGTTCCCTTCTGAACATAGTCTCTTATAAAATGGTGTTTTATTTCAATGTGTTTAGCCCTAGAATGTAAAATTGGATTTTTACTTAAACAAATAGAAGCAGTATTATCACAGAAGATAGGAATGTTACTCTCGTATATGTGATAGTCTTCCAGCTAATTTTTCATCCATAACATCTGAGTACTTCATAATGAAGCGGATATGTATTATGCTTCTGCTATAGAGAGAGCAATTGTGGATTGTCTCTTGCTTGACCATGAGATTAGGTTGTTCCCTAGGAACTGACAGTTACCGGATGTGCTCTTTCTTTCTAATATGTCTCCAGCATAGTCTGCATCTTAGTAACCAGAAAGAGTGTACTCTGATGTTTTCTCATACATCAAGCCAAGATTAGTTGTTCCTTTCAGATACCTTAGAATTTGTTTAACAACAGTTGAATGAGATTCTCTTGGATCTGATTGAAATCTAGCAAATAAATGTACACTGAATAATAGATCAGGTCTAGAAGCAGTTAGATACAAGAGAGAGCCTATCATACCACGATAGAGCTTCTGAAAAACCTTAACTCCTGTTTCTTCTTTTCCCATGATACATGTTGGATGCATTGGTGTTTTAGCTACATTACAATCCATCATGTTGAATTTCTTCAAAAGTTCTTTTGTGTACTTACTTTGATGAATGTAAGTGGCCTCTGGTTTCTGATCACTTTGTATTCCCAGAAAGAACTTTAGCTCACCCATCAGACTCATTTCGAATTCTACTTGCATTAACTTTGAAAATTCTTCGCATAAAGAAGAGTTAGCAGAACAAAAAATAATATCATCAACATAGATTTGAACTATAAGAATATCCTTCTTATATGTTTTACAGAAGAGAGTTGTGTCAACCTTTCCTCTGGTGAAATTGTTTTCTAAAAGAAATTTTCTCAATCTATCGTACCAAGCTCTGGGAGCTTGCTTTAAACCATAGAGAGACTTTTTGAGTTTAAAAACAAAATTTGATTTTTCAAAAATTTCAAAACCAGGAGGTTGTTTGACATAAACTTCTTCTGATATATAGCCATTTAAGAATGCACTCTTAACATCCATCTGATATAAGGTGATGTTATGATTTACTAAAAAGGAAATTAATAATCGTATTGCTTCAAGTCTAGCGACCGGAGCAAAGGTTTCGTTGTAATCAATCCCTTTTTGTTGACTGTATCCTTGAGCAACAAGTCGTGCCTTGTTTCTGACAACTTCTCCCTTCTCATTTAGCTTGTTCCTGAATACCCACTTGGTTCCAATTACATGAACATTCTTAGGTTTTGGAACTAAATCCCAAACATCATTCTTTGAGAACTGACTAAGTTCTTCTTCCATGGCCAGAACCCAGTCCTTGTCCATAAGAGCTTCTTTAACTATGGCTGGTTCGATTAGTGACACTAATCCCAAGAGTGTTTCTTCTGATGGTCTGAAGGCTGACCTGGTTCTGATTGGAGCATCCTTGCTACCCAGAATTAGTTCCTCGGGATGAGAAGTAGACATTCTTCTTTTCTTTTGATGCGGAGTATTTGGAGTTACATCAGTGGTATCCGACGTAGGATCTTGCTGGTATTTAACTTCATCTGCCTTTTCTTTAGGTTCTGAGAAGCTAATTTCCAAATCTGCAAGCTTTTCAACTAGTTCTGACTTTTCAGAGTCAGGCTTGTCATTGAATCTAACATGAATTGATTCTTCCACAATCCGTGATTCTGTGTTATAAACTCTGTAGCCTTTTGAGCATTCAGAGTATCCTAACAGCAGACACTTCTGTGCTTTGGAATCAAACTTGCAAAGATTCTCTTTAGTGTTTAATATAAATCAAGTACATCCAAACGGATGAAAGTAGGAAATATTGGGAATCTTATTCTTCCACAATTCATAAGGAGTTTTAATCAAGATAGGTCTAATAGAGATTCTATTTTGAACATAACATGTTGTGTTATTTGCTTCTGCCCAAAAGTGCTTAGCCATGTCAGTCTCTTAGATCCTGGTGTGAGCCATTTCTTGTAAAGTTCTGTTCTTTCTTTCTATAACTCCATTTTGTTGTGGAGTTCTAGGACAAGAAAAATCATGATATATTCCATGTGAATCAAAAAGTTCTTCAAAATTCTTGTTTTCAAATTCTCCATCATGATCACTTCTGACTTTAACTATTTTACAATTTTTCTCATTTTATACTTGAGTGCAGAAGGAAGCAAACACGGAATATGACTCATCCTTGTATTTTAAAAATTTCACCCATGTCCAACGACTATAATCATCAACGATGACTAGTCCGTATTTCTTACCATTGATGGAGGTAGTTTTCACTGGTCCAAAAAGATCAATGTGAAGAAGTTCCAACAGTCTAGAGGTGAAACAATTTTCTTTTCTTTGAAAGAAGTTTTTGAAAACTTGCCTATCTGACATGCTTCACAAAGAGCATCTTAAGAATACTTCAGATTTGGCAAGCCTCTGACAAGTCCTAGTTTGTTCAGCTGAGATATTCTTCTCAAGCTGACATGACCAAGATGTCTGTGCTAGACCCATTGCTCTTCATTTACAGAAAGAAGACATTTTACATTTTGATGTTTTAAATCTGATAATTTAATTTTGTAAGTATTGTTCTTCCTCTTTCCGTTGAACAGGACAGATCCATCCTTTTGACTAATAGCCTTACAGGACGTTTGATTGAAAATTAAATCATAACCATTGTCACTGAGCTGACTAATTGACAATAGATTATGCATTAAACCTTAAAATAACAGAACATTATTAATTGAGGAAAACTTACCATTTCCAACAGTTCCGGAGCTAATGATTCTTCCTTTCTGATTTCCTCCGAAACCGACGACACCTCCGGGCTTAAGTTTCAAATCTTGGAACATATGCCTTTCTCCCGTCATGTGTCATGAGCATCCACTGTCCAGGTACCATGACTGGTGTTTCAATGGTGCCATTAAGGATGTCTGCAACATAAATTATCTTATTCTTAGGTACCCATTTTATGGGTCCTTTCACATTAGCTTTTCCAGAGGTTCTGACACCTTTGGACTTCCTTATATTAGAGTAATAGGGTGGAATTTGTGCATAGTGTTTAATTTTAGGAGTTTTCTTTAGTGTCTATGTTTGTGTAGTAATAAATGTTGAACCTTTTTGTTCAGAACATTTCAAGATAGTGCCAGAGGGCACAAAATGTTTAGATAGAGGTATTATCTTGATACTCTTGGTCTCATCATATGGTTGTGATGGTCCTGAGTATCCCAGACCTCTATTGCCATTCCTGCTGACTCCATAGATCATTGAAGCCATTTTACTTCTATCTATACTTTTAGTAAGGAAGTGTTGAAAGACTTTATCATATCTGACTACTTCATTAGTGTTAGTTATGTTGGAAGTGATTTCTTCTTCTAACTTAGAGACCTTATTTTTTTAAACTGCATTTGATTTTTCCAAGACAAGTAATTTTTCATTTAATTCAGAGATGGTTTGTTTGCTTTTAGTAAGATCTTCTGGAGGTACCATAAACGTCTTTTTCAAATTTTTGTGTTTTCTTAGAAGGATTTGATATCTTTCCATAAGTTCAGATAATCCTATTTCAAGTTCCAAATGGGATAGGGAAGAAAGTACCTCTCTTTCGTTGTCAGAATCTGATAGATCTTCTTCTGATAAAACATCGTTGGTTTCTGCCATGAATTCCATGTTGACACGTTCTCCATCTAGATCATCCTCAGATTCTGAATCATCCCAGGTTGCCATAAGACCCATTTTGGCTTTCTTAGGTCTCTCCTCTTTCTTAATTGGACAATCATTTTTGATATGTCCAGGTTCCTTGCATTCAAAACATGTAACATCTCTTCCATAATTTCTCCTTTGACCATATGTAGATTCAAATCTTCTTCTTGGTCCTCTGAACTTATTCTTTCTGAATTTCCATAATTGACTTATTTTCCTTGATATGAGAGATATATCATCTTCATCTGAATCTTCTTCAGATTCTTCCACTTCTTCTGCCTGATACGCCTTTTTCTTCTCGGACTTGGCCTTTAGGGAAATGGATTTGTTTTTCTTCTGAGGTTCATCTCCTTGAAGCTCTATCTCATGACTTCTTAAAGAACTGATAAGCTCCTCAAGACTTATACTATTCAAATCCTTTGCCAGTTTCAAAGCAGTCACCATTGGTCTCCATTTGACTGGCAGACTTTTGATAATTTTCTTGACATGATCAGCAGTAGAATATCCTTTATCCAGAACTCTGAGTCCTGCAACAAGCATTTGAAACCTTGAGAACATGGTTTCCACAGATTCATCGTCTTCCATTTTGAAGACCTCATATTTTTGAATTAGTGCAAGAGCCTTCGTCTCCTTGACTTGAGTGTTGCCTTCGTGAGTAATACGAAGAGAGTCAAAAATAGACTTTGCAGTTTCTCTGTTTGTAATTTTTTCGTATTCTATATATGAAATTGCATTTAACAGAATAGTTCTTGCTTTGTGATGGTTCTTATAATTTTTTCTTTGTATATCTGTAAATGCACTTCTTTCAATCTTTTTGCCTACAGAATCTACAGGGTGACTGTAGCCATCAACTATCAGATCCCATAGATCTAAGTCAAATGACAAAAAGTAACTTTCAATTCTATCTTTCCAATAGTTAAAATTTTCCCCATCAAAGATATGAGGTTTTGCAGTATAAGAGTCTTTTTCATTCACAATGACACTTGACTCAGGAGTTGGTGTAGCCATTGTTTTTCACACTTGGATCGGTACTAAACACTGTTAAGTGCTTCATAAAAATTCAACCTTTTTATCACCTCAGAGCCGGAGCTCTGATGCCAATTGAAGGTGTGAAAAACACAAGAAAGGGGGGGTTTGAATTGGTTTTTCAAAATACAATTGTTTCTTTAAAATAAATTCCTTTTATAAGACTCTTTCTTTTAACACTAATGACTTTTGTTGAGAACAAAGAGATGAACACGTAATGTTTATACTAGTTCACTTGAGAAATACTCAAGTTAATCTAGTTCACCCGCCAAGGTGATTTTGCCTCTCTCAATGAGGTCTTAATCCACTATTTCAATCAAATCAGTACAATGCACTAGCCAAAATGCTGGTGACTAACACAACCTCTAAAACTCTCAAGTTTTAGACTTCTCAAGTAATACAACCTCACAGGTCTTACTCAAGGAACAACCTCTAAGACAACACGTCCTAGACTTCTCAAGAAATACAACCACACGGTCTTTCTTAAGGAACACAAACCTAAGTTTGAATAAGTTACGTTTACAGAAAAATGCTTCTTATACAAGCTGAAATATGTAAACCAGTTTCGACCATAATGACTTAAGAAAGATTTCAGTTGGAAAGTACTTTTGCAGTTCGTTCGTGTGTGTCTTTCTTCAAGTCTTTTGCTTCCTTTTATAGCCGTGTAAAAAAGAGCCATTGAAGTGTAATCATAATAGCTAACTAGGCTGGCGGCTAGAAGCGTGAGGACAGATAAAAACTTTTGCGTGCTGCGCGTCCTGTTTTGTCAGAATATATTCATTTGTACCGTTGCACTGTTACCAAGATATTTTCACATTGTATTGTGGTACAGCTGTACTAAGTAGCTTTGTCTTCTTGGCTTCTCAACTTCAGAGGATTTTTACGAGCATGAGTAAAAAGGGAAAACATAGCTTGGTTCTTAAGATTATCAAGTCTTCGAATCCTCAGAGCAGCGCCTTCAGAGTCTTCATCACTTGGTTTTCAAAACCTTGTTCGCTTGGTGCGTTGTCTTTATATCTTCAGAGGCTTCTGATAGTATCTGGTTGAAGCATGAGTAGAGACTGTGGTTAGGTCTTCAAAACCTTTATCAGAGAGCATAAGTCTTCAGCATCTGGACTTCATTCAATCAGAACCTTTGTCTTCAGATCTTCAAAACTCGTTCTCTTTTCCTTTTGTATCAGAGTCTTGTGAACTTCATATTAGCTTAAAATGAGTTATGCTTTTCAAGTGTATAGGCGGAGTATTTTCCTTTAAGCATGTGTTCGCGCCAATTTACGGAAGCATAACCTGTTTGTTAAGTTCTCACAAATAACAAACATTAGTTGTACAAAATTGTTCATGCAGAAATACTCATTTGATATCATCAAAACTTAGAGATAATATTACAGAACCAAATCTTGTTCTCACAATGTTTTGGTCAAAAGTCAAAGGCATGGTTGACTTTTCTCAAAAACCCTAGTTTGTGGTCCAGATGAATTTGAATCCTTACGTTTCTTATCAACCAAGCTCTTTGAATCAATTCCATCTTGTGAATGGATCAATATGATGGATTTGAGGTCCTTAAAGTATATCTTGAGGTCTTGGCTCATGCCTTGCTCCAAAAGTCAACTCAGGGACTGAATTAGGTCAAAACGCTAATTCCTTATTTTTGATGGATGCACCCCCTGAGGCTATTTTGAACTTATGAATGAACTCATGAGGTTCCTTTGAGCTTCTTGATTCATATTTTGAAGTATTGGCTCATGCCCATATGAAAATTTCTCTCTGGAGGCCTTGGTCGACCAAAACCCTAATTTGGTGACACTGATGATCTTAAGGCTTGATCAACTTGAAATGTTGCATTCTTGTGTTAGATTCTTGATATGGGAGACCTCTTAATCCTTCATTGATGTTTGAGAGGTTTTAAAAGTTGAAGATCATATCAATTCTTGATTGATCCTTTGCCTGGATGTTCTGAGAGGGCTCAAAAACCCTAATCCTTAGTTGAGGTGAACACTCAACAATCTTTGAAGGAATTGGTGGGGTATGAAAATAACCCATATTGTGGTGATGATTTGCACAATGAAGTGAAATCTTGTGGTCAAAATTTAGGGTATGACAGAGGAAAGTTGAAAAAATAAGCAGTTACACAAATTATTGGATAGTAAGGTACCAAAACTGCTTTAATACTTTATGTGACTTTTTATGTTTAAATTCTCATTTTTATGTGACTTTTTTTTACTATTTTGTAGGATGTCATCTGAGTTTATATTTGAAGTAAGACACATTGAGAATCAAGGTGATATTTTTGCTGTCAACTTGAAGGAACATGATTGTTCATGCAGAAAATGGTAATTGACTGGTCTACCTTGTGTTCATGCTCTGTCTGCAATGAAGAGTAGAAATCTAAATGTTGATGATTACATCCCAGAGTGTTATAAGAAGGTAAGGTATATTTATGTTTATGAACCTATCATTTTTCCTGTTAATGGTACAAATTGTTGGGTCAGAACAGAGTACCCAGATGTCCAGCCTCCAAAATTAAAAAAAATGCAAGGAAGACCAGAGAAGATGAGGAACTGTGAGCAAGGTGAAATTGATGGGTCAGATAGAAAAATGAGAAAAACTGGCATGATAATGAGGTGTACAAGGTGCAAACAGACTAGACATAATAAATCCACTTGTAAGAGGACTCGACCACCAACAAAAGGAACTCAGCCAAGGACAACACCCACACCAACTCAAACAAATCAGCCAAGGGCAACACCAACTCCAACTTAAGGAAGCCAACCAAGGGCAACACCAGCACCAACTCAAGGAACTCAGACAAGGGCAACACCAACCACAACTTAAGGAACTCAATCAAGGGAAACACCAGAACCAACTCAAGGACAAAAGACAAGGGCAACACCAACCACAATAACTCAAGGAACTCCAAGGTTAACACCAGCAACAACAACTCAAGGAACTCAGCCAAGGGCAACCCCAACTCAAGCAAGTCATCCTAGGGCAACACCAGCACAAGCAAGGCCACAGAATTTGCCTTTTAGGAAACCAAGGTAAACATATGTTATAATAGCTTCTGTTTTATAAGGACTAACCACCAGACTACGTGCATCACAAAATTCAGTAGGACCTACAACTAGGAGGACCACTCCTACCAAAAGAAACGACACAAAGAAGCCCATTTAGATTTATGTAGTTTATGTTTTAAGAACACAGTTGATGTTATGTTGTTTTGAAATGTTTATGTTATGTTATTTTGAAGTGTCTGTGATAACTTATGCTGCTATCAAGTGTCTGTAACAATGCCATGTAATGGTATTTTGAACAAGGTTTATGTTATGCTCCATTTGAACTATGGTTATGTTATTTTGAATAAGTGTCTGTAACAATTCCATGTTATAATATTTTGAACAAGTGTCTGTAACAATGCCATGTTATGGTATTTTGAACAAGGTTTATGTTATGTTCTCAAATTTGAACAAGGTTTATGTTGATAAAATTTTGTGTTATACCAAACTTCTGTTATTTAACTTTTGTAACTAATGATATGTTATTTGTCAAAGTTATCTTATGTTAACTTAACTTATATTGACAACTAACTTAAGTACACAACTATGTTGACAACTTTGAATAATGGTAAGTTATTTTATGTTAAGTTATACACAAATTATGGTTCAAATTTTCTGTCAAAGTTAACTTATGTTAAGTTATACACAAATAATGGTAACTTTAACACAAGTATAATGGTAAGTTCAACTTAGAACAAATATTTAACAATTAACATGTAACAATAAACTTAGAACAAACATGTAACAATAAGATTTAACTATTTGCATTGCAAGTTTTACACCAAACCAAGAAAATAAACTTCAAACTTTTACAACAACTTAATTACTAAAACAAATAACACAAAATAACACAAATAAAACAAATAACACAAATGACCCCTAAATTGTTTCAGACGGCCTTGACACCGAATATCAAATTTTGGTGCAATTTTATTATTTTTAATTTATTCCTTTTTAAAATTAAAATAATTATATTTTGTTATAATTTCATGGTGTTAGCCGGTCTAAGTGGCCCAAAGGCCAAATGACCTAAGATATGGTTTGAGGCCTTAAACTTTTGGATTAAAAAATGTCTAAAAAAATAATTAATAAATAAATATAAATAATGACATTAATTTCACAAGTTCTCATAGTTTAGTTGATAAAAGAGAGGCGTTGTATCTTTTTTTTTATCTTAGGTTTAGTTCTTTGCTCTCAAAAAAACTTAGTTTTTAACTTATTTTTAAAGTGTTAATCTAAAAATCATTTTAGGGTTCTAAACAGTTTGAGTGACCAAAAATGTGAGATTATTTGACAACTATTATTTATCTTTTCTCCACACTTCAATTACATGTAAAGAGTGTATTGAAAGTCGATGACAAATCATTTGAATATTATAAGCATAACAAGACATATAAATTTTAAAAGTATGCAATGGTTCTTAATTCTTTTGGGCTAATTAAACTAATTATCAGAGAGAACAATAACATAATCACATAAAATTAGACACAAATTTAACCCTATTAAAGAATAAAATGGTCAAACATTTTATTAATTAAACTGATGTTTACTAAAACATCACAGTAGATATAAAACAAGCTTATCAAAAGACACAATAGATCTAAGGGTTAAATATACAAAAACTCCCTGCAATGTTAGCGAATTCTCATTTTAGCCCCTGTAAATTTTTTTTTTTTAAACACACCCTCTTAATATCCAGATTCCCTCACTTAGCCCCCTAGCTGCCACATGGCAGCAAAGATTCCTTTCTCTTTGCTTGCGTGGCAGCCAGGTGGCATTTTTAATATTATTTTATTATTTTTTTTATTTTTTTATTTTTTTTATTTTTTTTTTATGTTTTTTTTAATTTTTTTTAATTTTTTTAAATTTTTTTTTAAATTTTTTTTTATTTTGTTTTATTTTTTGTTTTATTTGTTTTTATTATAATTTTTATAATTTTTTTCTTTTTTTTTTATTTCTTTTTCGCCTTGCAACCGATGTAAAAACATACATTTTAAGAAAGATATCATACATTTTACATCGGGCCAGAAATGAAACCAATGTAAAAAAAAACATTTTACATCGGGCCAGAAAGGCAACCGATGTAAAAACATACATTTTACATCGGGTCAGAAAGACAACCGATGTAAAAACATACATTTTACATCGGACTTAATAGTCAACCGATGTAGTAGATGTATTTCACATCAGACTTAATAGTCAACCGATGTAGTAGATGTATTTTTCACATCGGACTATGGCCCGATGTAAAATGTCTTTGATTTACTACATCGTTTGGCTTTACATCGGACCCAGAACCGATGTAAAATGTGTTTTTCGCCCGATGTAAAAAGTCTTTTCTGCACTAGTGTAATTTTTAAAATAAAAATTTGTTTAAAATAGAATTAAAAATAAAAATTAGGTCCAAAAACGAAAAAAAAAAAAAAAATAAAAAAAATAAAAAATATATAAATAAAAACGAAAAAGAAATAAAAAAAAAGAAAAAAAAATTATAAAAATTATAATAAAAACAAATAAAACAAAATAAAACAAAAAAGTAAAAAAAAAAAAAAAATATATATATATATATAAAAAAATTTAAAAAAATTTAAAAAAAAGATAAAAAAAAAAAAAATAAAATAAAATAAAAAAAAAAAAAAAAATATTATAAATGCCACGTGGCTGCCACGCAAGCAATAGAAAGGAATCTTTGCTGCCATGTGGCAGCCAAGGGCCTAAGTGAGGGAATCTAAATAAGATGAGGGGGTTTTTAAAAAAAAAACTTTGTCAGGGGCTAAAATGAGAAATCGCTAACATTGCAGGGGGTATTGTATATTTAACCCTAGATCTAATCATCAGACATGCCTGAGAAATTAGGTATAACAATGTCTCTGTGAAAACCAACTTAAAAAACTTATTAAAAACAAAGCTATAAAAAGGATACATAAAACCAATTAATAAACTCGGCCCATTATATAATTAAAACCCTAAATCAAACTAGAGCTTCAAATCCAGGTCAATGTCCTCATTATTGTTGTTGCTGGTGTTTCCAATTTCCAACTGACTAACTTGCCACATCATTGGTAATTCCTTTATTCCTGACAAATCAATAGGCTTGTCGATTAGAGAAATGAGATCCATTGTTCTCTAAAATGATTCATCAATGTTGTTTTCATGATGATGATGATAATGAGGAGGAGGAGGGTAAATTGGAACCTCGGGTATAGATTTCATGTAAGGATGACAAAAACGGTTCTTATAACTCTCACTTCCAAGAATTGAAAACAATAAAGAGTGTGAAGAAGGCGATGTTCCTATGTGATACAAGAAATCTCTTTCTGAAATTTGTGGTCTTGGAGGTTGTATGAATGTTGGTAATTTTACTCTTTTACTTTGATTCAACATCATAAATTGGTTAAAAGCATAACGAGCAAATTTAACTTTATGTTCATAAAATTCAAGCTTATTATCGAATGTTTGATGACAATGGGAACATCGAAGTGGGTTGATGGGAGGCGGAATAAGAGTTGGAAAAGGATTGACTCTGTTGACAATGTTATTATTGACTTTGTTGTCATTCATCTCCCTATCAAATAATAATTGAGTGCCTAGCACCATTTTTCAGCTATAAGAAAATTAGGCGAGTTAGATAAAAATGATTTTTGAAAGGAAAAAAGAAAAAAAAATGGTAAATGTGAAGATGTTCTGATGAAAATCTATGAGAAACCCTGTATTTATAACGACGGATTCAAGGTAGGGTATGGTTCTAGAATTTTTTTTTTATAATAATAAAATAATAATTAGAAATTGAGAGTTGGATTTTTCATGTGTGCTTGATATTTTTTTCTTTATTGAGAATGACATATTTTATTATTTGACCAAAATAATGTAGAAATTATTCAGGGAGTTATTTTCGTTGGTATAATATTCTAATGATTAAAAGAACACATTTTAAATATGAATTAGTTAAATATTGCATATTAGAATTCGCGTCCTTGTAATTGAATTCCAACTACTATATACAATGAATTTGATAGTTAAATGGATTTATATATACACCAAAGATGGTAGGGAATAAACTAACATATTAAAATTATAAAGTATTTTTTATAAAAACAAAAAGTTGTTGAATTGACTTATAAATATAATATAAAGGATTATTATTTTAAATCATTTTTGTATTATAATCTAAAAAATATTATTAGCAAAATCAACTGATGTTAATTTAAAGTTTATGACATTTATAAGTTTAAATTTTAAGTAGCGCTATAATAATATAATATGTTTATCGTCATTAAATTATATTTTCTTATGTAAAATATTATGTTAGTTTTTTTGAGTTTCTTAAAAAGTAATATATATATATATATATATATATATATATATATATATATGGATAACATCCTCATAACAAGCAACAATGTCAAGGATGTTGTGGAGGTGAAGGCTAAACTTGATAAAGTGTTCGACATGATGGATCTAGGAACTGCATTTAGGATTCATAGGAATGACATACAGAGAGATAGAAAGAAGTTGAGAGTATGCTTATCTCAAGAGACATATTTGAAGAAGATTGTCGAAAAATTTGGTATGTCGAATTCAAAGCCAATTGTAACACCGATTAATCCTCAGTTCAAGCTGAGAATGACTTAAAGTCCTAGTACTAAATTCAAAAGAGCCTATATGCATAATATTCCATATGCTAGTATAGTAGGTTCTTTGATGTGTGTTATGGTTTGTACGAGGCCAGACGTAGCGTATGAAGTGAGCCTTGTAAGCAGTTATATGGCCAACACATGGGAAGGTGCACTGGGAAGCATTGAAATGGAATCTAAGGTAAATAAATAGGTCTCTAAGCAGAGTCCTTATTTATGGTGGATCCTGTGGTGATTATAGCAATGTCGAAATCGAAGGATTTGTCGACTTTGATTATGCATGTTGTATGGATTCCAGAAAATCTATTTTTGTATATGTGTTCATTATGTCTAGCACATCAATCAGTTAAAAAGCAATACTTCATAAGGTTGTTACCTTATCAACCACTGAAGGAGAGTATATTTCCCTCACTGAAGTTGTGAAAGAAGCATGGTGGCTTGAAGGTTTTGTTAAGGGATTGAATCTTCAAGGTCAAGTTATCACTGTTAAATGTGATAGTCAAAGATCCATACACCTGCCGAAGAATTGAGCCTATCATGAGAGAACCAAGATCATCGATGTGAGGATTCACTTCGTCAAAGAGATAATCCAGCGTGGAGAAGTTCAAGTGCTGAAGGTTTAGACTGATGACAATGTTGCTGATATGATCACCAAGACATTGCCAAGTTACAAGCTTTTCCACTATATGCAGCTGATAGGACTGAAAGCTGACATCTAGTTAGTTTAGAGGTGTTTACTGTGAAAATTAGCAAACAACCTCTGGTCTACCAAATCTATAAGAAATTGGATAACTTGCAGGATCGACCATACAAAATCCTAAGACATGTGCTAAATAATTCAAAAGGATATTTGGAAAAACATGAACACTTCGACAGTATTCATAATTTAGAAAAGGTTCACTTCGACAATGCTAAAGGAAAAGTAGTGCAGGGAAATTATTAAAAATGCATTGGAAAATAACTTGCAAAAGTAAAAGATAAAAGGTAAATTTCTGGGCAAAAATTAACTGAATTACATTGAATAAGAAAGATGGTGTTACATAAAACGTACATTTCTCACACACTCGTTTCTCTACACACGGGTACTTTAAGTAATTGAGGAATTTGTACAAACTTGAACACCCACAAATCCTAACACTAAGATTTGTTATTTATAATAGTTGAAAATAACTACCCCTAATGGCCTACTGATTAGAGCGAGACAAATGGCATTCTGCATGTCTTCCTCCTTCAAATGTGCTCCAAGTGTCTCCTTCCATCAAATGGATAAGAACAAAGTTCCCTCCCTTATTTGAATTCAAAATTGGAATCGAATGTCATCAGCAAGGCTTCCGTCGAACCAAATTTCCAAATTGTTAGAAAATATTTCTAAGTCCATAAAATATGTCTCTCTTGCATAAGGAAGATTTCGACTAGAAATTCTGGAAATACCATTCCAGTCGAAGTCTTCCAAAATTTCAAAAAAAATTCCATTTCTTTGAATAATATTCTTAATCCAAAGGCAGCCGTCGAAATTAGGAGCTAACAAATTGCCCCCCAAAAATATCATTTTCGACACCATTGAAGAAAAAGGCATTTTTTGACAATGTCATTCGACGCCTCATTTAGTCCTTGTGATGTTTCGACATTTACTTATGGTTCCAACGTTATAAAACTGTTCACTTTCGTATCAGCAGACCTATGACGTCATAGCCATTAGTACCATGTCTGACATGTCCCCTCAAAGCGTGCGAGAAACTCCATCATCATCACGTTTCCTATGACGTACATTTCTCACACACTCGTTTCTCTACACACGGGTACTTTAAGTAATTGAGGAATTTGTACAAACTTGAACACCCACAAATCCTAACACTAAGATTTGTTATTTATAATAGTTGAAAATAACTACCCCTAATGGCCTACTGATTAGAGCGAGACAAATGGCATTCTGCATGTCTTCCTCCTTCAAATGTGCTCCAAGTGTCTCCTTCCATCAAATGGATAAGAACAAAGTTCCCTCCCTTATTTGAATTCAAAATTGGAATCGAATGTCATCAGCAAGGCTTCCGTCGAACCAAATTTCCAAATTGTTAGAAAATATTTCTAAGTCCATAAAATATGTCTCTCTTGCACAAGGAAGATTTCGACTAGAAATTCTGGAAATACCATTCCAGTCGAAGTCTTCCAAAATTTAAAAAAAAATTCCATTTCTTTGAATAATATTCTTAATCCAAAGGCAGCCGTCGAAATTAGGAGCTAACAAATTGCCCCCCAAAAATATCATTTTCGACACCATTGAAGAAAAAGGCATTTTTTGACAATGTCATTCGACGCCTCATTTAGTCCTTGTGATGTTTCGACATTTACTTATGGTTCCAATGTTATAAAACTGTTCACTTTCGTATCAGCAGACCTATGACGTCATAGCCATTAGTACCATGTCTGACATGTCCCCTCAAAGCGTGCGAGAAACTCCATCATCATCACGTTTCCTATGACGTACATTTCTCACACACTCGTTTCTCTACACACGGGTACTTTAAGTAATTGAGGAATTTGTACAAACTTGAACACCCACAAATCCTAACACTAAGATTTGTTATTTATAATAGTTGAAAATAACTACCCCTAATGGCCTACTGATTAGAGCGAGACAAATGGCATTCTGCATGTCTTCCTCCTTCAAATGTGCTCCAAGTGTCTCCTTCCATCAAATGGATAAGAACAAAGTTCCCTCCCTTATTTGAATTCAAAATTGGAATCGAATGTCATCAGCAAGGCTTCCGTCGAACCAAATTTCCAAATTGTTAGAAAATATTTCTAAGTCCATAAAATATGTCTCTCTTGCACAAGGAAGATTTCGACTAGAAATTCTGGAAATACCATTCCAGTCGAAGTCTTCCAAAATTTCAAAAAAAATTCCATTTCTTTGAATAATATTCTTAATCCAAAGGCAGCCGTCGAAATTAGGAGCTAACAAATTGCCCCCCAAAAATATCATTTTCGACACCATTGAAGAAAAAGGCATTTTTTGACAATGTCATTCGACGCCTCATTTAGTCCTTGTGATGTTTCGACATTTACTTATGGTTCCAACGTTATAAAACTGTTCACTTTCGTATCAGCAGACCTATGACGTCATAGCCATTAGTACCATGTCTGACATGTCCCCTCAAAGCGTGCGAGAAACTCCATCATCATCACGTTTCCTATAGTCTAAGAGATCAGGGGGTAGGCATTAATTAGGACCATTTCATCACAGATCGTGGGGAAGACACGCGTCCCACTCCCAGTTTTAACGTTAAATTAATTTCTGCAACCGTTTCCACTTCTAGCCTTATAAATACCCCTTTCAACAACTTCTTTCACTTTTTACGCCCTCTCACTCTCAAATCTCTTAGAAAAACTTCTCATATTTCAAAAGAACTCACCTTCTTCACTCTATTCCAGTAATGGCTTCCTCCACACGATCAACCAAGGATGATAACAAAACTACCAAAGAACCTGGCAAACCTTCAAGGGCTCCCAAGAAGGTCACTCAACTTCCCCCGTTCGATTCCATCGCTGGACCTTCCATGGTGGGAAACCAACAGTACCTACCTGAACCTCTTGTTGAAGAGAAAAGAAGAATTTATGCTTCTTAGGTACTCATCCCTTTAACTGTTTCTGGTAAGCCTATGGCTTTGTGTGGTCCTTTGACTGACCCCAATGTTAATTTTAGTAAGTTTAGGGATTTCTTCCCTACGTACCATAAGTATAAACCCATATGACAAGCTAAAAAACCTAGGGCTAGCAATGAAGATCCCAAACCTGCTAACCAAGACAATCCTCCGTTCTAAGAGGCTATTGATCTTAGGTATATGAACAATTTTAGGGTATTTAGGGCTAGTCCATCTTTGAAAAACCCCTCTGACTACTTAGGATGGTTAAGTAAGTTAGAGAAAACAAAAACTGAGGTTTGGAAAGAAATGGGTATTTATGACTTAATCATGTTGTCGAAAATAAGACCTGAATATTGCTCGAATATGCTTGATTCGTTCTTATATTTCTGGGATAGCACACATTACTGAAGGTACAAGAAAAACACAAGAAAGGGGGGGTTTGAATTGTGTATTTACTCTTTAACAACTTTTCGCTTCTTATCATTAAGACGCTGAGACAACATCAGAGTTCGTTGAGAGACTCTGACTCACGAAGTAACATTCAGACTTGCCATGCATGAAGCATAAGAACCAACAAGAGTCTGAACGCAATATGCATTATTCAGAACTTGCAGTGCGGAAGCTTATCAGAGTTAAGCTGCAAGGTTCTGACTCGCTTATGTAAGGTTTTGATACTCAATACAGAAACATAAACAATAACATAAAGCATAACAAGAGTAAAGGACACACGATATATCCTGGTTCACCACAAGGCTAATCCAATCCACCCTCCTTAGGTGATTTTTCCTTGAACACAAGCACTTAATCCACTATAATCCAACTGATTGCAGATGCACGGGCTAACGCCGGTGACTAACACATAATGAACCGTTCAGGGCTTCAACTTAATGAATATAACGAACATTGACCCGCAGGTTCCAATCTCGCAAGATCTACCGCTAGGATTTCAGAGCTAGACGTTCAGGGATTCATCGCAATGAATATAATGCCTACTGACCCTATTTCAGGATTTACCACAATGACACCCAGCCATTGTCTTCTCGAGTCTCCGGTCACATTGACCACTCAAGGAATCCTAATTCACCAAGAATTAGTTATACAGGAGATTACAGAGATGCTTCTTAACAAGCAGATTACTCCTAAGTTTAAGTACATAAGAACACATAAGTGTTCAAGCAAGAAGTGAGCAACAGTTCCTTGCTATCTTAAGAAAATACAAAGATGTATGTTGATTTGACAGTTGTTGACATCTTGTAGATCTTCTTCTTCTTCGTCTTCTTGGTTGAGCAAACTTTGAGCAACAACTCCTTGCTTCAGATCTTCAATGTAGCACTGACGAGAAGGTGGTTGATGACTTGACTGATTTGCAATGTTGTCTTCTTTATCAATAGCTTATGTACCAATTAATTATTGTTGTGTTGATTTATGATCTTTGAGCTTCAACAACAATGGCCATGTGTAAATGGTGATAGCTTTGGATGTTTTAAGTGTTACTACGAGAAATCATCGTTGTTGCTATCTTCACACCATGACTTGATCAATTCTCCATTGATGGAATGAATCGATTTTTCTCAGAAGTGAATACTCCTTTCTTTAAATAGCCCAGTAAAATATAGCCGTTTAAATTACTATTGACTGTTGGAAAAGAGACGTTGTGTAATGATACAGCTGTACTGACACATCTCCTTTTTACAGTGGAGGAAGTGACATGATATATCTTCTTGGGCGCTGTGTATAGTCTTTCACAACGGTAACATTTGTCTTCAAAACGTCAGAGGCTTCTGATGGTAATTAATTGAAGCATGAGTAGAGACTTCTTAACAGGATATCTGAAACTCCAAGTCTTCAGTCTTTCGAATTCGTCCATTAGGAATCAGCCTTCAGAACTTCAACACTTGTCTTTAAATCCGTTATCCTTTACTACTTCAAGTCTACCGAAACTTTAGAGTTGTCCATTAGGAATCCGTCTTCAGAGTCTTCAGCACTTGACCTTTGGAACCATGATCCTCAGAATGCATAAGTCTTCAGAGTCTTTCTGCACTTGGTCTTCAGAGCCTTCAGCCTTCAGAACTTCAAGTCATTGGAATCTTTAGGACTTTGGTTCTCTATAACATTATCTTCTTCAGAAGCTTCGTAATCTTCAGAATCATAACCACTTTCAGAGAGAATCCACAAGATCATTGCAACAACAATATCGGCATCCTTGGATCTGACTGATCATGATCATATACATAAGCATTCTTGCTTCTTGCGACTTGTGTCACACATGTCGCATATAATCAATTACGCACATATGGCTGGTGCTTGTTGGATCTGATATCTTCTAGGATTATGATCTACACACAACACACGTTAGAACATAAAATGGTTCTTTCACAAATACCATTGTTATCATCAAAACATAGAGACGACTTGTAGAGACAACTCTTGCTCTAACAATCTCCCCCTTTTTGATGATGACAAAACCATGTATTTTGATTGAACATTTTATACAAGGTAATCACCAAAACTAAACAAATTTAGAGTCTGGAACAACATCTCCCCCTGAATGTGTTATCCCCAAAATTTTATCTGTGATCATCTAGAATCTCATATGATCCAAAGACTCACAAAATAATAATTTGAGTTGCCAGAACATGGAATAGAAAAGGAATACTTCTCTATCTTGTCTTTAAGGAGACAAAAGTCTTCAGCATCTGGACTAGTTCATCAGAAATTCCGTCTTCAGATCTTTAGAACTTAGTTCCTTTTAACGTTATATCAGAGCTCATAATCTTCAGAGTCATCTGAAGCATTTTCTACTTTTCAGCAGAATCATTTTAGCACATAACCAGAACAGTTCTTATCTAATAACATAGCCTCGCTATTTATCAGAACCAGACACTCTCTTAAGAAACTCCCCTTGAGTTTCAGACTTGATGAAGATTATAGATTTTAACATTTGAATCTTCTGGGTAGTCTCCCCTTAGTTTCCATAAGTCAGATATTGGGATCTTCAGAATCGTAATTCAGAAATATTAATTTTAAATCAGCAATAAGATCACGACTTTTCAAAGTTTGACTACTCAGAACCTTGTTACTGTCACAACTCAGTGGTTCATCAAAGCTTGATTCTTGATCAGATACCAAAAGAAGGTTAATTTAGTGATCAATCAACGCTTGATTCTGAATCTGATACCAAAGTTAATCAAAATTCTTAGATAGATACCAAAGTATGTTGAGTGTGATACCGATTGAAGGTATTCTTATATCAATTGAAAGGTATTTCCTTAGTGTGCTGAAATTGAAACCAATGAAGGTATTTGAAAACTTTACAGCTTAGCTCTGATTGATATCACTATAGACTGAGTCTGATACCAATCTTTATATTCAGAGTCTGATTACCAATTGTTGATGTAGTCTAATACCAAATCATTTTCTTTTTAATTGGTTCTTGGTTAAATCAGAACTACTTCTTCTTGGATCTTCAATCCGAATCTTCAGACAGTTCTTGACTTGTGATTTGCACAGTTCTTCTGAAAAGCATCTTGAGATGTAGACTTTGCTTTGACTGCTTTCAGAGCTTTTGTTTTCAGAGCTTTTCGTCTTCTGATTCTTATGTTCTGAATATCATATTCTCAGACAGCTTACAGTTTCTGAACCAAGTGAAACAGAGATCACGATAACTTTGACTTTCAGAAAGTTCTCAACTTCTGAACAGTACTGGGTAGATCTGATTCTGAACACATGTTCACGAAGTGTACAACTTCGATTATATGAACAAACAGTTCATAAGAACTTCTATTAGAGTTCTTCTTTCTTAACATGTTCTAAGAATGCCTAGTGAACTTGTTCAGAGCTCCTCGGTTAAACATCAAACAACAAACGTTAGTAGAAAATGCATTTTATATGATTAATTCATTTGTTTAAGTTTGCATTCTTTTTAAGATTCTTCTTTTTAATCAAAATCATATTTCTATTTCTCCCCCTTTTTGACATCATAAAAAAGTTTAAAGCATTTGAGCTTTCAAGCATTAAGCATAATTAGATTAATATGATAATGAGCAGTTTAACATAAAATAGTCTCAAAGGATATTTCATTAAATTCAAAGCATGAAATTTTTAAAATCCTAACTAGTTCTTAGTAAACAAAACATAGACCTAACTCAAACAGGTTCCTAGGGTTTAGACTAAGAAGTGCCTAATTATGAGGAAGAGGATGAAGACGAGTTTTCAGACCCATCAGTTCTTGAGGCATGCAGCTGTTTTTCTTCTGCTTGTGTGACAGCTAATCTCTTACTCTTCACAATTTCCTCTAAGATCCATTCATGGAAATCAGTCCAGATTTTTCTCATTTCTAAGGGATCTATGTTTGTACTGGAAGCATCTACTAGGCTTTGAATTCTTGTGATGGCATTATCCTTGAAGGACGTTAATGCATCATTGACAGTCTTTGATTCTAACGATCATCGTTAGGTTATGATAATGTTTTAAGTGTTTTAATCATTTAAGCAATGTAAGCATCTAAGAGAATGATAAAGATTTTAGGTTATGAATTTAATACTGATATTATTATAGATGATAAACCAGAAAGCAGCATTGATTCATTTATTAAACCATAAGTGCAGAACATGATCGATACAGACACATACACTTGAAAAACCATTGCAACTGACAACCTAGCCTAGTTCTAATGAGCGAACATCTTATTCTATGAGAGCCATTCAGTGTCAAAGATTTCACAAAACTTCATGTCCAGAGCAGTGTCTGGGCCACATCGAATTCTGCAATTGCTTGCATAATTCCTGCTCTGAAGAGTACTTCTGATAATACTCTTCCATAAGGAATGAACGATTTATCCAAGGTTCTTGACAAGAGAATAGACTCTTTAAGATGGTCAAAGATTACTTGGGAAAGATCTATAGCTATTGGCCTAAGAAGACACATGATGAGGAGCTTATCAACATGATACAGAAAGTCCTTAGATATACCGCGAGGTTTAATATTTGTCAGGATGAACTTGAACCATCCTTTTGCAGTAGGCAGAAGTTTTTCGGGGTTTGTGGGTTCAAAAGCAAAGTCTTTATCAAACATGTCATGCATTTCAGCATTAGAGGTGCATCGAATGGATGCGTGGTTGGTTGTGATACCCCCTTGGGGACAGTCAATAGCTTCAACAATGTTTGTGGCGTTGAAGGTAACTGGAATACCATAGATGTTTGAATAGATGGTCAATCCATTACTGCTAACAGAGGCATTGATCCAAAAGGATTTTAAAATGTTTGGATAAATTGAGCCTCTTAACATAGATAGGTATCCGCTCCAATTTTGAGAATGAATCCCAAGAAAAAAGTTTCGACTAGTGTTTGCTGGATTTGGTCGTTTTTCATTGATGACTTCTAAGAGATCATCGTTGCCGTGAATGGTTCTTGGAGTCATTTTTGAAGGTGTTTTTGGAATGCTTAGGTCGATTTAGGACAGAAGATGATGAAGAATTTTTAGAAGGGTTGTTTGACTCTAAATAGACAAGGGAAGAGGCTTTGAATTGAATGGGTTAATGACTGAGGGTGACTTAGTAGAACTGGTTCTTGATTACCTAGGTTCTAGAGTAAATAAGAGGACAGTCACACAGTGTAATAGTTTGTTAGCCTAGGGAAGACCAAGAAATCACACGTACTATTTGAAAAATGATGAGACACAATTCCTAGTTCTAAGTAATATTCTTTTGTATTTTAATGAGTGTATAACCAAAGATGCAAGCATAATGAGTGTATAACCATGTCTGGTTAATAACTATAGGACTAGGTGACCAGCTATGATTGACAAGGTAGCACGCTTTCCAATTTTGTACTTAAACGTACAGACATATGTCATTTAATATGCATATTTTAAGGAGAATTGAATGGTTGAGATATCCCTGATTAGAGAGCAGGGTAAGGCAGTTGGGAATAGGTTCTCCTATCTGAGATGACTCGAGGGAAGTTGAATTGATGTAATTTAACATCATTATTTCCAAGACTAACTAAGTAGATGAAAAGACTCTAAGAGAGTTAGATTAGAATAAGAATACTGGTTAGAGTATACTCATGGACTATAGGAGGTAGTCGACACAGAGTGATTTGACATGATGAGGATAATCTCACATATGAGACTGATTTACTCTAACTATTCATCAGCCATACGCAGATGCATACATAGAAGAACATACGAGTTTCTAACTATCTTTCTAACCTATTCTCTCGATACTTGACATGACATGACAAATGTTTTAAATTTTTAATAACATGTTCAAGTAGATTTATCAAAAGGCCATAAGTGGAGAAAAAAATCATACCTAAAAGATACTAAGATCTTTATAGACTATCTGATTGCTATCCATTATACTCTGATCTTTCTTTCTTAGACGGTCTGAAGTCTTAATCGCATACTGCATATGCATGTATTCCGTTCTGAGCTTTTGATCATCACCTTTTAGCTACAACTTCCTTCAGAGTGATCAGTTGATAGTTCCCTTATTATGTAAAGGTTTATTTATATTCTGGCTTCTGAAGAGTACAATTTATTTTCTAAACTTCTGATCCTGGTTTGAGAACTAGAATCAATCTACTAAAAAAAATCTTTTCCTTTTTCCTGTTCAGACCTATTCATCTTATTTCTGAGAATAACCAATCAGAGGTTCTGAACTTGAACATCATAATAATTGTCTTTCAACAAGTTTCCTATTTCCATAAGGTTAATAAAAACTTATCTTAATCATAAACTGCTTGGGAGGTTATGAGCTAAAGAGAATTGATTGACATCTCCTAACATCTTCTGACAATGTTTCTTCAACAGATGCAGATCATGTTCAGAAATAAGTATCATCAAACATGCGTGTAGCACAACATATAGTTTGCATGACATTTCTTGATCTCACAATGCTGATTTATCTTGTTTATAGAATTAGTCCATCAAGGGATTTACAGCATATCAGCTTCTAAGAGAATGTCAACTAATTTCTTCATTCTGAAAACATCAGCAACTTAATTCCTTGTGACTTTAAGTACAAGACATAAGTGTTTGGATTAACACCTTCTGGTTCATGATTTAAGAGGTTCTGAAAGACTTATCAGATAGTGATTCGATCAATAGCATTTTATTCAACTAAGATAGAGTCTTTGGTTTATCAGAATTTTAACATCTGAGTTGATTCAATCAAAACTTAGAATTCATTCTTAATCAAGAACTTAATGAATCTTTGAATTTCTTCTTCCTGAATATTCTTCTAGCTTTTCAAGAAAACAATATTCAGTACTTCATTGAATCTTTCAACTTCTTAATTAGTTAAAATTCAGATGTTGAATCATTTCTAACATTTTGATTCCTTCAGTTCTATGACTTCAATAGACTTCATTCTGAAGTTCAAAATCATAGAACAACAATCTTTCTTCTTTACATGAAGAAGTTCTAAATGAGTTTCAAACGAGAAAGTCAAGGGTGGACCTAATCCGTTTCATGAAAACATCTCAAAAACTCATAAAGAATTAATCTTCAGTAAACAAGACTTCTTGTTTTCTGATGATTCAACCTTGATTTAACGTTGAGCAAAATACGTGGTTCATCTACACGTATCTTCTGAGATAAGCATTTAATAGATACTACTTCTTATCTGATGAATCTATCATATCAGCTGATTCTTCAAACTTCATCAAAACTCAAGTGAGGAAGATTTAGATGTTGACAACTACAAAAACTTCCAGAATCAGTGACTTGCTCAAGTAATCCAGTTGATTACAATTTTGTACACAGTCAACTTGTGAGCTGTTACAGAAATTGTAAGTGGATTGAAATCTCACCCAGAGTATTTCTATGCATCACATCTAGATCTTTTTCTGACATTGTTAAGTGTTAGATATCCATCAATAACAGAACCGGAGCTCTGATACCAATTGAAGGTACGAGAAAAACACAAGAAAGGGGGGTTTGAATTGTGTATTTACTCTTTAACAACTTTTCGCTTCTTATCGTTAAGACGCTGAGATAACATCAAAGTTCGTTGAGAGACTCTGACTCGCGAAGTAACATTTAGACTTGCCATCCATGAAGCATAAGAACCAACAAGAGCCTGAACGCAATATGCATTATTCAGAACTTATAATGCGGAAGCTTATCAGAGTTAAGCTGCAAGGTTCTGACTCGCTTATGTAAGGTTCTTATACTCAATACAGAAACATAAACAATAACATAAAGCATAACAAGAGTAAAGGACACATGATATATCCTGGTTCACCACAAGGCTAATCCAGTCCACCCTCCTCATGTGATTTCGCCTTGAACATAAGGACTTAATCCACTATAATCCAACTGATTACAGATGCACAGGCTAACACCGGTGACTAACACACAATGAACCGTTCTGGGATTAAACTTAATGAATATAACGAACATTGACCTGCAGGTTCAAATCTCGTAAGATCTACTGCTAGGATTTCACAGCTAGACGTTTAGGGATTCATCGTAATGAATATAATGCCTGCTGACCCTATTTCAGGATTTACCACAATGACACCCAACCATTGTCTTCTCGAGTCTTCGGTCGCATTGACCACTCAAGGAATCCTAATTCACCAAGAATTAGTTATACAGGAGATTACAGAGATGCTTCTTAACAAGCAGATTACTCCTAAGTTTAAGTGCATAAGAACACATAAGTGTTCAAGCAAGATGTGAGCAACAACTCCTTGCTATCTTAAGAAACTACAAAGATGTATGTTGATTTAACAGTTGTTGACATCATGTAGATCTTCTTCTTCTTCATATTCTTGGTTGAGCAAGCTTTGAGTAACAACTCCTTGCTTCAGATCTTTAATGTAGCACTGATGAGAAGGTGGTTGATGACTTGACTGATTTGCAATGTTGTCTTCTTCATCAACAACTTCTGTACCAATTGATTGTTGTTGTGTTGATTTATGATCTTTGAGCTTCAACAACAATGGCCATGTGTAAATGGTGATAGCTTTGGATGTTTTAAGTGTTACAATGAGAACTCATCGTTGTTGCTATCTTCACACAATAACTTGATCAATTCTCTATTGATGGAATGAATCGATTTTTTTCAGAAGCTAATACTCTTTTCTTTAAATAGCCCAGTAAAATATAGCCGTTTGAATTACTGTTGGCTGTTGGAAAAGAGACGTTGTGTAATGATACAACTCTACTCACATATCTCCTTTTTATAGTGGAGGAAGTGACATGATATATCTTCTTAGGCGCTGTGTACAGTCTTTCACAACGGTAACATTTGTCTTCAAAACGTCAAAGGCTTCTGATGGTAATTAATTGAAGCATGAGTAGAGACTTCTTAACAGGATATCTGAAACTCCAAGTCTTCAGTCTTTCGAAGACGTCCATTAGGAATCAGCCTGTTATACCCCAAATTTTGACCACTAATATTTCCCATCATTTTGCAAATCATCATCACAATATGGGTGTATCATTATGCTTCATCAGTCTCCCCAAAGATGGGTGAGCATTCACTACTATCAAAATTTGGGTTTCAAGCCCTTTCAGAGTTTTTAGACAAAGGATCAATCAAGAAATAACATGATCTTCAACTTGTCTAGCCTCTCAAGGATTAAGCACAAGGTTGCTCCCTTCTAGGTGGATCAAGCTTCAAGATCGCTAGTGTCACCAAATTAGGGTTTTGGTCGACCAGGGCCTCCAGTTGGAAATTTTCCTCTAGGCATGAGCAATTGCTTCAAAGCATATCCTAATATACTCCATGGAACCTCATGGACCCAATCATCAAGTCAATTTGAACTCAAGGGATGCATACATCAAAAATCAGGAATTAGGGTTTCTTAGCCTAATTCACCCCTAAGTTGACTTTTGGGACAAATCATGAACCAAGAGCTCAATACATGATTTGAGGGTCTCTAATATACCATATTGATCCATTTGGAACAATGGATTGATCCAAGAAGTTTGAGCAACAAGTTTCAAATTCATCTGAACCACAGTTAGGGTTTCGCGGAAAAAGTCAACTGTAACTTTGACTTTTGACCAGGACATGCTCCCAAACCCTAAGACATGATTCAATATACCCTATAACACCCATGGAACATGTCCATCAAGTTTGATTTAGGTCAAGGACATGATTTCTTAAAGGATTGCACAGTTTGGAATTCATCGGATAAAAAGTCAACTGTGCACAAAAGTCAACTTTGACTTTTTGAGATTTTTCACAAAAATGGATTTTTAACCCTAAAATGATGTTAATGTATGATTTGAATCATCATTCATCAAGAAAAATCAAAGAAAGTGGGATAACTTGTAAAAGGGGTAACCATAAAAACTTAGAAAATTTTCTAAGTTATTAAATAAAGTGACAAAGGTACCAACTTTGGAGAATCATAACTCCTAAACCACAAAGCCATTTTTTCCCATCCAAAGCTTGATTTGTAGATCTCATAGCCCTCTACAAAATCTTCATACTGACCTATGTCCAAATTCCTCATGGATTTTGAGTTATGGAGTGATCAAAATCAAGAAAAGTCACTTTGTTCCAACACTTAGTGAAAATTTCACTAAGTCAGAATTTGCCTTACTTTTTCCAAATGTAGGAGGATTTTTCGCTTGGATCCAAAAGGTATCAAAACCAAATATGATCAAACAGTTGTTGTATCATATAAGGGCACATCACTTTGGACACATCTGAGGATTGAATCTAAAGGGGACAATAACTGAGCCAAGCCTCCAAAGTCCTTGGAACAAGAAATAGCATGCTAAACCTAGAATTGCCCAAAATAGGGACAAGACTGCAATTTTGGATTGGAGCATTTAATGGAAGCACCAAGGTGGCATGGACTGAGCCATTTGCAACTGAATTCAGTCAAGACTTATCCAAGACCAAGGGGACCAGCAGCCTGTACCCTAACCTCTAGTCAATGGCTAGAGGAGACTTGGATTTTCATTGGCCAACATTGGCCAACCCTACTCAGCAGTTGCCATTAACTATTCCTTGCAAAACAAACTTGCTCTACTATAAATAGAGCTCAAATGTGATCAGTTTAAGTACACCAAAGGCCTACAACACTTGCCTTTCTCAAAATCCACTTCTTACTCTAAAAAATGCCTTTCTTAGCAAGTCACTATCAGGTTTTTCATTAGAGAGCAATTCCACTCAAACCAATCACACACACACCTCATATACATTATATGTGAGCTGATCAAACACTTAAACAACATCTGGAACACTGATTTCTTAGAATCACCAGTCAATTACTCAAGGTTTTAACCAAGTTGCAGTTAAGATGCCATGAAGTGATCCAGCCAATTTCCATCGAGTCCAAGCATTCAAACACACTCCATAAGGTGTAGGGAAGCTGTTTAGATCATCACAATTCATCTGTAACACCTCCAACTCAGAAATCAATTTGCTCTTGCTGTCACGACCTAGAGGTAAGCCTAAACTTGGTCATTTCTCAATCTATGCATATTTCCTCGCACAATACTTTTACCAAATGTTCATAATCATGCATGGAATGTTTCCCCTCAAGTAATTGCTTTGCTTGAATCGTGTATCAAAAATCCCAGCCTTTATGCAAAATTTAGGGTTCTTGAGGATATATCGTGATTTCTTGTTTTATGCTTAATTTAAATGAAATTAATTGTCATAAACATGATCGTGAGGTGGAAACGAGCAGATTGATATGTGGATTGCATGATATAATCAAGTATTCAGTGAGATTAGATAGAAAATGCAAATCTGGACAAAGCTGAAAAACGTGCGTGTTCTTCAGCTGTTCTTGGCGTCATTTCCCTCAAATTCAAATATTTGAATTTTGTGATTTTATTTAATTGATTCAAAAATTAATTTCTCTTTGAGTTTTAATGATTTTGAGTTGATTCTTTTTTTAATAATTCACAAAAATGTTAAAATATTTTATTTTATGGAAAATCCCAAAAATATTATTTATTTTATATAATTGATATTTTTGCAAAGAATTAATGTTTTAATTGTTTTTGACATTTAAAATATTTTTTTCCTTCTTGAGTTTTCAGATTTTTATGACTTCTAATCATTTTGTAGGGAAAACTTGATTTATGAAGCATTAATCCAAGATCACAATTTGTTTTCCACACGTTAAATAATTTTAATCATTTTAATTGAATATTTTATTCAATTAAAACACATTTTGAAAACAAATTAGGGTTTTTGATTAATTCAACCCTCATAAATCATTTTCAAAACACTTTTGGGCCTCTAATAGAGTGTAAGACCCAACCCTTTGTAAATACAACCTATTTTGGGCCCCACTTATGGTATAAGTCCCGTTGTATTTCAAAAAGTTTGACGCGATCATTATCCGTTGAAAAACAAACCTTGGGCCTACCCTCGAGTAGTAAGACCCATTTCTTTTCTTTAAAACTATTTGGGCCTCTTAATAGAGTGTAAGACCCAAACCCCCTTGTACAAACCATTTTGGGCCTCACTTATTGTATAAGTCCCTCTGTACAAGCGAACGACGCCATCGTCGCCTTTTTAAAAAATATCAATTGGACCTACCCTCGAGTAGTAAGACCCATTGCTTTTCTTTAAAAACTCTTTGGGCCTCTAATAGAGTGTAAGACCCAATCCCCTTTTAACCAAAACAATTTTGGGCCTCAGATATTGTATAAGCCCCTTCGCGTTAAAAGAAAATCTCGGCACGATCGCCATTTTAAACGAAAATCATCTGTGCCTACCCTCGTGTTATAAGCCCCACTCTTTTTCTTTAAACCTTTTGGGCCTCTTGAGAGAGTATAAGACCCAAATTCCTTTGTACAGTAAAACATTTTTGTGCCTCAGTCACTTGTCTAAGTCCCTATGTACAAAACAACAGTGTAATCACTGATAAAACCCTGGGCTTCTCCTTGAGCTGTAAGCCCCAAATCTTTCTTTTTCAAAGCACTTTCTCCTTTGATTTTGAAATATACTGTTGTTTTCAATCTTTCTTTGTTGAACAACTAACTAAACAGCATGGAAGCTCTACACCCGAGTAAGTGTTTATATGCTTTCATTTACCGCTTTCATATACATATAACTGTATTGTGGGGCTGTTTCGCTGTAAGTCTTCTTTCATAAACTCATATCAACTGTGTAATAATAGTATAGATATTTAGAGTTTCCCCGGCAACTACGTCTAGCATTAAGCCCATTGATTACTCTTAAATAGTCAAAACTAGATCCTCATAGGATTACCAGACACAGTCTTCCCTCCTCTTGGGGTTAAACAATATGGAGGTGTGAAAGGCAGATTTTTTTTTGAACCCTTTCTCAGACTGTCACTCGTAGAAGTTGTCAAAGAAACTCTACTCCCCAGAGATGATCTCTTCTCCGTAAATTGCATCTCTTGAGTTTCTTCCAAATTCTCAAACTTTCCTGGCTTGATCTATTCTTTGTGAATAACCTGCGTTGAACTTCTCGGGGTTTGGAGACCCACAGGCTTCTTAAAAGCACCCTTAGGAATTGTCAAGAAACTCTATTCCCCAGAGATGATCTCTTCTCCGTGAATTGCATCTCTTGAGTTTCTTCCAAATTCTCGAACTTTCCTGGCTTGATCTATCCTTTGTGAATAGCCTGTCTTGAACTTCTCAGGGTTTGGGGACCCACAGGCTTCCTAAAAGCATCCCCGCCTCCTCTTGGGCATTGTACAAGGACCCATCAGCTTCTTAGAAGTATTCACAGCCTCCTCTTAGGCTTCATATAAATGATTTCTTCCTCCGGGAATGATAGCCTCCTCTTGGGCTTAGTACAAATTGTCCCTCGGCTTCTTAAAAGTTTCCAGCCTCCTCTTGGGCTTCGTACAAATTGTCCCGACAACCTCCTAGAGGTATAGGAACAGAAATCAGTCATCTTAATAGAACAGTCTTTCCAAGAGTCTACTACTGTTTCTTTAAGCATAGTACAAAAGATGAAACTCTAGACTTGGACAGTCTAATTTCCTTGAGTCTCAAAGACATTCTCAAGCACCCTTCAAGAATAGGAAGGAACCTCGTAGACTCGGACATTCTCAATACCCTTTGGATTTCCCATTTCCTCAAAGAAAAGGAAATATCCCTGATACTCGAATCAAAATCCCTGAGTGCAAACATTACTCATATAAGAACTGATTTTCTCTTTGAACCAATATACTGGACCTGTCACTCAACTGAAACAGCACCATAGCCTCTCTCTTGGGCTTTATACAATGATTCTCCCCAGCGGAGTCAAACACCTTTTAGCCTCCGTCTTGGGCTTTGTACAAGACACAAATCACTCTCTTGTTGAGTATAAAACCCTTGGCCTCCATCTCGGGCTTCGTACGAGATACCATAGAGGACTCTCTTGTTGGGTCACTTCCCTTTTTAGCCTCTATCTCGGGCTTTGTACGAGACAGATCAAAAACACCCTTTTGTTGGGCCATAAGCCTCCTCTTAGGCTTTGTATAAGAAAACCACTGGTTGATCCAATCAACCTTTTAGCATCAAAGTTGTGCCTCGTTCACAGTACACAAACATCAACAACTCCTTCCCCTTCATCTAATCGCTGTAAGCGGCAAGCCTCTGGATCATCTACATCCATGCCACTGTCCCTCTTTTAGCATGAGAAATTCCTAAGGAAAGATAGCATTGCTTTACACTGAGTTAAAGTCTTCTCCTTCAGGTTGGAAATCCCCTATAAAGGAAATTATGGCATTGTCGGATTCACAAATCCCGGTTAAAGTAATTCTCCTTTATAAACAGTTGTGATATACAAACCCCTCTTTAGAGATGACAAATTCTCTCTAAAGTCAAACCTCTTCAGCTTCACATCTTGGGCTTTGAACAAGATATAAACTACCCTTTAGCTTCACGTCTTGGGCTTTGAACAAGACACCAAAATACCATTTCCTCCCATAGAATAGGAGGAACTACGATCGCTCTGATTTCCCTGTTTCGGTAAACGGGAATACGTAGGCATAAGATTGAAAGAAAAATCTTAGCGAGCACACTAATCCAAAACCCAAAATCCCATACCTCCACATATCAATCGAAAAGCATCAGTCTTAACCTCCCACCAATCGACCGGACACTATTTTTACCAAAATAAACCTAAAAGAGACCCACAATCTTTGTAGCATCTGTAAACCAACAGTCATTTGTTCAAACTCAGTTTGCAAGCAGGGTTAATTGGAGACATCTATTTCCCTTCCTTCATCAGCTTTAATAGGATAAAAAATGAATTGAGCTGTAGATACCAAAGAGCGGTAGTGCTTCGCAACCACATCCAAAATCGCTCGCTACACAGCCTTCAGAACTTCAGCACTTGTCTTTAAATTCGTTATCCTTTACTACTTCAAGTCTTCCGAAACTTCAGAGCTGTCCCTTAGGAATCCGTCTTCAGAGTCTTCAGAACTTGACCTTTTGAACCATGATCCTCAGAACACATAAGTCTTCAAATGTCTGGGTGACAAAGGAAACCTCCTTCTCCCTGGACCCTTCTAGCTTCTACAACTGTGGTTGAACGCTTCATTCGAAGCCTATCTTCCCCACAAAAATCAAATTAACAAAGATGCTGACGAAGTGAGGAATAGAAGGGTAGAGGGTCCGCGCCTGGCGAAGCTGACTCCTGTTAATGATGGTCGACCCATCCAACAAACTTTTACTAACTTTATCATGATGTTCGTAAAACGCTATGACTTCACACCCCATATGGCTCCTTTCGCTACAAGGAAATATGGTCTTGAGTGGTTCACCAGTGATAACGAGAAATCGTATTGTATTTTATGTCTCATTACACATTTGTTTCGTTTGTTTTATCTGAGTTTTATTAGCATTTAATCGTGTTTTTTTTTGTGTTTTGCAGTTGATAGCTTCGTCTGTGGAGAAATCGAGCACAAGATCGAAAAAGAGCTAAGAAAGAAGGAAATTCAGCAAAGAAGTGCAGAATTCTGGTTTCTACTGATATGGCATTCGCCATGAGAAGCCTGCCACGTCAATTAAAAAGGCCAGGACCATGGCAAACGCCATGGCCTGGTGGCGAACACCATGGCTGCGCGGTTACAAAATTTCAAAACTGCAACTGTCATGGGCAGTTTTGATGGGCCATTTTCCCTCCACTCCTCTTTGCATGTTTCAGCAGTTGTCCTTGGGATTTTTCTCTATATATAGGACCTTTCACTTATGTATTGGACATCTGATTTTAGATGCGGAAGCTTTGTCAAATTCCGTTTAGGGATAAATTACTTTCAAAGCGACAATTACTCACATCGAGGAATTGTCAAAAAATTTCCTTGTATTGTTTACTGCTAAAATCATGAGTTCAAACAAGGATCCGGCACTTTCGTTTCAATTTAATTCAGTATTTTCTTTACAGGTTTTTATTACTTTCATTTTGCAATTTACTTTCTATTTTTATTATGCTATGTGTTTCACCATGATCATGTATGTTATAAACGTCAAAATGTTTTGCTAAATTTATGTGATTGTATGCTAGTTTTGGTTTTAGTTTCTATTCTTTATGTCTTATTATTCCGACACGAAAGTGAGGGATAAACTAGGTTCGGACTAATAGTGTGAGAGTGTGAGGAAAGAACGGATAATAGAAACTAGGCATCGATCCTAAAAACAGCGAGAGAGCTTTAGGCATCGCTTAGGATTTCACTAACTTCCAAAATACACTTTTCAATTAAAATGGGCGAGCGAGAGCAAAATCCTGTGGTTGTTTAGCGTGGTTTATGTCAATAGCGCGAGAGTGTGAGACAGAGTCTTTAAGTTAGTATTTCCTACGGAATGAAGTGCAGTCCTAATTAGCGCCGGACTTCTACAAGTCCTTTAGGCAAGCGGAATCCACATCCCAGACTCGATTTTAGTATTATTTCTTAAAACCTCTAGAATTAGTAATTTTTCCCTTTTTTGTCCAAATTCCGTAAACTCTTAGCCTTAGCTATACACTGCAACTTAGATTGCATTAGTTTGATAACCCCTTCCCTGTGGGTTTGACAACCTTAATTAAAACTATGCGAACAGCTGTATACTTGCAGTCTAAGCTCGACGGTCACTTTAGTGTCCTCGACGTGCATCAACAAGGCCATTCCCATCACCGTCGAAGGCTCAAGAAGCAGAATCTACTGCGATTTGGGAAACCTTTCTGACTCCTAGGGTTTTAACCCTCAGATTCAACCCCTCAAAAAGCCAAGTTACTTTTATTGCTTACCAACCAAATCTGGTCACTCGACAATTTAGACTGGTTCAAGTTTTATCCAGACCCCTGTATGAGAAGAAACACCTATTCCTCCTTTACAACGCAATTCACTCTAAAGCCGTAGCTATTAAGAAAATCACACGGTATGCTGGTTGAACACAGCTTCTTCCAATATCTTTCGAACCAAGCTTTCTCTGCACTCAACAATTTGATGACGGGTGGAAGGCTTACTATGCAGAGGAATTTTTTGACATGGCTGCATTTACACACCACATTAACATGGATTTCCTCTCTGTGTAGGAAAGGGTGAAGAAAGGTACTTTGACACACATTAAAGAAATCCAAGCCTTCCGAAAATACTTTGAAACTGTTTATTGACCAGATGACCTTGGTCGAACTGTCCGCGACGCAACTGTTAATCTGAAGGAATTTTTTTTAAAGAAAATGGAGAACTTAAAGATCCCTTCGTACGTTCCTCCTGAGAAACGATACGAAACAACTTTCAATATGTTTCCCCCCAAATTCCCTCGACTGCCAAGCGCTGATTTTGGAGTGGCCCTTACCCCTCCATTTCCAGTCTGGTTTGTATGTGGGGATTCTATCAAAATGCTTCGCCAATAATCAAAACCAAAAGCGCAGTGGGCGGTTCCGATCAAACACACACTAGACAGTTTTAAAGGGCATCTTCATATTGGGATCGAAGATGTTCGCATCGAATCTGAAATATATGAAGGTGTGGAACGGGAGGATTTCGACCCAACTTTTCCTTATTAATTTTCTTTCACATATAATAACTGCTTTCTATTTTATTTTAGCCATGAAAATTCCTCCGAAGAAACCACCAGTTAGGAAACCTACAGAAGTAAAAGAAGAATGAGTAAGCAAAACAGCAACAACAACAACAAAGGTATTTCGTACCCTTTGATAATTTTGTCACTTTTCATATATTCCAATATTTTCTAACATTTTCCTTTTCAAGGCGCTCGAAAGCTACCCCCGACTCCCCAGAAAAGGAAGGCAAAGGAGGATGCGGTTGTGGTAGTCGAATCGGGTGATGAGGACCTATCCCCGACTGCTGAACAGTCCCTTAAGAAGAAGAAAAAGCAACTCAAGATGATCGAAACCCTTGCTGAATCTCAAGAAAAAGGTGTAAAGGCCCCGACAAAGAAACCCACCAACTTAACCATTTTGGAACCAACTCCTGCAGAGATGTCAAAGAAGGATGCAGACCAGCCTGAAAGTGACAACTCAAGCCCTGGGGCTGAAGCTCCTAAGGTACCAACTTTTATACCTCATTATATTCTTAGTACTCTTATTCGACTACTGACTTCGATTATACTTTTTAGGACGACGCATGAGTTTCGACTCAGCCAGCTGCCAAATCAACCAACACCATACTCCTTAATGTTGAAGGCAAACCAACGTATCACCCCACTTATGCAAAGGATTCTGAGAAGAGCTCGATGAGCGAAATAAATCAAACAGTTGGGGGACAGCGCGAAACTTGGTCGCCCAAGACCACTACTCAGAATTCTCACACCAGTGGCTCTGAACATGAAGGTGATCAGAAGAAGGACATGGAAACTGAAGCAGTTACGGAAGTAGATAATCCTCACATCCCTGTCAAAGAGGAAGCTGAAGATGGCTTTCCAAGAGTCGAACGTATGGATGTCACTCAGCAAGATCCAGATGATGACATGGAAGAAAGGGAAACTCGCTATGTACTTTAGAACTATTCGATGCCTATTGAGGAGTTCGTGGATGATCCTGAAAATGTTGAAGATGATGATGACCAAGAGGAAGAAGAAGATGAAGGTACTCATGAGGAGACAATCATCGAACCGAACCCTAATCTTGGCCCGTCGATTGCGAAATATTTAGGCGGCGCCTTTATGGCCCTTTCTGCCGAAAAGCTGGCGGCCTTGAAAAAGAGCAACCCTCGAGAATACCTAAAGGCTTTGATTGGCTCTAGAGGGAGTTTGTCTGAAAAAAGTCTCAGCTCTCCTTCAGTGTCTGGTGGTCGATTAACCAACAAACCTGCTATCAAAATACTTTCTAAGATCAAAGAGAAGGTTTTCAAAGGTGACCTGTTCTGACTCATAGAGTCTAATCCTACTTCTCGTCTTGCCTTAAAGGGTCTTCTAAAAAAGGTTAACATCCTGACTGCTTCTCCTGAAGTTGCAAAAGTTATCTTGGAATTGACTTCAATGATCGACCAAGTTGCTGCTGATATTACCAAAATCAAACAAAGCTCGAAAGACATCGAAAGTTATAGTGGCTTTGTACGTAGTGGCTGCATGGGATGCTGCCTCGGAGTCGACCAATCGCTTGGCTGATTTAGAGAAAGCCCAAGAAGACAACAAGGCTGAAATCAAAACCAACAATCAAAATATCCATTCTTGGGAAGAACAGATAAGAGAGCTATAAGCCAAAATTTCAAAGGCTAAGAAAAGAAATGTTGAGCTTCAGAAATTTGATAACTCAAAAATGGTGAAAGAACTTGAAGTTCGACTGAGCTTTACTGACAAGGCTCAAAAGTTAGAAGCAGAATTGGAGATCATAAGGTCGACCAAGTCCATCTGTGAGAAACGGCTAGATCTTCTGAAGTCGAAATACCTCAGCATGAAGGCCTCCCTTCCATTTTAGTTCTAGTTCTTTTTATTCAAACTTTTATCATTGTTTCTTAAATTATGTAATGACTTTTTGAACCCTTCATGGTTCTTTTGATTATAACGAATTTTTCCATTTTGGCAACAATTTTCATTTTACCATGTTAGCTTCCATTATTTTACATATGTGATTATTCTTTGTCTATTTTTACTTCTTGAAATGCAGGCTTGTATTTTTTCAAATACTTCCCGTTTACCCTTAAGATTCTCTTATCTTGATCTAACTCTTCGATCTCATAGGCACCATTCCAAAAAACTTGTATGATTTGAAAAGGGCCTTCCTATTTAGGGGATCATTTCCCCAAGGCTCTATATTTTCGATCCATAGGAAAAACTACTTTCCAAACCAACTCTTCAGGCGAAAACGTCTTAACTTTGACTTTCTTATTATAAGACTTTTCTACTCTCTTCTTCTGTCTTTTCAATAACTCTAAAGCATTAAGCTTTTCCTCATCTAAGTCCACTAATTCATCTAACATCATGTTCTAATACGACTCAGATGGGATCTCATGATGCCTCTGAATCCTCGTCGACTGATGATAGATCTCAACTAGTAATACCGCATCATAACCAAAAGTCAATCGAAAAGGTGTGGAATTAGTAGCCTCTTTAGGGGAGGTTCAACATGCCCAAAGAACCTGATCCAAATTTTTGTGCCAATTTCCAGGCTTCTTTCCCACATGTTTCTTAATTAAACAAATCATTACTTTGTTTGCTGCTTCGACCTGACCATTAGCCTGAGTGTAATAAGGTATAGAGGTTAATAGTTTGAAACCCATTTCTTTAGCAAATTCTTGCATTTTTCGACCTGTGAACACTGATCCTTGATCTGTTGTAATGGTTTTTGGGATTCCAAACCTATAGATAATGTGCTTTTAATGAATTCGATTACGTCTTCTTGGTTAACATTTGGCAGTGGTACAACTTCGATCCATTTTGTAAAATTTGATTTTTAGATGACACTGGTCAAATTTCTCCAACCAAATCCAAAGCCCAACCTCTGAAGGGCCATGGCTTGACTATAGAGTGTAATTCACTTGCAGGGACTGTTTACTGTGAAAATTAACAAACAACCTCTGGTCTACCAAATCTATAAGAAATTGGATAACTTGCAGGATCGACCATATAAAATCCTAAGACATGTGCTAAATAATTCAAAAGGATATTTGGAAAAAGATGAACACTTCGACAGTATTCATAATTTAGAAAAGGTTCACTTCGACAATACTAAAGGAAAAGTAATGCAGGGAAATGATTAAAAATGCATTGGAAAATAACTTGCAAAAGTAAAAGATAAAAGGTAAAATTTTGGGCAAAGATTAACTGAATTGCATTGAATAAGAAAAATGGTGTTACATAAAATGTACATTTTTCACACACTCATTTCTCTACACGCGGATACTTTGAGTAATTGAGGAATTTGTACAAACTTGAACACCCACAAATCTTAACACTAAGACTTGCTATTTATAATAGTTGAAAATAACTACCCCTAACAGCCTACTGATTAGAGCGAGACAAATGGCATTCTGAATGTCTTCGTCCTTCAAATATGCTCCACGTGTCTTCTTCCATCAAATGGATAAGAACAAAGTTCCCTCCCTTATTTGAATTCAAATTTGGAATCGAACGTCATCAGCAAGGCTTCCATCGAACCAAATTTCCAAATTGTTAGAAAATATTTCTAAATCCATAAAATATGTGTCTCTTGCACAAGGACGATTTCGACTAGAAATTCTGAAAAATACCATTCCAGTCGAAGTCTTCCAAAACTTAAAAAAAAAATCCTTTTCTTTGAATAATATTCTTAATCCAAAGGCAGGCGTCAAAATTAGGAGACGGATGGCACAAAAATTCGTACCCGTGGATATCCGCAGATAAAATCCGTCACGGATATAAGTCGGATAATTTAATGGATATTCACGGATAAAATAAATGGATATTTAAATACCCGTTTGTTAATGGATATGGATACGGGTTTAATGATATTCGTGCCCGCGGATATCCATATCCGTTAATAATTTTTAAAAATCATTTAAATATTATTAATTTATTATACCCTATCTTCTTATCTTCTAAAAATATTAGTTTTCTTATATTTCTTTTTTTTTTTTTGAAATTTTCTTTGAAGAAAACCTTTCACATTTCATTCAAACTCGATTAGCCATTTCATATTTAAATGCTTCATTACTTCATATCTCACTTCAACAATTTCATAGTCCAAACAACTAGTGTCTTCGTTCCTCTATCAAACCATTGTCTCCCTTCCTACTTCTCTATCGTCTGCTCTTCCATCATAACTTACAATCACAATATCTTTTATTTGTTTGGTTAAAAATGAAATGTATGGATATTATGTATGAATCTAATTATGTTTTGGTGAATAAGAAGAAAATTAATACGATGAAATTTTATTGTTAAATTAAGAGCTAATTGTATCGATGTTATGTGATAATAACTTTTTGTCTTTAAAAGAAGTTAAAAATTATTTTTTCAAAAAATAATTTTCGTAAATATCTGCGGATATCGTAAAACCCGTGGATTACCCGCTTAATGAATATCTGCATGGATATGGGGCGGATAAGGATATCATATTTCTCAAATGGGGGCAATACATATATCATAGTATCCGTCCCCATGGATATTAATTTACATCCCTATGTTATACCTAGTTTCTACATCGTTCAAAACCCTACTAAGGTAGTAAATGGCTCTTTCGACACCATTTTCATCCTCTTGAGCCAATGTAACACCCACATATAATATACATACATCAAAGCATAATATTATACATGAACCCAAGTGTTTGGTACTGAAATGCCATAAATTCCTAGTTAACACATTATATACATTATATGCCCCAAAATACCTAATAAAAAAAACTATGGCACAATGTATACAAGATGTCCCAAGACACTAAGAACTAGATCAAAAAATGATCTCAAAAAATCTCCACAACAGAAGTCTTGCCATCTCAAAAGCCAAGGAAAATAAGGATAATCAAATGGCCTTATCCTTACCCTTCGCGAAACCTGCTGTACCTGTAATATAATCAACAACATGAGGTGAGATAACAAATCTCGGTGAGTTCCATATCTTATGGATTCTCTCGGCTTTACAAGGTTCTAACCAATCCTAACTCAAGTCCAAGGGAAAGGGAAAAGACTTCGAGTTCACAATCTCACACTATATGGAAACATGTTCATGAGTTCGCCAACTCAAAATATCACTAATCGATAACCTATGCCAAGGCATCCCCTTTTCCCATCCACTTCTACGTCTAGAAGTCAACCCGAGTCATGGATCCTTGTAGTTACTTGACATACGAAATGGATTCGGGAACATCGGCCTGTTAACCGGGAACTGTCACTTCTCATTGTCTGTTAACCATCGCAAGTCTCTTTACCATATAGGCTTTATTCGTACTCGCACGCGGGAATCAAACATGCCAAGTAATTGTGTACATGTTTCAGAGGAGCTCGAGACCCATGAGACACACTCAAATCAAATGGTTTCGATTATGTTATCACACACACAAACGTGATTATACTCGACAATCACAAGGCCACAATGCCTTAAGTCCACATTCGCCTTTTCTCATAATCACAATAGTTCACACATGTTCCATACTAGTGTTTCTCTCTCCTAGACCAATCTCGTCATGGATGAACCTTTCTACATTAAGTGCTCGAGCCTTGCCATCTAGGTTTTCTATCACAATTTTATTCACAACCTAGGATCATATCATTAGGTTTGGGGTAAGTTTTCTCACTTTTCCTAATTCATTTTAAGCACGCATATTCTCTCCCAATCATGTTTAATCAACTATAGGATAAGCAAAACATATTACAATTATACAATAGAATTTCATATAATAATTCAACATAATTATACCACTTGGATTTCCTCCGATTATTTAATCGGGCAATAAAATTGACATTTTTCACCTTCATCATATAGAATATTCTCATAGCTTCCTATCGGTACCAAGAATAATTAAATGGGGTGAACGAGTCAAAAGTTATGGATTTTTAAAAGAAAAAGGAATTTATTTGAAACTCCCAGGAGTGCCCGGCGCTACAATTTCGCCCGACGCTCTAAGCACCGCCCGACGCTCTGCACCAGAAGCAGAATTTCTGCTTGCATTTTCCATAGTTCCAAGGTTCCAAAATCCATATTTTCCAAACCAAAAAATTTCCAAACATCCAGAACAAGTATCATAAATGATCATATGCATATTACGATTATACTACGCAATTTATATCGATTTTCAACCGTTAGATTCATGATTTTAGCAAGATTTACTCATTTTCTCCCAAAACCAAACCTAACTCTAGAACTCAAGAAACTCTACAACTAAAGTACCTATCTAGAACCCACCTTGATTAGAATATGATGATGAAGAAGATGAGATAATTTGGTGAAGAATGGATGATGATCTTGATCTTTCTCTCTTCTAGGTCTCTTTCTCTTTTTTCTTCCTTTCCTCTTCCTTCTCTCTAACTTCTTTCTATCTTTTTTTTTTCTTTGTTTCTTTTGTTGGAAAAAGGGTGGAAAGAAATGATATATAAAATATCATTAATTAGTAATACTACTAATTATCCAAATAGTCTCTAAAGCTCCAAAAATTAAAACCTCAGAGTCAGATAATATTAATTGGATTTGCTCTGAACTCAACAATTACTCTAATTATCTTTGCAGATAATATTAAAGAAATTACCCAGAGTCAGATAATATTAACTCTGTTGATCACAACTAATATTATCCAGAGCAAAATAAAATACGGGGTATTACATCCTCCCCCCCCCCCCTTAAATAGAAATTCGCCCTCGAATTTAAAGAAATTACCTGAATAGATGAGGGTAAGCATCTCGCATCTCTGATTCTAGTTCCCAAGTTGCATCACCCGGATGCGTCTCATCCCACTATACCTTCACCAGAGGAATCTCTTTATTCCTTAGCACCTTAGTTTCTCTTCCTGTGATATGACTTGGTTGAGGTTCAAACGTTAAATCTGCTTCTATCTCAGTCGTATCTGGTAGAATTGGTTGAAAAGGGTCTGGAACAAACTTCCTGAGTTGAGATACATGAAAAACATCGTGCATCTCTGACAGAGAAGGCGGTAATGCTAATCTATAAGCTACTTCACCAATCCTTTCTAAAATTTGATATGGTCCCACGTATCTCGGACTTAACTTTCGCGACTTAAACGGTCCTTTCAACCTCAATCTCGGAGTAACCTTAAAAAACACGTGATCACCTTCAACAAATTCTAAAGGTCTCCTACGGTTATCCGCATAACTCTTCTGTCGATCTTATGCTTGTTTAACTTTATCAATCTTTTCCTTAGTCTCTTGAATAATCTATGGTCCTAAAATTCTGTCTTCGCCAACTTCTGCCCAACACAAAGGCGTCTTACATTTCCTTCCATATAATGCATCATAAGGAGCCATACCAATACTTGCATGATAACTATTGTTGTATGAAAATTTAATCAACGCTAAAAGTTCTATCCAATTCCCTCCACTTTCCAGCACACAAGCTCTTAACATATCTTACATTGTTTGTATCGTCCGTTTCGTCTGACCATCTATTTGCGGATGATTCAAGGTACTTAAACACAACTTCATTCCCATAGCTTGCTGAAAAGCTCTCCAAAATCTCGAAGTAAACTTTGGATCTCTATCGGACACAATACTAGAGGGAATACCATGCAACCTCACAATTTCCGAAATAAACAACCTTGCAAGATGACTTGCCTTGTATGTATTCTTTACAACTAAGAAATGCGCTGATTTCGTCAACCGATCCACAATTACTCAAATAGAATCGTATCCACCTTGAGTACGGGGTAATCCAACTGCGAAGTCCATAGAAATACTATCCCACTTCCATACCTGAATTTCTAAAGGTTGTAACAATCCTCCCAGTCTCTGACGCTCAATCTTTACTTGTTGACATATCACACACTCCGATACATACACCGCAATACCTCTTTTCATACTGGACCACCAATAGTCCTTCTTTAAGTCTTGATACATCTTCGAAGAACCTAGATGTATAGTAAACGCACCTTTATGCGCTTCCTCTAAAATCCTTCTTTTCAACACTGCATCATTCGGAACACAAATCCTTTGGTTAAACAAAAAATTCCATCGGTAGCTCGCACAAAACCCAGTTGTACCAACACTTCTTGTAACTTCTCATCCAACACTTGTCCTTGTTGAATTTCCTCTCTAAGAGTAGAATTAACATTCAAGTTCCCCATGATCACACCATTAGGAGTCCAAACAAATTGAAGATTAAGATCCCTAAACTTTTCCAATAAGGCATACTCCAACATCATAAATTTGGCATTACACAACACTTTTCTACTCAGTGCATCTGCTACTTTATTCGCTTTACCAGGATGGTACTTCAGTTCCAAATCATAATCCTTCAGAGATTCCATCCATCTCCTCTGACGCATGTTCAACTCTTTCTGGTCAAATAGATATTTTAAGCTTTTGTGGTCGCTGAACATCTCAAAATGTACTCCATACAAATAATGACGCCACACTTTCAATGTAAAAACAACTGTTGCCAATTCCAAATCATGCGTTGGATAATTCTTCTCGTGGACCTTCAATTGTCGAGATGCATAAGCCACCACGTGACTTTCTTGCATTAAAACACCTTCTAATCCCATCTTAGATGCATCACAAAATACCTCATACGACTTGTTAGGATCAGGAATGATCATAACAGGAGCAGTCGTTAATCTTTCCTTTAAATTCATAAAACTTTGTTCACACGCCGAATCCCACTCATAAGGACAATCCTTTCGAGTAAGTTTAGTCATCATTAAAGTTAATTGAGAAAAGCTCTTGATGAATCTTCTGTAATAACCTGCCAGTCCCAAGAAACTTCTAACTTCTGAGACATTCTTTGGTCTCCCCCAATTAATTACCGCTTCTAATTTTGATGGATCTACTGCCACACCTCCCTGAGATATGAAGTGACCAAGAAAACTAACCTCCGACATCCAAAACTCACACTTTCTCAACTTGGAAAAAAGTTGCTTCTCTTGTAAAATCGATAAAACGATTCTCAAATGTCCCTTGTGCTCTTGTGAATTACGAGAATAAACAAGAATATCATCAATGAAGATCACAACAAATTGGTCCAAGTAAGCTTGAAATATCCGATTCATGTAATCCATAAAAACTGCCGGAGCATTCGTCATACCGAAAGGATTACTAAGAATTCATAATGACCATATTGGGTTCTAAATGCGGTCTTCGATACATTCGAACTCTTCACACGGATCTGATGATAACCCGACCGTAAATCAATCTTTGAGAACACACAGGCTCCTTTCAATTGATCTAACAGGTCGTCTATCATGGGTAATGGGTATTTGTTCTTGATGGTGACTTTATTCAACTGCCGGTAGTCAATACATAACCGCATTCCACCATCCTTCTTCTTTACCAACAACACTGGAGCTCCCCAGGGCGAAACACTGGGTCGAACAAAATGCTTAGTCATTAACTCTTCCAATTGGTCTTTCAATTCTCTTAACTCAAGTGGGGCCATCCGATACGGAGAAACGGATATAGGAGCCATTCCCGGTATTAGGTCAATAGAGAATTCCACTTCCCTCTCCGGAGGAAGATAAGTGATATCCTCGGGGAAAACTTCAGAAAACTCACAGACTACAAGGATACTCAGAACTTGAAGGTTACTACTTTCCTCCTTAGTGAGAATCAAAAGAACAAATTTTTTCTTCTCAAACAAGAAATTTATCATTCCAACCGTACCTTCCAAAATAGTTAACAAATCCTTCAGAGTAGCTTCATTAGACGGAATGATGATTAGCTTCTCCTCACACCCGATGAAAACCGAATTAGCAGAAAGCCAATCCATTCTGAAATTCTGGTACCAGATATGTGATGTTACGTGTGATGTCACAACAACACACTCTGCAATGGACAATGTAAAACAACAAGAGAAACACACAGTGAATTGTTCACCCAGTTCGGTCTAACTACCTACGCCTGGGGGCTACCAAGCCAGGGATGAATTTCACTATCAGTAGTATTAATTTATAGACTCAACAACCCAGCTGACATCTCCTAAACTTAATCACTACTTAATGAACCTTCTACTTATGAGACCACTTAAGTATGAGAACATTACTCAATCCCTAAATCACTTCAGTGATATAATTCAAAGATCACACACTTTGAAAAACACAACTTGATTCTGCTTCACAGCTTTGATCAAGAACAACTCAAAACAACAACACCAATTCACACTAGAATGGTTTACAAACAAGAAGACTCAACGGACTCTCAGTCTTTAGCTCTCTTTCTTTGTTTCTTTTCCTTCAGTATTGGTGCGCTTTATATAGCTAGTTGAATTGGGCTTGGACCTGCTACAAAATCTGACCTGATTTGTTATTTAAAACTGAATCTTCAAAACAGATTTTCTCTCTCAAAATCTTCTTAAATCTTCAGCCTTTAAACACTCATACAAATCTGCACCAAATCTGTTTGTAACAGGAAATATCTATCCCAAGATATCCGCAACCAATGAGACTAACAGCTCTCCCAAAATCCAGCTAAAACGCAAACCCTAACAACATCACTAAACCTGATGTTATTAATCTTCTGCAGACCTGATGTCATGACATCGCATGTGACATCAAACTTCAAAACTACAACAACTTAAATCTTAACATAAACCAATGTTAAGACTCAATGTTAAGACGTCACCCATGTGACATCAACATTGAACACTTTGTTTTACCAAAATTCTAGCCAATCCAAGAACCAACAATCTCCCCCTTTGGCTAATTTTGGCTAAAACAATCTCTGCAACATCAGAGACTTCAGCAGCGGAAAAAATGAGTATTTTACCAACCTTCGCAGCAGCATTTCTTCATACCAGCTCCACAAAGCTTTCAGCATGCTGCACACAATCCGAAACTCTGCTCCATGCTTCAGCACTAGCTAGTAGCAGTATTTCTTCAAACACTAATCAGCAGCATAGGGCAAGCTCCCCCTTAAAGCAAGAATCAGTATACCAGCAACTGTTCAACAATTCTCCCCCTCAATATCTGCATTTCAGCATCACACTAGCTGCACTCCTTAGCATTTCACAATGACTAATTCTTCTTCTTAGCATTGCAACACCTTGACTAACTCTTGGCTAACTCTCCCCCTTTTTAGCCACAATTGGACAAACCTCAACATGTAAGTCCTACTCACTACAGTTAGTCCTAAACAAGCTCTCATTGTCAGTCTAAAGTCAGCATGCAAGACAAGACAAATCATAGAACATAAAAAACATAAATAGTGCATAAACAGGCACAATATTCAAATTACATATTAGGCACATTAAATGCAGAATCAAAAACAGCAAAAAAATAAAACTAAACTACTATCTAGAAAAAGAAGCAAGGAACTTCAAGCAGAAGGACAAGACTTCAGATCCACCTCAGAAGAGGAGCAAAACAATGACTGCAGGTGCAACTACTTCAGGAACCACAAAGACAGGCAGAACCTCAAAATCAACCATGAAACCAAGCAAGAAGCTTCCAGTGCAACAACAAGCTGCTGATGATGATTGGGATGAAGACTGGAAAGCTTTTCTAGATGCAGGGGGTTGGGATAAACTGTAACTATTGATGTACTTCAAACCTGTATGCCTTCAGCAGTTGAATAAAATCAATTTCTAATAAAGACTACAACTGCTTAATACATTCTCTAGCACATTTAATCTTCATGAATGCAAATTCCCAATTTACTTCTCAAACTTTCAAATTGGTTTGCATCTAATGCTTTAGTGAAGATATCAGCTAACTGTTTTTCTGTAGCTACATGCTCCAAAGCAACTACTTTGTCTTCAACCAAATCTCTTATAAAATGATGCCTTATATCAATATGCTTGGTTTTGCTATGCTGAATAGGATTCCTAGAGATATTGATAGCACTCAAATTATCACAGTACAATGTCATGACATCTTGCTTGACATTGTATTCTGTTAACATCTGCTTCATCCAAACAAGTTGAGAACAACTACTTCCTGCGGCTCTGTACTCAGCTTCAGCAGTAGAAAGAGACACACAGTTCTGCTTTTTACTAAACCATGATATCAGATTATTCCCTAGGAAGAAACAACCTCCTGAAGTGCTTTTCCTATCATCAGCACTCCCAGCCCAGTCAACATCACAATATCCCCTTAACTCAGTTCTAGATCCATGACTATACAACATCCCATAGTCACTAGTGCCATTAACATATTTCTGGATCCTCTTCACTTGATTCAAGTGACTAACCTTAGTCTCAGATTGTTATCTGGCACAAACTCCAACAGCAAAAGCAATGTCAGGTCTGCTAGCTGTGAGATACAACAGACTCCCAATCATGCTTCTATATAAACTTTGATCCACACTGACACCATGTTCATCCTTGGATAATTTTAGATGAGTAGGAGCAGGAGTCCTCTTGCGATTAGCATTCTCTAGACCAAACTTCTTCACTATGTTCTTTGCATACTTGCTCTGAGAGATGAATATGGAGTCCTCCATTTGTCTAACTTGTAGACCAAGAAAATAGTTTAGCTCACCAACAAGACTCATTTCAAATTCAGACTGCATCTGTTCCACAAAATGTTTCACCATCGCATCCGACATCCCACCAAATACTATGTCATCAACATAGATTTGAGCTATCATCAGTTTTCCTCCTTCCTCTTTAACAAACAAGGTCTTGTCAATCCCTCCTTTTCTGTAGCCATTCACAACTAGGAATTCAGTAAGTCTTCCATACCAAGCTCTTGGTGCTTGCTTCAAACCATATAGAGCTTTCCTTAGTTTGTACACATGGTCAGGAAATGTTGGATCAGTAAATCCTTTTAGTTGGTCAACATACACCTCTTCATTTAGGTAACCATTCAAGAAGGCACTTTTAACATCCATCTGAAAAAGCTTGAATTTGAAATTATAAGCCACCCCTAAGAGCAATCTGATAGATTCTAGTCTTGCCACAGGAGCAAAGGTTTCATCATAATCAATTCCTTCAACCGGAGTGTATCCCTGAGCAACTAATCTGGCCTTGTTTCTGGTGACCACTCTTTGTTCATCAGATTTATTCTTGTAGATCCACTTGGTGCCAATCACATTAACTCCATCAGGTCTAGGAACAAGCTCCCATACTTTATTCCTCTTGAATTGCTCCAACTCTTCATGCATTGCATTTATCCAAAACTCATCAGTCAATGCTTCCTTGACATTCTTTGGCTCAATTTTGGAGACAAAACATGAACTTGCTATAACATCTCTTGACCTAGTTCTCACTCCAGAATATGGATCACCTATAATGAGCTCCTTTGGGTGGTCCTTCTGCACTCTGAAAGAGGGATCTTTATGAGGTTGCTCAGTTTCAGGCTCAGCAGCAGCAACACTAGGAGTTGGACTTCGGTCTTCAGCTTCTGGTGCAACTTCACCAACTGGTGTTCCAACATCATCTAGGACATCATCATCTTCCTGCTTATCATTGTCATTAATCACCACATTGATGGACTCCATCATCACTCTGGTTCTAGAGTTGAAAACCCTATATGCTCTGCTGTTGGTAGAGTATCCCAAAAATATTCCTTCATCACTTTTGGAATCCAATTTTCTTCTCTGTTCTCTATCAGCCAGAATATAGCATCTACTTCCAAAAACATGAAAGTATTTAACATTAGGTTTTTTTCCCTTCCATAGTTCATACAGAGTGGATGAAGTGCCTCTTCTCAGGGTAACCCTGTTGTGAATGTAACAGGCAGTATTCATGGCTTCAGCTCAGAAATGATAGGGAAGTTTCTTGGCATGGATCATAGCTCTAGCAGACTCTTGGATAGTTCTGTTCTTCCTCTCAACTACTCCATTTTGCTGAGGAGTAATAAGAGATGAAAACTCATGACTTATACCTTCAGCAGAACAAAATTCTTCAAACTTGCTATTCTCAAACTCTCTTCCATGGTCACTTCTTATTCTGATAACCTTACTCTCCTTTTCTCTTTGGAGTCTTTGACAAAGATCTTTAAAAACATCAAACACTTCTGATTTGTCTTTGATCAAGCTCACCCAGGTGTACCTTGAATAGTCATCCACAACTACATATGCATATTTCTTTCCACCCAGACTTTCCACCTGCATAGGTCCCATCAAGTCCATATGAAGTAGTTCCAAAACCTTGGAGGTGGTGTCATGTTGAAGCTTCGGATGAGACATTTTTGTCTGTTTCCCTTTTTGATAGTCTCCACACACTTTTCCTTCCTCAATATTAAGCTTGGGAATTCCTCTGACTGCTTCTGAGGAGATGATTCTCTTCATTCCCTTTAGGTGAAGATGTCCCAATTTCTGATGCCAGATTTTGACATCATCTTCTTTAGCAAAAACACAAGTGGGAGAATTTGATTCTTGTGGCACCCAAAGATAACAATTGTCCTTAGACCTGTCTCCCTTCATAATGACTTCTCCTTTATCATCTTTGACCGTGCATTCAGACTTTGTGAAGTCTACTTTGAATCCTTGATCGCAAAGTTGACTAATGCTAATCAAATTAGCTGTCAGTCTTTTAACAAGAATAACATCCTCTAGTCTGGGAGCACCAGCACAGTTTAGTTTACCAATCCCCTTGATCTCTCCTTTGACCCCATCACCAAATGTAACATATCCTGAAGAGTGAAGCTTCACATCAACCAACAGATTGTTTAATCCAGTCATGTGCCTTGAACATCCACTGTCAAAGTACCAATCTTCTTTGGTAGAAACCTTTAAAGAAGTGTGTGCTATCAAGCTGGTAACCTTAACTTTAGGGACCCATTGCTTCTTAGGCTTAGAACCCTGCCTTCCTTTATACCAGTTCTGTTTGGGAACAACCTGATGAGCCTTCTGTGGATACCCATGTAGCTTATAACAATAAGCCTTAATGTGTCCAAAACATCCACAATGGTGACACCTCCAGTGTCTGTATTTCTTCTTAGGTGGAGTTCTGTCATGATGTTTTAACATCTGTTTTAACATCACTGGTTTTGGGGTGATAGAACCTGCATCACTGGTGAATCCCAAACCACATTTGTCTGCAGCCATCTTCCCAATACTAAGAATGTTGTCTAACGTATTATTACCATTGTTCAACATTCTGATAGTTTTGGTCATAGAGTCCAGTTTATAGTTAAGCATACTTACTTCAGCTTCAACTTCAGTCTTTTCAGCTTTTAACTGTACTATGGTTTTCTTCAGCTCTTCTCCTTCAAGACACACTTGTTCACTTATCACGAATAGATCTTTATAAGTGACAGCAAGTTCATCGTAAGAAACCTCATCATCACAAGACTTATCATCTGACTCATGAACCCCAATCATAGCTCTAACAAGTTTAGCTGAATTTTCTTCAGACTCACTCTCACTATCTGACCAAGAAGCTGATAACCCTTTCTGCTTCTTTAGAAAAGTAGGACATTCCTTCTTGACATGTCCATACCCTTCACACTCAAAGCATTGTATCCCTTTATCATTACTGGATTTTTCTTCATCTTTAGACTTCTTCCCTTGTTTTCCTGATCTGTTGATGTCAGAGGTAATGTTCTTGACATTGGGATTATAACTCCTATTTATCCTCTTCATAACTTTGTTGAACTGTTTACCCAGCAAAGCAATAGCCTGAGACAGCTCCTCCTGAGAATCATCCTCTTTCCCTTTCTTGGCTTCTTCAGAACTGGAAACCAAAGCTATACTCTTAGACTTCTTCTCAGGTTCTTCTTTACTTAACCCTAGCTCAAATGTTTGAAGAGATCCAATAAGCTCATCAACACTCATTTTTCTGATGTCTTGAGCTTCTTCAATTGCAGTCACCTTCATCTTGTACCTCTTAGGAAGGGACCTAAGGATTTTCCTTACAAGCTTTTCTTCTGACATCTTTTCTCCAAGAGCACTGGATGCATTGGACAACTCAAGAATACTCATGTTGAAGTCATGGATAGTCTCATCTTCCTTCATCTTCAGACTTTCAAACTTAGATGTTAGAAGCTGAAGTCTTGACATCTTAACTATAGATGTTCCTTCATGTGTGGCCTTCAAAATATCCCATGCTTCCTTAGCAACTTCACATGAGTTGATCAACCTGAAGATGTTCTTATCAACTCCATTGAAGATAGCATTTAGGGCTTTAGAGTTACCAAGGGTGTAATACCCCAAAATTTGCTCTCCCTTTTTGTCATCATAGCATGGCATTATCATTTATCATATCATATCCACCTCATTAACATTACATTGCATTTAACATAGAAAAATGAAGCATGGCATCCTTCTTACCATCAGGGCATGTGATCAGGTGGAAGGTGGATAATCAAGGAATCATTCAAAGCACAAAAAGGTCAATCAAGTTGGCTCTAGGCAAGCCAAGAGGTCTCTCATGTCTCATACTATCTCAATTGATCTTCCAAAACCTCAAGGAAGTGAGATTCAATGGGAGATTGAAGCATTACATCTTTCACTATGCAAGAGATTCAAAAACTGAAGGAAAACCCTCAAAAGAGATAGCTCATTGATCCAAAATCATCCTCAAATGGTATATCTCATCATCCTTTAAGAAGATACACAACATACTCTGAGGAATTTGAAATTGGAGACTGCACTTTTACCTCCTAACCAGAGGGGGCCAAAATTAGGGTTTCCATTTAAATCAGGGAATCTTTGCTTTTTTGGGCAAGATTTGATGTCATGGTTTCCTATATGTCCCTAGGTATATGGATGTGGAAGATTGCATCTCAATTGGTTTTAGAAGTGATTCAATTGGAAGAAAGATAAAAAATCAAGGAATTTGGGGCCAAGTCAAATAATCAGAGGAAAAAGTCAACCCTTGACTTTTTAAGGCCAAATTCATGAAATTCATGTTACATATGTCCAATGTACAAAATTTGATCAAGAAACTCCAAAGGAATCATGAAAAATCAAGATGTGGAAAGTTGCCATTTTTGGATGAAGAAGGGTTACTAAAAATAGCAAGTTTTGGCCATTTTGCATCAGAGTTTGAACCAAGGCCATTCAAATTTGGAGCACCAAATGAAAAATCCACTCTGCCTCAATGAAAGATCTTGTTTTAAGCTTCAAATCCATGTGTAGAACATCTCCATTGGATAAAAATTGAGAGAGTTATAGATGATCAAAGTTGAGGGAAACTTGGGCAAAATGCAAGTCAGCTTGGGCAAGTTTCAGGGCACGCGCGCAGTCATTTTAACAAACAGTTGGTGGGCCAAATGTACACCTATTTTTCTCATGGTTAAAGGTTTCATTTGCAAAACTTGTCAACATCAAAAATGTTCCTTGTAGTGCCCTCTTCAATGTTCATGTTGGGAAAATTTTCATCTGATCAAGGTATGATGGAGAAATAGTGGCCTCAAGTTAGGGTGGTTATGCTGAAATTTTGTGCCATGCCAGCCTTGCCAACCGACCACCTGATGCGCCCATCATCCAGTCTTGTGTGCTTAAGTTTATAGTCATTTTGGAGCATGTTTGAGGCATCATTTCAATTCCTTTTTCACATCAACATTGTTCTCCCATGTGCCATCTTTCCAATGACTCCAAAAACACACTAAACCACCCATGGAGTAGAGAGAATTTCATCATCAAATCACCCTATTTCCATTGTTATCAACTGCCATCAAAAACCAGAAAATGAGAAATGAAAGTTGTTGATTGTCACAGCCCGTGTATTGTTCACCCTCCCAACATTATTTCATTTGGCCCAACATATTTCTCATTTACCATACCACGTGCTGTACATGATCATAAAAAGGGAAAGGAGTGGAAACTTGTATAACAAGTTTTGCTTGCTGCAGCTTTACATTCCATTCCACCATAGCATGTCATGAGCCCTCTTCACCATAGCACTGCTCTCCCTAACTAACTTGACTCAGTTAGTTAGGGATGACTCAGTTTAACCACCTTGACTCACTTTAACTCACTCACCAAACCATGGTTAGTTTACACTATAAATAGAAATCTCACCTTACAATTTTATTTTCAGCTTCATTTTCTCATTTTTCACTTCAAAGTTCTCTCTACTCTATCTCTGATCCTCTCACTCTGTCATCAACTCTCTCAAAAATCCTTCTCCAAGCACACGATACTTCACTCTCATCATCATCAATGGCACTTGATTGAAGGCGGTTTGAGCATAATTCTGAAGGTTGTTTCAAGCATTGTTCAACAGTGAATCTCTGCTCTCAAGACAGCCAGATATATAGCATTTATTTTGCTTAGTTTGTGAAGCTCCCAGGTTGAAGAACAAGTACTTCCTCTGGTTTTCTCAAATTATACAAGAACTGCAAGATCAGGTTCCAGAGCTCACAAACTTTTTCCTCACGATTACTGGATTATTTTGTTGTTTTTATGATGATTTGAGCTTAATAGAAGCATTTGAACTCCGGCTAGTTGATAGAGCTTCTTAGAAGCTTAGATCCAAAAGTTAGGGCATATCTTTGTATCCTCTGTTTTCTACGTGTGCGCATGGTATGTGAAAAATAACTGTGGATTCGTATTGTGCTTAGCATGAGCTTCATTTTGATGTGTGCATTGCGTATTTTTGTGAAGATGTGGATTCGCAGGTGGCGGTTCTCGCCGGAGAAGGTGACCGGAGGTCCCTCTCCGGCCGGTAGCTTTAACTCCTAGGGTTTTCTCAGTTTGAATATTGGCCGTTGGATTTGTAAATCGTGCGGATAAGATTGTGCCAACACATAAAAAATGTCACATGCGTGGCACATGTTTTATTTTAATCAGAGTGAACATTAGGTGGTGTGGTACACTGTATGTTGTGAGATCCTTCGTGTGCGTGTATTGATTTTGGCTACTTTGACTATAGTTTGACTATGACTCAATCTGATGGTTGTTATTGTGTTGACTTGGTTTGACTGAAGTGCATGGTTATTAATGTGTGCTGCGCGCTTATTGGACTTAGCCAGAATGCTATTCGCACCTCCCTGTTTTTAAGGCCCAAATGAATTAAACTGTTAATTTGCTATGCATGCACCCCCTTTCTTTAGTTCCATTTCATTTTATTTTCCATTTGTATACACGTTTTCTTTTCAATTTTTAAAAATACTAAATAGCATCATAAAATTCCACAAAAATTCATGAGTATCATTAAAACATTTAGGAAATTTTTCATGATTTTATTTTCTGATTTTATGACCTTTTTGCCCCTGTTCCATAATTTTCTTGGAATTTCCACTTAGATGCATTCTAAGCATGATACATGAATTTGTTTAATTTTGTTCTTGCTCATTACCAACTATTTTGACATGATTCTTTTTGCATTGATTCACTAATACATTGAAGCATGTTAGATGATTTTTGTTTGATTTTTTAGGTCACTTTATCATATGTCTTGATGCCTATATTTGCTCCACTTTGCATGATGTTTCAATTTGACCTAATTGCTTTGTTTGAAGTCATTTTGCTCTGAATTTTTACATGCTATCTTGATGTATGATGCATTTCTGACCTAGGCATTCCAATGATATGCTAGCATAATTTTCATGAATCCATTTGGTCTTTGTTTGATGCATCACATTGGATGTATAATCCATGGCATGTCATTACAACTTTAGTGCATGTTTACATGAATTCTTTTGTGCACATTTGTATGAGCATTTGCATATGTTATGAGCCATTCATATGATATTATAGGTCTTTGATACACATTATAGGTCATCTTTACATGTTCATTTCAATTTGAACTTTGTGCATCATTAACATGTATTGTTTGCCCTTTCTTTTTGAACTTTCATTTCAATTCTTCTTATATTACTTCTTGAATGTCTTGAAGTTACCTCATAAATACTTTTGAGATGTTTATAAACCATTTTCCGTTTAGTTTCAATTCTGGTTGTTGATTTACATGTTCCATTTATGCATGTCCTCTTCATTTCTTTCCATCTTTCATCTACCCTTTCTTCTTGTAACATGTTTAAATGCTAATGGATGATGTTTGTTGCCTATTCACTTGCACTTGTATGATGATATTCATTTGTTGACCATATGATGCCCATTCTGGTTGTGGTTCTAGGATTTGTTTTCTCATTTAATTCTTTTGAGTTTTATGATGCATTACATGTTCTTTTACTTCTTATACTTCTTATACATATTTACTAACCATGTAGGGGCTTTGGTAAGTTTCAATTGAGTGTGGATAAGGAATCCACATTCAACTTCTATCCTTTCTCGTTTACAATTCCATTTTGTGTTTTGTTAAGCACTTATGTGCTTTCTTTTAATAACTCATCACTTTCCCTTTGTGAATTACAATTCATCTTCTACTTTAGAAGTGAATTGTTTAATTCATTCTTTCTTTAGACTTTAGGTTGAAACCTCACAAACTTTAGGATCACTCCCTTAACTAATCAATTAGGATTGAGTCTTAGTCCATATAGATTTTACCTTTACCCTCTCTTGAGTCTTTCATCTTCTCATCTCAAAGAAAATTCAAAACATATAATAAAGGTAGGCATTTATTGCATTTAGGCCTTTCATATAAAGAAAAGATTATAAGGGGTCTTCTCTTGTAATCTTAGAATGTGTAGCATATAGCCCATCTTGGGTCAATGTGTTAAACATTTGATCTTGTATGAGGGACTTAAATGCAATACTTGTTGAAGGTGCAAATAATAAAAAAAACTTCTTCATTTCATAATCAACAAAAACATTTAATAAACACAAGTATGCTAGTGTGTTTGAACCTTGATAATTGGAACTAAGTGTGAGGGTCTTCTTCACCCTTAGTGTGCTTTCTTACCCATTCCATCTTGGAATGTGAGAAGGTACACATTCCAATGACTAAGATCCAGATACACTGTCGTATGCAAACAAATCCAAAACACTTCCTTCTAAAAGACAAAAAAACAAACAATAACGTCTTTCCTTCGGGAATTCTTTTCTCACCTCATTCACTCTTAGCGTACGAACGCGCTTCTACTCGTTCTCTTGCAAGATGGTAATGCACTCGGACCAGCGAGCCTGCAACACCTGAGCTAGAACGTCAGCCGTTCTCTAAAAAACACAAACAATTCATCCCTAGTGAGGGGAACTACGTCGCTCTGATTCTCATGTTCCCGATGAGATACGTAGGCAGTGGGGTAGGGCCCATGCGAGCACTTCTTTTATTTTCCCTACGTTTGTTTCCCGTTCCTTTTCTTTTCTTTCTCCTTTCTTTCTTTCAGTTCCTTTTTCAGTATTCTTTTCTATCACCCTTTGATCGAGACAAGCAAGCGTGGATCCCATCGGGTACGATGGACGCGAGGGGGTGCTAATACCTTCCTCTCGCGTAACCGACTCCCGAACCCATTTCTCTTGGTCGTAAGACCATGCTTTTTCCTTCTCTTCAGGTTTATGCGGTGTTTCCTTTCCCTCTCTTGGGATGAATACACATTGCTGGCGACTCTGTTTCGGTGCCACTTTCGCGTTTGTACTAGGATGAAAATCCCGGGAGCGACAGCTGGCGACTCTGCTGGGGAAAACAACAGGATCTCTGGTTTCCTTAGCGAGTCAATCCTAGCGCTTGTCTGCTTTTCTTTCATTGGGTGTTTAATGTTGTGCTATATGTTGTTGTTTATTTATTTTACTGTATTTACCGCATTTTAGCATTACATATCATATATTATATTGTGTTGCACTGTTTTGTCTGTTTGGCGGGATGGGTGTTCTGAGAGATAAGCTCACTACACAGGCTTGAGTACACACATAGGTATTAGAGTGGATAGTCATGACGCTTGCGTGGTGGTGACCGCGTATTGTTGTTCATGAGACCCACAACCAGACGAGGTTCTATCAGGAGCTTTCTGCTACTGCATGTTATGCAGGCCAGTGGTTATTCTCTTGAGGAACTGTCGACTCTGGTGACCATTCCCGAGGACTCAGTTGCGGCACTCCTCCCGAGTTGTGACAGTGGCAGACCACATTCCGTGGCAAACCCATTGCACATTCTCGATCCGAGGACCCAATGCTGGGAACTTGCTATAGGACATCCCTGTTTGAAAGAGAATCAGCGAAGGCACTCCTCGATTGGCGGTAGTACTGTACCCTGAGGGATGAATGTACTATTGCTTCTCGACCTCAGTGCCAGAAGCCGAGGACCTTTTGTTTTGGAGAATCAGTTGAGGCCTCCTCGATTGATGATGATGCCAAACCAGAAATGGTGAACGTATCATCATTTCTCAACCTGAGAGCCCGGGATACTGAACATCCTAGTACCCACATGTGAGAAGGGCGGGTTGTTTACAGGTTTGCAGGTAACCATGACCTCCTACATACCCGGTTTTCTATCATCATTGCACAAAAAGGAAGTTTCATCCTATTGTATTCAGATGGTTCTTATCTATGGTTCTATATTAGTCTCAGAGCTACACCGACACCGTTCACAGTTCAGCACAGACACCTGATTACCTGATCACATTGCCCTTTGCATTGCATTATCATATTTTAACATACATGTTTATTCATTTCCAGGTGCATATATTACCCTTGATTCCAGTCATCAGGTCCCTGCAAAGATGAACACTAAAGAGAGGAAGAATATCATCAGCTATAAGTTCCTTACGCCTACTTTGGGCCCTATTGTTGTGCTGAAGGGAATGGCGAGCCCTGCAGCACGAGAAGCTTTTGAAGAGAAATATGGGTGGATTTTATCTATGGTCCGTAATGTCAGTGATTATGAAGCCAGAGGTCTCCATACGTTGATGCAGTTCTATGATCCGCCTCTGAGGTGTTTTGTATTTCCAGACTATGTGTTGGTACCTACCCTGGAGGAGTATTCCAACATGTTGGGGATTGCTATCAAGGAGGAGCCCCCTTTCTTTGGATCAGTGGGGGATCTTGACTTTGGAAAGGTGGCTGGTGCTCTTTATTTGAGCAAATCAGAGTTAAGTGACAATGTCTCCAACAAAGGAAAGATTCGTGGTTACAAGCTGGAATATCTGATTAAGAAGGCCCAGGAAGCAGCTAAAGGCGAAAATTGGCTTGTTTTTAATGCTTTGCTAGCCTTTTGTATATACGGCATAGTGTTGTTTCCCAACGAGCCGGATTTTATTGATACGGACGCTATACGAATATTCATGATGAAGAACCCGGTGCCAACGCTACTGGGAGATCTTCACTACTCATTGTACAACCGAAATGAAAAGAAAAGAGGAGGGATAATTCGTTGTTGTGCACCCTTGTTCTATAAGTGGTTTGCGGGCCGTTTACCACAATCAGGGGCTTTTGTGGATTCCAAAGATTCTCTAGAGTGGAAACAGCGTTTAATGGGATTGGTGGCCAAGGACATCGTATGGGTAGATCATGGGCTGATTGGTAAGAATATTATCCACAGCTGTGGTAAGTTCCCTAACGTTCCACTGATAGGAAGACTGGGTGGGATTAACTACAATCCTTCTTTGGCCATTCGACAATTTGGGTATGCCCTGACAGGTCCGCCTATTAAGAGAGATGTGGAGGAGTCCCTCTATTTTCATACATCAGAAGGATGGGAAGCAGCACAGAAAGCTTCTGAAAGCTGGGGTAGCATACTGAAAAAGGGGAAAGTTACTCTAGGAAAGCCTAACAACCGGGTTTATCCAGCATATGAAGAGTGGGTGAAGAAAAGAGTTGAAGATTTTCTCTTGCCTTTTGGTAAGGCACCCCTTTTGTATCCGGAGAATGAGAAAGCAAGAAGCACTGCTACTGTGGAAGAAGTTGACAAGTTGCAAGCCTTGGTGAAAAAGCTCCAAGGAGAGAATTCCGAGTTGAGTAGCCGTCTTCAGAATGCTCTACATGCCAACAAAGAGCTGGAGCGGAAAGCCCAAGATGCTGAACAAATCCTAACTGCAAAAGAAAAAGACTTTGCTGGAAGAGCCCAACATTTCCGGAAGATTAGTAAAGGTGCTGATGATGCTACTCAAGCCCACAAGCAAACCAAACAGGCGTTAGCACAGACCAAAGAAAAGTTAACAAAGTTTCAGCACGCTTGGGACGAAGTTAGGATAGAGAATGCTGAATTACAGGAACAGTTGCAGATTAAGGACGAAGAGCTTGAAAAGGCGCATGAGCAGAGGAGAAAGTATCGGGAAAGCCTCGGTAAGAGTCAAGAACAGCTAGAAGAAGCTAGAGGTGAGCTGAGGAATACCAAGAAAGAGCTTGAAGAAGTCATGATAGAAAGGGAGATACTCAAGACGCAAGCCGGCATAAAGAGACACAAAGGAGTGTGTGATGACGAGGCTCTGATGCTGCATATGGGTTCTTTAACTGAAGCTCTTGAGAAAAGGGATGTCTTGATCAAAGAAATGATTGAAAAGCCGAATCACCAACGTACCCGTATACTTTTTGAGGAGATCAAATACTCAAGTGATAAGCTGAAGGGTGTGGAATTGTCAGACTGATGTTCTTTTCCTTATATTTTGTTGTTAATGGTTACCATCAGGCTTGTTGATGGATCCATTTTTCCTTGTATTGCATTTGCGGATGAGCCTTTCTTAAATGTACTTGAATACTTTGTTGGATGAGTATGAGCAGTTTTATTCAGAATTATTCCTTATCAGATAGCTGCACACAAGCACATGACCACGACACGTCTCTTTATATCACAATTTCTGGTCTTCAGATTTCTGTGGTTGGATTGGAATCAGGGTATAAAGCACCTCGGAAATGACAAACATGGCATTGCATGGCATTGCATATCATTTTGCATTTTTTGTTACTTGCTTTTCAGGTATTCGTTGCAGGGTCTCTAACCTTTGTTTGACTTCAGGCATTATAGCGGAGAATCATATTCACCGATATTCGACGCGAAGGAATCAAGTAAGAATCATGGATCAAATGCAGAAGGATTTGGCTGAGGTGAGGGCCCAATTGGGGCATTTTATGGGGGACATTCAGGCGCTGTCCCGAGGTCAGGAACTACTGAGGGAGGAAGTCAACCAGATGAAGATTCAAATGGGCTTGGTCATGGAAATCTTGAATAAGGTGTTAAAAAAGGAAAATGATCATGTGCCTGCTTCCACAACAGAAGTCTCTACTCCTCCCATCTCTTTGGGACATGCTCTAGATCATGGATTGCTTCGTGAATCTCCTCTGAAAGCTAAAGGTTCAGAGCTCTCTCATCAGCAGTCACTTCCTGATTTTCAAGAGGATCCTAAGTCAGAGGGGCCTAAGAGGAAGTTCGATCCCATTCCAATTTCGTACGCACAATTGCTTTCTTACTTGCTCGAGCTCAAGCTGGTTGAGTGTGTTAGTTTGGGACCGTTGCCCACGAAGATTCCTCTGGGACCTAATGCTAAGGCTAGATGTGAGTTCCATTCTGGGGCACCTGGTCACAATGTTGAGAATTGTACCAGGTTCAAGCATAAAGTCCAGGAGCTAATTGATTCAGGGGCAATCAAGTTTGCATCAGTTGGTGCTGGTAAACCAAGTGATGTCACTCCCATTGTTGTAAGGGAACTGAGGACTCTCTCCTTTTCCAAAGGGTCTACCTCGCGTCAGGGATCTCTTCCACAACCCTGTGTTGCAGAAGACTTATGTCAGCAACCCTTATTTGTGCCTCAGCTGAATGCAGAAAGGAAAGTGCAGGGCCAGGTTGGGCGCCCGAACCAGCAGCAGCAAGATTATCAGCAGCGGAGGCTACTCAGACCAAGGAAGCCCAAGAGGACATTTGATCCTATTCCTATTCCGTACAGTCAGTTGTTGGCTCGTTTGCTCAAAAGTTCGCAAATCCAGCTGAGAAGGGCCATGCCCGTGCCATACCCCATTCCTCCGGACTATGACATGAGTGTTAGCTGTGAGTTCCATTCAGGAACGTTTGGGCACACACTTGATAACTGTAATGTGTTCCAGCACAAGGTGCAGGATTTGATTGACTCAAAGGTTATCACCCCAGACGGTACCCCACAAGGTGAAGCTTCTATACCATGGTGAGTGCTCAAAGTTACAAGAACATCGCCAGAAGTGGTCAGTCTAGACGGAGCCCAACGACAATCTTTATTTTCCTTGCTGCATTTTCATATGTAGTCTTTATTTGTTCGTTCAGACATTGTTCGCATGTTAAAATTTGTTTGTATTTGGTATGAGGATTTTAATGCAATGAATATGTTTTCTTGAAGAATTTCATTTGTGTTTACTCATTTAATGCTAATGTATACTGCAATACCATTTTTCTTGCTCAAACTCTATGAGGGAGAATGACGATCTGAAAACGCAAAAATCTCTAATTGTGTGCTTTTGAATAAAAACCCTGTTGAGGATGTACAGGCATTGTTTCAACTCCTCAAACACTGGAGATATAAGGGAGATAGACCCTCGTTAACCCCTTTGAGCCTTGAAGTAGGAGTTTCTTTTCGTACGAAAAAACCCTCACATTTAACCCAGGGGCAGGGTAGGCGTCAGTTAATTTGACCAAGCATTCAAATTTCAAAAGGAGTGTGCATCTGAGGATCCATTACCTTCTATTCCACCGTCAAGAGGGCAAGAGATGTGAAACCACAATGGTTATCCATCAACAATCAAAGAGTGAGGCAGTCACGACCTTTCCAATCAAGTCAAGACAAGCCAGTGTCACACGATTTGTTCAAGAAAAAAGGAAAAAGAATAAAAGAAAAAAAAATGAAAAAGCCCGCTAAGTTGAAACTTGAAAACAAGCAACTTAGGCAAAAGTTAGGGCATCCCGCTGGACTCTGAAATTAAAGATTCAAAAGAATCAGTCCAGGCAAAAATTAGGGATCAAAAAGCAAAAGAATGTGAAAGCGAAAAACAAAAGGATTACAAAAGAAAATCCTCGAGCAAGAACAAAGTCGTGTGACTATGGACAAAAGACAAAGGGGTGATTGTCAATCCAAAGCCTCATTAGGTGTCAAACCATCAGTATCATGGTTTCCTTAAAGATCACAAAATCTTTTTGAGAGGCGAACGCTTGGGCAAATTAACTGAACGTAGGACTGGAGAACATCACGAAGAGTGGGTGGGCACCAATAAACTTTGAGCCATAAATCCTTTTTCTCAAAACCGTGAACCAGGCCCCGTTACAACCCTCAAAAGTCCTAATTGAAACAGGGTTATTTCAAAGGCATACTACCAAGAGATAGCGTTCCTGACTCCTATCAGTTGTGCTAAAAGATCTTTGTTGGTGTCGCATGTGCATTGCATTATTTCTTTCAAAAATTAATGTCGTATCCTAACCCGTGATTCGCTCACAAAAGGGTTTGCTACATCTTTTTAGTAAAATTTCGAGATTACCATGTTGTGTTGCATTAGAATTTTCATTCTCAGAATAAAACATTTTCTGCTTGCATACATTTGTTTGACATCAAAAGAAGTTTACATATGGAAATTCAGTCCAGAAGCTTAATCTTGTCGAGTTGAGGATCCTGAAACTCCCGAAGGGCAGCCATATCCAATGGTACTTCCTCAGGAAACTTTGTTGGGCAGGGGCTTTCCCAACAAGTTGTGCTAAGACGTAGTCGATCTGGGGCAATCACGTCGAACCATCTCTTTAAGGTGTAGCTCATCTGAGCCAATCACGTCGAGAAATCTCTTCAAAGTTCAACCAAACTGGGGCAATTATTGCGAGATTCAAATCCCTACAAATGCAAGCATTTTTGGTTTTCCTTCGAAGATCAGTAGTCAGGGGCAAAACCACTTCAAGGTTCATACTGGGGCAAGCTATACCAAGAGCACGAGAAGTTAGTCCATCCTAACGACTAATCAGCCTATCCAGAGTTCAGAATACTGGGACAGAATATCCCACGGTGGTATGAGATTGTTCATGAATCTTTTCAAGGCGAATTCCTCTGTAGTCCATACGGTCTGGGGAAGTTACGTCGAGATCCAACGAATCTCTACAAGAGTTTGAAGACACTGAAGCATTGAGCTTGCCAAGTCTTCTGTAAAATCCTCATGTGATGACTTCTTCTAAGTAATCCATGCGGTCTGGGGCAGTTACGGCGAGATCCAACGAATCTCTACGAGAGTTTGAAGACATTGAAGCGTTTTGGATGTCAAGTCTTCTGTAAAATCCTCTTGGGACAATTTCTTCCGGTGGACCATGTTGGTTTGGGACAAGTGAAGAAAAACAGTTGGTCACGCATATGCAGTCAATCAGCCAAAAGGAGTGAAACTAAGGGGCATTCCAACCCAAGGTATTTTTGGTCCCCGTCTTCAGTAGGCTTCATTAATAATGTTCTCCAGCAAGAGATTACATGCAAACCTTTCTCCCCAACAAGTGGTGGTTCAGAGTTAGATTTTCTCAGTTGCAGAAGTCATATCTCGCACGGGGTATACGTGCATATCCTTTGCTTGCAGGTAGCAGCCTCATACTAGGCTCAAAGGCAAAATTGAAGCCTTTGCGAGATCACGGGATCATGTCTTCTAGACGAGTAATCACTTACTTCCATGCAGAAGACTGGGGCAATCATGTTCTAGAAAGGTGGTCACCCTTTTGTCACAATGTTCACTGATTAAGTCCATCATTCGGTCGACGGTCGGTCACGATGATTCGATATCAACGAATTGAGCTCAACTGGGTATCGTGGTATCTTATTAAGTCGATTCTCTTATTCAGTCCTTCCAACAGCTACAAGCTTTTCTGTGTCGATAACGGTCACAGGTTCCCCAAAAGAGTGGTCTCGTCGACACCGAAGCTGATGGTCATTATCCCCAGCGAAGTCGCAGGAGTTTGAAGAGGCTAAATCTTCTGTAAAATCCTCTTATGACATCTTCTTCGGGGACAAATTGTTGGTTTGTCCAAGCATGGGGCATGTTTGTTTCCCCATCATGAAGTGTTGATCATCCCCAGTAGAGTTCGAGGACAGTTGGTCTTCTGTAAAATCCTCTCAAAAGGCATTCCCCAGCACGAGACGTTTTAAAGCAGTTTCCTCAAGCAGAGTTTGTTATAAACTCGTCATCCCTAACGGAATTGTCTAAAGGGAAGCTCGCCTAACATGGGGCATTGTGGTACTTATCCTAAACTTGACAGTCATATTCTTCAGCAGACTACTGTGGATTTGCTTTAGGTTTCCCCAACAGATCTCTAAGGACTCTGTCCTAGCAAGTTGCAGGGGAATGTTCTAACCAGGATTCGCATATCCCTGGCAAAGTAGCCCTGGTCCCCAGCAAGTTTGTGTCTCTGGTAATGATCCCCCACAGAGGTCAGCATCGAATCTTGTCAGCAACTTCCAGCTGAGTTGTTGTTCTCTCCGCAGAGGTTTATCAGATCGACAGAATCTATTCCTCAACAAGGATGGTACAGCCTTTCCCCAGCCGGGTCAGAAGGTTGATAATCCCTATAAAGGATCTTGGGTTGAATAAATCCCCAAGCAGAGTTTTAATGGCTCATTTCCCCAGCAGGACGTCATTTAAAAATTCTCATCCCCAGCGGAATCGCTGTGACCAGAATTCGTTCCCCCAAACAGATGGAATAATTCCTGGCAGAGTCGTCATTCCCTCATATCTTAAAGTCCAATTTATTTTTGGCAAGTTTGACAATTCGAAGCAGACGGATTGTTCATCCATTCGCCAGCAGAGATATTATCCTTTTAGGAGTCTCCGAGATTAAATCATTGATTGTGGTTCCTCAGCAGAGTCGGCAGAGATGTCTGGCGCAGAGGCAGAGAGTAATTCGATTTTAAAATTCTAAAAGTCCAACAGTGGATTGGCAAAAGTCCGTCTTCGGGTGGCAAAAGTCCAACGGTGGATTGGCAAAAGTCCATCTTCGGGTGGCAAAAGTCCAACAGTGGATTGGCAAAAGTCCGTCTTCGGGTGGCAAAAGTCCAACAGTGGATTGGCAAAAGTCCGTCTTCGGGTGGCAAAAGTCCAACAGTGGATTGGCGACAGGTCCATCTAAGGGTGGCATATTCCAAAAGTCCAACAGTGGATTGGCAAAAGTCCGTCTTCGGGTGGCAAAAGTCCAACAGTGGATTGGCAAAAGTCCGTCTTCGGGTGGCAAAAGTCCAACAGTGGATTGGCAAAAGTCCGTCTTCGGGTGGCAAAAGTCCAACAGTGGATTGGCAAAAGTCCATCTTCGGGTGGCAAAAGTCCAACAGTGGATTGGCAAAAGTCCGTCTTCGGGTGGCAAAAGTCCAACAGTGGATTGGCAAAAGTCCATCTTCGGGTGGCAAAGCAGCTAAAAGTCCAACAGTGGATTGGCAAAAGTCCGTCTTCGGGTGGCAAAAGTCCAACAGTGGATTGGAAAAAGTCCGTCTTCGGGTGGCAAAAGTCCAACAGTGGATTGGCAAAAGTCCGTCTTCGGGTGGCAAAAGTCCAACAGTGGATTGGCAAAAGTCCGTCTTCGGGTGGCAAAAGTCCAACAGTGGATTGGCAAAAGTCCATCTTCGGGTGGCACGAAGCTGCAAAGTCCACCAGTAGTGTGGCAGGCCAGTAGTCGTCTGGAATTGCATAAAAGACATTATCAAAGTCCACCAGTAGCGTGGCAGGCCAGTAGTCGTCTGGAGTTGCATAAAAGACATTATTAAAGTCCACCAGCAGCGGGGCAAGCCAGTAGTCGTCTGGCATCGTTCAAAAGACAGATCTCTCCGACGTTTCATCGAGGATTCAATCCAGCAGTCTCGTTGGGTTTATATCCCTTTTCTTCTTCATCACCCAGAGCAAATTTTTGGTTATTTTTGGTATTCAATCACTATATACCTTGAAAGTCCGAAAGCATTTGCTTTCAGGCATTCAGGTCTACAGCGCTTGAATAGGGGCTGCTGTAATACCCCAAAATTTGCTCTCCCTTTTTGTCATCATAGCATGGCATTATCATTTATCATATCATATCCACCTCATTAACATTACATTGCATTTAACATAGAAAAATGAAGCATGGCATCCTTCTTACCATCAGGGCATGTGATCAGGTGGAAGGTGGATAATCAAGGAATCATTCAAAGCACAAAAAGGTCAATCAAGTTGGCTCTAGGCAAGCCAAGAGGTCTCTCATGTCTCATACTATCTCAATTGATCTTCCAAAACCTCAAGGAAGTGAGATTCAATGGGAGATTGAAGCATTACATCTTTCACTATGCAAGAGATTCAAAAACTGAAGGAAAACCCTCAAAAGAGATAGCTCATTGATCCAAAATCATCCTCAAATGGTATATCTCATCATCCTTTAAGAAGATACACAACATACTCTGAGGAATTTGAAATTGGAGACTGCACTTTTACCTCCTAACCAGAGGGGGCCAAAATTAGGGTTTCCATTTAAATCAGGGAATCTTTGCTTTTTTGGGCAAGATTTGATGTCATGGTTTCCTATATGTCCCTAGGTATATGGATGTGGAAGATTGCATCTCAATTGGTTTTAGAAGTGATTCAATTGGAAGAAAGATAAAAAATCAAGGAATTTGGGGCCAATCAAATAATCAGAGGAAAAAGTCAACCCTTGACTTTTTAAGGCCAAATTCATGAAATTCATGTTACATATGTCCAATGTACAAAATTTGATCAAGAAACTCCAAAGGAATCATGAAAAATCAAGATGTGGAAAGTTGCCATTTTTGGATGAAGAAGGGTTACTAAAAATAGCAAGTTTTGGCCATTTTGCATCAGAGTTTGAACCAAGGCCATTCAAATTTGGAGCACCAAATGAAAAATCCACTCTGCCTCAATGAAAGATCTTGTTTTAAGCTTCAAATCCATGTGTAGAACATCTCCATTGGATAAAAATTGAGAGAGTTATAGATGATCAAAGTTGAGGGAAACTTGGGCAAAATGCAAGTCAGCTTGGGCAAGTTTCAGGGCACGCGCGCAGTCATTTTAACAAACAGTTGGTGGGCCAAATGTACACCTATTTTTCTCATGGTTAAAGGTTTCATTTGCAAAACTTGTCAACATCAAAAATGTTCCTTGTAGTGCCCTCTTCAATGTTCATGTTGGGAAAATTTTCATCTGATCAAGGTATGATGGAGAAATAGTGGCCTCAAGTTAGGGTGGTTATGCTGAAATTTTGTGCCATGCCAGCCTTGCCAACCGACCACCTGATGCGCCCATCATCCAGTCTTGTGTGCTTAAGTTTATAGTCATTTTGGAGCATGTTTGAGGCATCATTTCAATTCCTTTTTCACATCAACATTGTTCTCCCATGTGCCATCTTTCCAATGACTCCAAAAACACACTAAACCACCCATGGAGTAGAGAGAATTTCATCATCAAATCACCCTATTTCCATTGTTATCAACTGCCATCAAAAACCAGAAAATGAGAAATGAAAGTTGTTGATTGTCACAGCCCGTGTATTGTTCACCCTCCCAACATTATTTCATTTGGCCCAACATATTTCTCATTTACCATACCACGTGCTGTACATGATCATAAAAAGGGAAAGGAGTGGAAACTTGTATAACAAGTTTTGCTTGCTGCAGCTTTACATTCCATTCCACCATAGCATGTCATGAGCCCTCTTCACCATAGCACTGCTCTCCCTAACTAACTTGACTCAGTTAGTTAGGGATGACTCAGTTTAACCACCTTGACTCACTTTAACTCACTCACCAAACCATGGTTAGTTTACACTATAAATAGAAATCTCACCTTACAATTTCATTTTCAGCTTCATTTTCTCATTTTTCACTTCAAAGTTCTCTCTACTCTATCTCTGATCCTCTCACTCTGTCATCAACTCTCTCAAAAATCCTTCTCCAAGCACACGATACTTCACTCTCATCATCATCAATGGCACTTGATTGAAGGCGGTTTGAGCATAATTCTGAAGGTTGTTTCAAGCATTGTTCAACAGTGAATCTCTGCTCTCAAGACAGCCAGATATATAGCATTTATTTTGCTTAGTTTGTGAAGCTCCCAGGTTGAAGAACAAGTACTTCCTCTGGTTTTCTCAAATTATACAAGAACTACAAGATCAGGTTCCAGAGCTCACAAACTTTTTCCTCACGATTACTGGATTATTTTGTTGTTTTTATGATGATTTGAGCTTAATAGAAGCATTTGAACTCCGGCTAGTTGATAGAGCTTCTTAGAAGCTTAGATCCAAAAGTTAGGGCATATCTTTGTATCCTCTGTTTTCTACGTGTGCGCATGGTATGTGAAAAATAACTGTGGATTCGTATTGTGCTTAGCATGAGCTTCATTTTGATGTGTGCATTGCGTATTTTTGTGAAGATGTGGATTCGCAGGTGGCGGTTCTCGCCGGAGAAGGTGACCGGAGGTCCCTCTCCGGCCGGTAGCTTTAACTCCTAGGGTTTTCTCAGTTTGAATATTGGCCGTTGGATTTGTAAATCGTGCGGATAAGATTGTGCCAACACATAAAAAATGTCACATGCGTGGCACATGTTTTATTTTAATCAGAGTGAACATTAGGTGGTGTGGTACACTGTATGTTGTGTGATCCTTCGTGTGCGTGTATTGATTTTGGCTACTTTGACTATAGTTTGACTATGACTCAATCTGATGGTTGTTATTGTGTTGACTTGGTTTGACTGAAGTGCATGGTTATTAATGTGTGCTGCGCGCTTATTGGACTTAGCCAGAATGCTATTCGCACCTCCCTGTTTTTAAGGCCCAAATGAATTAAACTGTTAATTTGCTATGCATGCACCCCCTTTCTTTAGTTCCATTTCATTTTATTTTCCATTTGTATACACGTTTTCTTTTCAATTTTTAAAAATACTAAATAGCATCATAAAATTCCACAAAAATTCATGAGTATCATTAAAACATTTAGGAAATTTTTCATGATTTTATTTTCTGATTTTATGACCTTTTTGCCCCTGTTCCATAATTTTCTTGGAATTTCCACTTAGATGCATTCTAAGCATGATACATGAATTTGTTTAATTTTGTTCTTGCTCATTACCAACTATTTTGACATGATTCTTTTTGCATTGATTCACTAATACATTGAAGCATGTTAGATGATTTTTGTTTGATTTTTTAGGTCACTTTATCATATGTCTTGATGCCTATATTTGCTCCACTTTGCATGATGTTTCAATTTGACCTAATTGCTTTGTTTGAAGTCATTTTGCTCTGAATTTTTACATGCTATCTTGATGTATGATGCATTTCTGACCTAGGCATTCCAATGATATGCTAGCATAATTTTCATGAATCCATTTGGTCTTTGTTTGATGCATCACATTGGATGTATAATCCATGGCATGTCATTACAACTTTAGTGCATGTTTACATGAATTCTTTTGTGCACATTTGTATGAGCATTTGCATATGTTATGAGCCATTCATATGATATTATAGGTCTTTGATACACATTATAGGTCATCTTTACATGTTCATTTCAATTTGAACTTTGTGCATCATTAACATGTATTGTTTGCCCTTTCTTTTTGAACTTTCATTTCAATTCTTCTTATATTACTTCTTGAATGTCTTGAAGTTACCTCATAAATACTTTTGAGATGTTTATAAACCATTTTCCGTTTAGTTTCAATTCTGGTTGTTGATTTACATGTTCCATTTATGCATGTCCTCTTCATTTCTTTCCATCTTTCATCTACCCTTTCTTCTTGTAACATGTTTAAATGCTAATGGATGATGTTTGTTGCCTATTCACTTGCACTTGTATGATGATATTCATTTGTTGACCATATGATGCCCATTCTGGTTGTGGTTCTAGGATTTGTTTTCTCATTTAATTCTTTTGAGTTTTATGATGCATTACATGTTCTTTTACTTCTTATACTTCTTATACATATTTACTAACCATGTAGGGGCTTTGGTAAGTTTCAATTGAGTGTGGATAAGGAATCCACATTCAAATTCTATCCTTTCTCTTTTACAATTCCATTTTGTGTTTTGTTAAGCACTTATGTGCTTTCTTTTAATAACTCATCACTTTCCCTTTGTGAATTACAATTCATCTTCTACTTTAGAAGTGAATTGTTTAATTCATTCTTTCTTTAGACTTTAGGTTGAAACCTCACAAACTTTAGGATCACTCCCTTAACTAATCAATTAGGATTGAGTCTTAGTCCATATAGATTTTACCTTTACCCTCTCTTGAGTCTTTCATCTTCTCATCTCAAAGAAAATTCAAAACATATAATAAAGGTAGGCATTTATTGCATTTAGGCCTTTCATATAAAGAAAAGATTATAAGGGGTCTTCTCTTGTAATCTTAGAATGTGTAGCATATAGCCCATCTTGGGTCAATGTGTTAAACATTTGATCTTGTATGAGGGACTTAAATGCAATACTTGTTGAAGGTGCAAATAATAAAAAAAACTTCTTCATTTCATAATCAACAAAAACATTTAATAAACACAAGTATGCTAGTGTGTTTGAACCTTGATAATTGGAACTAAGTGTGAGGGTCTTCTTCACCCTTAGTGTGCTTTCTTACCCATTCCATCTTGGAATGTGAGAAGGTACACATTCCAATGACTAAGATCCAGATACACTGTCGTATGCAAACAAATCCAAAACACTTCCTTCTAAAAGACAAAAAAACAAACAATAACGTCTTTCCTTCGGGAATTCTTTTCTCACCTCATTCACTCTTAGCGTACGAACGCGCTTCTACTCGTTCTCTTGCAAGATGGTAATGCACTCGGACCAGCGAGCCTGCAACACCTGAGCTAGAACGTCAGCCGTTCTCTAAAAAACACAAACAATTCATCCCTAGTGAGGGGAACTACGTCGCTCTGATTCTCATGTTCCCGATGAGATACGTAGGCAGTGGGGTAGGGCCCATGCGAGCACTTCTTTTATTTTCCCTACGTTTGTTTCCCGTTCCTTTTCTTTTCTTTCTCCTTTCTTTCTTTCAGTTCCTTTTTCAGTATTCTTTTCTATCACCCTTTGATCGAGACAAGCAAGCGTGGATCCCATCGGGTACGATGGACGCGAGGGGGTGCTAATACCTTCCTCTCGCGTAACCGACTCCCGAACCCATTTCTCTTGGTCGTAAGACCATGCTTTTTCCTTCTCTTCAGGTTTATGCGGTGTTTCCTTTCCCTCTCTTGGGATGAATACACATTGCTGGCGACTCTGTTTCGGTGCCACTTTCGCGTTTGTACTAGGATGAAAATCCCGGGAGCGACAAAGGGCAAGCTCATCTTCTTCCTTGGTCCATTCATCTTCAGGCTTCAGCTTTGAGGTGCCCTCTTTATCTTTCCCAGCATCATCTTTTTCAAACACAACAGGTGCTTTCCATTCTTTTATGATAGCCTTCCAAGCCCTGCTGTCCAAGGATTTCAAAAAGGTAATCATACTTGGCTTCCAATAATCATAATTAGAGCCATCCAAAATAGGGGGTCTATTCACAAATCCACCAACTTCCTTGTCCATCTTTACCAGAAAGTATCAGCCCTAGATCTCACCCAGATGCAGAGCAGGATGCCTGCTCTGATACCAATTGAAATTCTGGTACCAGATATGTGATGTTACGTGTGATGTCACAACAACACACTCTGCAATGGACAATGTAAAACAACAAGAGAAACACACAATGAATTGTTCACCCAGTTCGGTCTAACTATCTATGTCTGGGGGCTACCAAGCCAGGGATGAATTTCACTATCAGTAGTATTAATTTACAGACTCAACAACCCAGTTGACATCTCCTAAACTTAATTACGACTTAATGAACCTTCTACTTAAGAGACCACTTAAGTATGAGAACACTACTCAATCCCTAAATCACTTCAGTGATATAATTCAAAGATTACACACTTTGAAAAACACAACTTGATTCTGCTTCACAGCTTTGATCAAGAACAACTCAAAACAACAACACCAATTCACACTAGAATGGTTTACAAACACGAAGACTCAACCGACTCTCAGTCTTTAGCTCTCTTTCTTCGTTTCTTTTCCTTCAGTATTGATGCGCTTTATATAGCTAGTCGAATTGGGCTTGGACCTGCTACAAAATCTGACCTGATTTGTTATTTAAAACTGAATCTTCAAAACAAATTTTCTCTCTCAAAATCTTCTTAAATCTTCAGCCTTTAAACACTCCTACCAATCTGCACCAAATCTGTTTGTAACAGAAAATATCTATCCCAAGATATCTGCAACCAATGAGACTAACAGCTCTCCCAAAATCCAGCTAAAACGCAGACCCTAACAACATCACTAAACCTGATGTTATTAATCTTCTGCAGATCTGATGTCATGACATTGCATGTGACATCAGACTTCAAAACTACAACAACTTAAATCCTTAACATAAACCAATGTTAAGACTCAATGTTAAGACATCACCCATGTGACATCAACATTGAACACTTTATTTTACCAAAATTCTAGCCAATCCAAGAACCAACACATTCCCAAAACAACATCTAATTTCTTAAGCGGCAAACAAATAAGATCAATTTGAAAAACTCTCTCATCCACAGATAAAACATATTTTTCACACATTAAAGGTGTTTTAACCATCTCATCCATGGCAGTAGTAACCACCATGGGTGGAGACAACGGAATAGATTGCAACCCAAGTCGCTTCACACATTGCATCGACACAAAAGAGTATGTTGCTCCACAATCAAATAATACAAAACAAGGATGTCCATTAATGAAACACGTACCAATACTCAAAGAGTTGTCACCCTTTGCTTTCCTCGCATCTAAGGTATAACTCGGCCGACACTCTTCCCTTGCGTCTGATTCCTATTTTGAGGGCAATCCCTCGCCATATGACCTATCTTCTGACACTGAAATCACCTCACTCCTTCAAAACCACACCTACCATGACGATTCCTTCCACAAATACGACACACAGGAGGCACACTAGTCCTAGAACTCTGAACTTACTTCCCTTTAAAAGCTTGTTGTCTAGGTCTAAATTATTGATTTGATCTTCCACGGTCACTTTGATTCGACCTACTCATATCCCTCTCAGCTTGAACTTTCTTTAAACTATTCTCCGCCACATAACACTGTCTTAGAAATTCATCATAACTAGTGAACTCTCTTTGAGACACACTATCCGAAATATCGGCCTTCAAACCAAAAAGAAACTGCTCAATTTTCCACCTCTCGTCCGGAGCATACATGGCCTGTCTAGAATAAGCAGACATAATCTCAAATTTCTCAGCATAAGCAGCTACGGACAAAGTACCTTGTCTCAATTTTTGAAAGTCAAATTCTTTCTGGGTCCTCAAAGAACTAGGGAAATAATTCTCCATAAAATTAATCTTAAATCGTTCCCAGACCTTAGGTACTTCTTGGATAGTCATCAGGGGTGAGGCACTCTCCCACCACCTCATGGAAGGACATTTCATCAAATGAGAAGTGAATACCACCTTATTCTCCTCACCACAATGGACTATCAAGAAAATTCTCTCCATGCCAGCTATCCATTCATGAGCTTTAACAGGATCTAACCCTCCATGAAATTCCGGAGGATTCATGCGGGTAAAATCCCGAAAACTCCCACCTACAGCATCTGGAACAACCACTGGAGGATGAAGACCCCCATTCATTTGTTGTACCATCTGTTGCATGAACTGGTTCTGTTGCTACTGTATCTGTTGCATAAACTGATACAAAGGGGCATTCCCATTGCCGCCTGGCGGATTTGTCCTAGCTGGAGTGGTTCTGGGTCTACCACGATTGCTTCAGTGTCCGTCAGCCATGTTCCTAAAGGTCATACAGATAGGATTAAGTTGATCAGGCTCAATACCATAAATATAACACTTAAGACCAATGGCGACACCACACATATGAAACGAAAAGAAACACTTATGTTATTTCATGGCTAGGTCGAGGATACGACCTGCTCTAATACCAACTGTAACACCCACATATAATATATATACATCAAAGCATAATATTATACATGAATCCAAGTGTTTGGTACTGAAATACCATAAGTTCCTAGTTAACACATTATATACATTACATGTCCCAAAATACCTAATACAAAAAAACTATGGCACAATGTATACAAGATGTCCCAAGACACTAAGAACTAGATCAAACAATGATCTCAAAAAATCTCCACAAAAGAAGTCTTGCCATCTCAAAAGCCAAGGAAAATAAGGATAATCAAACGGCCTTATCCTTACCCTTCACAGAACCTGCTGTACCTGTAATATAATCAACAACATGGAGTGAGATAACAAATCTCAGTGAGTTCCCTATCTTATGGATTCTCTCGGCTATACAAGGTTCTAACCAATCCTAACTCAAGTCCAAGGGAAAGGGAAAGGACTTCGAGTTCACAATCTCACACTATATGGAAACATGTTCATGAGTTCACCAACTCAAAATATCACTAATCGATAACCTATACCAAGGCATCCCCTTTTCCCGTCCGTCTCTATGTCTAGAAGTCGACCCGAGTCATGGATCCTTGTAGTTACTTGACATACGAAATGGATTCGGGAACATCAGTCTGTTAACCGTGAACTGTTACTTCTCATGGCCTGTTAACCATAGCAAGTCTCTTTACCATATAGGCTTCATTAGTACTCGCACGCGGGAATCAAACCTGCCAAGTAATTGTGCACATGTTTCAGAGGAGCCCAAGACCCATGAAACACACTCAAATCAAACGGTTACGATTACGTGATCACACACAAACGTGATTGTATTCAACAATTACAAGGCCACAATGCCTTAAGGCCACATTCTACTTTTCTCATAATCACAATAGTTCACACATGTTCCATACTAGTGTTTCACTCTCTCCTAGACCAATCTCATCACAGATGCACCTTTCTACATCAAGTGCCTGAGCCTTGCCATCTAGGTTTTCTATCACAATACTATTCACAACCTAGGATCATATCATTAGGTTTGGGGTAAGTTTTCTCACTCTTCCTAATTCATTTTAAGCATGCATATTCTCTCCCAATCATGTTTAATCAATTATAGGATAAGCAAAACATATTACAATTGTACAATAGAATTTCATATGATAATTCAACATAATTATACCACTTTTGGATTTCCTCTGATTATTTAATCAGGCAATAAAACAGACATTTTTCACCTTCATCATATAGAATATTCTCATAGCTTCCTATCGGTACCAAGAATAATTAAATGGGGTGAACGAGTCAAAAGTTATGGATTTTTAAAAGAAAAAGGAATTTATTTGAAACTCCCAGGAGCGCCGGTGCTACAATTTCGCCCGGCGGTCGAAGCACCGCCCGACGCTCTGCACCAGAAGCAGAATTTCTGCTTGCGTTTTCCATAGTTCCAAGGTTCCAAAATCCATCTTTTCAAAACCAAAACATTTCTAAACATCCAGAACAAGTATCATAAATGATCATATGCATATTACGATTATACTACGCAATTTATATCGATTTTCAACCGTTAGATTCATGATTTTAGCAGGATTTACTCATTTTCTCCCAAAACCAAACCTAACTCTAGAACTCAAGAAACTCTACAACTAAAGTATCTATCTAGAATCCACCTTGATTAGAAGAAGATGATGATGAAGATGAGATGATTTGGTGAAGAATGGATGATGATCTTGATCTTTCTCTCTTCTAGGTCTCTTTCTCTTTTTCCTTCCTTTCCTCTTCCTTCTCTCTAACTTCTTTCTATCTTTTTTCTTTCTTTGTTTCTTTTGTTGGAAAAAGGGTGGAAAGAAATGATATAGAAAATATCATTAATTAGTAATACTACTAATTATCCAAATAGTCTCTATAGCTCCAAAATTCAAAACCTCCGAGTCAGATAATATTCATTGGATTTGCTCTGAACTCAAGAGTTACTCTAATTATCTTTGCAGATAATTTCTCAGAGTACACTGGAACTCAGTTGATCACAACTAATATTATCCAGAGCAAAATAAAATACGGGGTATTACAGCCATCATGCTCCCTAAAGTTTTGTCAGACGCAGATATGTACAGTCTCATGCTCCTATTTCTACAAGGTGGTGCTAGAATTGGAGGATGACTCAAGTATTCCTTGATTTTGTCGAAATATTCCTACTGAGCTTGTCCTCATTCGAATCCTTCCTTGTTTAGTAGAAGCAGAGGTGAGAAGGCTTGAGTTTTTCCGCTGAGTTTTGAGATGAATCTCCTTAAGAAATTGATCTTTCCAAGCAGTGACTGCAATTCCTTCTTTGTTGATGGCGCTTTCGCTTCCATAATGGCCTTGGTCTTATTCTAGTTTATTTCGATTCCCTTCTTATGGACCAAAAAACTTAAGAAATCTCCTGCCTGCTATTTACCGTAAAAATTGGTAAACAACCACTGATCTTCCAAATCTAACTTTTGTGACTCACAGGATCGATCAGATTGATCCTAGGACATGTGCTAACAATTGGTTTAAAGAAAATTCTAAATAACTAAACACTTCGACAGTGTTCATGAAGCAAGGTTTGTTGAAAATATAATGTAAAAGACTTTTAAAAATGTTAAGTTAAAAGGCTGAAAATGTAAAGGAAAGGGTTGAAGTATACAGTAAAGGTCGAAATATGAAAATAAGACAAAGTGCAGAAACATAACTTGCGTTAAATAAAGGATAAGTTCTTAAATGAAAGATTGAAGTAAATTGCATTGAAAAGATAAACGGTGTTTACATCACGTACATTCTCACAAGACTCTTTTCTCTACACGCGGATACTTGGAGTAACTTTGGAGTAACTTGTACAAAGTGAACACAACACACCGAATCCTATTGCTAGAACTCCTATTTATAATACTAAAACTAACTGCTGTTAACTTCCTAAAACAATCAACACATGACAAGTGTCACGTTGCATGCTTCTGTCCCTTGGATATGCACCACTTGTCTTTTTCAGGAGCGAAAAGAATAACTACTCCCTCCTTTATTTGAATTTGAATTCCTTGGCGTCGGACACCATCAGTAACTTCGGTCGAAGGTGATTTCCAAATTCTTGGAAATATTTCTAAGTCCCCAACATATCCTTTATACAAGCATCTTCGACTTAAGTTCTTCTTGAAGTTCCAGTCGAACACTCCTTTGGACCTATCCCAAGAATTTTATGATCAATCAATTCCTCCAGCTTAATACAGGTGTCGAATTTATGAGCCAACAAATTGCCCCCCAAAAATGTCCTTTTCAACAGTGATGAAGGAAATGCCATTTTTTGATAGTGTCTATTCGACGCCGTCTTTCGACCCTACATAGGTCTCAACATAACTGATTAAACCAAATTTCAAGAAACTGTTCTATTTCTTTTCAATCACTTTTATGACGTCATAGCCAATTATGATTATATCTAAAACATCTCCTAGGAAATCACATCAAATCCCAAACCATCATAACCTCTCCTAGAGTCTAGGAGATCGTGAGCATGGGTAATAACTGCCACCGCCCTTATTTTTGCTCCTGGGAGGACACGTGTCATACTAGCTTTTAGCTCTTTAATGATGATTATTGACCTTTTAGTGGTTTCCAAATAATTTATAAATAGCTTCTTCAGAAACTATTTTTATTTTTCCAACTCCAAAGTATTCACTACACACTTTCTTCTCTCTCAAAAACTTTCAACTCTTCACCTTTGGTAAACTCATTTCTTCAAATTTTCAACAATGGCATCCTCAAACACTATCACTCAAGACCCAAAGAAAAGCCAGAAGTTCAAAGGGCCAACGAACATGCCACTACTTCCTCCCTTCGCTACATTGAATGGACCTAAAGTGGTGAAGAATCAGCAGTTCATCCCTGAGCCTCTCAAGGAAGGAAAAAGACATATCAACGAAACTCAGGTATTGATTCCCATCACCGTTTCTGGAAAACCATTGGCTTTATCTGGTCCTTTGTCTTCTTTAGGTACAAATTATGCAGCCATTAGTGATTTCTTTCCTTCATACCATAAAACCAAACCCTTAGGGCAGAAAGACAAAGTTAGGGTAACATCTGAACCCCATGACATGTAGCCCTAAAAAACCTAGATTTGAAGTACTTGAATGATGGATCTAGGTTGTTCAAAGAAACCCCATATTTTAAAGATGTTGATCTCAATTTGAACTGGTTGATCAAAGTAGAGAAAGTTAAAGCAGAAACTTGGTAGGAAATAGGGATTTATGACCTGATTATGATGTCGAAGATAGGTCCTGCCTACTGTCCGACTCTGTTAGCTTCCTCTTTGTATTTTTGGGATAGTACCCATTATACATTCCATCTCCCTTGTGGGATGATGACACCCACCCTCTTCGACATCGCTGTTATCACAGGTCTAAAACTACACGGACTAGTTTACGACCCTAAGGTAGATGCTCAAGACACCATAGGGTTCTCCACCACCAAACACACTTACACCCATTTTATGAACCATTACCACAACAAACAAACTGACATAATCGAAGATCAAGAGCACATAGCATTTCTAGCTATGTGGCTTTCTCGTTGTGTATTTTACACCAAATCTTTGCAAGTGGCCAGGAAATATCTAACTCTGGTCAATCAATTGCACCTTAATCGAGGCATTTGCCTAAGTAAAATGGTAGTGGCCAGTCTATATGAGTCTTTAAGTGAAGGTGCTGGTCGCCTGAAAGACCAAGAAAGCAATGGGAACCTCCTGCTTTGGCTTAATGCCACATTTGAAACTAGTCTCCCCAACAAAGGGACTGTCGATGAAGAAGCTACAGAAACAAGGAGCGGCGAGTCGAATGGAACCGACTGGTGAAGATAACCCCTAGTGAAGAAGGGAAGACACTTAGGGCGTCCTTCTCTGGCTTCATCAAGATGTTTTCCAAGCAATATGAATTTACACCAAGAATGGCCCCATTTGCGGAAAGGAAGTATGGTCCTGAATGGTTCACTAGGGCCTTCCCTCCTGCATTCAAGAAGCATGAGGCAGAATCGAAGCTTGTTTGGGAGGGATTTCTAATCCCTCGACTCATAGTTCACCGACTCAACCTTCTAAGGGGCCAAACAACTTTGATGGCCTACCAACCAAATCTTGTCTCTCGACAATTTGGCATGGTCCAAACTTTGCCCAAATGTCTATATGAGAAGAAGGTCCATGTGATCCTTTCCCACACCATCTATGACTCCCAAGAGAGTTCGAATCACCTGCTCAACATGCTCACAGATCACTCCTCACTCCTGTCTACTTCGAGCCTTCTCAGCTCTGCACTCAAGAGTTCTACGACTGGTGGTCGAAACATTACAATGAAGAATTCCTTGATGTTTCTAGCTTCTCCCAGTTGATTGACCAAGCTTTTGTTGATGTGCAGGAGAAGATCAAGAAAAGTAAGTATACCCACATCAAAGAGATCCAAGCCTTTCAGAAGTACTTTGAAGCTGTTTATCGACCAGATGACATTAGTTGAACCGTCCACAACGCCGCTGTTACACTGAAGGAAATTATTTTTAAAGAAAATGGAGAATTTGAAAATCCCTTCATACGTTCCTCCTGAGAAACGCTATGCAGTGGCTTTCAAACTATTTCCTCCAAATACTCCTTGACTGCCATCTGCTGATTTTGGAGTGGCTCTTGCCCCTCCATTTCCAGATTGGTTCATCTGTGGGGATTCTATAAAGATCCTTTGTCAGCAGTCAAAACCCAAGGCTCACCGGATGGTTTTGACTAAGCATACGCTAGACAGTTTCAAAGGACACCTTCATATCGGTATCGAAGATGTTCGCATCGAATCTGATATACATGAAGGTTTGGATTCTTCGGTTTTATGTTCTTTCATTTGAACTTTATCATTACTGACTTGTGGTAACTTGGTTTGTTTTACAGCTGTACCCAAAAAGAGCACACCTCAGCAGCTGGTCGAAGCAAAGGGTGAAGGCAGTAAGGTACGTCACGTACCTTTTCCTTTCGTTGATTAGTCTTTCTTCCCTTTAACATTTCTCATTATTTCAGGCTTCCCGCAAACCACCTCTGACACCTCAGATAAAGACAAAGAGGGGCACCGCCCAAATTATCATCGATTCGGAGGATGATGACCAATCCCCTCCTGAAGAATTGAAGACAAAGAAGAGGAAGAAACCCAGCCAAGAGACAAATGCTGCTGGTGGCCAATCTGAGCCTAAAACGGTTAAGGTCTCCAAAAAGATAACCACTACCAGTGGTTCTGCGGAAGCCTCTTCTAAGGCTGCCTCTAAACCAACTCCAGATCATGCTGAAAGTAATAACTCTAGCCCTGATACTGAAGGTGTCAAGGTAACTTATCAATTCACTTTTTGAAGTACCCACTTATGTACCTTGTTTGCTTTTGATCTAATTTTGCTTCGATTTGATTCAGGCTGATGCAAGTGGCTCGAAGCCACCAGTGGATAATCCTCCTTCTCCAGCCACTCTTCTGAATAGCCAAGGTGAGCCTACATACCATGCCACTTCTGATTTGGGCTCTGGAATGAGTTTACTAGATGAAATTAACAAACCTGGCTTTGAAACAGCTCCCCCTTCACCCACAAAGACTACTACCCAGCAGTCTCAAACAGATGGCTCCGATCATGAGGAAGACGACGGTCAGCAGAATCCAGGGACCTTCACCATGGATAAAAATACAACCTTAGTCGATGAAGATTGGTCACCTGTGGACGAGATCGTTGGGGCTGACAATGCTAATCCAGAAGGGGAGGAGGAGATGGAAGAAGATAATAATGAGACAATGCACCAATCTGAACTAGATGGCCACAGTGATGACAATGCTGATGATAAAATGGATGAAGATGAAGAAAAGGACAAAAGTGAGGAGAAGAAGGCTGACAAAGGACCCACTAAAGAGCCGACCCCTGTCGAAGCCACTACTACCCCTGCAACTGCTGCTGCTGCTGAAGGCAAGGTAACCTCCATTGTGTATGGAGCAGGCCTTTCTAAAAAGGAACTCGATGCCTTGAAGGTCAACAACCCTCAACAATACATAAAGATCCTTCTTGGCAGTCGAGGAAGCTCCTCTGAAAAAACTCCTAGTGCTTCGTCTGCCTTTGGAGATCAGCCTTCAAGCAAGCCTGAGGACAATATCCTACTCAAGATCAAAGAGAAGATCTTTAAAGGTGACCTTTTCACACTCTTACATATGGATCAAGTCACTCACATCTCTCTGAAAAATCTCCTCCAACAGGTCGACATCCATGCCATTTCTCCAGAATCTGCCAACATCATTTTAGAGCTTGGCACTATGATTGACCAAGTCTATGGTAACCTCAAGCGCCTGCCTCAAATTGAGAAGGCAATTTCAACCAAATTTGGAAGCAAGGTTGTCGCTTGGGCTGCTGCCACTGACTCTGAAAATAGGGTAGCTGAACTGGAGGAAACCAAAGAAAATAACAAGCAGGAAATCACCTCTAATGAACAAAACATTGCCTCCTGGGAGCGAAAGATCAAGAAGCTTCGAACCAAGATCTCAAAGGCCAAAAAGCGTAACGCTGAATTATCCACCTTCGATGACTCTGTCGTGTCGAAAGAGCTTGACAATGCAATAACCTTCGTTGAGGAAGCTCGACAACTGGAGAAAGAAGTTGAACGTCTAAAATCTGACAAGGCCTTGTGTGAAAGGCGTCTTGAACTCCGGAAGTCGAAGTACTTAAAGATGAAAGGGAATCTCCCTTTTTAGCTTGTTAATTTCTTTGTAATTTTTTCCTTTTTAGTATAATGCTCCATAGCCCTTTGAGGCTTTTATATGTAATGACTTTTAAGCCATTTTGGCATTCATGAATACCATTATTGGCCTTGCCTTTTTTACGTTGAATTACTCTTCATCAATTCTAATTTCTTGAAGTGCTGGTTTATATTTTTTCAAATACTTGCCATTTACTTTCAAGATTCTTTTATCTTCGTCTAATTCTTCAACTTCATAGGCTCCATTAGAAAATACTTGCGTAATTTGAAATGTGCCTTCCCATTTTGGGGACCATTTGCCCAAGGCTCTGACCTTTCAATCCATAGGCAGGATTACCTTCCACACTAAATCTCCAGGCGAAAAGGTCTTAATCTTAACCTTTTTATTGTAAGATTTCTCTACTCTTTTCTTTTGTCTCTTCAAAAGTTCTAAAGCTTTAAGTCTTTCTTCGTCCAAATCTACCAATTCATCTAGCATCATATTCCAATAAAACTCAGAAGGAATTTCATGATGTCTCTGAATCCTTGTCGACTGAAGATAAATTTCAACAGGTAATACTGCATCATGACCAAAAGTCAGTCGAAATGGAGTAGTATTAGTCGCCTCTTTGGGAGAGGTTCGACATGCCCAGAGGATCTGGTCCAATGTCTTATGCCAATTCCTAGGCTTCTTTCCCACATGTTTTTTGATCAACCCAATCACCACTTTGTTAGCTGCTTCGACCTGACCAATAGCCTGAGCATAATAAGGTGTAGAGGTTAAGAGTTTGAAACCCATCTCCTTAGCAAACTCCTGCATCTTTCGACCAGTAAAGACCGATCCTTGATCTGTTGTGATCGTTTATGGGATTCCAAACCTATAAATGATGTATTTTTGAATGAATTCAATCACATCTTCTTGATCCACATTTGGTAAAGGTATCACTTCGATCCACTTTGTAAAGTTGTCAATTCCTACCAAAATGTATCTCTGATTCTTGGAGGATGCTGGTCGAATCTCTCCAATTAAATCCAAAGCCCAACCTCTAAAAGGCCATGGTTTAATTATAGAATGCAGTTCACTTGCAGGGATATGTTGTATGCCAACATGAACTTGGCATTCCTGGCTGCCCTTAGCGAATTCAATGCAATCTTTTAGCATAGTAGGCCAATATATGCCTTGTCGAAACAATAGCCACTTCATCTTATGGCCTACCTGATGTGCCCCACATGCCCCACTATGGACAGTCGAAAGGGCAAGATACGCCTCTGATTCACTAAGGCATTTAAGTAAGACTCCCTCAGGGGTCTTTTTAAATAACTCATTACCTAGAAGAACATAAATTAGAGCTTGATACCTAACCTTTCGCTTATGGACGCTGTTGGATTCTGCAAGTATTCGACTATAGGCTTCCTCTAGTCTTTATCTGTCAAGTTATCTATTGCAAAAATCTCAAAATTTTCTTCATCAGCGTATCCAAGCTTCGTCACTTCTAGATCTAATAGGCATAATCCAACAGACACGACTTTACCTCTAGCTTCGATTGCCTCTTGTAAATTTTCCTTCGAAACCCTATACCCAGAAGAAATCTGGGCCAAGTTGTTGGCCACTTGATTCTCTAGTCGAGGTATGTGTCGAATGCTTACCACTTCGAATTTATTTAGTAGTTTGTTGGCTATTACAAAGTACATGATAAGATTTTCCTTAACACATTTGTACTCCTTTGTAATTTGTTTTATGACCAACTCTGAGTCTCCCATTATTTTGACTCGATTTTCCCCCAATTCTAACAAAATTTCAAGTTCAGCTATTAAGGCTTCATACTCAGCCTCGTTGTTGGAACAAAGTCCTTCGACCCTGTACTTGAATTTTGTTGGAATTTTATCAGGAGAAATAATTAGCACACCTATGCCTGTTCCATCTTTGTGGCTAGAACCATCGAAGTATAACTTCCAAGGTTCCAATTCGACGTAATTCAACGTGCTTTCTTTTATGGAGTGGTCGACTATAAAGTCTACTACCACTTGTCCTTTAACTGCCTTTAAAGGCTTATATGTTAAAGAATACTCAATCAATGCTAATGCCCATTTACCAATTCGACTATGCAAGATAGGTTTAGACAACATATTTTTAATAACATCAAAATGAGACGAAACATACACATCAACTGGCTTTATATATTGCTTTAATTTTGTACAAGAAAAATACAAGCATAAGCATAATTTTTCGATCATGCTATACCTAGTTTCTGCATCATTTAAAACTCTACTTAGGTAATAAATGGCCTTTTCGACGCCATTCTCATCCTCTTGAGCCAACATACACCCTAAGGTTTTATCTGACGCGGCTATGTACAATCTCATACTTCTATTCCTACAAGGTGGTGAAAGAATCGGAGGATGACTCATGTATTCCTTTATTGGATCGAAGTAATGGTGAAAAGGCCTGCGTTTTTTCGCTTAGGTTCGATATGAACCTTCTCAAGAAATTAATCTTGCCCAGCAGTGATTACAGCTCCTTTTTTTGTTGATGGCGCTTTCGCCTCCATGATGGCTTTGGTCTTATTCTGGTTAATCTCGATCCCCTTTTTGTGGACCACAAAGCCTAGAAAATCCCCTGCCAGCACACAAAATGCACATTTAAGAGGATTCATTTTAAGACCATGTCTTCTCATCCTTTCAAAGAACTGTCGAAGATGGTCTAAGTGACTCTTCCCTGAAACAGACTTAACCACAATATCATCAATATATATTTGCATGAAAGTCTCTATATAATCATGGAAGATTGAGTTCATTGCTCATTGATATGTTGCCCCAGCATTTTTTAGGCCAAAAGGCATTACTACCCACTCGTAGGTGCCTAAGGCTCTAGGACAACGAAAAGCTGTCTTGGGGACATCGTTTTCAGCAATGAATATTTGGTTATAACCAAAGTATCCATCCAACATACTAAGATACTCATGTCTTGCGGCGGAATTGACTAGCATTTCTGCCACAGGCATGGAATATTCATCCTTGGGAGTTGCAGAATTTAGATCTCTAAAGTCTATGTAAAATCTTAAAGAACCATTCTTTTTAATAACTGGTACAATGTTAGCTAACCATTCGACATACCTGGCAGTGCGGATGAATTTGCATCGAAGCAGTCTTTCAACTTCCTCCTTTATTTTTGAGAGAATTTCTGGGGCAAACCGTCTCGGATTCTGTTTGACTGGCTTTTTCCCAGGTTTGATTGGCAACTTATGTTCGACCAACTCTCTACTCAAACCAGGCATCTCATCGTAGTCCTAGGTGAAACAGTCTTTAAACTCATGCAGCAACTGGGTAACTTCGACCTTAAGTTGTGGGTCAAGATTGGCGCTGACATATGTTGGCCTTCTAGTTACCCCTTCTTCTAGGTCGATTTCTTCCAATGGATCCTGCGCTAGCATCTTAATATTATTTGCCTGCGGATCCTTTTCAAACCCCAAAGGCTCATCATCATAGATGGCATCAAGCCTCTGGCCTTGTTCTACATCCTGAACCTTATCAGGTGGCTCTGGGTCGAAGTCCTTACCAGGACCTTCTTGGTGGAATCCAGAATTGGGTTCGCCAGCCATGTATTCATTAGCAGCTTCCAAAGCCGCTTGTAATTTGGTTTCAGCCACATAGGCCGAAATTCTTCTCAATGATTCGAACTTAGTCATTGTCACTGAATTCACTCCCCCACCCTGTGGGGTCTACTGCAGGCTCGTCAAGGTATGTAATTCTTTCCCCTGGCACCTCCTTATCCCAACGGAAACCATCTATGGGATGTAAGTACAATGAGCAAAATGTTTCATCATCTGGGACAAACTCAAAATCTACTGGGCCACAAGGGGAAATATGAGCCAGGTGCTTATCAAACTGTCTTCTGTCGACATGATTTATTGGTCCCTTAAAATACCCCTGATCAGCTTCAATGTTCTCGACTATGCCATCTGGCCTCCAGATGGTGATTCGTTGATGCATCAAAGATGGCACTGAACCAATGCCATGTATCCACTCTCGTCCTAAGAGTAGATTTTAGTTGGCTTTAGTTTCCACTACCATGAAGACAGTAGGCCTAGTGATTGTTCCAACTGTCAAGTCTACTTGTATCACACCTAGTGTAGAGCCAACTTTTCCTTCGTAGTTTCATAGAACCATATTATGTGGCTTAGTATCAGTGTCGTACTTGCCAATCTTGTTCAATAAGAAATGTGGCATCAGATTTACTACTGCGCCACAGTCCACTACTATCTTGTTTACTGGTACATTCTCCACCTTCCCAGTGATGTAGAGAGGCTTTAAGTGACCCTTCATCCCCTCTGTGGGTCGCTCGAAGAAGGCGTTTTGCTATTCAACGCACCCATTATTCATAATATAGTAGCACACAGGCTTGTGTGCCGCCATCTCTACTTCAGTGCAAGCATCTAAATCTTCGACCTCTGTAATTTGGTCGAACTCCCTTGGCATTACAGACACTACATTGACTATGATGTCGAGAGAAGCATCAAACTAAGAGTCAAAGTTGTCTGTCATTTCTTTATCATCTTCGATAGTCTTTTCATGTTTGTCCTCCTGAGAGGAAAACAATTTTTGCCCCACGGGCATTTTCTTAGCAATCTTTATTTGATTCCCTCCGTTATTATTAGTAGGGACATTAGTATTGAATTCTCCTTGGTCTTTCGACTGAGCCTCCCTGAGGGCATTCCTTCTACGTTGCTCTCTCCTCCATTTAGATCGCGACATCGGGTTCTTCCCTTTATAGTTTTCAGAGACATAAGCTGACCTATTGGAAGTCTGAAACTCTTTTCGATACTTTATTGAAGAGCCCCTGTTCACATCAAACTTCTGCCATTTTTTCTAACTTTTTTCCTTTCCTTCGACAAGTTTCATCCAGCTTCCTACTGGCGCATTACTTGTTGGTTTGAAGGTGTTGGGTCTTGCCCCTGGGAATTGTGTTTTTCCATCCACTTGCTTTGAAGAAGAACTTCTAGGATCGAAACTCCTTTGACCTTGAGACGTTATTTGCTCCCTTATTTCTTTAGCCTTCCTAACTCCCTCCAGATTATGGGCAGCTTTCTGGTCAAAGATTGCACTGCATCTGGGGCCTAGCATGACACCTGGTCCCTTCTTTTGGCAACGGTGAAGGAATTCAATGATGGTCTCTTCCTGTCTTGGATACGCCACTTTGTTACGCACTTCTTGGCAGCTTGTTTCATCAACCTCCATGGTATTATGTTGTGTAATCTCGACCATATTTATGTCCATGTCGACATAAGCACTAAGATTCATATTGCAGAAGTCTACATCAAGGCCCTCAGTAGCCTTGTCCATCTTAATGAAACTCTCAGCAGTTTCTTTGGTAACCAACATCATGTTGGAAGTGATCCCGTCGTCTAAGCCGTCAGTAGCTTTGTCGAAGCCGTCAACGACCTTGCTCATGAGTTTCTCCATAGTATTAATGTCAAGGTCTTTAGTAACCTTGGCTAAAACAGCATCATTGGCGAAATCTTTAGTAATTTCCACCATGTTGATTGAACAGTCAAAGTCATCAGCAACTTCAACCATATGTACCTCTGTGGGCTCAGCATAATGGGCATCCACTGTTTGCAATAGGTCAGAGTCAATTTTCATTTGACCTTTGCTCTTTTCTCCGAACTTCAGCCTGCCCTCCTGAATAGCATTTTGCACCAGATCCCTGAAAAGAAAACACTGAGAAGTTTTATGACCCAGAAAATTATGGTACTTACAAAATCCTCTCTTTTTTCTGTACTAAAGGTAGCATTTTAGCACCAGGAGGCACTATCATTTGTCTATCTTTAACTAACAAATCAAAAATTTCGTCACATTTAGTGATATCAAAAGTATATGTTTTCCTTGGAAACTTATCATTATTTTCAGATTCGACAGAATTTTTTCCATTCGAAGGAGCTAACATTTTACAAGCATACAGAGGACCTTGCTTTAATTCAGCAACATCTATCTCATTTTCATCGAAATACAATGGTTCCTCATGTAAACCTTCGACATCCTCATTATATTCAACATAGGCTACCTTTTTACTCTTATTAAACTTAGCCTTTTCGTCTTTCAGATGTTCTAACTGTCAAACCTTATCAGCCAGTTGGGCCATATCTCTCAGATACTGGGTATCCAACTTTTTTCTAATAGAGTACTCAAGGCCGCCAGTGGCCATTTCGATCAATTCATGTTCTGGTACTTGAGTAAAACATCTAGCCTTAAGTAATCGAAACCTACTTAGGTAATCGTCTATTGGCTCAACAAACTTTTGTTTTAAGCTAGCCAATTCCTTCAAACTAATCTTGGTTTGTCCCTTGTAGAATTGTTCATGGAATAAACGTTCCAACTGGGTCTAATTATAGATTGAGTTAGGAGGTAGGGTTGTAAACCAAGTAAAAGCATTTTTGGTGAGACAACTTGGAAAATATTTTATCCTAAGACTTTCGTCATTTGCAATCTCTCCAGGCTCGATCATATATCGGGCTACGTGTTTGACAGTAGATTCAGTGGTATCTCCTGAGAATTTGGTAAACTTTGGGACCTTCGTCCTAGGAGGTAATTCTGACTGGAGAATGTAATCTACTATTGGTGATGTATAGTTTGACCTAGTAAAACCAAAATTTACCCCATTTCGCGCCATTATCCTTTCGACCATGGCTTCTAGGTTGTTATCTGCTGCTATGTTGTTACGTCGAACTTGTTGTACAACATGGTCATCATCTTGGTTTCTATTTACTATAACTACCTCTTGTTCCCTCTCTACAGGAATTGGCACTTGGTTCCTAGGCGGCTAAACTCTGGGAGGTTCGACTATCCCCTGGTTTTCTAGATTCGCCTCAGGCATGTCCCCTAGGTTCCACCGTGGAATGTTCTCCACAACAGTTGCACCTCGTACAGGGGCTGGTACACTCATAAATTCTGCCATGCGTGCCAATTGTGCTGCTAATTGTTGGTTGGTTTGGGTAGTGTTCTGGATCAAAGGCTAAAAAATCTCCCCCATAGATTGGGACAAGGTTTGTACCATTTGTAGGTTACTCTCATGCATCTGCTGTCTTAAACATGCTATAGAGGTATTTGTTAAATTAGGGCCTTGAGTGGAATACCCCACACCTACACTTTGGCTGTTTCGACCCACATTTATCCCAGATCCTGAGCCTTGTATTGGTGAAGACATTACATTTTCTGAGAATACTGGGGGGCATTTTAGAGGCTTTGCATTATTGACATTGGCATTCCATAAGGTGGATTCCTTGGTAATGGTTGTAAAAATCCTGGAGGGGGAAACTGCCTAAACGTCGAAGTTCCTCTTGGTGGAGTTTGGGGATTAGATGCCTGTGGCCCAATGTTTTCCAAAACGGGTTGAGTGTAAGCCCTTATATATGTCGACCTTGAACCTGCCATTGATGGCATTGGTTCAGACATAACAGGGGGTGGTATTGGCTCTCTTGTTGAAGGGACTGGGGGTGGTACCACATTGTTCCTAGACACATTTTGAGGGTTAGTGTCACTAGGCTGAGTATTTGAATTACTTGATTGAGGATTAGAATCACTCCCTCGAGGTTTTGGATTGTTTGGCTGACTAGTGTTCATCGCCATTTTCCTAGTATATCTTCTCCTTGGTCTCTCTTCGTTTGTAGTGGCTACTTTTCCACTTCTCAATAACATGCAACGAAGTTTTCTCAAAGAAATGACTAATAAATATAGATTTTCAAAACTTAGAAAAATCTCAATAAAATTTAGCACTGTCCCACCGGGTGTGCCAATTTGTTTACCATGAAAATTGGTAAACAATCGCTGATCTTCCAAATCTAACTTTGGTGACTCATAGGATCGATCAGATTGATCCTAGGACATGTTCTAACAATTGGTTTAAAGAAAATTCTAAAGAACAAAACACTTCGACAGTGTTCATGAAGCAAGGTTTGTTGAAAATCTAATGTAAAAGACGTTTAAAAATGTTAAGTTAAAAGGCTGAAAATGTAAAGGAAAGGGTCGAAGTATACAATAAAGGTCGAAAATATGAAAATAAGACAAAGTGCAGAAACATAACTTGTGTTAAATAAAGGATAAGTTCTTAAATGAAAGATTGAAGTAAATTGCATTGAAAAGATAAATGGTGTTTACATCACGTACATTCTCACAAGACTCTTTTCTCTACACGCGGATACTTTGAGTAACTTTGGAGTAACTTGTTCAAAGTGAACACAACACACCGTATCCTATTGCTAGAACTCCTATTTATAATACTAAAACTAACTGCCGTTAACTTCCTAAAACAATCAACACATGACAAGTGTCGCGCTGCATGCTTCTGTCCCTTGGATATGGGCCACTTGTCTTTTTCAGGAGCGAACAAGAATAACTACTCCCTCCTTTATTTGAATTTGAATTCCTTAGCGTCGGACACCATCAGTAACTTCGGTCGAAGGTGATTTCCAAATTCTTGGAAATATTTCTAAGTCCCCAGCATATCCTTTATACAAGCATCTTCGACTTAAGTTCTTCTTGAAGTTCCAGTCGAACACTCCTTTGGACTTATCCCAAGAATTTTACAATCAATCAATTCCTTCAGATTAATACAGGCGTCGAATTTATGAGCCAACACCTGCACACAAAAAGCACATTTGAGGGGATTCATTTTCAGACTATGGCTTCTCATCCTTTCGAAATATTGTCGAAGATGGTCAATGTGATTCTTCCCTGAAACAGACTTTACGACAATATCGTCAATATAAATTTGCATAAAAGTCTCTATGTAATCATGGAAGACTGAATTCATCACTCTTTGGTATGTCGCCCCAGCATTCTTTAGGCCAAAAGGCATGACTACGCACTCATAGGTGCCTAAGCCCCCAGGGCATCGAAACGCCGTTTTCGGGACATCCTCCTCAACAATGAATATTTGGTTATATCCAGAATACCCATCGAGCATATTTGGTTATATACAAACCCTTAAAGTACCATTCTTTTTAATAATAGTTACAATGTTTGCTAACCATTCGACATACCTGGCTGTTCGAATAAACTTGCAACAAAGAAGCCTTTCGACCCCCCCTTGATCTTCGAGAGAATTTTCGGTACAAATCGCCTTGGATTTTGCTTGATTGAATTCTTTCCAGACTTAATTGGTAGCTTCAATTCGACCAGCTCTCTGATTAAGCCAGGCATCTCGTCATAATCCCATGCAAAGCAGTCTTTGAACTCCTTTAACAACTGGATCACTTCGACCTTGAGTCGTGGATGGATATTGGCACTGATATACGTTGGCTTTTTCGTTGTCCCCTCTCCCAAGTCGATCTCTTCCAGAGGATCTTGCGCTAGCATTTTAATGTTGGCTGCCAACGGATCCTTCTCAAAACCCAAAGGCTCATCATCGTAGATGGCGTCGATCATCTGGCTTTGTACTTCATCCTGAACCTTATCAGGTGGTTCTGGATCGAAGTTCTTACCAGGACCTTCTTGGTTTAATCTTTTGTTGGCTTCGACAGCCATATGTTTCACCTCAGCCTCTAAGGCCATTTGTAGTTTGTTTTTGGCTATGTAAGCCGAAATCCTTTTAAGTGCTTCGAACTCAGGCATCATCCCCGAATTCGCTGCCCCACCCTGTAGGGTCAACTCCGAAAGTCCCTTCATTTGCAAGGTCATCTTCTTCTACGACCTCACGATCCCATTGAAAGCCATTTGTAGGATACAATTATAACGAACAATATGCGTTGTCATCCGGAGTAAATGCAAAGTTGGTGGGGTTGCATAGAGCTATGTTAGCCAAGTGCTTTTTGAAATGGCATATGTTTACATGATTAATTGCAGTCTTAAAATAACCTTGATCTGCTTCAATGTTTTCTACAATGTTGTCTGGGCGCCATATAGTAATTCTCTGGTGCATGGATGAAGGCACAACCCCGACCCCATGTATCCATTCATGACCGAGCAACAGTTTGTAATTGGCTTTCGTTTCGACAACCATAAACATGGCCGATCTTGTAACAGTACCTATGGCCAAATCGACCTGAATCACCCCCAAAGTAGTAGCCATTTTTCCTTCATAGTTGGAAACACCATATTATGGGGCTTGGTATCGGTGTGGAACTTCCCGATTTTGCTCAACATGAAATGTGGCATTAGGTTCATTGTTGCACCACAATCCACTAAGATTTTACTAACATGAACGTCTTCGACCTTACCTGTAATGAATAGAAATTTCAAATGACTTTTCGTTGCCTCGTCTGGGCGTTCGAAGAACGTATTCTGTTCCTCAACACAGTCGTTGTTCATCACATAATAGCATGCAGGTTTATGTGCGGCCATTTCGATTTCAGTATTATTGTCCACTCTTCGACCTTAGTTATTTGGTCGAATTCCCTGTGGAGCAATGATACCACATTCACTATGATATCCAAAGACTGCTCTGAGCCTGATTCGAAATTGTCAGTAAGCATTTCATCTTCAGCCACTGCTCGATCGTGCTTTTCTTTAGCCTCTTGCTCTTGGGTAGAAAACAACTTTCTCCCTACTGGCATCATTTCGACCGGCTTTGGTTCCTCCCTGTACGTCTTGTCAGTCGGTTGATTCCGCCTTCACCCCAGGCTCTCTCTGAGCCTTCCTTCGTCTCTGTTCCCTTCTACATTGTGATCTTGACATGGGATTCTTTCCCTTATAGTTTTCTAAGATGTAGGCTGACTGCTTCTAGGTCTGGAATTCTCTGTGGTACGCCATTGATGACCCTCTATATACGTTGAAGCTCCGCCATTTCTGCTAGCTTATTCCATTGTTTTCACTGGGTCTGGTTGACGTTCTGTTAGAAATCTCTACAAATGGCTTGAAAGTGGTGAGTCTCGCACCTGGGACACTTGGCTTAGCCTGCTCCTGCTTCGAAGAAGATCTCCTCGGGGAGAAACCTCGTTGACCATGAGGGGATCTTTCTTCATGTCTCTGTTTGGCTTTCCTAAGCCCTTCAAGGTTTTGGGCTGCCATTTTATCGAACACAGCGCTGCATCTAGGACACAACATTACTTCTGATTTTTTTCTCTGGCACCTATGGAGGAAATCCATCAGAGTCTCCTCTTGTTTAGGGTAAGCCACTTTGTTATGTTTTTCTTGTCGGCGTTCCTCGTCGACTTCCATGGGGGTTTCTTGTGAGATTTCCACCATGTTGATATCCATGTTGACATCATCAGTGATGTCCAACTTATGTAACTTCATTTGAAGGCCTTCAGCAACCTTGTCCATTCGAATGAAACCATCAGCAGTTTCTTTTATGATCATCATTGAATTGGAATCCTCAGTGATTCCTCCATTAGATTCTTCAGTGACTCCCAAATTAAAACCATCAGAAGTCTCTTTGGTGAAGCTTCGAACAGCCTCACTGGCAAAATTTTCATAAACTCCTCGTCGAGATCTTCAGTAATCCTGACCATAACAACCCCATTGTTGAAGTCCTCAGTGACTTCAACCATGTTGACAGTGTTGTCAAGATCTTCAGTAATCTCGACCATGTTAGCTTCATTTGGTTCTGTGTAATGAGCGTCAACAACTTGCAAGGGATCAGAGTCAATCTTCATCTGGCTCTTCGACTTGTCCCAAATTTCAGTCTTCCTTCCTGGATAGAATTTTGAATAAGATCCCTGAAAAGATAACATTGAGAAGTTTTATGACCCAAGAAATTGTGATACTTACAAAAACCCCTCTTTTTTCCTTTGTTCTAAAGGAGGCATTTTAGCACCAGGAGGCACTATCATTTGACCGTCCTTGACTAACAAATTGAAAATTTCGTCACACTTGGTAACGTCGTAAGTGTAAGTTTTCTTAGGATATTTATCGCTTTTTTCTGGTTCGACAGGGTTTTTTCCGCTCGAAGGGGCCAGAACCTTACAAGAGTAAGGTGGGCCTTGTTTTAATTGAGCAAGATCAATCTCGCTTTCGTCGAAAACCAATGACTCACTACAAGGTCTTTCATCTTCTTCATTTAATTCGACGTAGGCTATTCTTTTATTTTTATTTGCCCTAGCCTTTTCTTCTTTTAAACGTTCTAATTGTTGAACCCTATCAGCCAATTGGGCCATATCCCTCAAGTATTGGGTATCTAGTTTCTTCCTAATGGAATAATCCAAGTCTCCAGTGGCCATTTCGACCAACTCATGCTCTGGTACTTGTGTAAAACATCTAGCCTTGAGCAGCCGGAATCTGTTCAAATAATCATCTATTGGGTCAGTAAATTTTTGTTTTATACTATCCATCTCCTTTAGACTAATCTTAGTTTGTCCCATATAGATCTGCTCATGAAATAAACGTTCCAACTGGGTCCAGTTGTGGATCGAATTTGGTGGAAAAGTTGTGAACCATGCGAAGGCATTCTTCGTAAGAGAACTTGGGAAGTATTTTACCCTAAGATTCTCATTATTCGAAATCTCCCCAGTTTCTATCAAATACCTAGCCAAATGCTTGATAGTGGATTCAGTGGTGTCCCAAGAAAACTTGGTGAATTTAGGGACCTTCGTCCTAGGGGGTAAATCTGATTGAAGGATATATTATGACAACAGTGATGTGTAATTTGGCCTTCGGAGACCAAAGTTTACTCCATTCCGCTCCATAATCCTTTCGACCATGGCTGCCAAATTATTATCTGCTGCCACGTCATTACGTTGAACCTGTTGTATGACATTGTCAGTGTTTTGGTGTTTATTTACCAAAACTACTCTTAGTTCTTCTCCTGTAGGAACATGTGATTGATTCCCAGGGGGTCGATTACTCCCTGGTTTGCTATATTCTCCTGGGGTATATTTCTTGGGTTTTGATGGATTTGGTTAATAGTAGGGTCCTCTTCAAAAACTCCCCCTTGGTTTTCTACCATATACTCCCTTGGTGGATGTCGAGGAGGGTTTGGTACACCAAAGAAATCTGCAAGGCGCGTCATCTGCGCTGCCATTTGCTGATTAGTCTGGGTAGTATTCTGAATAAGAGGCTGAAAGATTTCTCCCATAGTTTGAGACATCATTTGGACCATTTGATGGTTACTTTCGTCCATTTGTTGTCTTAAGTATGCTGCAGTACTATTTGTCAAGTTTGGCATCTGGGTTGAATATCTCATTCCTAAATATTGGATATTTCGACCCATGTTAACCCCAGATCTTGACCCTTGTAGTGGCAAAGTCATTATGGGTTCTGTAAATATTATAGGAGCATTCTGTAAGTTTGCCATCATCGAAGTTGGCTTCTCATAAGGCGGGTTTCGACTACGTAAAGACATAGCAAATCCAGGGGGAACAAATTATTGGAAACTGAAATTCCCAACTGGTGGGGGAGTCCTTTGTGGTCCCCTTGATCTAACATAACTCAGAATGGGCAGAGTAATGGGCAATCGAATGTGTAGGGAACGAACTTGACATGGATGGTATGGCTTCTCAAACAGACGTTGAAACCGTTAGTCCCCCAGTTGAAGATCCTGGGGGTTATTCTACGTCAATACTGGGCGTAGTTTGAGGATTCGAACTATTTGGTTGAGGGTTCGAATTATTTGGCTGGTTTGTACTTGCCATTTTCCTCGTGTATCTTCTCCATAGTCTATCTTCGTTAGTGGTGGCTACTTTACCACTTCTTAATAACATACAACGAAGTTTTCGACAGAGAAGGGATAACTAAATGCAGAATTATAAATTTCTTGAAAACACACAAAATTATTTTCACAAATTACTTAGCACGGTCCCACCGGGTGTGCCAATTTGTTTACTGTGAAAATTAGCAAACAACCTCTGGTCTACCAAATCTATAAGAAATTAGATAACTTGCAGGATCGACCATACAAAATCCTAAGACATGTGCTAAATAATTTAAAAGGATATTTGGAAAAAGATGAACACTTCGACAGTATTCTTAATTTGGAAAAGGTTCACTTCGACAATACTAAAGGAAAAGTAATGCAGGGAAATGATTAAAAATGCATTGGAAAATAACTTGCCAAAGTAAAAGATAAAAGGTAAATTTCTGGGCAAAGATTAACTGAATTGCATTGAATAAGAAAAATGGTGTTACATAAAACGTACATTTCTCACACACTCGTTTCTCTACACGCGGGTACTCTGAGTAATTGAGGAATTTGAACAAACTTGCACACCCATAAATCCTAACACTAAGACTTGCTGTTTATAATAGTCGAAAATAACTACCCCTAACAACCTACTGATTAGAGTGAGACAAATGGCATTCTGCATGTCTACGTCCTTCAAATGTGCTCCACGCGTCTCCTTCCATCGAATGGATAAGAACAAAGTTCCCTCCCTTATTTGAATTCAAATTTGGAATCGAACATCATCAGCAAGGCTTCCGTCGAACCAATTTTCCAAATTGTTAGAAAATATTTCTAAGTCCATAAAATATGTCTCTCTTTCACAAGGACGATTTTGACTAGAAATTCTGGAAATACCATTCCACTTGAAGTCTTCCAAAACTTCAAAAAAAAATTACATTTCTTTGAATAATATTCTTAATCCAAAGGAAGGCATCAAAATTAGGAACTAACAGGGACATGCTGTATGCCTGCATGCACTTGGCACTCTTGGCATCTCTCAGCGAAATTGATACAATCTTTTAACATAGTAGGCCAATACATACTTTGTCGAAACAAGAGAAATCTCATCTTGTGGCTTACCTGATGATCCCCACATGCCCCACTATGAATAGTTAAAAGGACCAGATACTCCTCTGACTCACTAAGGCATTTAAGCAAAACTCCCTCTGGAGTCTTTTTAAATAATTCATTACCCAAAAGAACATAACTTAAAGCTCGATACCAGATTTTCCGACCAGTGGACGCCGTTGGGTTTTGCAGATAATCCACTATTGGTTTTCTCCAGTCTTCTTTCGTCAAGCTATCTAGTGCTAAGATTTCAAAATTCTCTTTATCAGCGTACCCTAGCTTCGTTGTTTCCAAATCTAATGGGGACAATCTGGATGACACAACTCTTCCTCTGACTTCGATTGCATCTTCTAATTTTTCCTTCAAAATTTTATACCCAGAAGCAATCTGAGTCAAGTCATTAGCCACTGATTCTCCAATTGAGGTATATGTCGAATACTCACCACTTCAAAAAATTTTAGTAATAAATTGGCTATTACAAAGTACATAATCAGATTTTCTTTGACACACTTGTACTCCTTTGTGATTTATTTATTGACTAACTCTAAGTCTCCCATTATTTTGACTCGAGTTGCCCCCAATTCCAACAATATCTCAAGTCCGACTATTAAAGCCTCATATTCAACCTCATTATTGGAACAAAGACCTTCGACTTTATACTTGAATTTTGTTGGAATTTTATTAGGAGAAATAATCAAGACTCCTACGCCTGTACCATCTTTATGACTAGAACCGTCGAAATACAGTTTCTAAGGTTCGAGCTCAAGATTGTTTAACATGTTTTCGTTTATAGAGTGGTCGACGATGAAGTCAGCTATCACTTGTCCCTTAACAACCTTTAAAGGCATGTAAGTTAGGGAATACTCGGTTAAAGCTAATGCCCATTTACCAATTCGACTGTGCAAAATTGGTTTAGACAACATATGTTTAATGATATAAAATGAGACGAAACATAAACATCAACTGGTTTTATATAATGCTTCAACTTTGTACTAGAGAAATATAAGCATAAACACAAATTTTCAACTATGTTATACCTAGTTTCTACATCGTTCAAAACCCTACTAAGGTAGTAAATGGCTCTTTCGACACCATTTTCATCCTCTTGAGCCAACATGCTCCCTAAAGTTTTGTCCGACGCAAATATGTACAGTCTCATGCTCCTATTTCTACAAGGTGGTGCTAGAATCAGAGGATGACTCAAGTACTCCTTGATTTTGTCGAAAGTTTCTTGATGAGCTTGCCCTCATTCGAATCCTTCCTTATTTAGTCGAAGCAGAGGTGAGAAGGCTTGAGTTTTTCCGCTGAGGTTCGAGATGAATCTCCTTAAGAAATTGATCTTTGCTAGCAGTGACTGCAATTCCTTCTTTGTTGATGGCATTTTCGCTTCCATAATGGCCTTGTTCTTATTCTGGTTTATTTCGATTCCCTTCTTGTGGACCACAAAGCCTAAGAAATCTCCCGCCTGCACACAAAAAGCACATTTGAGGGGATTCATTTTTAGACCATGGTTTCTCATCCTTTTGAAAGATTGTCGAAGATGGTCAATGTGATTCTTCCAGGAAACAGACTTTACGACAATATCGTCAATATAAATTTGCATGAAAGTCTCTATGTAATCATGGAAGATCGAATTCATCGCTCTTTGGTATGTCGCCCCAGCATTCTTTAGGCCAAAAGGCATGACTACCCACTCATAGGTGCCTAAGGCCCCAGGGCATCGAAATGCTGTTTTAGGGACATCCTCCTCAGCAATGAATATTTAGTTATATCCAGAATACCCATCGAGCATACTGTCACTCCCGAGGATTTGCATCCATGGTACAAACACGAAAGTGGCGCGGAAAACAGAGTCACCAGCAATGTGTATTTATCCCAAGAGAGGGAAAGGAAACACTGCGTAAACCTGAGGTAAGGGAAAAGAACATGGTCTCACGACCAAGAGAAACGGGCAAGGGAGTCGGTTACGCGAAGGAAAGGTGTTAGCACCCCACGCGTCCATCGTACTCTACGAGATACACGCTTGCTGTCTTGATCAAAGGGTGTCGTCATCTGGAGCTCCACTGCTACTGGAAACGAGAAGAAACGGGAACGGAAAAGGACGAAGAAACGACGACGAAAAGAAAATAAGAAGTGACTCGATAGGACATCGCTCGTCCTATGCCTACGTACTCCCTCGTGCAATGGGAAAGTCATAGTCAACGTAGTTCGGACACAAGTTAAAGGGGGGAGGTTGCTCGCCAAGACATCGCCGTTTTGTGGCTACGTATCCTCAATCGGACAAGAAAGAGGAAATCAGAGCAGTCTTAGTTCGACCTAATGAGGTCGGTTAGTGTTTTTTATGAGCGACGTTAGGTTCGCGTCCGACAGTTAGGGTTGATGCCTGTTTGCGATGAGACGGAAGTAACGTGCCCTTTCTGAAAATGATTTGAAATTAACGATCCTGAAGGATAAAAAGATTTGAGTTTGTTTTTGTATTTTTTAGACAGAAGTGGATTGAAGTTAGCTTGTAACTCACATTGCACCAAAGTCTACCATGCGGGAACGAGTGAATCGCATGGTCTCCCCTAAATGGGATGTATGCTAAACACTCTAGAAGAGGAGGGGAGACCCCTCGTTCTTCACTTCCTACACTTAAGGCTCGAGCGCAATATTCGTTATATTTATTAAGTGTTTTAGAAGTGTTATGAGATGAGAAGAGAAGACACAAGGAAGAAAGGTGACTTTAAGGGAATCACTATCCTAGTGTTGTCATGCAAAAGGGTGGTCATATGGTTAGTGAAGTTTAGACGAGAAACAACTACCTAAGACCTAATGCTATTCCTACTCCAAGCTTAATCAAAAATTAAGTTGGACTAGGTAGCTCTAAGGGGAAAAGAATCCAAGACTTAAACAAGTCTTGAGATCCAAGGGAAGAAAAGAGTGAAAGAGACGAAAGAGGAAAACAAGCGAATAAATAAAAATAGCAGCTACCACAACTCTGCACCAAAACAGCGGTAAAAAGCAGCACACAAGCAAAATAGCATACAACAGCATATAATTCAGCACAACAAAGGGTGTGAAAAGCCAAACAGCCGTACATACAACAGCGCACATACACATAGACAGCTGTAGAAACAAGGCAGCATGCAATACATTTGAATACGAATCAAGCATGGCAAAGCAAACGCGCATCAAACATCATGCATTATGATTACAAACACATCATATATCATGGTAAACAATCTTAGAGGTAACATGAAAGAATGCACCACATCATGAACAGATTCAAAACATCAAGCATATGAACAAAGTTGAAAACAAGCATGTATCTCATGAAATTAAATGCACGCAATCAAGTTCAAACAAACAACTCCAGCAATATCAACAACGCGTCACAATCAACATGCTTAAAAAGTGTGTGTTATGTGTTCATCACATCAATTAATCAACAATGCAAACATAAACATTTAATAGTGATAACCAAAAATTGCGTGTCGACAAAATCTTATCCATGCCCTAGTGTGAGGTGCAATAGCTCAAGAATAGTATGTAAATCATCAATGCATCAATCCATGAAGTTTAGGCATGCATCGGATCTCAAACAACCAAGAAAATGCAAGAAAAATTCACTCTGCAATAGTGGTAATCGATTACTCACTTTGTGTAATCAGTTACTCTGTTGAAATTTGACCAAAAACGTGAAAATTAGGCAGAATAATCGGTTACTCTGTTAGGGTAATCGATTACCACTGAAACAGAGGCAGAAAATCAACTTTGATAAGCACTTTTCAGCATCCAATCACTTATGCAAACATCCAAATGATCATGCAATCAATTAATCACGAAATTCACATCAAATATCAGTAATCAAACACCAATTTCATCAATCAACCAACAAGATCACAAATCAAATTAAGCAAATGGATCAAATCACATCACAAACCAAGGATCTATATTGCATAAGTTGAAATTAAGCTAAATCAAACTTAGATCTAAGGAAAACCAACCTACAAGGCTGAGATTTGCCTTGGTGATTGTTGAGCACGAAAATTGGTGAATCCAAGCAAGAAAACCAGAGATCTATACAATAATCTTCAAGATCCTAGCAAGAAACTTTAAGATCCAAGCAAGAACACTCCAAATAATCAAAAGCTGCTCCCAAAAGTGATTCCAAGATCCAAACCAGTAGCTATATCAGAATTGAACCAAGAATGATGATGTGATGGAGGTTTAGCTCAAGAATTCACAAATTCCAATGAAGAATTTGTGAATCTATGGATATGGAGCTTTGGTGAGGGGTTGAAGATGAAGATGAAAAGTGGAAAAAGTGAGAGAGAATTGAGAGAAATTTTGAAAATTTGGAGAGTGAAAATGATCTAGGTTAGTGAGGTTTGGAATGAATTAGTTTAAATAACCCCTAGGTTAGGAGTTAAGTTTGGGTTGGGAGTGAGGTTAAGTGAGTGGAAATTGGGATGAAATGTGAATTAGAAAATGAAATGATGAATTAGACTGGAAAAATGATGGAGAGAATTTGGATTTTGGGTGGAAAATGATGCAAAAAGATCAGTTCTAGATCCTTCCCACACATGCACAAGCCAAGCACATGACCACAAAATACTCCAAAATTCTGCAGTGCTGAAAATGCCACATTTTTGCAATTTCGCCCAGAGTAATCGGTTACTCACTTTGAGTAATCGATTACTCCATTCAAAAATTCAAAAATTGGCACCAAAAGGAGGGAAACTTGGATATTCGTCCGGTTCTGCCTGTTCTGAATCATGATAGATCTCTGAAACTTGCCATTTGATATTACCACTGGAAAACACTTGAAATATGTTGTGACCTATTTTTCCGTACTCAGATTAAATTGCTGATAACAACTGTCTGGTGCTGAATAACTGATAAAAAATTGACTGACGGGGTTTCTGATCATCCAATCACTTAATGAGCAAAATAAATGCCCAAAAAGACTTGGAAAGTTGTATGTTTGGCTCTGAGCACTGTTAAAAATAACGTACTGGAACTGATGATGTCGTGAGCAGCTAGAGAATACCTTGATCCCATGCTCAAAAGGACAATGCAAATGCAGGAATGATAATGCAAATGAAAGGAAGCATAAACCAGTTGGGCTAGAAACAAAAGGGCAAATTTTGAGGTGTTACAGCTGCCCCTATTCAAACTTCTTGGATCCGAGGGTATCGAAGCAACGGCTTTCAGACGATCGGGATACACGGAGATTGAATACCAAAATAACCTGAAAAATTTGCAACCTGTGGGGATAATGAAATAACGTGAATATGAGAACGGCCGAAGGCGAACTCGAAAAAGAAAGACCAAGCCGAAGGTGGGCTTTCAAAGAAAGACTATGCCGAAGGTAGACTCTCAAACAAAGGATACGAGACCATACCGAAGCTGGGCTCGGAAAAGAAAGACCAAGCCGAAGGTGGGCTTTCAAAGAAAGACTAAGCCGAAGGTAGACTCTCAAACAAAGGATACGAGGCCATGCCGAAGGTGGGCTCGAAAAAGAAAGACCAAGCCGAAGGTGGGCTTTCAAAGAAAGACTAAGCCGAAGGTAGACTCTCAAACAAAGGATACGAGGCCATGCCGAAGGTGGGCTTTCAAAGAAAGACCAAGCCGAAGGTAGACGCTCAAACAAAGGATACGAGGCCATGCCGAAGGTGGGCTCGAAAAAGAAAGACCAAGCCGAAGGTGGGCTTTCAAAGAAAGACTAAGCCGAAGGTAGACTCTCAAACAAAGGATACGAGACCATGCCGAAGGTGGGCTCGGAAAAGACAGACCAACCCGAAGGTGGGCTTCCAAAGAAATACTAAGCCGAAGGTAGACTCTCAAACAAAGGATACGAGGCCATGCCGAAGGTGGGCTCAAAAAAGAAAAACCAAGCCGAAGATGGGCTTTCAAAGAAAGACTAAGCCGAAGGTAGACTCTCAAACAAAGGATACGAGGCCATGCCGAAGGTGGACTCGAAAAAGAAAGAACAAGCCGAATGTGGGCTTTCAAAGAAAGACTAAGCCGAAGGTAGACTCTCAAACAAATGATTCGAGGCCATGTTGAAGGTGGGATCGAAAAAGAAAGACCAAGATGAAGGTGGGATTTCAAAGAAAGACTAAGCCGAAGGTAGACTCTCAAACAAAGGATACGAGACCATGCCGAAGGTGGGCTCGAAAAAAGAAAGACCAAGCCAAAGGTGGGGTTTCAAAGAAAGACTAAGCCGAAGGTAGACTCTCAAACAAAGGATACGAGGCCATGCCGAAGGTGGGCTCGAACAAGAAAGACCAAGCCAAAGGTGGGCTTTCAAAGAAAGACTAAGCCGAAGGTAGACTCTCAAACAAAAGATACGAGACCATGCCGAAGGTGGGCTCGAAAAAAGAAAGACCAAGCCGAAGGTGGGCTTTCAAAGAAAGACTAAGCCAAAGGTAGACTCTCAAACAAAGGATACAAGGCCATGCCGAAGGTGGGCTCGAAAAAGAAAGACCAAGCCGAAGTTGGGCTTTCAAAGAAAGACTAAGTTGAAGGTAGACTCTCAAACAAAGGATACGAGACCATGCCGCAGGTGGGCTCTAAAAAGAAAGACTAAGCCGAAGTTAGACTCTCAAACAAAGGATACGAGGCCATTTCGAAGGTGGGCTCGAAAAAGAAAGACCAAGCCGAAGGTGGACTTTCAAAGAAAGACTAAGCCGAAGGTAGACTTTCAAGCAAGGGATACGAGGCCATGCCGAAGGTGGGCTCGAAAAAGAAAGACCAAGCCGAAGGTGGGATTTCAAAGAAAGACTATGCCGAAGGTTGACTTTCCTGGCAATAACAAGATAACAGCGGGTGCGAGGACGGCCGAGGGCGAACTCGAGAAAAGAGAAAGACCAAGCCGAAGGTGGACTTTCAAAGAAAGACTAAGCCGAAGGTAGACTTTCAAACAACAATATGTAGAATCAACAGTTCTACAGAGATAATTCCGTCGGGGAAAAGAGAAATCTAAACAGACAACTCTGCGGGGGAGTATAGGAAAAACCAACAAGAAGGCCGAATCCACTGGTTGCGGTGTAGTGTTAACCAACATCTTTCGAATTTTATTACTTTCTGCTAGGGAAAGAAACTGGTAAAGGATATCAAACCTGGCTTATGCTTTGAATGCAAATGTTTGAATTTTTCTATGGCGTAATGCTCCATACGAAATGGAAATGCTACGCGTTTGGGAGGATGCCATGCAAAAATGCTTATGCAATGGAAAAGAGGCGTCTCAGCAAAATAAATGTTGAAGACCAAGGCAGCTCCACAGGGGACGATGAACTAAATTATCCTCTGAAATAAGAGACCCTGCTAAGGAAGACTTCACTGAACGACTTCTTGATCACAAATTCTACTGGAGATGAAAACTCCGAGAGAAATTCCATTCTGTTGGGGATGGATAGAAATGAATATTGAAGATGGAACCCAAAGAGAAATTCTCTCCGCTGGGGATTACCAATGACTTCTACCTGGATCTGAAAGAATGCCAATAACAATTGTACTTAAGACCTGCTGGGGATATCAACCGCCGTTGAACATACCACTATGAAGATCACCATCAAATGTTTCTTGGGGAGACAAGTCAATAATTCCAAACCTGTTTTGGGATATTACCGAACTCAACCTGCTGTTGGGAGATGCCCTTGCTTTTACCCTGCCGGGGAATATCAGTACTTTTACCCTGCTGGGGCGTACCGGCCATGATCAGCAAACCTGCTTGAGGAACGGTAGATGCTGACATCCACCGTGCTAGAGGATAACATCAAGCTTACTCATCTAAGGGGATTAACTCATACCGTTGCTGATGAGAAAAATATCTCCTGACTGGCTGAGGAGAATGGGTGTTCAGAACCTGCGGGGAAAATAACATCTTTGTCCAAAGAAGAATAATCCGTAAGCCCCTGCTGGGGATGCATCAGCATCCACTTCTGACTGCTTGCAGAAAGAGAAATGACATCGATCACAACTCTAGCTGGGGAGTTAATCTTCTGTACTCTACTGAAGAAGATAATTCTTGACACTCTGGCTGGGGAAAGCAACAACCTGCTGAGGAGGATGAACTTTTCAATGTCGAGGAGAGTAACTCTACTGGGGAGAAAAGTCAACGAAATCTGCCAAGGGATATCATTGAGCTTAACCTGCTGTTGGAGGAAAGAATTTCCCCTGCTGGGGATTAGAGCATGTCATTGCTGACGGAACTACACTTTCTGACCTCCTGCGGAAAGTGATTACCAGACTCTGTGGGGAAAATAAAGTATTTTCAAAGACATCCAACACACCTCTTGCTGGAGATACAACTACACCCACCTCGGAGCAATCCACTTTAAACTGCTTGTTAGGGGGTAATAAACCGACCATGAATTTGACTGGGGACACAATCCTCTACACTTTTGCTGGCGAGAGTATGCTCTATTGAGGATGATGAACTTTTAGTGCTGGGGGAGGCGACTCCACTGGGGATGAACAAACTTGTTACCCTGTAAACATCTGGTAAACTGACGCATTTCTATGTTCCTAGATTCTGCTCGAGAATCCAACCAAACCTCTGTTATGTACTAAGCCTTTGCTGAAAAATGCCCCAGGGCTCTACTGAAGAGAAGTACCAATGGCAATTGGCCTCTGACCTACCGAGGAAGGCTAACCATCATCCACAAATATGCTTGGGGACGACTATTGATGTTATTTGCTCTGCTAGGGGACGATATTCTACCCTTACTCCGTTGGGGAGATGGAAACCACTTCAACGCAAGCTTGAGAAACACCAGCTCAACACACTTGACTTGTACGGGGGAATATAAGTTTGTGTTGACAAGCAATAAAGTTTGCCAACCCGGCCGGGGGAGAGCAAACTCCTGAACTCTAGTTGTGGGGATAGTCAGAACTTTCACAATGCTCTGCCAGGGATGACAGAACTTCACCTATCCTTGCTGAGGAAGATTAGCAATTCAAATGCCTCGCTGGAAAAAGATACCTTTTGGCGTCTTGCTGAGGAAGAAAAATTCCATACTGGGAGCTACTTTGGCGATTCATGTTTCTGTTGAACTGCATGTTGATTTCTCACAAGTGACCAACAGCCCTTTGAACTCTACTTGCCCCAGACTACAGGATCTAACAGAAGAAATCGTCTCAAGAGGATTTTATAGAAGACCTGGCTTTCAACATGCCCCGGGTCTTCAAACTCTTAGAAATGTATCAGATCTCGACACAACTGCCCCAGACTTCTTAATCCATGACATAAACTTCCTCGAGAGGATTCGCAATGACCTGAAATACCCTGCCCCAGTATTTTGAACCTTGAAGAGGTGCTCTCAATTAACCGTCTTCAGGAGTGGACAACTTCTCACGCTCTAGAGGAGGCCCACCCCAAGTCTTGAAGAAACTTTGCCCTTGACTGATCCTACAGAGATTTGTCAAATCGACCTGATTGCCTCATATTAAACGCTTATGGAGAGATTTATCGAATCTCGACATAATTTCCCCAGTTTGGCTGAACTTTGAAGAAATTTTCTCGACATGGCTTCCCGTGATTGATTGAACTCTGAAAATACTTACTCGACTTGAATGCCCCAGCTTGGCTACGTATTAACATAATTTGCTAGAAAAACTCCTTCTCAACCCGGTCTTTCAGCACCATGACCTTTGATATGACTGTCCAACGGAATTTTCAAGCATCTCAACTTGGCCGGATCGAGCTTCTCGACCAACATTCACTGTGTAAGCTTCTTTGATGTCAAACACATACAAGCAGAAAATGTTTATTATGAGAATGACAATTCTAATGCAACACTCGTGTTAACCTTGAAGTTTTATTGAAAATGTGTCGCCAAGCTTTGTGAACGAATCACTAGCTGGGATGTGACATTGATTTTTGAATGGAAAACAATACGCACATGCAATACCAACAAAAATATTGTGGCACCACTCATAGGAGTCAGCAACGCTATCTCGCTGAAGTGCACTTTCGGAATAAACCCTGCTTCAATTAGGACTTTTAAGGGTTGCAACGTGGCCTGGTTCACGGTTTTGAGAAAAAAAAGGATTTAAGGCTCAAAGTTTATTGGTGCCCACCCGCTCTTCGTGATGTTCTCCAGTCCTACGTTCAGCTAATTTGACACAAGCGCTCATCTCTCAAAAAGGTTTTATGGGCTTTAAGGAACCCATGCAATTAATGGTTTGAGGCCAGATGAGGTTTTGGAACAACAGTCACCCCTTTTTGTCTTTTGTTCGTAGCCACACGAATTTGTTCTGCTCAAGGATTTTTCCCTTTGTCGTCTTTTCGCTTTTTATTCTTTTGTTTTTTTTTTCGTTTCCCTGATTTTTGCCTGGACTGACTCTTTGGAGTTTTTTCGATTTTTGAAGTCCAGCGGGATGCCCTAACTCTTGCCTAAGTCGCTTGTTTTCAAGTTTTGACTTAGCAGGCTTTTTCCTTTTTCTTTTTCTTCTCCTTTTTTTTTGGGATCAAATCGTGTGACACTGTTTTGTCTGACTTGCCTGAAAGGGTTGTGACTGCCTCACTCCTTGATTGTTGATGGATAACCATTGTGGTTTCACATCTCTTGACCTCTTGACGGTAGAATAGAAGGTAATGGATCCTCAGATGCACACTCCTTTTGCAATTTGAACGCTTAGTCAAACTAACTGACGCCTACCCTGCCCCAGGTTAAGATTGAGGGTTTTTCGTTTCCAGAAAGAAACTCCTACTTCAAGGCTCAAAGGGGTTAACGAGGGTTTATCTCCCTTATATCTCTAGTTTTTAGGGATTTGAAACAATGCATGTACATCCTCAACAGGGTTTCATCCAAAAGCACACAACCAAATATTTTGCGTTTTTACTTCGTCATCCTCCCTCGAAGAGTTTAAGCAAGAAAGTTGGTATTGCTGTGCATATATAAAAATGACATGAGTACATAAGAGTAAAATACTTCAGGAACAACACGTTTATTGCATTAAAATCAGCATTCAAAACACAAACAAGTTTTTTACATGCAGACAGTGTTTAAACAAACAAATGAAAGCTACATATGAAAATGCAGTAAAGGAAACTCATGATCGCCGTTGTTGAGGAGACTCGAATCCATCTGGACTGGTTTCTTCTGATGATGCCCTTTGAAGTCTTCAAGCTCAGACAGATGAGAAGTTGACATGCACCACCAAATTTCCCTCTGGAAAGGATATGCACCCCTTATCAACCAATTGTTCTACCTTGGCTTGGAATGCTTTGCAATCTTCAGTTGAGTGTCCCATGGATCCTCCATGATATCCACACTGCACATAAGGATTGTACCCATGAGGGTATGGTTCTGGAACAGGCTTCAGAGACTTGGGTTCTACCAATGAGTTTCGAACCAGATGTGAAAGAAGTTGACCGTACGACATAGGAACCGGATGAAGAGGAGCATTTCTTCTTTCTAGATTATTGCAAGGCCTATGCTGATTCTGACGCTGATACTTCTGCTGCCGATGCTGATTTGTGCCTTCCTCTCACTCAGGCGCTTTTCCCCTCAGACTTAATCGAGGAGTATGCAGCAGTTGCGGACGTGGGGACTCTAAGACCAAGGACTGCAAGAAATGCCCCTGACTTGATGTAGCTTCGGGAGAGGCAACCGGGATATCCACTTCTTTTTCAACAGCTAGAGTAGGGCCACCTTGTATGCTTACGCTGGTCGGCGTGAATTTAATTACCCTTGAATCGATCAAATCTTGGACATCGTGCTGGAAGGCCTTACCATTTTCCACATTATGCCCCGGCGCACCCGAGTGGAAGTCACAATGGGCTCTAGCGTCATAACCCGGTGGGGGAGTACCAGTAAGAGGAGCCAGAGTCCTTTTCTGTACCAGCTGCAACTGAAGGAGATTCTGTAATAACTGAGAATATGGCACTGGTGGAGTCTCAAAATGCCTATTCTGCTTAGGCCTAAATTGCTGCTGGTGTGGAGCATGATTCCGCTATTGAGATACAGCCGGGATGGTCACAGTGGTAATCTGCTCACTCTTTGGGAGGGATCCCTTAAACAATGGAGGAGAGACAGTTCCAGCCGCAGCTTCAGGCATGAGAGTAATGTCTTTGCTTAACACACCTCTCACGACCTCTATAACTAGATTCATCTGAGTCTTCAATTAGTTGACCTCTTCCTTCAGCACTTTCTAGTCTTGATTCAACGCTTGCATTCTCCCCATAAACTGCCTCATCTGGCTTCATAGTTCCCTCAACTCTGCTTAAACTTGATCCATGATCAACTTCCAGCTTCTTTGAAAAGTTAAGTCTGAAATTCTATAGAGAACCAGATCAGGACAAGAATAACCAGCTTCAAACACCTGCTATGCAAAAAAGATGATTATGATTATGCAAATGCAAATGAACATGTTTGAATATTAGCAGGGCGATCCACCCCTTGATTCCAGTTTAAAGACAAGATAGGATGAAACTGCTGCTCATATATAAATCAGAGAAAAATCACCGTCAGAGATTACAACCCAAAATAACATAGAAAAGTCTGAAAACAAAAGGAGCAAGGATCCCAGCCAACTATTCTGGTGGTGACCCGAGATACAAAGAAAAACAAACTACAGAGTATTACCCACTGCCTGATCTAGAGCCTTCACCCCTAGGCCTTTTCATGTCAGCTCATATTTTCAGCTCTGCTATGGTCGCTATGGCCTCATTCAGTCGCTCCTCAACTGCGTGTCTCTGGAACGTCCCTGATAAGATCTCCTCGTCTTTCTTCTTGAGCTTTGTCTTCAAACTCTCGATCTGATCTAGGAACTTATCTTCTTTCAGCTTGTTGGCTGTTATTGCAGTATCTCGGTAAGCGTTGAACTTGTGAATTTTTGACCAAGCCTTGGCTAGGTCTTCCTACTTGGATTTGAGGATCCTGCTAACACTTTTCAGAGCTTGTCCTACCTTTTGTCTAGCTATGACCTCTTCAGCCAGCTCCTTTTCTTTCTTAGCGAGAAGCTCTGTCTTCAACTTGGCAACATGAACAGCTTCGCCTCGCTCGTGTTTCAACTGGTAGATTTCTCTTTGCAGCTCACCGTTCTCCTCTCGAAGCTTCTCCTTTTCAGCCCACAGTTTGTTATACTTCTCTATTTCAATTGTGGTCGGAGGTTCAATCAGCAGGGGGTAAGATGGAGGTTCTCTGCAGAACGGTAGAAGTACACTCTCTACTCTCCTCTGAATCCAGTCCTCGTATGCAGGGAAGGCTTTGTTGTTACACTTTCCAAAAGAAGTCTTTCCTTTCTTGTGGCGGACTCCCCAAGTATTTGCAGCTTCCTTTAACACTTCCAGATTGGCTTCTCCACTCACATATAGAGACTCTTGAACATCTTGGTCCTTTGGCGGCTCCTTCAAATCATACCTAAATTGCCTAATAGCAAGAATAGGATTATAATTAATTCCCCATTTTCTTCCTATTAAAGGTACGTTTGGGTAACCTCCACAGCTAATCAGGATCTCTTGGCCCAGCAAATCACGATTGACCCAAATCAAGTTGTCAGCCCTTAAACCCATCAATCTCCTTGACCAGTCCAATGTTTCTTTAGTGTCTTCGAATGCCCCAGATTTGGGAAGGCGATCGGCAAACCACTTGTAGAGTACTGGAGCACAAAAGTAAAGAGGTCCTCCTCTCCTCTTCTCATTCTATAATGCATTGAATAGTACAGATCCCCAAGCAAGGTAGGCACCGGATTTTTCGTGGTGAATATCCAGACAGCGTGCACGTCTACAAAATCCTTCACATTAGGGAACAATGTCGTTCCATAAACACACATAGCCAGAATTACATTGAACACCGACAACACTTAGCCTTAGCAAAAATAGCAGTCTGCTCGATCAAAAACTTCGTGTGAAAGCCTTTATAACCTCATTTACTCGCAACATTCTTCTTCAGCAAAGACTGATCCAAAGATAACGCAGCAGCGACCTTTTCCAGATTAGGAAACTCCTTAGAAGGATAGAAGGGAACTTCTTCTTTGACAGAAACATCCAGAATGAGAGCATACTCTTCCAAGGTCAGAGCTAAAAGATAATCCACAAACAGAAAACACCGCAGGTGAGGGTCATAGAACTGTACCCGAGTGTGCAGAGCCCTGAACTCATAGTTGGTAACGTCTCGGGCGAAACTCAGAATCCTCCCATATTCTCCTCTAAAGTCTGCCAATACCCCGGGTTTTGCCATAGCCGAGATCTTGTGAACATCATCTAGATGAAGCTCCGGGAACTTGTAAGGGATGATATTCTTCCTCTCTTCAGTGCCAGTATTCATCATGGACAGTCTTCAGACAACCGGAATCAAAGTTAGGATGCAACCCTACAAATGAACAAACATGTTAGAATGCAAAATGATGATGCAAATGCAAACATGGGATCAAGGTATCCATGATGCTCAAAATTGTTGTTGTTCTACTGACTGAATAAAACCCCAGATATCAGAAAACCAGAAGTCCAGAATAACAGCCCATTCAAATTGCCAGAAAATCAGGATAATAATAGTATACTGATGAGAAATCTAGAAAACCGGGTAGGTTGAAGGTTTCGGTTACCTGCAGACCTGCAAACACCCATCCCCTCTCACATGTGGGTTCTAGAAGACGGGATCCTTAGTCTCGGATTCTCGATTTGAGAAGCAATAGTACATTCATCCCTCGGGGTACAATACTATCGCCAAACAAAGAGGTCGTCCACTGATTCCCTAAAAATAAAGGTTATCCTATAGTAAGTTCTCAGCATTGGGTCCTCGGATCGACAAGTGTAATGGGTTTCCCATTTCTGGTTTGCCATTATCACATGTCGGGAGGAGAGGCGTTGCTGATACCTCGGGAGATGGTCGCCAGAGTCGACAGTTTTCTCGGTTATATTCCATCGTCTGCCCCAAATGCGTAGGATAGAATATTACCAAGAGAACCTCGTCTGGATATGGAGTTTTCATGTATACTAAGTCTGGCCAAATGCCAAACAAGTCTTACTACTTTCCACGCTAATCATAGGTGTATGCTCAAGCCTAGATATTGGGCTTTTCTCTCAAGAATCCAACCCACCCTACAAACATAAAATCCAGCAGCAGAACAGTACAACAATAATGACATGCAATGCAATAAATGCGGTAAATATAGTAAAACAGTAATATACAGTAATATACAACAAAATAAAGCACCACAATAAACACCCAATGAAATAAAACAAACAAGCGCTAGGATTGAATCGCAAAAAGGGATGGACCAGCCAGAGGTCTATCTGTCCCCAGCAGAGTCGCCAGCTGTCGCTCCCGAGGATTTACATCCATGGTACAAATGCGAAAGTGGCGCAGAAAACAGAGTCTCCAGCAATGTGTATTTATCCCAAGAGAGGGAAAGGAAACACTGCATAAACTTGAGGGAAGGGAAAAGAACATGGTCTCACGACCAAGAGAAATGGGTAAGGGAGTCGGTTACGTGAAGGAAAGGTGTTAGCACCCCACGCGTCCATCGTACTCGACGGGATCCACGCTTGCTGTCTTGATCAAAGGGTGTCGTCATCTAGAGCTCCACTGCTACTAGAAACGATAACAAACGGGAACAGAAAAGGACGAAGAAACGACGAAGAAAAGAAAATAAGAAGTGACTCGATAGGACATCACTCGTCCTATGCCTACGTACTCCCTCGTGCAATGGGAAAGTCAGAGTCAACGTAGTTCGGACACAAACTAAAGGGGGGAGGTTGCTCGCCAAGACATCGTCGTCTTGTGCCTATGTATCCTCAATCAGACGAGAAAGAGGAAATCAGAGCAGTCGTAGTTCGACCTAACGAGGTCGGTTAGTGTTTTTAATGAGCGACGTTAGGTTCGCGTCCGGCAGTTAGGGTTGATGCCTATTTGGGACGAGACGGAAGTAACGTGCCCTTTCTGAAAATGATTTGAAATTAACGATCCCGAAGGATAAAAAGATTTGAGTTTGTTTTTATATTTTTTAGATAGAAGTGGATTGAAGTTAGCTCGTAACTCACATTGCACCAAAGTCTACCATGCGAGAACGAGTGAATCGCATGGTCGCCCCCAAATGGGACGTATGCTAAACACTCTAGAAGAGGAGGGGAGACCCCTCGTTCTTCACTTCCTACACTTAAGCCTCGAGCGTAATATTCGTTATATTTATTAAGTGTTTTAGAAGTGTTATGAGATGAGAAGAGAAGACACAAGGAAGAAAGGTGACTTTAAGGGAATCACTATCCTAGTGTTGTCATGCAAAAGGGTGGTCATATGGTTAGTGAAGTTTAGACGAGAAACAACTACCTAAGACCTAATGCTAATCCTACTCCAAGCTTAATCGAAAATTAAGTTGGACTAGGTAGCTCTAAGGGGAAAAGAATCCAAGACTTAAACAAGTCTTGAGATCCAAGGGAAGAAAAGAGTGAAAGAGACGAAAGAGGAAAAGAAGCGAATAAATAAAAACAGCAGCTACCACAACTCTGTACCAAAACAGCGGTAAAAATCAGCACACAAGCAAGGCAGCATACAACGGCATATAATTCAGCACAACAAAGGGTGTGAAAAGCCAAACAGCCGTACATACAACAGCGCACATACACATAGACAGCTGTAGAAACAAGGCAGCATGCAATACATTTGAATACGAATCAAGCATGGCAAAGCAAACGTGCATCAAACATCATGCATTATGATTACAAACACATCATATATCATGGTAAACAATCTTGGAGGTAACATGAAAGAATGCACCACATCATGAACGGATGCACAACATCAAGCTTATGAACAAAGTTGAAAACAAGCATGTATCTCATGAAATTAAATGCACGCAATCAAGTTCAAACAAACAACTCCAGCAATATCAACAACGCGTCACAATCAACATGCTTAAGAAGTGTGTGTTATGTGTTCATCGCATCAATTAATCAACAACGCAAACATAAACATTTAATAGTGATAACCAAAAATCGCGTGTCGACAAAATCCTATCCATGCCCTAGTGTGAGGTGCAACTGCTCAAGAATAGTCCGCAAATCATAAATGCATCAATCCATGAAGTTTAGGCATGCATCGGATCTCAAACAACCAAGAAAATGCAAGAAAATTTCACTTTGCAGCAGTGGTAATCGATTACTCACTTTGAGTAATCGGTTACTCAGTTGAAATTTGACCAAAAATGTGAAAATTAGGCAGAGTAATCGGTTACTCTGTTAGGGTAATCGATTACCACTGAAACAGAGGCAGAAAATCTACTTTGAAAAGCACTTTTCAGCATCCAATCACTTATGCAAACATCCAAATGATCATGCAATCAATTAATCACGAAATTCACATCAAATATCAGTAATCAAACACCAATTTCATCAACCAACCAATAAGATCACAAATCAAATCAAGCAAATGGATCAAATCACATCACAAACCAAGGATCTACATTGCATATGTTGAAATTAAGCTAAATCAAACTTAGATCTAAGGAAAACCAACTACAAGGCTGAGATTTCCCTTGGTGATTGTTGAGCACAAAAATTGGTGAATCCAAGCAAAAAACCAGAGATCTATACAATAATCTTCAAGATCCTAGCAAGAAACTTCAAGAGCCAAGCAAGAACACTCCAAATAATCAAAAGTTGCTCCCAAAAGTGATTCCAAGATCCAAACCAGTAGCTACATCAGAATTGAACCATGAATGATGATGTGATGGAGGTTTAGCTCAAGAATTCACAAATTCCAATGAAGAATTTGTGAATCTATGGATATGGAGCTTTGGTAAGGGGTTGAAGATGAAGATGAAAAGTGGAAAAAGTGAGAGAGAGAGAGAGAGAGAGAGAGAGAGAGAGAGAGAGAATTGAGAGAAATTCCGAAAAATTGGAGAGTGAAAATGATCTAGGTTAGTGAGGTTTGGAATGAATTAGTTTAAATAACCCCTAGGTTAGGAGTTAAGTTTGGGTTGGGAGTGAGGTTAAGTGAGTGGAAATTGGGATAAAATGTGAATTAGAAAATGAAATGATGAATTAGAGTGGAAAAATGATGGAGAGAATTTGGATTTTGGGTGGAAAATGATGCAAAAAGATCAGTTCTAGATCCTTCCCACACATGCACAAGCCAAGCACATGACCACAAAATACTCCAAAATTCTGCAGTGTTGAAAATGCCACATTTTTACAATTTCGCCCAGAGTAACCGGTTACTCACTTTGAGTAATCGATTACTCCATTCAAAAATTCAAAAATTGGCGCCAAAAGGAGGGAAACATGGATATTCATCCGGTTCAGCCTGTTCTGAATCATGATAGATCTCTGAAACTTGCCATTTGATATTACCACTGGAAAACACTTGAAATATGTTGTGACCTATTTTTCCGTACTCCGATTAAATTGCTGATAACAACTGTCTGGTGCTGAATAACTGATCAAAAATTGACTGTCGGGGTTTCTGATCATCCAATCACTTAATGAGCAAAATAAATGCTAAAAAAAACTTGGAAAGCTATCTGTTTGGCTTTGAGCACTGTTAAAAAAAACGTACTGGAACTGATGATGCCGTGAGCTGCTAGAGAATACCTTGATCCCATGCTCAAAAGGACAATGCAAATGCAGGAATGATAATGCAAATGAAAGGAAGCATAAACAAGTTGGGCTAGAAACAAAAGGGCAAATTTTGAGGTGTTACACATACTAAGGTATTCATGGCCAACAGCAGAATCGACTAGCATTTCCGCCACAGGCATTGAGTATTAGTTTTTTGGGGTCACAGCATTTAAATCTCTAACACCTATGCAAACCCTCAAAGTACCATTCTTTTTAATAACAGGTACAACATTTGCTAACCATTCGACATACCTGGCTGTTCGAATAAACTTGCAACGAAGAAGTCTTTCAACCTCCTCCTTGATCTTCTAGAGAATTGTCAGTGCAAACTGCCTTGGATTCCGCTTGATTGGGTTCTTTCCAGGCTTAATTGGCAGCTTCAATTCGACTAACTCTCTGCTTAAACCAGGCATCTCATCGTAATCCCATGCAAATTAGTCTTTGAACTCCTTTAACAACTGGATCACTTCGACATTGAGTCGTGGACGGATATTGGCACTGATATACGTTGGCCTTTTTGTTGCCCCTCTCCCAAGTCAATCTCTTCCAGAGGATCTTGCGCTAGCATTTTAATGTTGGCTGCCAACAGATCCTTCTCGAAACCCAAATGCTCATCATAGTAGATGGCGTCGAGCCTCTGGCTTTGTACTTCATCTTGAACCTTATCGGGTTGTTCTGGATCGAATTCCTTACCACGACCTTCTTGGTTTAATCTTTTGTTGGCTTCGACAGCCATATGTTTCACCTCAGCCTCCAGGTCCGTTTGTAGTTTGTTTTCGGCTATGTAAGCCGAAATCCTTTTAAGTGGTTTGACTTAGGCATCATCCCCGAATTCGCTGCCCCACCCTGTAGGGTCGACTCCAGACCTCCCTTCATATGCAAGGTCATCTTCTCCTATGACCTCACGATCCCATTGAAATCCATTTGTAGGATACAAGTATAACTAACAATATGCGTTGTCATCCGGAGTAAATACAAAGTTGGCTGGGTTGCATGGAACTATGTTAGCCAAGTGCTTTTCGAAATGGCATCTGTTGACATGATTAATTACAGTCTTAGAATAACCTTGATCTGCTTCAATGTTTTCCACAATGTCGTCTGGGTGCCATATAGTAATTCTTTGGTGCATGGATGAAGGCACAGCCCCGACCCCATGTATCCATTCACGGCAAAGCAATAGTTTGTAATTGGCTTTCGTTTCGACAACTATAAACATGGACGATCTTGTAATAGTACCTATGGTCAAATCAACCTGAATCACCCCAAAAGTAGTACCCATATTTCCTTCATAGTTGGAGAGTACCATATTACGGGGCTTGGTATCGGTGTCGAACTTCCCGATTTTCCTCAGCATGAAATGTGGCATTAGGTTCACTGTTGCACCATAACCCACTAAGATTTTATTAACAGGAACGTCTTCGACCTTACCTGTAATGAATAGAGGCTTCAAATGACTTTTCATTGCCTTGTCTGGGCGTTCGAAGAACACATTCTATTCCTCGACACAGCCGTTGTTCATCACATAATAGCACACAGGTATATGTGCGGCCATTTCAATTTCAGTATTATTGTCCACCTATTCGACCTCAGTTATTTGGTCGAATTCCCTAGGGAGCACTGATACCACATTCACTAAGATATCCAAAGACTGCTCCGAGCCTGAGTCGAAATTTTCAGTGAGCATTTCATCTTCAGCCACTGTTCGATCGTGCTTTTCTTTGGCCTCTTGCTCTTGGGTCAAAAATAACTTTCTCCCTAATGGCATATTTTCAACCGACTTTGGTTCCTCCCTATCCGTCTTGTCAGTCGGTAGGTTGGTACTTGATTCCCCCTTCGTCCCAGCCTCTCTCTGAGCCTTCTTTCGTCTCTGTTCCCTTCCCCATTGTCATCTGGACATGGGATTCTTTCCCTTATAGTTTTCTGAGATGTAGGCTGACTGCTTCGAGGCGTGGAATTCTCTGTGGTACACCATTGATGAGCCTCTATATACGTCGAAGCTCTCCTATTTCTACTGGCTTTTTCCTTTGTTTTCACTAGGTCTGGTCCATTTTCCGTTAGAAATATCTGCAAACGGGGTCTCGCACCTGGGACACTTGGCTTAGCCTGCTCCTGCTTCGAAGAAGATCTCCTCGGGGAGAAACCTCGTTGACCATGAGGGGATCTTTCTTCATGTCTCTGTTTGGCTTTCCTAAGCCCTTCAAGGTTTTGGGCTGCCTTTTTATCGAACACAACGCTGCATCTAGGATACAATATTACTTCTGACTTTTTTCTCTGGCACCTATGGAGGAAATCTATCAGAGTCTCCGCTTGTTTAGGGTAAGCCACTTTGTTATGTTCTTCTTGTCGACGTTCCTCGTCGACTTCCATGGGGGTTTCTTGTGAGATTTCCACCATGTTGATATCCATGTTGACATCATCACTGATGTCCAAGTGGTGTAACTTCATTTGAAGGCCTTCAGCAGCCTTGCCCATTCGAATGAAACCACAAACAGTTTCTTTCGTGATCATCATTAAATTGGAATCCTCAGTGATTCCTCCATTAGAGTCTTCAGTGACTCCCAAATCGAAACCATCAGTAGTCTCTTTGGTGAAGCTTCGAGCAACCTCATTGGCAAAAAATTTCATAAACTCCTGGTCGAGATCTTCAGTAATCCTGACCATAACAACCCCATTGTTGAAGTCCTCAGTGACTTCGACCATGTTGACTGTGTTGTCGAGATCTTCAGTAATCTCGACCATGGTTCTGTGTAATGAGCGTCAACAACTTGCAAGGGAGCAGAGTCAATCTTCATATGGCTCTTCGACTTGTCCCCAAATTTCAGTCTTCCTTCCTGGATAGCATTTTGAACAAGATCCCTGAAAAGAAAACATTGAGAAGTTTTATGACCCAAGAAATTGTGATACTTACAAAAACCTCTCTTTTTCCTTTGTTCTAAAGGAGGCATTTTAGCACCAGGAGGCACTATCATTTGACCTTCCGTGACTAACAAATCGAAAATTTCGTCACACTTGGTAACGTCGAAAGTGTAAGTTTTCTTAGGAAATTTATCATTTTTTTATGGTTCGACAGGGTTTTTTCCGCTCGAAGGGGCCAGAACCTTACAAGAGTAAGGTGTGCCTTGTTTTAATTCATCAAGATCAATCTTGCTTTCGTGGAAAACCGATGACTCACTACAAGGTCTTTCATCTTCTTCATTGAATTCGACGTAGGCTATTCTTATATTCTTATTCGCCCTAGCCTTTTCTTCTTTCAAACGTTCTAATTTTCGAACCCTATCAGCCAATTGGGTCATATCCCTCAAGTATTGGGTATCTAGTTTCTTCCTAATGGAATAATCCAGGCCTCCAGCAGCCATTTCGACCAACTCATGTTCTGGTACTTGTGTAAAATGTCTAGCCTTAAGCAGTCGGAATCTGTTCAAATAATCATCTATTGGCTCAGTAAATTTTCATTTTATACTAGTCAACTCCTTTAGGCTAATCTTAGTTTGTCCCATATAGAACTGCTCATGAAATAAACGTTCCAACTGGGTCCAGTTGTGGATCAAATTTGGTGGCAAAGTTGTGAACCATGTGAAGGCATTCTTCATAAGAGAACTTGGGAAGTATTTTACCCTAAGATTCTCATTATTTGAAATCTCTCCAGCTTCTATCAAATACCTAGCCACATGTTCGATAGTGGATTCAGTGGTGTCCCCAAAAAACTTGGTGAATTTAGGGACCTTCGTCCTAGGGGGTAAATCTGATTTAAGGATATATTCTGACAATGGTGATGTGTAATTTGGCCTTCGGAGACAAAAGTTTACTTCATTCCGCGCCATAATCCTTTCGACCATTGCTACCAAATTATTACCTGCTGCCACGTCATTACGTCGAACCTGTTGTATGACATTGTCAGCATTTTGGTTTCTATTTACCAAAACTACACTTGGTTCTTCTCCTACAGGAACATGTGGTTGATTCCTAGCGGGTTCGATTACTCCCTGGTTTGCTATATTCACCTGGGTTAAATTTCTTGGGTTTTATTGGATTTGGTTAATAGTAGGGTCCTCTTCGAAAACTCCCCCTTGGTTTTCTACCATATACTCCCTTGGTGGATGTCGAGGAGGGTTTGGTACACCAAAGAAATCTGTAAGGCGTGTCATCTGCGCTGCCATTTGCTGATTAGTCTGGGTAGTATTCTGAATAAGAGGCTAAAAGATTTATCCCATAGTTTGAGACATCATTTGGACCATTTGATGGCTACTTTCGTCCATTTGTTGTCTTAAGTATGCTGCAGTACTATTTGTCAAGTTTGGCATCTGGGTTGAATTTCCCATTCCTAAAGATTGGTTATTTCGACCCATGTTATCCCCAGATCCTGACCCTTGTAGTGGCGAAGTCACTATGTGTTCTGTAAATACTGGAGGAGCATTATGTAAGTTTGTCATCATCAAAGTTCGCATCCCATAAGGCGGGTCTCGACTAGGTAAAGACATAGCGAATCCAAGGGGAACAAATGATTGGAAACTGAAATTCCCAACTAGTGGGGGAGTCCCTGATGGTCCCCATGATCCAACATAACTCATAATGGGCGGAGTATGGGCAATCAAATATGTAGGGATCAAACTTGCCATGGATGGTATGACTTCACAAACAGGCGCTGAAACTGTTAGTCCCCCAGTCGAAGATCTCGGGGGTTGTTCTATGTTAATACTGGGCGTAGTTTGAGGATTCGAACTATTTGGTTTAGGGTTCAAATTATTTGGCTGGTTTGTACTTGCCATTTTCCTCGTGTATCTTCTCCTTAGTCTATCTTCGTCAGTGGTGGCTACTTTACCACTTCTTAATAACATACAACGAAGTTTTTGACAGACAAAGGATAATTAAATGCAGAATTATAAATTTCTTGAAAACACAGAAAATTGTTTTCACAAATTACTTAGCACGGTCCCACCGGGTGTGCCAATTTGTTTACTGTGAAAAATAGCAACCAACCTCTGGTCTACCAAATCTATAAGAAATTGGATAACTTGCAGGATCAACCATACAAAATCCTAAGACATGTGCTAAATAATTCAAAAGGTTATTTGGAAAAAGATGAACACTTTGACAATATTCATAATTTAGAAAAGGTTCACTTTGACAATACTAAAGGAAAAGTAATGCAGGGTGTCGCGGTGAGAATTGGATACTAAGCTATTATGTTAACTTGAATCACAATTCTTTTTATTTCACCACCGTCTTTGATTTATCCAAGGGAAAGGAGAAAGATTGAATTACCCACAATGCAATGCAAATGCAAACTAAGATTCTAAAGTTCGGGGGTTGGTTATACCTAGGGAAGGTGTTAGCATCCTAGATATCTGTAGTACTCTACAAGAACCTCTTGATTTTATTTTATGTTATTTGTTATCTGTTTTGCTAAGGGTTTAAGGGTAGGTGATTTATTATTTTTATTCCTAAGTGTGCTCGACAAGATATCGCATCTTGTGCCTACATATGCTGTCAGGAGGGAATCAGAGCACTTGTAGTTCCTTATTAAGGATACTAAAGTGTTTTAAAGGTTTAGGAGAGAAGATGAGTCATCATCTTAAGAAAACCACCACAGTTTTGAAAATGTTTATATTTTGTGGGGTATGGGATTGTATGTCCCTTTTTTGAGATGATTCACATCTAACTCTCTTGTGTGGAGAATTAGGTGGGCTAAAATTTGATTAAAGAAATCAAAGTTGAAGGGGGACTAACCTAGGTAATCTATCCTAAGTTATCTAATTGACTTATCTTAAGGTGTCGATTATGATGCAAATGATGTGCACCATGCACAATAACATGGTTATCATGCATGAGATTTTCCCTTGGATATTAATGCGATTAATTCAATTAGATTAGCGAGAGTGCTAGCAAAGTGGTGCTAGTCTTGTGTCTAGTGACCAAAAGGTTGAATGCGATGCCTAAAGGAAATCAACTTACATGGGTAGAAAATGGGCTCGACGTTGGATCGAGAGTTTTTTTGTTTTTTGAAAAAAAGTTTGAAACAATAACGTGCATACAAACAAAGGCAAGCAAATAAATTGTATAAGCAAGACATGATAAATAAACATACCAGCATACGATTCATTCAGGCACGTGATGGATCCTAAATAGGGTACAATATAAAAGATTACGTTGTTATCAATATAAAAAGGTTATTAAGTTTATTTAAAGTTGAAAAAGGTTTTATTATTATGTGTTGAGATGCCATTATTAGTTTTAAAATATTAACGGTTATTTTAGTATTTTTAGTAAAAGGTTTCGCATTTATCGTACAAGTTATTAAAGATTATTCTAAAAAGGTTAATTACTTTTATAAAAGAGAGAGGTTTAATTATTAAGAGTTATTAAAAAAAATCTTATTAAGGGTTTTATTACTAGAAGGAAATTAATTTTACTATTAAAAAAAGCTTTATTATTAAGTTTAAATTGGTATCAAAAAAGATTATTTAAGAAGTTTTATTAATTAGGAAAGATTTTTGTTAAAAGTTAATATGAACTTACTACCTTAGAAAAAAACTTAATTAAATTAGTTAATTCAAATTCTTAAAAAGGTTATAAAAGAGTCTACATATTTATTTCTCTAAAAAGGTTTTGTTTAAAAAAAAATTAGAAAGGTTAAACATGAATATAGAGTTTATAAAAAAGTTAAACTAAAAAACAGATTAAAAATCTAATTAAAACAGAGGGATTTGGTGTGATGCGGGGGAGAGGGTCTATCGCAGACCCTCAGATCATGATCGTGTGATGTGTGTGAAGTGCGATCTGACGTTTAAATGTGAAGGTGTACCATGAAATTCCTGTGCGGTAGTGTACGAAATCAAACGCTAAAACAAAACACACAATGGGAAAGGAGATAGAACGTCCTCCTCCATTCCTTCCCCTCTCTCGTTTTCTAGCCGTTCTCTCAGAAAAAGGTATGTGAACCCTACTTGTGTTGCCGCCATCATCTTTCCTTCTTCTCTCTCGATTGAACAAAACTAGCCAAACAAACCCTAACCCCAACAGACCCAATGCCCTATCATTCTCATTATCGATTGATTACATATTACAATAATGAAGGAAAACGATAAAAAACGGAGGAGAGGAAGCCCACGGTTCAGAATCTCTGAAGGTAAGCCAAATCGATCCTCCCCTCCTTCTTGGTGTGTTCGATTGTAGCCTGCTTGATGTTGTTTGCCAGATGTTGTTGCAATTGATTTTTCACTCGTCCCCTGTTCGTGTGTTTGCCACAGTTGTTGTTGATGTCTATGATGTGTAATGATGTGAATTCTGCGCTCTTCTCCTTCTCGCTGTGTATGTTCAGATTTTCTGGTGCAATATCTTGATAATGCGTCTGATGTATGTACGAATTCTGCTGCAATGTGTGTATGAGTTTTGTGGATTTCTAGGAACTTTGATGTTGCGAGTGAGTTTTTGAGGATTTCTCAGAGGGAAGGCTGCGTGTGTATTGGCTTTTTGAAAGAATTGGGTATTGAGGACCTTCTGTGTGTCATGTGTTTGTTTCTGGTTTTGAACCTTTGTATGTTTTTGGGAATCGTTTTGTGATGATTAAGTTATTGGTTGTATAAGGTTTTGAATTTTTCCCCCCTTCTGATGCGTGTGTGACATGCTTTTATAGCTCCACCAAAATGAAGGCTCTTAAATGGTATGCTTTGAATATTCTGATTTGTAGTAGGAACATGTTTGTCTTGATTAGGAAGGTTTTCAAAATCATGTCTGATACTGTTCTTTTGGGTTTGGAAAGTTTTTAAAATGTTGTCCAAATATGTTGGTCTGAATTAGGGAAGTTTTCAAACGATGTCTGTTGTGGTTTTGGAAACAATCTTAGGCCATGATTTCTTGTCTTAACATGTTTGATTCCTCGCCTTTTTCAAAGTTTCAATGTCTGATCAATGTTTTGAAAATGTTTGAAATTATTACGGAAACAATTTAATGGTGCTTGATTCTTGTTCCTCTATGCAGTTCTGGCAAACACGTGCTTCTGACTATGGACTTCAAGCCGTCAAAGTATGTTGTTGTTCCTTGAAGTTCTCACGGCTTTGTTCTGTATAGCCTTTTGTAATTGTTTTGAGGCATAACATGAATTATTTCTAATTGTTGCATTATGGATAGGTTTTGTAATGATTCTTCCAACAAGCATTGGCCCTCCTGGTGTTGGTGCAAACATTTCAATTTTCAAGTCTTACCGAGACACTACACCAACTGAACAATCAAAGGTATGTTCTGGTGATGGGTGTTGCAATACGCGGGGTCCGTCGAAGACCGTAACTCAGAGACAGAACTTTGCAAGGAGTTTTCACAAATGCTACCAATGCTTTGCCATTCAACCCTTGACTATGAGCAAATACATGGTTCAATTCCAGGTTGTCAATTCAATTCAGTAGGTTCAAGTTAGAGATGAAACTATACGTCCATTCCGGTGCTTTAAAGTTCCATACAGTCAAAGATGTTTCCCATGGTGATACATTCTATTTTGTGCTGCTAACACTCCCTTTACTCTCTGTTTCATCTCAGGTCGGGCTCGTGACGGATTCGATTGCTAAGGTCCAGCAGTACCAAGAGCAGCCCACCTCCCTTGAAGGCTTCAAGGTCCACATTGTTTCTTGAATTGATTACTTCTCTTTTTTTTTTACTGTTTGTGAATCATCTGCTCATAACTCCTTGAATTCATCTTGGATAGGTTGTAGCATGTACACCAGGGGAGAATCTCTATAGTACGAAGGTGATAGGATGATGAAGTTATTTGAATATTGTTGATTACTCCTAAAGGGTGTAACGTGTTTGTGATTTTTGTGCACCATGGTCTGCTCTTTTTTGTAATTTCATTGGAATCAAATTTGTATTTGGAAACAATACTTTGTGTTATTCAATTGTGAGCTTATCTTGTGAATCACACCTGAACTGAGAACTAACGGGAGCTTTTCATGCTTGGAATCCTTGTAATTTGTGGAGAAATATCAATGCTAAAGATGTAACATGTAGTACTTGTGTAGTCTCCATACTGCTGTGGCGATTTGGATCTTTTAGGAAGCTTCAGTTTGATTGTAAAATATGGTTCACCGTGTGCATAAAATCCCATTCCGTAACGCTTAGTGATAAAGCAAACTTCTAATTTCAACGATTAATCGAGTATGGACCGAATGTGATTGTTTTAAGGAACTACTAAAAGTCCTTACAAGAACAATGGAAATCTATTGGTATTTTTACTACTAATCTCGTGCCGACATTGTAATTCAATCAATGGAAACTTTGTTAATATTATAAATAATTGGTTCAAAATGAATTTGAAACCTATTTCAACTCTCTATCCAATTTGGTATATTAGTCTTGAATTGGCTCAAGAATCTCAAATTTGTCCAACTCAAACCTTCCTTTAAACTCACATTTGCGCTTGGTCTCTTAGAAGCTAAGACCTATAACAAGGCTTCGTATGAAGGAAATGGATTTTTTGAACCTTCAACTCCAACACACATTTTGACCTTGTAGATTCTTAATATTGGCTATTCAACATGAACTTGTGTATTAATCTAGATCTTGAATTCGGAGATTCGTCCTTGGATAATGAGTTTTGTAACAAAATTTGATATATTTGTGAGGATTCTAGGTCTTCCACCAAAGGTCAAAATATTTAATCTCCAAAGATCTTCAAACTCGCTTGAAGAGTACTTGATAGCTTCAGGAAACGAATATTCTTTTCTTGCATCTGAGGAGTTTACGGAGGGGGGATGACACCAACTTGTAATAACAACTGGCACACAACTAGTGACTAGCCTTTAGGGACCAATTCAACATATCAAAGGGTAATATGACATAATCTCTGTGGGGAGACTTCTGAGAAATCTTGAAGGAAGAAAGGATTTGGTAGTGGTTTAGGGATCAAAAGGAAAAAGACACAATCACACAGGAATCCATACACACCTGGCAAAGGCCAGAGAAACCTCCACAAACACACACACAGCACAGCCTTCAGGACCTTGAATCTTCTGCAGCACCACCTGTACTCATAAATGAAACAAATAGACAACAACTAGGTAAAGTGGTTAGTTATGCACGAATGATGGCCTAAGATGTTATGCAAAGAGCAAAGCGGGGATCTTAGGGTCAAAAATTAGGGTGTGACAGATGCCCCTATTTAAGTTTCTCCTATTCGGAGATATGGAGATTGAAATCTTCGTCTCGACGAGATAAGAGGGACTTAAATACAAAACATGCATAATTTTTGGCCCTAAGATGCCACCAAGTGCACATGCTATGAGATGATATGAAATGCAAGACATAGATTCTGTGAGGCATAATGTCACAGGGGATAACTGACTGAAACGCTGAAACACAGCTAAAGAAATGGAAGACCCGACGAGGACGACTAGCAAGGCAAGACTCCACGGGGAAAGATCTAACTCCACTGGGGACGAGATTACCAACTGACAATCACAAGGTGTCCTAAACATAGGATGATGAACTTGTGATGAAATCTTCCAACGAAAGCTACTAGAGGAACCTGCTATCGTGGTCAACCGGAAGAATCTTCAAGAGATATCAACTAGAGGAGTCTATTGTTGAGACTTATAACCTCTTCTGAGAATACCTTCTTCGAGGGTTTTATTTAAAATGTGTCCGCTATTAAAGATACTGGGGAATCTGTTAAAAAAAATGATTGTCTGTCAAAGTTTAGAATTAACCAGGGAATTTGCTGTCGAAATCCTAGAAAGAAACGACTATTTGTCGAAGTTTGAAATTAACTAGGGAATCTATTGCCGAGATCCTGGAAAATACCTACTGCCGAGGCCTTCTGGAAATCTTTTGCCGAGAATAACTAGGGAAATACCTTCTGATAATCAAGCAATCTGTTTAAAGGATAATAAACTTCCCCTCGTCTCGGGTCATAAGCCATGGACTGGTCTCAGTTTCTTCTTTAATCAAGTATTTCACTTGAAAAGGGTAAAATATAAACCTCCCCCTCGTCTAGGGTCATAAGCCACGGACAGGTCTCAGTTTCTTCTTTGGAGATAGAATATCTACTACCGGTTTACTAGGTAGTTCACAAAGAAAAATCATCTGCTACCGGTTTACTGGGTAGTCAGCAAAGAAAATATTATGTGCTACCGATTTACTGGGTAGTCAATAAAGAAAATATTACTTGCTACTGGTTTACTGGGTAGAAAAATATTACTTGCTACCGATTTACTGGGTAGTCCACAAAGAAAAGATCATCTGAATCTTCACCAAACTTCTCGAAGAGATGCCATTTGATGGAAGCAAATTGAATTGTGGACTCACTGGGGAGAATACCACTGAGAAGTAATATTGCTGTAGTTGAACACTATGTTGAAGCTAGTACAATTCTTGTAATAGGGATTCTCAAATAAAGAGAATACTTGGAAAGTCTTCAATGAGCCTTTCTTACGCATTTCCGGCGAGGTAATACTTGATGGAGAATGGTTGATAACCTTGATAACTTCACCGAGGATAGATGAGCTGTCTTGAGGAGACTGCCATTTGCCATCCAGATAGAAAACAGAGCTCAAATAAAGAGCTACCACTTGTTGTCCAGGTTTAACTCCCATAATATTGCTGGAGAAATAACCTTTGTCTTCCATAGAGGTCTTCAAATAAACTCTTCTTGGGGAGACAAAGTGCAAAATAAATGCACGCTCAGTTCGGGTTCAACACCTCAGAGACATCCAAAATTTGTGATTTTCAGGGACTAAAGTTCAATTCAGGAAATAACTGAAAAGAAATGGTCAAACAAGACTCCATCCATTGAGGAATGAACTCAAAGGGGTTTATCTTTATCCAAAAATGGAAAAGAAAACTAAAACAACCATCTTCCACGAGGATCGAACTCAGTGGGGAATTAGAAAGAATATGCCCTTTCTGCCTAGGGCTAACGATTCTACTTGGAGGGAGCAGACAAACCCGATCACTTAGGGATAACCACAACCAGAGTGAAAGAACAAACAACACAAAAATGCAAAATGTAAAAATGCCATGAATCTAAATGAATGTATGTTATGCTTATGCTCACGCTTATGCTGACAAAACAAAACAGAGAGAAGACTGGAGATGAAAACAAGCATCTCGATACGGATACTCGGCTAATCTTTGCAAGATAGAAGCATCACTGGGGATAAATGGAAAGCCATATATGGAAACAAGTCCCACTTCACAGCTTCGAACTTCTCTGGGGAAAAGAGAGCACTCCACTTGGGGATGAACATCGTGACTTCACTTAGGATTGTCAAGATGAACCTTGGATTTTGTTGGGGATGAGAAAGATTCACTGGGAACGAATCAAACTCATGATCGAAGAGACTTCACGGGGGATAAAATAAATATCCACTGCGAGCTGAAGTAGTTTGAATGAAAGTTGTAACTGGATAAAATAAATATCCACTTCATTAGGGAAGCTTGGATCAATATAGTAGTATGGAGATAAAACTTCTTGGGGATGAAATAAACATCCGCCTTCACTGGAAAAGATTGCGATAGTGAGAAAATCCATTGAGGAGTGAAATAAACACTCGCTTCACTGGGGAAGGTCGAAATTGAAAGAAAATCCACTGAGGATTCTTAGGTTGTCGACTGCAGAAATCTTGCGTCAAACGTGCCATAACTTCTTGAAGTAGAGGTTCACGGGGGAACAATCGTGACTATTTGTAGGAAAGACTTACTGGGGAGTCTTCATATTACTTGGGATAGAAGTCTTTGAGTCATGGATTATAGAGATTGTTGTGAGACTGATGTAACTCTGTATTGATGAACTGCTGGGTAGTCGCCATTTTGAACAACAGTTGCTGTAAGTGGATGAAAGATAATATTTACTTCTCAAATGCCGCAAATCGTATGGTTTACGAGAAGGAGTCATTCCAAGAGGATTTTACAGAAAACTTGGCATCCAACTGTTCCAATATCTTTAAACTCTTGGAAAGATTCGTCGAATCTCGACGTAACTGGCCCAGATCGACTATATCTTGTATAACTGAGTCTTCGAATTTGGAGAGATTTATCAAATCTCGACGTAACTGCCCCAGACTAACGGTGTTCTGACCCTTCAAACTTGGAGAGATTTATCAAATCTCGACATAGCTGCCCCAGATTAACCGCGTTCTGAGTCTTCAAACTTGCCCCTTCGGGGACAGACTATGAAAGAAACAACCGGGAAACGACTTGCCTCTGCTCAGAAAATTCTTCAGGTATCATGCTCCTGGGTATAGTCATCCTTTCAAAATGATTCACCATTTACCCATCAGAGTTTCAAATCTCCAAAGATCTAGCTCATCGCTGATGCTCGTATGCTAGCTTCTATGATGTCAAGCAATGTTAACAAGCAGAAAAATGTTGATTTTGAAATTGCTAATACAACACCATGTTTGTCTTGAAAATTTATTTAAAAATATTTGTGGTTGAATTACAGATTTTATAATGCCAACACGAATTTGAGGATAGCTCACGGGAGTCAGGAAACGATACCTCAATGAGTTTGCTTTTGAGATAAACCCTGCTTCACTAAGGTCTTTTGCGGGTTGTATTGTGGCTTGGTTCACAGTTTAAGAAACAAAGGATATAAGGCTCAAAGTTTGTTTGTGCCCACCCAATCTTCATGATATTTTTACTTCATTTTTGTTAACTGAAAATTACCCTGCCCCAGGTTAAGAATGAGGGTTTTTTTATTTGTAGAAGAAAACTACTACTTCAAAGGCTCAAAAGGGTTAACGAGGGTTTATCTCCTTATATCTCCGGTGTTTAGGATTTTTTTGAAATAATGCCTTATATCACCAGCAGAGTTTTATTCAAAAGCATACAACAAGAGATCTTGCGTTTGATTTCATCATCCTCCATTCAATTCTCCGCCGAGGCAAGAGATTGGGCAGCATTGGCATTATAAAATAGAAAGAGCATTTAAAATGAGTGAAACGAATGGATTTCTTCAAGACAAACATTATTCATTACATCCAACATTCAAAATAACAAGTTCTTACACGCAAACATGCTCATAATCAAAGAAATAACAACAAGATGCAAGCAAATGAATAAACAACTTAATGGTCTTTGGAGTGAGCTCTGCTCTTGATTTCACTGGCTTGGGGAGAACTCTCGTAAGTCTTCACGTCCATCAGCACAAAGGTGCTCCATTCACAACTGGGCTTCCCCTCTTGAAGGTCAGCACTTCATTGTCAATCATTTCTTGGACTTTTTCTTTGAAAACCTTACAATCTTCAACCGAATGCCCCAACACTCCATCATGAAATTCACAACTGGCATCTGGATTGAACTAAGGAGGGCGAGATTTCATGGCTCTGGTCTTTCTGGGTGCAATCACTGAGTTTCGAGCAAAGTAAGACCACAATTGACTGTAAGTCATTGGGATTAGGTCAAACCTACAAGTCTTTTCTTCTGCACTATTCAGAAGTATCTGCTGATCCTGACGCTGATTCTGACAATTCATGTTCTGAATTCGTGGATTTTGACGTTGGTTCTGAGGAGTCAACCTTCGTCGTTTGTACGGACGTCCATGAGGTAGTGATTGCTGGCATTGAACAGGCGTTGCATACCGACGTTTGTGATAAGGCACCGGAATTGGAGCTTGCAGAGTTTGAGGAGAATCCAAAATTGCATTAACTTCAACACTCTTTTCTTCTTGGGAAACACTAACAGACTTTTCTTCATTAGCTTGTCTATTCGAGATGTCCTTAATTTTCCCACTTTTGAATGCGTTCTCGATGTTTACTCCGACTTCCACAATTTTAGGGAACTCTAATGGCACAACGCCTATCATTCTGACATAATAAGAGTCTGACAGTGTTTTTAGAAACATCTTAGCCATCTCCTTCTCTTGAAGTGGTGGCTGAACTTGGGCTGCCAATTCTTTCCACCGTTGTGCATATTCCCTGAAGGACTCGTTGTCTTTCTGACTCATGTTCATCAATTGGTCACTGTCTGGAGCCATATCCACATTGTAATTGTATTGCTTCATAAAAGCATTAGCTAAGTCTTCCCAAGACTGAATACGATTCCTTTCTAGCTTCATATACCACATCAAGGATGCCCCACTCAGACTTTCTTGAAAGCAGTGAACCATCAGCTTGTCATTGTCGACATAAGTGGTCATCTTTCGACAAAACATCGTCAAATGGTACCTTGGACAACTAACACCCTTGTATACTTCAAAGGTAGGCATTTTGAACTTCGGTGGAATAACCACGCCTGAAACTAGACACAAGTCAGGAGCTTTAAGACCAGATGCGTTAGATCCTTTCAACATCTTCAATTGTTCTTGGAGGTCACGAAATCCTTTTTCAATTTCTGCAACTCTAGGATCATCCACAATGGTCACAGGATGGATGCTCTGATAATTTGGCAAATACCTCAGAAAACGGGAATCTCTTTCATTAACTTGACCAACTAGGTTATTCTGCACAGGCTGAGATCGAGTGGGAACATCCACTTGTGGAGCATTGTCAGGAAGAAAATCAAACATTGGATTAGTCATCACTCTGAAGCCTGACACGGGATCCACACTTTGTGTTCTATCCATTATTCCCAGTAACTACTTCAAGTTGGTACGAATGCCAGAAGATCAGTTGAGCGACATAAAGATAGGACTGAATAAGCTGATGTAGAGAAAAGACGTATGCGAAAAGATGCAAATGCAAATGATGCGTATGATGCAGCAAGATTCATGGAACTCAGCTATTTATAATCATCAAGGAATATCAAAAAAACGCGTTTTTTAAATGGTTACAACCATTAGTATCGAAATACTAAAATATTGATTTATTAAAATTGATTACAACGCATCCATACGCCTTACAAGAATCATGATATAAAAGCTAAACAAAAGCTAGTAATGATGGATCTAAGGAGACTCTTCCAACGATTTTCTCTTGAGTCGCTTGAATTCTTCTTCCAATTGAGCTTCTAATGTATTGAATGAGGACTAGAGTAGGTTAAGTCTTCTGGTGCTTCTCTATTCTTGCGAGAAGTAGCTTTTTCAAAGTTTCTCCTTTGGCTCGAATAGATACTCGTCTTGAATAAGTAACTCCATTAGCTGAGATTATTCTCCAAGGGCCGGCACCAACAGTGATAGGCTGGGTCATAAACTGCAATAGAGTTGATAAAAGTTCCTTATCAAGCTTCACATATCTGGTCTTGAACTCTTCTTCATCCGTTAACAACATCTCCAGTCTCCTTAGATCGTCCAGATAATGACTCTTGTAAGGGTACTTCAGCGTTTTTTTTTAGAATCCATGATATCCTTATGATGTTTACAAACAGAGCTATGTTCCATGAAACTTTATGATATGATGCTCATGAATGCATGTATGCAAACACACAAGGAACAAGGTACAAAGTACACACAAGCAATCAAACAGACAAAGAGTCCTAGGTTTGAAAGGTCTTGAGCGTGAAGCCAAGGTCTAACCATCCCAATAGGCGTGTGCTATGGTTTCAAATGTACCTGTGAAATGGGTTCTACAAAGTTCCCAGAGTCTGCAACCCATCTTTCGGTTATTATCGTTTTCCCAATTACTTGGTAGTCAATAATATTCTCAAGAGAATCTCGTCTGAGTGTAGTATCGCGTATCAACCATTTTGGAATTACTCCCTCATAGTCATCGCACTACATCCTAAAAAGGCCAAGTCGGGTTAAAGGTAACTACGATTCTCAATATCCCGAGCTCCTAGGTCGAAAGTAGTAATGTATTCATGATAGCTCATTCAACAAATACCACCTTCGAGAGGGCCTCAATTGAGTGTGGAATCGAATCGACTTCTTTGGAATTAATTCCTCGAAATCTCCTCGATTATATCCACGATCCTATCTTATATGTGCTCTCAAGTCCGGGTTAGGACTTATCTCACCACTCAAGTGTAACAACCCTGCCAAACAGAAAATCCAGGCAAACAGATAAACAAGTATACAGATATATACAAGTATAAACAAATAACATAAAAGAAACAAGTTAGGGGGAACCCTCTTATGAAAGTCCCCAGTGAAGTCGCCATTTCTGTCGCGGCGAGAATTGGATACCAAGCTATTATGTTAACTTGAATCACATTTCTTTTTATTTCATCATCGTCTTTGATTTATCCAAGGGAAGGGAGAAAGATCGAATTACCCACAATGCAATGCAAATGCAAACTAAGATTCTAAAGTTCGGGGGTTGGGTATACCTAGGGAAGGTGTTAGCATCCTAGATATCTGTAGTACTCTACAGGAACCTCTTGATTTTATTTTATGTTATTTGTTATCTGTTTTGCTAAGGGTTTAAGGGTAAGTGATTTATTATTTTTATTCCTAAGTGTGCTCGACAAGATATCGCATCTTGTGCCTACATATCCTGTCAGGAGGGAATCAGAGCACTTGTAGTTCCTTATTAAGGATACTAAAGTGTTTTAAAGGTTTAGGAGAGAAGATGAGTCATCATCTTAAGAAAACCACCACAGTTTTGAAAATGTTTATATTTTGTGGGGTATGGGATTGTATGTCCCTTCTTTGAGATGATTCACATCTAACTCTCTTGTGTGGAGAATTAGGTGGGCTAAAATTTGATTAAAGAAATCAAAGTTGAAGGGGGACTAACCTAGGTAATCTATTCTAAGTTATCTAATTGACTTATCTTAAGGTGTCGATTATGATGCAAATGATGTGCACCATGCACAATAACATGGTTATCATGCATGAGATTTTCCCTTGGATATTAATGCGATTAATTATATTAGATTAGCGAGAGTGTTAGCAAAGTGGTGCTAGTCTTGTGTCTAGTGACCAAAAGGTTAAATGCGATGCCTAAAGGCAATCGACTTACATGGGTAGAAAATGGGCTCGACGTTGGATCGAGAGTTTTTTTTCGTTTTTTGAAAAAAAGTTTGAAACAATAACGTGCATACAAGAAAAGGCAAGCAAATAAATTGTATAAGCAAGACATGATAAATAAACATACCAGCATACGATTCACTCAGGCGCGTGATGGATCCTAAATAGGGTACAATATAAAAGATTACGTTGTTATCAATATAAAAAGGTTATTAAGTTTATTTAAAGTTGAAAAAGGTTTTATTATTATGTGTTGAGATGCCATTATTAGTTTTAAAATATTAACAGTTATTTTAGTATTTTTAGTAAAAGGTTTCGCATTTATCGTACAAGTTATTAAAGATTATTCTAAAAAGGTTAATTATTTTTATAAAAGAGAGAGGTTTAATGATTAAGAGTTATTAAGGAAAATCTTATTAAGGGTTTTATTACTAGAAGGAAATTAATTTTACTATTAAAAAAAGCTTTATTATTAAGTTTAAATTGGTACCAAAAAAGATTATTTAAGAAGTTTTATTAATTAGGAAAGATTTGTGTTAAAAGTTATTATGAACTTACTACCTTAGAAAAAAACTTAATTAAATTAGTTAATTCAAATTCTTAAAAAGGTTATAAAAGAGTCTACATATTTATTTCTCTAAAAAGGTTTTGTTTAAAAATAAATAAAATTATAAAGGTTAAACATGAATATAGAGTTTATAAAAAAGTTAAACTAAAAAACAGATTAAAAATCTAATTAAAACAGAGGGATTTGGTGTGATGCGGGGGAGAGGGTATATCGCAGACCCTCAGATCATGATCGTGTGATGTGTGTGAAGTGCGATCAGATGCTTAAATGTGAAGGTGTACCATGAAATTCCTGTGCGTAGTGTACGAAATCAAACGCTAAAACAAAACACACAATGGGAAAGGAGATAGAACGTCCTCCTCCATTCCTTCCCCTCTCTCATTTTCTCGCCGTTCTCTCAGAAAAGGGTTTGTGAACCCTACTTGCGCCGCAGCCATCATCTTTCCTTCTTCTCTCTCGATTGGACAAAACAAGCCAAACAAACCCTAACCCCAACAGACCCAATGCCCCATCATTCTCATTATCGATTGATTACATATTACAATAATGAAGGAAAACGATAAAAACGGAGGAGAGGAAGCCCACGGTTCAGAATCTCTAAAGGTAAGCAAATTGATCCTCCCCTCCTTCTTGGTGTGTTCGATTGTCGCCTGCTTGATGTTGTTTGCCTGATGTTGTTGCAATTGATTTTGCACTCGTCCCCTGTTCGTGTGTTTGCCGCAGTTGTTGTTGATGTCTATGATGTGTAATGATGTGAATTCTGCGCTCTTCTCCTTCTCGCTGTGTATGTTCTGATTTTCTGGTGCAAAATCTTGATGATGCGTCTAATGTTTGTGCGAATTTTGCTGCAATGTGTGTATGAGTTTTGTGGATTTCTTGGAACTTTGATGCTGCGAGTGAGTTTTTGAGGATTTCTCAGTGGGAAGGCTGCGTGTGTATTGGATTTTTGAAAGAATAGGGTATTGACGACCTTCTGTGTGTCATGTGTTTGTTTTTGGTTTTGAACCTTTGTATGTTTTTGGGAATCGTTTTGTGATGATTTAGATATTGGTTGTATAAGGTTTTGAATTTCTCCCCCTTCTGATGCGTGTGTGATATGCTTTTATAGCTCCACCAAAATGAAGGCTCTTAAATGGTATGCTTTGAATATTCTGATTTGTAGTAGGAACAAGTTTGTCTTGATTAGGAAGGTTTTCAAAATCATGTATGATACTGTTCTTTTGAGTTTGGAAAGTTTTTAAAATGTTGTCCAAATATGTTGGTCTGAATTAGAGAAGTTTTCAAACGATGTCTGTTGTGGTTTTGGAAACAATATTAGGCCATGATTTCTTGTCTTAACATGTTTGATTCCTCGCCTTTTTCAAAGTTTCAATGTCTGATCAATGTTTTGAAAATGTTTGAAATTATTACGGAAACAATTTAATGGTGCTTGATTCTTGTTCCTCTATGCAGTTTCGGCAAACACGTGCTTCTGACTATGGACTTCAAGCCGTCAAAGTATGTTGTTGTCCCTTGAAGTTCTCATGGCTTTGTTCTGTATAGCCTTTTGCAATTGTTTTGAGACATAACATGAATTATTTCTAATTGTTGCATTATGGACAGGTTTTGCAATGATTCTTCCAACAAGCATTGGCCCTCCCGGTGTTGGTGCAAACATTTCAATTTTCAAGTCTTACCGAGACACTATACCAACTGAACAATCAAACGTATGTTCTGGTGATGGGTGCTGCAATACGCGGGGTCCATCAAAGACCGTAACTCGGAGACAGAACTTTGCAAGGAGTTTTCACAAATGCTACCATTGCTTTGCCATTCAACCCTTGACTATGAGCAAAGACATGGTTCAATTCCAGGTTTTCAATTCAATTTAGTAGGTTCAAGTTAGAGATGAAACTATATGTCCGTTCCGGTGCTTCAAAGTTTCATACAGTCAAAGATGTTTCCCATGGTGATACATTCTATTTTGTGCTGCTAACACTCCCTTTACTCTCTATGTCATCTCAGGTCGGCCTCGTGACAGATTCGATTGCTAAGGTCCAGCGGTACCAAGAGCAGCCCACCTCCCTTGAAGGCTTCAAGGTCCACATTGTTTCTTAAATTGATTACTTCTCTTTTTTTTTTACTGTTTGTGAATCATCTGCTTATAACTCCTTAAATTCATCTTGGATAGGTTGTAGCATGTACACCAGGGGAGAATCTCTATTGTACGAAGGTGATAGGATGATGAAGTTATTTGAATATTGTTGATTCCTCCTAAAGGGTGTAACGTGTTTGTGATTTTTTTGCACCATGGTCTGCTTTTTTTTGTAATTTCATTGGAATCAAATTTGTATTTGGAAACAATACTTTGTGTTATCCAATTATGAGCTTATCTTGTGAATCACACCTGAACTGAGAACTAACGAGAGCTTTTCATGCTTGGAATCCTTGTAATTTGTGGAGAAATGTCAATGCTAAAGATGTAACATGTAGTACTTGTGTAGTCTCCATACTGCTATGGCGACTTGGATCTTTTAGGAAGCTTCAGTTTGATTGTAAAATATGGTTCACCGTGTGCATAAAATCCCATTCCGTAACGCTTAGTGATAAAGCAAACTTCTAATTTCAACGATTAATCGAGTATGGACCGAATGTGATTGTTTCAAGGAACTACTAAAAGTCCTTGCAAGAATAATGGAAATCTATTGGTATTTTTACTACTAATCTCGTGCCGACACTGTAATTCAATTAATGGAAACTTTGTTAATATTATAAATAATTGGTTCAAAATGAATTTGAAACCTAATTCAACTCTCAATCCAATTTGGTATATTAGTCTTGAATTGCCTCAAGAATCTCGAATTTGTCCAACTCAAACCTTCCTTTAAACTCACATTTGCGCTTGGTCTCTTAGAAGATAGGACCTATAACAAGGCTTCGTATGAAGGAAAAGGATTTTTTGAACCTTCAACTCCAACACAAATTTTGACCCTGTAGATTCTTAATCTTGGCTATTCAACATGAACTTGTGTATTAATCTAGATCTTGAATTCGGAGATTCGTCCTTGGATAATGAGTTTTGTAACCAAATTCTATATATTTGTGAGGATTCTAGGTCTTCCACCAAAGGTCAAAATATTTAATCTCCAAAGATCTTCAAACTCGCTTGAAGAGTACTTGATAGCTTCAGGAAACGAATATTCTTTACTTGCATCTGAGGAGTTTACAGAGGGGGGATGACACCAACTTGTAATAACAACTGGCACACAACTAGTGACTAGCCTTTAGGGACCAATTCAACATATCAAAGGGTAATATGACATAATCTCTGTGGGGAGACTTCTGAGAAATATTGAAGGAAGAAAGGATTTGGTAGTGGTTTAGGGATCAAAAGGAAAAGGACACAATCACACAGGAATCCATACACACCTGGCAAAGGCCAGAGAAACCTCCACAAACACACACACAACACAGCCTTCAGGACCTTGAATCTTCTGCAGTAGCACCTGTACTCATAAATGAAACAAATAGACAACAACTAGGTAAAGTGGTTAGTTATGCACGAATGATGGCCTAAGATGTTATGCAAAGAGCAAAGCGGGGATCTTAGGGTTAAAAATTAGGGTGTGACACAGGGAAATGATTAAAAATGCATTGGAAAATAACTTGCAAAAGTAAAAGATAAAAGGTAAATTTCTGGGTAAAAATTAACTGAATTGCATTGAATAAGAAAATGGTGTTACATAAAACGTACATTTCTCACACACTCGTTTCTCTACACGCGGGTACTTTGAGTAATTGAGGAATTTGTACAAACATGAACACCCACAAATCCTAACACTAAGACTTACTATTTATAGTATTCGAAAATAACTACCCCTAATGGCCTACTAATTAGAGCGAGACAAATGGCATTCTACATGTCTTCGTCCTTCAAATGTGCTCCACGTGTCTCCTTCCATCAAATGGATAAGAACAAATTTCCCTCCCTTATTAGAATTCAAATTTGGAATCGAACGTCATCCGCGAGGCTTCCGTCGAACCAAATTTTCAAATTGTTAGAAAATATTTCTAAGACCATAATATATGTCTCTCTTGCATAAGGACGATTTCGACTAGAAATTCTAGAAATACCATTCCAGTCGAAGTCTTCCAAAACTTCAAAAAAAAATTCCATTTCTTTGAATAATATTCTTAATCCAAAGGAAGGTGTCGAAATTAGGAGCTAACAAGAGGTCCAGAGATTCTTCTAAGGTGGAGATTTGTGGCTTATGGGTTATAAGCTAGTGTTGTAGCAAAAATTGTCAAAGTCGAAATTGTGCATGTTGTAGTCGAAGTCTGTTCAAACATGCTTTCGAATTATGTTAGCTCATTGTTTAAGTTAGCATGTTGAATTGGGCCAGTGTGTTGGGCCAATTATTTAGTATTTTAGTTGAAAACTAGGGTTTAGTTTCCTATAAATAGCATACTAGTCACCACTTCTCCATTAATCCCTGATAATTTTGTTCAGGTGGAGAAAGTGGTGTGGTTGAGATTCAATTGTAAACATTGTTGCCTAATGTGTAATTGAGTCAAGAATCAAATTTTAACTACTTTGAATTGTTTTTCGCTTCTCTTCTCTCTTTTCCTTGACTATGTGCTTTTCTTGTTAATCAAGAAACCGATCATACTTTGTTTTCTTGGGAATAGTTTCACAACAGAGAAAAGATGACAATGAATAATGATTCAGAGGTGGCACAAATGAAATAATGTTATGGTTATATTAAAATAATTCAATTCAAAGTGAATATCGACCACAATCTTTACTTAAATAAAATACGGTTTATTTTTAAAATTGTTTGCATTCTTTTTTTATTAGGGACTAATTTTTAAATTAGAACATGACCTCTAAATTGTTTGAGACAGCCTTTCCACCGAATATCAAATTTTGGTGCAATTTTATTATTTTAATTTATTTATTTTTTAAATTAAAATAATTATATTTTGTTATAATTTCATAGATTTAACCGGTCTAAGCGGCCCAAAGGCCAAACAACCCAAGATATGGTTTGAGTAGGGGTGGAAATAGGCTGGGCCGAGCTAGGCTTTGCCAAGCCTAAGCCTGACCTGCCTAAAAAACTGAAGCCTAAGCCTGGCCTGTAGCCTGTTATAGGCTTATTTTTAGGCCTGAGTCTGGCCTTTTCTAAGGCCTGGTTAGCCTGTTAGCCTACATAAAAGCCTATTATTTTACAAATATGTAAATACATAATTAAAATAATGTTTAAATAAATTAACAGATTAAAAAATCATTGTAACTAAAAGTTTGTTTGCATTGACTTATTTTAACATACCTATTAGCATAAGTTTTTGTGAGACTATTTGTTTAAAATAACTTATGAAAACAACTTATAACATTGTTCATAAGGTGTTTTCATCTTATTTTCATAAGTTCTCCAAAATAACCAATTTTTATTTATGTATTTTAACTCAAAGTACAAAACATAACATAAAATAATAAAACAATTATTCATATTTATTTAAATAGGCCGGCCTGTTAGGCTTAAAAGGCTTTCTTTATGGCCTGAGGCCTAGCCTTTTTAACTAAATAGGCTTATAAAATAGCCTAGGCCTTTTCTATTTTAAAAAATAGCTTGGTCTGGCCTGAGCCTATGTAGGCTAGCCTGTAGGCCCCTGTTATCGGTCTGGCCTACTTCCACCCCTAGGTTTGAGGCCTTAAACGTTTGGGTTAAAAAATGTTTATAAAATTAATTAATAAATAAATATAAATAATGACATTAATTCCACACGTTCTCATAGTTTGGTTGAAAAAAGAGAGGCCTTGTATCTTTTTTATCTTAGGTTCAGTTCTTTGTTCTCACAAACATTTAGTTTTTAGTTTATTTTTAAAGTGTTAATCTAAAAATCATTTGAGGTTTCTAAGCAGTTTGAGCGACCAAAAATGAGAGAACATTTTGACAACTCAAAAATGTTTATCAAAAGACACAATAGATCCAATCACTAGACATGCCTGAAAAATTAGGCATAACAATGTCTCTATGAAACCTAACTTAAAAACCTTATTAAAAACAAAGTTATAAAAAGGATACACAAAACCAATTAATCAACTCGACCCATTAAAAAATTAAAACCCTAAATCAACCTAGAGCTTTAAATCTAAGCCAATGTCCTCATTGTTGTTGTTGCTGGTGTTTTCAATTTCAAACTGACTAACCTTCCACATCATTGGTAATTCCTTTATTCCTGAAAAATCAATAGGCTTGTCGATTAGAGAAAGGAGATCCATTGTTCTCTCAAATGATTCATCAATGTTGTTTTCATGATGATGATGATGAGGAGGGTAAATTGGAACCTCGGGTATAGATCTCATGTAAGGATGACAAAAACGGTTCTTATAACTCTCACTTTCAAGAATTGAAAATAATAAAGAGTGTGAAGAAGGTGGTGGTCCTATGTGATACAAGAAATCTCTTTGTGAAATTTGTGGTCTTGGAGGTTGTATGTATGTTGGTAGTTGTACTCTTTTACTTTGATTCAACATCATAAATTGGTTAAAAGCATAACGGGCAAATTTAATTTTATGTTCAAAAAGTTCAAGTGTATTATCAAATGTTTGATGACAATGGGAACATCGAAGTGGGTTGATGGGAGGCGGAATAAGAGTGGGAAATGGAGTGACTCGGTTGACAATGTTATTATTGTCTATGTTGTCATTTATCTCCCTATCAAATAATAATTGAGTACCTGTCACCATTTTTCAGCTATAAGAAAATTAGGTGAGTTAGATAAAAATGATTTTTGAAAGGAAAAAAATGATAAATGTGAAGTTATGCAGATGAAAATCTATGAGAAACCCTGTATTTATAATTAGGGCTTCAAGGTAGGATATGGTTCTAGAATTTTTTTTATAATAATAAAATAATAATTAGAAATTGAGAGTTGGATTTTTCATGTGTGCTTAATTTTTTTTTTATTGAGAATGAGATATCTTATTATTTTACCAAAATAATGTAGAAATTAATCAGGGAGTTATTTTTGTTGGTATAATATTCTAATGATTTAATGTTTACCTTTTAAATTAGAATAAGTTAAATGTTGCATATTAGAATTCGCATCCTTGTAATTGAATTCCAACTATCATATACTAGTAAATTATCTATATAAAATGTGCATATACAATGAATTTGAGAGTTAAATGGATTTATATATACACCATAAATGGTGGGGAATAAACTAACATATTAAAATTATAAATTATTTTTTATAAAAAAAAATTGTTGAATTGACTTATAAATATAATATAATATAATATAATATAAAGGATTATTATTTTAAATCATTTTTTTTGTCATAATCTAAAAAATATTATTTGCAAAATCAACTTATGTTAATTTAAAGTTTATGATTTATCACAGATTGTGATAAGATTCTGGTCCCACGCGTCACATTATTTTTTTATAATTGGCTCATGTGATGGTGACATGTTTGGATCAGAGTATTCTCCTTCTGAGAGTTTGTTTGTCATATAGTATGACTCATACTCACAGCTGTCCCTTATCATATCTTCGTATCGATTCTGTGCATAGTACTCTGGATCAATGTGGGCTGAGTATAGTCCTATGTCTTCAAAAGTATCTTCGTCAAGATCATGTGGGAGTGGAGGATAGAGTGATGACTCATCCTGCTTGATGTCTTCAGTCATATCTTGATCGTTGATTCTTTGATCATCCCTTTGAACAAATTCTTGAAAATTCATTTCTGCAAGTTGTTCCTCAATGTTCATCTGAGATGCATTATTGTTGACCCTTGAGCTTTCTCCAACCTCATGTGTCGACCAACTTGTCCATGGAGGTTTCCAACAGTGAGGATCAGGATCATCTGGTAGCTTCACAGCTTGCCATTGCGGAGGAAGGTTTCCATGACTAATACAAGTTGTATTGACTGGACCTTTAATAGGATCATAAAGATTAATTAAATTAACATAATCCATTAAAGCTTTTAACCCGTCCAGGCTTGTGGGATAATCATCAATGGTTTCCCAAGCATTAATGTAACTCTTGCAAACTAGAAGCTGGGTTCTAGGATCAGTTTGATATGGACGATGGAGGATGTACACTGTCTTGCAGTTACTTCGAGCTTCCTCAGTTGGGCACCATTCTTTAAGATCATTAACGACTAGGCTGAGATTTTCTCTCCACCAGTTTAACGGAGAGAACCATTCTAGGGCAGTCCATATCAAAGACCTGTGCTTTCTAGGGTTCATCAGATGTTCATACATAGCAATGGTAGGAATAAGGACTGGCATAGCGTATAAGCTTGTAGCACACCAAAGATACCATAGTTGATTCTTTGTAAATCTGAAAGCAGGGTTCATTAGAAATGGTAAATGGAAAGGAGTATCTGGGAAGAAAGGTGTATGGTCAGGAAGAGGCTTCTTTCTAATGATTTTGAACAGAAAGTAAAAAAGGTTATTCCTGGCATATTCTTTCAGCTGAGATACGGAGAAGGAGTGGTTGACTCTTGGAGGAAAGTTCATGGTGACCGAGGCATTGGATGGAACAGGACGGACCATTAAGATTAATGGGAAGGTATGCCTAGAGGTGATGACTTGGATGGGTTTCATGGGTCTGGATAATAGATCCGGGATCACATTCTGGGTTCCTTTGATGTGTTTCACTGTGAAATCATATCTAGAGAACCAATCCTTAAGCCTCAATGTCTGTGGATCTGGAGGCATCTTATTTTTGAATTCCAGAATCTTAGGAAAGGACGAGTTGTCCATTTGGACCTCGAAGTGGTAACCTCTGAGGTGGAAGTCAAACTTCTGGATTCCCATTTTTACTGCAAGTGCTTCTTTGTAAGTGGTGTGGTAATGCTTTTCTGCATCTTTGAACTGACCACTGGCGTGGCCACAATAGTATTTCTTGCCACCTATTTCTTCAATCAGAACTGCTCCCCAATAGTGGTCACTTGCATCAGTCTGGAGGACTCGTTTCCCTTCTCCAGGGATTTTTAGATCAGGAGGAGATTGGGCTATTTCTTTCAAAGCTCTTACAGCTTTGGTTTGTTCTTCTCCCCATGGTGGTGGTTTCTTCTTCAGCAATAGAGACAGAGCACTGGTGTATCTGGCAAGTCTGGGAATGAAGTCTCTGATATAATTGATTATACCGAGAAATTGCTGAATCTGTTTGACTGTGAGATTTTCATCTGGAAAGTTTAATAATTCTTGAGCAATGTGAGGTTGAGGGCGATACTTTCCATTAGAGAAATGCATTCCTAAGAAGTCAATCTCAGTTTGGCCCAATTGACTCTTCTTCTCAAAAAGCATTATTCCATGTTGTTGGGCTAACTTATGGAACTGGCCCAATAACTGTTTGTGAGTCTTCTCGTCTTTGGAGAATAGTAACACATCATCAATGTAGATGAGAGCACTATGGAGAATGGGCTCAAATATCTTTGTCATGGCCTTTTGGAACAGTGATGGGGCAACCTTAAGCCCAAAAGGTAGAACAGTCCATTGGTACTGGGCATTAGGTATGCAAAAGGCTGTTTTTGGACGATCCTTTGGGTCGATACCCAATTGCCAAAAACCTGACTTTAAGTCGAACTTTGAATAGATCTGGGCGTCCTTGATGAACACGTTCAGTGATGCAGCCTTAGGAATAGGGAACTTGTCATCTTGAAGGAAGTGGTTCAGAGGCTTGTAATCGATTACAAGTCTTTTCTTTCCTCTGACTTTTTCAGATCTTTTTTCAACATAGAAGGCTTGGCAAGCCCACTCAGATTTCGTGGGTTCTATCAGCCCTTGTTTGAGCAGCTGGCTGCATTCTTCTCTTGCCAAGGCATAATCAGAAGGACTCATTCCAGGATGAGTGGCCTTTGTTGGATTAATATCTTCATTAAGCTTGAATGGAAGTTGGACAAAGAAGTCCTTGTTCTTCCATAAGGGTTCTGGATGAAGGAACTTCTCATGGCTATCTGCACAGAGCTTGAGAAGCTTTGACTTAATCTCTTCATATCCCGTAGGAACATTTGACAAGGAGTACAGCTTCATGATCTGAGAGAATGGTCGGAATTCTCTCTTGTACTTGATTCCAGTGGCAAGGATTTGGAGTTTCTCGGCTGCCACATAAACATCCATTCCAATGACAATGTCTTTGGCTGGAAGTTTTGTTCCTATGACCTGTGTCCAGATAATGCAGTCTGGGAAGAACTTGATTCCTATCTTGTTCTTTGTTATCAAGTTCGTTGTAAAGGTCTCTCCATCTGCTGCCATAAAATAAGCTTTATGATCTTTCCATAACTCCATTGGCAAGATGTCAGGATTCATCATCGTAATTTGTGCTCCAGTGTCCATGTATGCCATGACCTTCTTAGGTCGTGAGAATTTTGCAGCTAGGACATGGATTTCTACACAGGGTAAAGGAGGAGTAGGGAGAGAGCTTCCTACTTCCTTGTAAGAGTAAACAGGGACAAAATCTTCACCTTCTGAATCTGAGAGGGAGGTTCCTTTAGACGAGTAGTCTTGAAGGGCGAAGACTGTCTCTTCGTCAGCTGAGCTTTGTTCAGAGTAAACTGATTCCAGGTCTCCTTCGACAAGATGAAGGGAGTTGATCAGTTTAGCAGCCTTGTGTTTATTGTTAGGACATTCTTTGGAGTAATGTCCTTTTTGTCCACAGATGAAACATCTTTGGGATTTTCCCTTTCCACGAAAGGGTTTCTTCTTGAAGAACTTGACCCCTTTTTTCTTCTTTCTTTTGTAATCCTTGAAGGATTTGTATTTCTGTTTATGATGTTTCTTTCTGGTGGGGCAGCTACACTTCTTGTCTTTGCATTTAATCTCCAGATAAGATTTCTTACAAGCCTTGTTGTACTTGGACTTTTGGCTAAGGACTTCTGAAAATTGTTGATGAAGTCTGCATAGTTTATCTAGAGCTTCTAGCGTCATCTGATGGATTTGTCCAAGACTCATGGAGGGAATGTCTTTCTGTGCTGCAGTTATCATTTTATGGAGTTCAGGTTGAATCTCTTGGGGCAAAGATGCTACGTAAGTGTTCTTGAGGCTGGTATCATTAAAACCATTTAGAGCATAGAATCTCTGAAGCATCCTATGATAATGCTTATCTATGTCCTTGGTTTTGAGAGAACAACATTTCATCTCAAAGAACTCTTGTCTGTACTTCTTGTTGTGGATGTCAACATCTCCAATGAATACTTGATGTATAACACCGAGGAGATTGGATGTAGTGTGTAAGCGGTGTAACTCATCCTGTTTGACAGCTCCAAGATTAATGTACCACTCTTTCATTGTTCCAGTCATGCGGCAACAGAATTCTTCGATTACTTTGTAGGGATCAGCAGTGGTTTTCATCAATTGTGTGTCGAGCCAAGCACCAAAGTCTAGGATCCTTTTTCTCCATTTACTGGGTGGTATATCGTCAATGGTGAACCAAGGTCCACCTGTGGATTTGGTCTTTTCAGCTTCTGGAGTTTCCTGAGAGGATTCTTCAAAGAAGGTATCTTCCTCCTTTATGTTAGCCATGAAGAGCTTCGGGATAAGATCCTTTTCTGGTTCAGTTCCTAGAGATTCGTTTTCTAGCGACATCGTCTGTTGTGTCTCATCAGAGTCTGTACTTGGATATAGCTTGTCTTCATCATCTCTAAACCAATTATTACTTCTGGGTGTAGAAGGTTCCGTGGCCAATTGATCTTCTTCTTGTGATGTTGAAGTGTCAGCGACGGACTGGTTGTCTGGAGAAGATTCATTCTTTGTTGTGATGGCCAAGGCTTCATAGGTTTTATCAGGATTCTCTTCATTCCTTGGGAGTGCAGTAAGAGGTGTTTCAGGAACATCCTGAGAGTCTGATGATGAAGTGCTCATTCGAGCAGTATGTCTTTTGGATCTCGAAGTTGAGGTTTCTTGGGGCTTGGTAAACCTTAGCTTTCTAGCTTCTGATGACCAGTACTTTTTTGGTGGAGCAGTTAGGAAGCCAGATAAGTCAGGCTGGGCTGGCCTAGTTGGAGAAGCAGTTAGGAAGCCAGATAGATCCGGTTCTGAGGGTCTGGCTGGTCTTGAGTAATAAGAAGGATAAGCGGGGATGCCATGGAATGATTTCTGGGCAGGCTTTTCCTCTTGCTTATGAGTTCTCCTAACATATTCTTCTATTTCTCTAATCTGAGCTTGCAGATTGTTCATTTCTCTCTCCTTTTTTGTGAAGTCATAACTGAAGACTTCTGCGCCATGGATATGGCTGAGTTCTTGATCTAAGGAGGCCACCTGAGCTTTGAGAGATTTGTAGCTTCGTCTTAACTTCGTGGAAAATCCCTTGAGATACTCTTCTGTGTCTCTAGTAATCTTGTCCATCTTTTTGTCAAGATTCTGGAGCATCTCGTTTTGTGCCACCATGTTCTCGGATTGCCAATTGAGAACTTCTTCGGCCTGGGTCAAAGGCTTCATTCTCCCATCAGCTTGAACTTCAGAGGGATTGATGAACGGCTTTGATGTCCTATTGGTGATAGGATCTATTTTCCTTTCTAGCGGAGGAAAATGCTGGCCATACTCTGGTGTAGTGGTTGTATACATGAAGCAAGGGATTGGTTGCGTTTGTTGAGGAGGTTCTGCTGATCTGCAATGGTCCTTGGGAGACCATGATACTAAAGTGGGATCATCAGGAGGCAGAAGTCCTTCCTTTCTTAGGATTGCAAGTCCTTCCTCATAGATAGACAGTGGCTTCTTCTTTTCATGGATTCCAATCCATGGGCCATCTTCAGGGTCTGATCTTCTTTGAGGAGGAGGTTATGGTTTGCATGCTCCTTTCTTCTTAGACTTTGGGCGAATGATATCTCTGTCGATATCATCGTCATGCATCCAACAGTCGCAATCAGGGTCGCATTTGGAGGGATCAACATCCCATACGAAGTGTCCTTTTATCTTGTCCGTATAGATGGGTTTAGCATCTGATGTAACGGCATGAATAGGGCACCAGGTTTCTTCAAGAGCAGGTCTGATCATCATCGTTTGAAAGATCTGGGAAGACGAGCTGGATTCTTCCTCAGGTTTCTTGAAGATAGTCTTAACCGTCTTGTCTGGGTATCTTTTGAAAGAAACCTCTTGGGACTGGATTGGTCTTCTATCCGCATGGAGTCTTTCATAGTTAGTCATCCATTCTAGAGGAATAAGATGAGCTAACTCTTTTCTGTCAATCTTCCTGGGGATCTGAACGATTGAGGGTACTTCTTCTCTGCCGGCCATAACCAACAAGGAATCGGAAGAGCAACCTGTAGTGGGAAGATCTATGGCATGGTTCTGTAGATGGTAGATGATCTGGTGGTGAAGAGTAGCCACCATAGCTTCAGGGACTTGGTCGGATCCAGTAATCTGAATCTGAACTTTTAATCTGGTAGACAAGGTACTGTCACTGAGGCTGACGTTGTAGTTGGGATACACCGTAAGAACAACACTTCCAGCATGAAGTGAGGTTAGCACAGTTCCTATAACGGCGTTCTCATAATTAAGATAGCTAGAGTCTAGCAAAGCTATCTTGGCAAAGACTGGTTGGTTCTTCCTTCCATGTAGTGAAAGGATAAGTCTGATGGCTCCAAAGTGGAGAGTCGTGTAACCTTCACGTTTCCACCCGTTGATGAGATCTTGGGAGATCTCCAGATCTACATATTGTTCTTGGTTGGTAGCTTGGAGGCTACACTGGTCTAGTCTTGACGTCTGGATGTATTCTTTGACGGTGTTAGGTCTGTTTGTAGATATGAGGGTTCTAATGGATCTCGTGAGGGAATTATGTCTTCTGAATATATTGTAAGGATTCAGAAGTGGAGGAACAGTCTCAGCGATCTGAGCATCTTCCGGGACATAGGAATATTCTATAAGGTTTTCTATTTTATTAGAGAGAGTCTTTTTACAGAGTTTGGGAAGCGAGAGGGATGAGGTAGTTATAATAGGTTTAGTGTTTGTAGTTTCAGTTGTCTCCATGATAAACTGGGTTTCTCTCTTACTCACTCTCGTTCTCATGTTCACACCATATTTACCCCCTCTTTCTTGAGCAGGCTCTGATACCACGCTGGCCGGGAGCCTCCACATACCATGAAACCATACCCCTAACATGTATCCGTCGAGCAGGAACTTTCGAACCATCTCTGCCAACCCTTGTGGACTTACTAGGTTCTAGGTTCAGCCTAGGACACAGCGGTTAGAGAAAGATTTTCATAGTAGGAAGGACCGTAGCATGGATCAATGATCAGAGGATTTCTGTTACACAAGATCCTCAAAGAGGCAAGTGTAGAGCATACTTTCATCTCTGTGGAGTACCTGTGGATAGAACATAAGAGTTTAAGCTTTCAGAGAGAAGAGAAGTGTTTAGAACATGTTTAGACTGAAAGCACACATTTTATTGTATTTCAACTTGTGAAAATATGATACAAGAGCTTCCCTTATATAGGAAAAGAGAAGCGTAGAAAGCAAGCCAGCACTCAGCAAACAAAGACACGTTACACACTAGTGGCCGACACACTAATTGCCACTTTTGACTTAAAACAGAAAAAGATAAATACAGTACTAGTGGCAGACACACTAATCGCCACTCTCTGACTAAAATAAAGATAAGATAAGCTTATCCGGTCCCGCCACTAAGCATGATGGAGCATCTTTCAGTAGTGGAAGACAAACTTTTGATTTATCACAGATTGTGATAAGATTCTGGTCCCACGCGTCACATTATTTTTTTATAATTGGCTCATGTGATGGTGACATGTTTGGATCAGAGTATTCTCCTTCTGAGAGTTTGTTTGTCATATAGTATGACTCATACTCACAGCTGTCCCTTATCATATCTTCGTATCGATTCTGTGCATAGTACTCTGGATCAATGTGGGCTGAGTATAGTGCTATGTCTTCAAAAGTATCTTCGTCAAGATCATGTGGGAGTGGAGGATAGAGTGATGACTCATCCTGCTTGATGTCTTCAGTCATATCTTGATCGTTGATTCTTTGATCATCCCTTTGAACAAATTCTTGAAAATTCATTTCTGCAAGTTGTTCCTCAATGTTCATCTGAGATGCATTATTGTTGACCCTTGAGCTTTCTCCAACCTCATGTGTCGACCAACTTGTCCATGGAGGTTTCCAACAGTGAGGATCAGGATCATCTGGTAGCTTCACAGCTTGCCATTGCGGAGGAAGGTTTCCATGACTAATACAAGTTGTATTGACTGGACCTTTAATAGGATCATAAAGATTAATTAAATTAACATAATCCATTAAAGCTTTTAACCCTTCCAGGCTTGTGGGATAATCATCAATGGTTTCCCAAGCATTAATGTAACTCTTGCAAACTAGAAGCAGGGTTCTAGGATCAGTTTGATATGGACGATGGAGGATGTACACTGTCTTGCAGTTACTTCGAGCTTCCTCAGTTGGGCACCATTCTTTAAGATCATTAACGGCTAGGCTGAGATTTTCTCTCCACCAGTTTAACGGAGAGAACCATTCTAGGGCAGTCCATATCAAAGACCTGTGCTTTCTAGGGTTCATCAGATGTTCATACATAGCAATGGTAGGAATAAGGACTGGCATAGCGTATAAGCTTGTAGCACACCAAAGATACCATAGTTGATTCTTTGTAAATCTGAAAGCAGGGTTCATTAGAAATGGTAAATGGAAAGGAGTATCTGGGAAGAAAGGTGTATGGTCAGGAAGAGGCTTCTTTCTAATGATTTTGAACAGAAAGTAAAAAAGGTTATTCCTGGCATATTCTTTCAGCTGAGATACGGAGAAGGAGTGGTTGACTCTTGGAGGAAAGTTCATGGTGACCGAGGCATTGGATGGAACAGGACGGACCATTAAGATTAATGGGAAGGTATGCCTAGAGGTGATGACTTGGATGGGTTTCATGGGTCTGGATAATAGATCCGGGATCACATTCTGGGTTCCTTTGATGTGTTTCACTGTGAAATCATATCTAGAGAACCAATCCTTAAGCCTCAATGTCTGTGGATCTGGAGGCATCTTATTTTTGAATTCCAGAATCTTAGGAAAGGACGAGTTGTCCATTTGGACCTCGAAGTGGTAACCTCTGAGGTGGAAGTCAAACTTCTGGATTCCCATTTTTACTGCAAGTGCTTCTTTGTAAGTGGTGTGGTAATGCTTTTCTGCATCTTTGAACTGACCACTGGCGTGGCCACAATAGTATTTCTTGCCACCTATTTCTTCAATCAGAACTGCTCCCCAATAGTGGTCACTTGCATCAGTCTGGAGGACTCGTTTCCCTTCTCCAGGGATTTTTAGATCAGGAGGAGATTGGGCTATTTCTTTCAAAGCTCTTACAGCTTTGGTTTGTTCTTCTCCCCATGGTGGTGGTTTCTTCTTCAGCAATAGAGACAGAGCACTGGTGTATCTGGCAAGTCTGGGAATGAAGTCTCTGATATAATTGATTATACCGAGAAATTGCTGAATCTGTTTGACTGTGAGATTTTCATCTGGAAAGTTTAATAATTCTTGAGCAATGTGAGGTTGAAGGCGATACTTTCCATTAGAGAAATGCATTCCTAAGAAGTCAATCTCAGTTTGGCCCAATTGACTCTTCTTCTCAAAAAGCATTATTCCATGTTGTTGGGCTAACTTATGGAACTGGCCCAATAACTGTTTGTGAGTCTTCTCGTCTTTGGAGAATAGTAACACATCATCAATGTAGATGAGAGCACTATGGAGAATGGGCTCAAATATCTTTGTCATGGCCTTTTGGAACAGTGATGGGGCAACCTTAAGCCCAAAAGGTAGAACAGTCCATTGGTACTGGGCATTAGGTATGCAAAAGGCTGTTTTTGGACGATCCTTTGGGTCGATACCCAATTGCCAAAAACCTGACTTTAAGTCGAACTTTGAATAGATCTGGGCGTCCTTGATGAACACGTTCAGTGATGCAGCCTTAGGAATAGGGAACTTGTCATCTTGAAGGAAGTGGTTCAGAGGCTTGTAATCGATTACAAGTCTTTTCTTTCCTCTGACTTTTTCAGATCTTTTTTCAACATAGAAGGCTTGGCAAGCCCACTCAGATTTCGTGGGTTCTATCAGCCCTTGTTTGAGCAGCTGGCTGCATTCTTCTCTTGCCAAGGCATAATCAGAAGGACTCATTCCAGGATGAGTGGCCTTTGTTGGATTAATATCTTCATTAAGCTTGAATGGAAGTTGGACAAAGAAGTCCTTGTTCTTCCATAAGGGTTCTGGATGAAGGAACTTCTCATGGCTATCTGCACAGAGCTTGAGAAGCTTTGACTTAATCTCTTCATATCCCGTAGGAACATTTGACAAGGAGTACAGCTTCATGATCTGAGAGAATGGTCGGAATTCTCTCTTGTACTTGATTCCAGTGGCAAGGATTTGGAGTTTCTCGGCTGCCACATAAACATCCATTCCAATGACAATGTCTTTGGCTGGAAGTTTTGTTCCTATGACCTGTGTCCAGATAATGCAGTCTGGGAAGAACTTGATTCCTATCTTGTTCTTTGTTATCAAGTTCGTTGTAAAGGTCTCTCCATCTGCTGCCATAAAATAAGCTTTATGATCTTTCCATAACTCCATTGGCAAGATGTCAGGATTCATCATCGTAATTTGTGCTCCAGTGTCCATGTATGCCATGACCTTCTTAGGTCGTGAGAATTTTGCAGCTAGGACATGGATTTCTACACAGGGTAAAGGAGGAGTAGGGAGAGAGCTTCCTACTTCCTTGTAAGAGTAAACAGGGACAAAATCTTCACCTCCTGAATCTGAGAGAGAGGTTCCTTCAGACGAGTAGTCTTGAAGGGCGAAGACTGTCTCTTCGTCAGCTGAGCTTTGTTCAGAGTAAACTGATTCCAGGTCTCCTTCGACAAGATGAAGGGAGTTGATCAGTTTAGCAGCCTTGTGTTTATTGTTAGGACATTCTTTGGAGTAATGTCCTTTTTGTCCACAGATGAAACATCTTTGGGATTTTCCCTTTCCACGAAAGGGTTTCTTCTTGAAGAACTTGACCCCTTTTTTCTTCTTTCTTTTGTAATCCTTAAAGGATTTGTATTTCTGTTTATGATGTTTCTTTCTGGTGGGGCAGCTACACTTCTTGTCTTTGCATTTAATCTCCAGATAAGATTTCTTACAAGCCTTGTTGTACTTGGACTTTTGGCTAAGGACTTCTGAAAATTGTTGATGAAGTCTGCATAGTTTATCTAGAGCTTCTAGCGTCATCTGATGGATTTGTCCAAGACTCATGGAGGGAATGTCTTTCTGTGCTGCAGCTATCATTTTATGGAGTTCAGGTTGAATCTCCTGGGGCAAAGATGCTACGTAAGTGTTCTTGAGGCTGGTATCATTAAAACCATTTAGAGCATAGAATCTCTGAAGCATCCTATGATAATGCTTATCTATGTCCTTGGTTTTGAGAGAACAACATTTCATCTCAAAGAACTCTTGTCTGTACTTCTTGTTGTGGATGTCAACATCTCCAATGAATACTTGATGTATAACACCGAGGAGATTGGATGTAGTGTGTAAGCGGTGTAACTCATCCTGTTTGACAGCTCCAAGATTAATGTACCACTCTTTCATTGTTCCTGTCATGCGGCAACAGAATTCTTCGATTACTTTGTAGGGATCAGTAGTGGTTTTCATCAATTGTGTGTCGAGCCAAGCACCAAAGTCTAGGATCCTTTTTCTCCATTTACTGGGTGGTATATCGTCAATGGTGAACCAAGGTCCACCTGTGGATTTGGTCTTTTCAGCTTCTGGAGTTTCCTGAGAGGATTCTTCAAAGAAGGTATCTTCCTCCTTTATGTTAGCCATGAAGAGCTTCGGGATAAGATCCTTTTCTGGTTCAGTTCCTAGAGATTCGTTTTCTAGCGACATCGTCTGTTATGTCTCATCAGAGTCTGTACTTGGATATAGCTTGTCTTCATCATCTCTAAACCAATTATTACTTCTGGGTGTAGAAGGTTCCGTGGCCAATTGATCTTCTTCTTGTGATGTTGAAGTGTCAGCGACGGACTGGTTGTCTGGAGAAGATTCATTCTTTGTTGTGATGGCCAAGGCTTCATAGGTTTTATCAGGATTCTCTTCATTCCTTGGGAGTGCAGTAAGAGGTGTTTCAAGAACATCCTGAGAGTCTGATGATGAAGTGCTCATTCGAGCAGTATGTCTTTTGGATCTCGAAGTTGAGGTTTCTTGGGGCTTGGTAAACCTTAGCTTTCTAGCTTCTGATGACCAGTACTTTTTTGGTGGAGCAGTTAGGAAGCCAGATAAGTCAGGCTGGGCTGGCCTAGTTGGAGAAGCAGTTAGGAAGCCAGATAGATCCGGTTCTGAGGGTCTGGCTGGTCTTGAGTAATAAGAAGGATAAGCGGGGATGCCATGGAATGATTTCTGGGCAGGCTTTTCCTCTTTCTTATGAGTTCTCCTAACATATTCTTCTATTTCTCTAATCTGAGCTTGCAGATTGTTCATTTCTCTCTCCTTTTTTGTGAAGTCATAACTGAAGACTTCTGCGCCATGGATATGGCTGAGTTCTTGATCTAAGGAGGCCACCTGAGCTTTGAGAGATTTGTAGCTTCGTCTTAACTTCGTGGAAAATCCCTTGAGATACTCTTCTGTGTCTCTAGTAATCTTGTCCATCTTTTTGTCAAGATTCTGGAGCATCTCGTTTTGTGCCACCATGTTCTCGGATTGCCAGTTGAGAACTTCTTCGGCCTGGGTCAATGGCTTCATTCTCCCATCAGCTTGAACTTCAGAGGGATTGATGAACGGCTTTGATGTCCTATTGGTGATAGGATCTATTTTCCTTTCTAGCAGAGGAAAATGCTGGCCATACTCTGGTGTAGTGGCTGTATACATGAAGCAAGGGATTGGTTGCGTTTGTTGAGGAGGTTCTGCTGATCTGCAATGGTCCTTGGGAGACCATGATACTAAAGTGGGATCATCAGGAGGCAGAAGTCCTTCCTTTCTTAGGATTGCAAGTCCTTCCTCATAGATAGACAGTGGCTTCTTCTTTTCATGGATTCCAATCCATGGGCCATCTTCAGGGTCTGATCTTCTTTGAGGAGGAGGTTGTGGTTTGCATGCTCCTTTCTTCTTAGACTTTGGGCGAATGATATCTCTGTCGATATCATCGTCATGCATCCAACAGTCGCAATCAGGGTCGCATTTGGAGGGATCAACATCCCATACGAAGTGTCCTTTTATCTTGTCCGTATAGATGGGTTTAGCATCTGATGTAACGGCATGAATAGGGCACCAGGTTTCTTCAAGAGCAGGTCTGATCATCATCGTTTGAAAGATCTGGGAAGACGAGCTGGATTCTTCCTTAGGTTTCTTGAAGATAGTCTTAACCGTCTTGTCTGGGTATCTTTTGAAAGAAACCTCTTGGGACTGGATTGGTCTTCTATCCGCATGGAGTCTTTCATAGTTAGTCATCCATTCTAGAGGAATAAGATGAGCTAACTCTTTTCTGTCAATCTTCCTGGGGATCTGAACGATTGAGGGTACTTCTTCTCTGTCGGCCATAACCAACAAGGAATCGGAAGAGCAACCTGTAGTGGGAAGATCTATGGCATGGTTCTGTAGACGGTAGATGATCTGGTGGTGAAGAGTAGCCACCATAGCTTCAGGGACTTGGTCGGATCCAGTAATCTGAATCTGAACTTTTAATCTGGTAGACAAGGTACTGTCACTGAGGCTGACGTTGTAGTTGGGATACACCGTAAGAACAACACTTCCAGCATGAAGTGAGGTTAGCACAGTTCCTATAACGGCGTTCTCATAATTAAGATAGCTAGAGTCTAGCAAAGCTATCTTGGCAAAGACATGTTGGTTCTTCCTTCCATGTAGTGAAAGGATAAGTCTGACGGCTCCAAAGTGGAGAGTCGTGTAACCTTCACGTTTCCACCCGTTGATGAGATCTTGGGAGATCTCCAGATCTACATATTGTTCTTGGTTGGTAGCTTGGAGGCTACACTGGTCTAGTCTTGACATCTGGATGTATTCTTTGACGGTGTTAGGTCTGTTTGTAGATATGAGGGTTCTAATGGATCTCGTGAGGGAATTATGTCTTCTGAATATATTGTAAGGATTCAGAAGTGGAGGAACAGTCTCAGCGATCTGAGCATCTTCCGGTACATAGGAATATTCTATAAGGTTTTCTATTTTATTAGAGAGAGTCTTTTTACAGAGTTTGGGAAGCGAGAGGGATGAGGTAGTTACAATAGGTTTAGTGTTTGTAGTTTCAGTTGTCTCCATGATAAACTGGGTTTCTCTCTTACTCACTCTCGTTCTCATGTTCACACCATATTTACCCCCTCTTTCTTGAGCAGGCTCTGATACCACGCTGGCCGGGAGCCTCCACATACCATGAAACCATACCCCTAACATGTATCCGTCGAGCATGAACTTTCGAACCATCTCTGCCAATAATATAATATGTAAAATAATAGTTTATGAGTTAGGGCTATAATAATATAATATGTTTATCGTCATTAAATTATATTTTCTTATGTAAAATATTTTGTTAGTTTTTTGAGTTTGCTACAAAGTAATATATCTCCAATAAAAAATTTTGCTTTGTAAAAACTGTTTTGCAAAATAATGGCTAGTGGAAGTGACTTGGATCGATTCGTCTAAACCGAATCACTATCGAAAAGCTCGGATATGCATATATGAAAACCAATCAATAATAATGAACACAAATTAGATCAATCATCTATCAACTACAACCAATTGAATGTTATACTAAAAGTAGAGACTATTTCCAACGATAAATCACAAAAATACTTTTGAGACAAATTATCGAACACCTTGTGTGCAATTAATTTTATTTGGAAACTTATATGGTTTTGTTGATCTTAAAATCCAACCACAATCTAAAGGATTGTGCTTAACTCAATTTTCAAATGGTTTTCCAAAGAATTAACCAAACGAATTTATACGGGTACATCAGCCCTCAATTCGAATTTGAATTGAGATAATGAAATTAACCTTACTTTGTAAAATGCATATACAAGAGAAAAGTAGCAATCCAACCCTACAAACCCTAAGTTTGATGTTAATTCTTAAACTTTCTCTTCCCTTGATCAAACTTGATCAAGTAACCCAACAATGTCAATTTGATTCATCATTTCACGCTACTCCTTTGCAAGAACATTTTGTTCTTCAAAGCTTTCACTCGATCAAATCCATATTGCGAATTGTTGTCACCCAATAGTACTAATGTGATCAACCGTCTCACGCTACTCCTTTGCAAGAACCTTCCGTTCTTCAAAGCTTTCACTGGATTGAATCCAAATTGCAAACTATTGTAACCCAAGATTTTCCAATTTGATTCACCGTCTCACCCTACTCCTTTGCAAGAACCCTCTTCTCTTCAAAGCCTTCACTCGATCGAATTCAAATTGCATAATCTTGTCTAAAACCTTCAAATCCGTAATTTATCTTGAAGGAAAACTCCTCCTTGGTTTTCTTATTTGAACCCCCCTAAAGATCTCAGCCCAATTTACAATACCATAAGCTAAATTAGACGTTATCAACTTGATTCTAGATGGCACCCAAACAATGAATGATTATGTGTACTTTGTTTGTGTGTATGCATAAAATCAAGGTTGAAGATGAAGAAGGCTCTTTGTATGTTCCACGTTTCATGTAGGTTTACTCTAGAACCTTGCTAGAAATGATGCATGTATGAAGTATTTATATGTATGCATGTTTTGAAGCAAAAGGAATACAAAAGAATTGAAAAATTTGTGAATTTTTAGAAAAATACGTTGCATGATATGACCTGTGTAAGTCATGAGACGACCTATAAAGGTCATGTGCCGACCTGTAAATATCATGTGTCAACCTGTAGAGGCGACACATCTAACAAAGCCTACAGGCTTTAAAAATGCAGTACATGTGCCGACCTAAAAAATTGTATGAGTCGATCTGTAAAGGCCATGTGCCAACCTATGCAGTCAGCATATAAAATAAGCTTTAAAAATACAGTACATGTGCCGACCTAAAAATCGTATGAGCCGACATGTAAATGTCATGTGCCAACCTATGCAGTCAGTACATAAAACAGGTTTTAAAAATGAGTTACATAGGTCAACCTGAAACTCGTATAGGCTAACCTATAGACTTGTTTTTCACATAAAAAATGTTTTTAATGTATGAAACCTTTTTTAAATCATTTCTAAACTATTTCCAAAATGATGTTATGCTTTCTAATGCAAAGATGCACATTAAGACTCAGAGGATACCTTGCAATATACATAAACGCTAAAGTATCCTAGTTTTAACATCATACAAAATACATCTAACGGAAAGTTGCACTCACATACAAAACCCTTTTTGATGATGGAAAAACTTGAAACGATACGTTTTGTGTCTTCATCTAGACTCCCCCTGAATGTATGCATCCCAATTTCATTTTGCAGATGTTTCTCCCTCTTTGGCAACATAAAAAAGAGACAAAGATATCTATGAGAAGTATCTTATATGACACATATACTAATATAACACACAGAGGTGTTTACAAAGATAAAATCATCAATAAAACAACACTCACATAGACTGATGTAAATATTGAAAATGTCTAAACATAAATAAAAGCACTTAAAGAGACAATATAACGTGGTTCCCACAAGTCATGCCAAATAACATAAACATTAATCATGAAAGATGAAGGATACAATGCAATAAAAAAACTCTCGAGTTGCTTCAAAAGCGACACATTTACGTGACATATAATTTTGGTGTTCCCGATTGTTGCACACGCATGTGCTCTTTCAAGGTGATTATTTAGATATATCACCACTCAAACCAAAAACATAAATGTCATCATAACAATGACACACAACAAGAATTTGTTGACATTATAACATGTTTAAACGTACTTCATGCAAGATCCAATAATAGATAAGATGCTTATACACAAAGAACACATTTCAAGAATGGAAGAAAAATAGCATGGAGTCACTATAAGCATATAAATTGAAAGGCATCAATTTTATATTTTTGGAAGTGAACAACCATGACATATTTCATACATCAAGCATTTGGAACATAGATAATATGTAAAAGGTAAAGGCTTACTTTCAAAGGGAGAAAATGGAATAATATTACCATGCTTATGACTTGATAAGGGATTCACATGTATGTAATTGAACTTCCAAGGAAGGTTAGAGCAAAAGAATATGTAGTGCATGCAAAAAATCATATTGGGGCAAGATTTGAGATATCAAGTACCCCAAACTCCATTTGATTATTGAAAACGGTTTAGTTGCAAGAGGTTTTGTAAAAATATCCGCAAGTTGATTTTTGCTATCAACATGCTCAAATATGACATCTCCCTTTTCAACATGGGCACGTAGGAAGTGGTGACGTATCTCAATATTTTTAGAGCGAGAGTGTAACACCATATTTTTTTGGTTAGATTAATAGCACTAGTGTTGTCGCACATAATAGGAATACGTTGTAGTTTAATGTCAAAATAAAGTAGTTGTTTTTTAAGCCACAATATTTGAGCACAACAACTACCGACTGTGACGTATTCCGCCTCGGCGGTCGACAAGGCAACAGAAATCTATTTCTTGTTATGCCAACTTACTAAGGAGTTTGGAAACATGTAGCAAGTTCCAGTAGTACTTTTCCTATTCGATTTGCAACTGGAAAAACCGGAATCAGAATAACCAACCAAATTACAACCGCTTCCCTTGGAATACCAAAGCCAATACTTAGATGTACCATGAAGGTATCTAAGGATGCCCTCTACCGCTTTTAAATGGGATTCCTTAGAAGCTGATTGATAACGAGCGTACATACACACACTAAATATAATGTCCGGCCTAAATGCAGTAAGATATAGAAGAGAACCCATCACACCTCTATACTTTTCCAATCAACATCCTTGCCATTCTCATCTTTCCCAAGTTTCCATTTGTAGCCATTGGAGTGTCAATTGGTTTTGCATCTTCCATACAAAATTTCTTTAGAAATTCGTTGCAATACTTCGTTTGACAATGAGGATGATCAATGGTCTAAGTTTCATTATAAAACTTATTGAGGATGATCAAAGTCCTTTTATCTCTCTTTCTTCAAGCATTGATAATAAGTCGGAGGATTCCGAAAACTGTTCCATTTCTGAAATTGATGATGAAGCAAAGCTTTGGCATGTGGTATGAGATGATGCTCAGATAGAGGAAGGTGAAATAACTTGTGACCTAGTTGATAGATCTGATAAAAAGGTAACGTTGGAGGATATTGAGGTACATCAGGCTTTGACTATTAGCCAAAAAGGTGATTTTTGACTAGGTTAGGCGAATTAAATGAGGGGATGATTGTTGTTAAAGTGGTCGAATCACATCAAATTGGATTTTATGATGATGGGTCCCCTATTAAAAAGATTTTTACTGAGCCTGCATCTGGTTCATTTGTCAACGCCCTAGAGTTTACTGGTGTGGTAAACCAAGTGAGTCCTATTCCTTTGGGCTTGGTGTCGGTTTGTAAGCAAGACCATGTTCATTTATCCATAGTAAATGGGTCTTGGATGATGTTTGTTAATGATGGGACATAATCATCTCCAAGGTTTATTACACAACCCAAAAGGAATTGTAAGCTAATTTCAAAATTAACTGATTCTAAGGAGGTTTCTAAAGCCACTCAAAAATATTTTTTTTCTGGAATTTTTAGATCAGAATCTCTTTTCAAACCATCTTTGTTTTTCTTCACTTTCTAAATCAAAGTCTATCTCTGAATCTTCCAACAACTCAATGGGGAAATTTTCTAGAGGTTTTGATTTGTGTTGTGAGTCGACCTCAGACAGAGATATTCATCACGATAACAACAAATTTTGGTCCAAAGAAGATGAAGGTGCATCCTCAAAAATATGAAAAAATATTTTGAGTCGGGTATTAGAGGTGGTGGTGATGAAGCGACAATCATTACAAAGATTAGGCGTTTAGAATCAAGGGATGCCGAAGCTCGTGTTCAGAAGGACAAATTCAAATCAGTTTCAACATGAATTTGTTATCCTTTAATATTCGAGGGGGAGGTTCTTCTTCAAAGAAATGGGTAACTCAGAATATTATTTTATCTAGGAAGGTTAATTTATGTATGTTGCAAGAGACAAATTTGTAAAAGATGGAGAATTCTTAGGCTCAAGGGTTTGGGGCAATACTGAAGTTTTGTGGAGCGCAAAGAATGCCATTGGGAGACCAGGAGGAGTACTTTTATTATGGAATCCTGCTCTGTATGAGGCCCAACTTAGTTTTGAAAGGGAGAATTTTGTTTGTATCAAGGTTGTATGGAGGGATACGATCATTTGTTTTGTTAATGTTTATTCTTTTTGTGTTCATCAAAATAAAATTAAAATATGGGATGATCTCATCAAGCTGAAATCTTCTCTCCCGTTGGGTGAATGGTGCGCTGGAGGCGACTTTAATGCCATTAAGAGATCTTATTAAAGAAAAGGTCCTAGATCTCGCTTTATTCATTCTAAAATGCAGGAATTTGCAGAGTTTATTGTAGACTTGAGACTGGTGGATCTTTCAGCTTTTGGGAACAAGTTTACGTGTTTTAGTTTAGCTTAAGATTCAATGAGCCGTTTAGATCTTTTTTTTTCAGAAGGGATGATTGATTCGTGGAGTATTAAGGGTAAGTTTATTGACAATCGTTGCATTTCAGATCATTGTCTCATTTCTATCAAAGCTAACTTACTGAATTGGGGCCTAAATCCATTTAAATTCTTTTTGGCATGGATTGCGAATCCGGGTTTTCTTTCTTTGGTTGAAGAAGTATGGTGTTTTTCTGTTTTTCATGGTCATAAATTGTTCTATTTCAAAGAGAAGCTCAAGGTCCTTAAGGCAAGGCTGAAGTCCTGGAATACAGAGGTTTTCACCTTCCAAAGGCTATTTCGAATGCTTTTATATCTCTAATCCCCAAGTGCCAGAATCTGCAAGATTTGTTTGACTATCGTCCAATTTGTCTTATTAGTAGTGTCTACAGGATTATCTCTAAATTGTTAGCAGGGAGGCTTAAGGGTGTGTTGGATAAACTTGTTTCAGGTAATTAATCTGCGTTTAACCCTAATACAGGTTTACATGATAGTGTTTTGGTTCTAAATGAAATGGTTGATTATGCTAAGAGGAAAATTAAAGGTTTATTTCCCTTTAAAGTTAATTTTGAAAAGGGTTTCGATTCCGTTATCTTCTTTATATCTTGAAACAAATGAAGTTTGCTTCTAAATGGTTGAATTGGATAAAGGCTTGTGTGTGTTTTGTAACACCCTTTTCTACCCAACAATCATTCATGAATAAAACACCATTTTTATCAGAGTAAAAGTCCCACAAGGGCGTCACATTTCGTCAAAAGACATCATAATCAAATCAAATACTTCACAGCGGAAAACTTCATAAAACTTCATTATCATTTATAACATCAAAGGTTGAAACAACTCAACACATCATAATATCATCAAATACAAGAACACTAAGGTTCGACTCAACACCCTGACCCGATGTTACATATCAGAGCAAGACCCTCTATTCGACCAAAATAACCAAGAGTACTTCAAGTAGGCTCTTCACGCGCCAAAAGCTAATCCTGACCATCTGCGCGTTACCCACGTGGAGGCAACATTCAAATAGGCAGGATGAGTAATCATGAAATCAATATATAAGATATAAGTAAAAGATAAAGCACAAACATCATCACGTCGTTCACAACGTCAAAATACATCAAATCACATCAATATACTGCAATGCCACACAATATGCAATGCAACATCATAGACTCATGCATGTGGTACCAACTCGTCATAATAGATGGACACTGGGCCATCACCCTCCAAAGATCCCCACCAACAGGATCGATTCCACACAAGAACCGGAGCACGTCACAAACACCCCAATCCACACAATGGGATTGAAGCCACCAAATGGACCGAAGTCCTAACTATGCCATGAATGCATGATGCAGACGTCATAATCATCATCGTCACAAAATCGTCAAAGTTGCATCATCATTCATACAAAATCATCATAAAAATTCACATGGCATGTACAACATCAACATACACATCATCACTTTAATTCATCAATGCGTCATAGTATAGCATCACGAACGCACGTCAAAATCATCATCACAGAATCATAATCAACATCATGACACAACACTAATTCACATACATCACAAGTCGTCATATTATAATCATCATCATGATACAACATCAATTTACATACATCACAAGTCGTCATATTATAGTCATCATCATGATACAACATCAATTCACATACATCACAAGTCGTAATATTATAATCATCGTCATGATACAGCATCAATTCACATACATCACAAGTCGTCATATTATGATCATCATCATGATACAACATCAATTCCCATACATCACAAATCGTCATTATTATAATAATCATCATGATACAGCTTCAATTCACATACATCATAAATCGTCATTATTCGTCACTAATTACCAAAATTCATCATACTATAATTGTCACATTAAAATCCTCGATTTTATCCCATTCGTCTTCATCATTGGTTTAATCATGTTTTATTACCCCACCATAGCCTTACGTCTCAAGGAAACCGCACCGCAAACGAAATCGGGACAGAAATCGCGAAAACGAGAAAACCTGCCCACATCACTGGCCATACGCGTAAGGACCACCCTATTACGCCTATGGCTCAATTCTACACCAACCAATACGCGTATTGCATCCTCCATTACGCGTATCAACAAAGAGGGGTTTCCTCTCAATTCTCCTTCAAATTCCCCCTTACACGTATGGCTCGCCCCTACGCGTAAGGCACTACCCATACGCGTACTCACCTTCCCATACGCGTATGCCCTTTCTCCCCCAGTCCCCTTACGCTTAATACCCCTTCTTACGCGTATTATCTACAATTCCATACGTGTATGCTATGCGTACCAACAGAGGTCGTGTCATCCCTTGGGGACGGGTGCGTACTCTACGCGTAATACCCTGGGAGTGTCCCCCATTACGCGTAATACCTCCCCTGTTATGCGTATCACCAGAAGCCACCCCAAAACTCAGATCTCGCATCTGAACGAAACTTCCTCATTCCAGCACCTTCGATCCACCAAAAATAGACTCAATCTAGCTTCGATTCATCACAAATCTATGTTTTTCATCCTACTTCATTGTCTACACCAATTCCTTCCTAATTATTACATCTTAACCAGTTATTATCAGTTTCAATTTTTAGATCTGGTTTACCCACATGTTCATCACAGCAGCATCAAATATTCACACGAAATTTACAGCAAATATGGCAGATCTCACAGGATTCATCACAGAAATCATACGCATATAGTTACGAAGTTTCATCACAGATTCGTCACAGATCAGCATCAAATCATCAAAATGAAAACACACAATTACCTCTACCTTAAACCCATATAAAACATATTAACCCAGATTACTCCCCATACCTCGAATTTCCAGCAGAGATTCTTCATTTTCCAGGGTTCTACGGTCGATTCCTCATTCTAGCCTCCTTTCCTCAGCTCTCTCTACACTCTTTAGGGTTGCATCAAACTAATTCTCATAATCCCTATTTTTCTTTTGTTAAATCTGTCTTTTGGGCCTTAATTATGATTTACCCAAATTATCATCATTTACCCCCTCAATATTACCGTCTTACCCTTAATGGTCTCCTAATTATTTAATTAGCAATAATAATAATAATCTAAATAATATTCTAATTATTCAAATTATTCAATATTATTATTAATAAAATAATCTAGTTTAATTACTACTTCCAAGACACCTCACAGTTCCCTTAACACAAGGCTACCCCACAATACCACACAAAGTCACCCAACATCACGAAATCCACCAAAAACATCAAATAATCATAATAATTCAATTAAACAAATATTATAATTATTTTTGAGGTGTTAAATGTTTTGCTTCCTTTTCGGTTTTGATTAACGGTAGTCCAACCATTGATTTTCAAGTTAGGAGGGGTCTTCGTCAAGGGAGTCCTCTCTCCCCGTTTCTCTTCATTCTTGTAGCTGAGGGTCTTTCGGGCTTATTACGTAATGTGTGTGCTAATGGTTGCTAGCATCCTTTCTCCTTGGGCGATTATATTCATATTGATCTTTTTCAGTTTGTCGTTGACACAATGCTTCTGAGCCAGCCTTCTTGGAAGAATTTAGGGACTCTAAAAGCTTTGTTGTGCGGTTTTGATCTTTGTTCAGATCTTTCTGTTAATTTCAACAAGAGTAGAATCATTGGTGTCAATGTTGATTCTGTTTTTTTGGAAGCTGCCTTCGATTACTTATTTTATGTTATTAGTAGTCTCCCTTTTCATTTTTTTAGTATTCAGATAGGCTGTAATCCAAAAAGACATTCTTCGTGGTCCTTAGTTCTAGCAAAGGTTCAGAATATATTGGCTTCTTGGAAGGGGAAAAACCTTTCTCTCGGTGGGTGTGTTACTCTACTCAATTTCGTTTTGAATGTCATCCTACTTTTCAAGTTCTCGTTTTATAAAGCTCCTAAAATGGTTATTCAAGACTTCATCAATACTCAAATTTTATTTTTATGGAATGGTGAGGAAAATACTAGGAAGATTAATTTGGTGGCGTGGTCTACTATTTTTTTCGAAATCGGAAGACGGTCTTGGGGTGAAGCATTGTGATTTTTTTAATAGAGCTCTTTTATGTAAATGGGGTTGGAGGATTTTGTTTGAAGACAATTCGTTATGGGAAAATTTTCTTTGTTTCAAATATGGAAATATCAAGAATGACATTCACGATAATTCTCTCTCTTTTGCTCATTCTAATCATTCATTGTGGTGGATGGATTTGCGTATGTTGTTGAATGCATGGAGGACTAATAATAATTAGTTTCGTTTGAGTCTTTTGTGAAAGCTTTGAAATGGAGTAGATATTGATTTTTGGAGGGATTGATGGATTGGTAAATTGCCTCTTTACATTCAATTTTCTCCCCTGTTTCAGGCATTGCAGGAGCCTTTTTTGCAGATTTTGGATGCTAGCTTTGTCATCCAGAATGCTTGGTTTTAGTCGTTTTGTCGCAACCATGAGTTGCTGCTCGTGCAGGTAGAAAATGAGTATGACTGTCTATTATTGGTTATGTGCGATTACCATCTTGACCCAAATCACCTTGATCGATTTATTTGGTGGAGTGTTATCGAGGGATTTTCTATGAAATTTGCTTTCGACGGGTTGCGCGTGACCAATGATCAGTTTTTGTCTTTCGGTATGGTTTTGCTGTCTTCTTTGAAGTTGGTTTGGAAATCTAGCGTGTCGTCTAATATTCAATTATTCGTGTAAGGGATGCTTCATTATAGATTATAATAAAAGGATGAACTTTCTAAAAGAGGTGTTATTATAGGCGTGCATAATCTCGTTTATCCATTATGCTTTGGTCTAGATGAGACTCACCATCATATCTTCGTTGCTTGTCGTGTTGCAAATGAGGTTTGGTTATCTATTTTGGAGTGGGTAGGGGTGGTTGACATCCTCTTAACAAACAACAGTGTCAAGGATAGTGTGGAGGTGAAGGCTAAACTTGATAAGAAGTTCGACATGAAGGATCTAGGAGCTACCTCCAAGATTCATAGGATTAACATACGGAGAGATAGAAAGAAGTTGAGATTATGCTTATCTCAAGAGACATATTTGAAGAAGATTGTCGAAAAATTTGGTATGTCGAATTCAAAGCCAGTAGTAACACCGATTAATAATCAGTTCAAGCTGAGTACAACTTAAAGTCCTAGTACTAAATTCAAAAGAGCCTATATGAATAATATTCCATATGCTAGTAAAGTAGGTTCTTTGATGTATGCTATGGTTTGTACGAGGCCAGACATAGCGTGAAGTGAGCCTTGTAAGCAGTTATATGGCCAAACATGGGAAGGTGCACTGGGAAGCATCGAAATGGAATCTAAGGTACATAAATAGGTCTCTAAGCAGAGTCCTGATTTATGGTGGATTCTGTGGTGATTATAGCAAAGTCAAAATCGAAGGATTTGTCGAGTTTGATTATGCATGTTGTATGGATTCCAGAAAATCTATTTCTGTATATGTGTTCACTATGTCTGGCACATCAATCAGTTAGAAAGCAATACTTCAGAAGGTTGTTGTCTTATCAACCACTAAAGAGGAGTATATTTCCCTCACTGAAGTTGTGAAAGAAGCATTGTGGCTTGAAGGTTTTGCTAAGGGATTGAATCTTCAAGGTCAAGTTATAACTGTTAAATGTGATAGTCAAATTCCATACACCTGTCAAAGAATTCAGCCTATCATGAGTGAACCAAGAACATCTATATGAGGATGCACTTTGTCAAAGAGATAATCCAGCGTGGAGAAGTTCAATTGCTGAAGGTTTTAACTGATGACAATGTTGCTGATATGATCACCAAGACATTGCCAAGTTGCCAACTTTTCCACAGTGTGCAGCTGATTGGACCGAATGGTGATATCTAGTTGGTTTAGAGGTCCAGAGATTCTTCCAAGGTGGACATTTGTAGCTTATGGGTTATAAGCTAGTGTTGAAGCAAAAATTTTCAAATATGAAATTGTGCATGCTGTAGCCGAAGTCTGTTCAAGCATGCTTTCAAATTATGTTAGCTCGTTGTTTAAGTCGGTATGTTGAATTGGGCCAGTCTGTTGGGCCAATTGTTTAGTATTTTAGTTGAAAACTAGGGTTTAGTTTCCTATAAATAACATACTAGTCACCACTTCTCCATTAATCCCTGATAATCTTGTTCTGGTGGAGAAAGTGGTGTGGTTGAGATTCAATTGTAAACATTGTTTTCTAATGTGTAATTGAATAAAGAATCAAATTTTAACTACTTTGAATTGTTTTTCGCTTCTCTTCTCTCTTTTCCTTTACTATGTGGTTTTCTTGTTAATCAAGAAACCGATCATACTTTGTTTTCTTGGGAATAATTTCACAATAGAGAAAAGATGACAATGAATAATGATTCAGAGGTGGCACAAATGAAATAACATTATGGTTATATTAAAATAATTCACGACCAAAATCTTTACTTCAATAAAATACGGTTTATTTTTAAAATTGTTTGCATTCTGTTTTTATTAGGGATTAATTTTAAATTAGAACATGACCTCTAAATTCTTTCAGACGACCTTGACACCGAATATCAAATTTTGGTGCAATTTTATTATTTTAAATTTATTCCTTTTTTAAAATTAAAATAATTATATTTTGTTATAATTTCATGGTGTTAGCCGGTCTAAGCGGCCAAAAGCCAAACGACCCAAGATATGGTTTGAGGCCTTAAACTTTTGGATTAAAAAATGTCTAAAAAATTAATTAATAAATAAATATAAATAATGACATTAATTTCACAAGTTCTCATAGTTTGGTTGATAAAAGAGAGGCGTTGTATCTTTTTTTAATCTTAGGTTTAGTTCTTTGCTCTCACAAAAATTTAGTTTTTAATTTATTTTTAAAGTGTTAATCTAAAAATCATTTAGGATTCTAAGCAGTTTGAGTGAACAAAAATGTGAGACTATTTGACAACTATTATTTATCTTTTCTCCACACACAAATTACATGTAAAGAGTGTATTGAAAGTCGATGACAAATCATTTAAATACTATAAGCATAACAAGTCATATAAAATTTAAAAGTATGCAATGGTTCTTAATTCTTTTGGGCTAATTAAACTAATTATCAGAGAGAACAATAACATAATCACATAAAATTAGACACAAATTTAACCCTATTAAAGAATAAAATGCTCAAACATTTTATTTATTAAACTGATGTTTACTAAAACATCATAGTAGACATAAAACAAGCTTATCAAAAGACACAATAGATCCAATCATCAGACATGCCTGGGAAATTAGGTATAACAATGTCTCTATGAAAACCAACTTAAAAAATTTATTAAAAACAAAGCTATAAAAAGGATACATAAAACCAACTAATTAACTCGGCCCATTATATAATTAAAACCCTAAATCAGCCTAGAGCTTCAAATCCAAGTCAATGTCCTCATTGTTGTTGTTGTTGTTGGTGTTTCCAATTTCAAACTGACTAACCTGCCACATCATTGGTAATTCCTTTATTCTTGACAAATCAATATGCTTGTCGATTAGAGAAAGGAGATCCATTGTTCTCTCAAATGATTCATCAATGTTGTTTCCATGATGATGATGATGAGGAGGACGAGGAGGACGAGGAGGGTAAACTGGAACCTCAGGTATAGATTTCATGTAAGGATGACAAAAACAGTTCTTATAACTCTCACTTCCAAGAATTGAAAACAATAAAGAGTGTGAAGAAGGCGATGGTCCTATGTGATACAAGAAATCTCTTTCTGAAATTTGTGATCTTGGAGGTTGTATGAATGTTGGTAATTGTACTCTTTTACTTTGATTCAACATCATAAATTGGTTAAAAGCATAACGAGCAAATTTAACTTTATGTTCATAACATTCAAGCTTATTATCGAATGTTTGATGACAACAGGAACATCGAAGGGTTGATGGGAGGCAGAATAAGAGTTGGAAAAAGGAGTGACTCGGTTGACAATGTTATTATTGACTTTGTTGTCAGTCATCTCCCTATCAAATAATAATTGAGTGTCGAACACCATTTTTCAGCTATAAGAAAATTAGGCGAGTTAGATAGAAATGATTTTTGAAAGGAAAAAGGAAAAAATATGGTAAATGTGAAGATGTGCTGATAAAAATCTATGAGAAACCCTGTATTTATAACGAGGGCTTCAAGGTAGGGTATGGTTCTAGAATTTTTTTTATAATAATAAAATAATAATTAGAAATTGAGAGTTGGATTTTCATGTGTGCTTGATATTTTTTCTTTATTGAGAATGACATATTTTATTATTTGACCAAAATATTGTAGAAATTAAACGGGGAGTTATTTTTGTTGGTATAATATTCTAATGATTAAAAGAATACATTTTAAATATGAATAAGTTAAATATTGCATATTAAAATTCGCGTCCTTGTAATTGGATTCCAACTACAATATACTAGTAAATTATCTATCAAAAATACGCATATACAATGAATTTGAGATTTAAATGGATTTATATATACACCAAAGATGGTAGGGAATAAACTAACATATTAAAATTATAAAGTATTTTTTATAAAAAAAAAGTTGTTTAATTGACTTATAAATATAATATAATATAATATAAAGGATTATTATTTTAAATAATTTTTTTATTATAATCTAAAAAATATTATTAGCAAAATCAACTGATGTTAATTTAAAGTTTATGACATTTATAAGTTAAAATTTTAAATAGCACTATAATAATATAGGGTTAAATAAGTATTAGGTCACTGAAAATAACTCAACATTCAAGTTTGGTCCCTATAAATATTTTCTTCAAGGTTTGGTCCCCCTAATGTTTTCCGTTTCCAACTGAGTCCCTCCCGTTAGTTTTCACTAACGGAGGATGACATGGCGTGCCATGTTTGCTAACATTCCTTGCCAACTGTGTATAATTTCTTTGACCAGTCAGGGACCAAACTTAAATGTTGGGTTATTTTCAGGGACCTAATACTTATTTAACCCTTTATTCTACTCTCCTTTTTTATTTATATGTTTGAACACCATACTAATTTTCAGGGTCCAAACAGTAAATTTGTTAGATCCTTTCATTAATCACTAAAGTAAAACTCAAAATCAAAAGTTACTCTAGTTTGTTCAAACAAGTGATCATTGCTTTATTATCATAAAAATGGCAATCAATCACACAAACAGAACAGTTAATGTAGTTTCTCTGTTTTCAAACAAAAAAGCTAAAAAAATTACATTGCTGAGAAGTTCTCACGATAGATTGCAACCAATCCCTTAAGAAGTTAGTTTCTCTTGCAAATATGATCAAAGAATTAGAAGCTCTCACGATAGATTGCAACCAATCCCTTAAGAAGTTATTTTCTTTTCCTCTTGTATTGTATCGTATAGGGCCCAATTTTATAGTAATTGCTACTTGAATGCTCTTCAGCAAAAGTCCAACGAAAATGCTGCTAGGATTGAGGGGAAAAGAAATCAGCTTGCTGCACTGCAGTTACACATTGATCAAGTAAGTCTGTTGTGTCTTTCTTAGCACTGATTTTAATACTTAGTGGTGGTCATGCTTTCCATAAAGGACCCAAATCTTGATTTTAACTTTTTTGTTGTACAAGTGGAATATTTAGTTTAGATAGAGATGCTCATTATTGTGTTAGTTTGGATAGAGATTGATTATCCTTGGTATCAAAGTGTTAATTTGTACTGAAGGAGGTGATAGTGTGTAACACACACAAGTGCTTTCTAGTATTATATTTGTGTGGTAACACGGGTTGCATGGTGTTCATTACTTTATTTAATGTAGACATTTTTAAAATAGAAATATTTAAGTTTGTTATAATAAAATCTTAAGGTATGATTGAAACCATTAAAGAGTAAATTGTTGAGGGAACATAGACCTAAGTAAGAACAAAGATAGAATTGTGCTGACTCAACATAAAAGCAAAGATAGAAGTAGAACTGCACAAGAATAAAATCAATCATTGAGTAAATTGGTAATCTTTCAGGAATAAAATCAATCTTTGAGTTATAGCCAAAGAGTAAGGAGCTTAATATGAATACACCATAGAAAGTTTAAATAAGAGTGTTTTGCTCCAACAAAATACACTTTCATACGGAACTACAAATTGGTAACATGTTGAAGCTTACCTAAATAGTAGTAAATAAAGATATGAAAAAGGGAAATGTATACCTTATAAGTATGGATGGATAAAGTATTTATTCAAAACCAGTAGTATGAAACATTCAATCAATTTCAGTGTCATATTAACAATGCTTCCAATAAAATTATATTCATGGAACTGTTCCATGCACATATCATTATAGAACATCACACTCACAATTACGAAGAGAGAGGAGGGGCATTATGATAATAAATAATAAATATATTAACTCTTCTAGCATTCAACAGAAGTAAGTAATTGACTTAAATAAGTTCTGTTGATACACTATGAAGACATGATGAAGCTTCTAGTTATGGTAACTTCTATGAACAATCCACTGCGAGCACGGTCACTTAAACAAATTGCAAAGAAAACATATTTGTGTATCTTATATCATATATGCAGATTTTGAAGCAGTAGAATAAAGGGTTAAATAGTTTCTAGCAGTTGCTGTAGCGCAACACCTCAAGAAATGGAATAATCCCTTGTTGTCCCTTACTGTAGAGTAAGAATGAGCTTGCACTTTTCTCGTCATTATCATTTTCTCGCCACAAGAGAGTAAGATGCATTGTTGAACATAGTGAATAATAACAGAGGATCTTGTTTTTGTTATTTCTGATGTTGTTGTTGTAATGAAAAGAAGGATTGTGTGAGAGAGAAAGAGAAATGAGGGTAGAGAAAAAGGTGGAGAGGGAAAGAAGAAGAGGAGTGAGAGAGAGAAGGAGGAGAATAAATTTAACATAAAAAAGCATTTTTGACTGGTCAATGCAATAAAACACATGTGGCAAGGAATGGTTACACACATGGCACGCCACGTCATCCGCCGTTAGTGAAAACTAACGGGAGGGACTAGAGTTAGAAACGGAAAACTTTGGGAGGACCAAAGTTTGAAGGAAATTTTTTTAGGGACTAACCTCAAAGTTGGGTTATTTTCAGGGACCTAATACTTATTTAACCCAATAATATAATATGTTTATTGTCATTAAATTAAATTTTCTTATGTAAATATTATGTTAGTTTTTTTGAGTTTCTTAAAAAGTAATATATATATATATATATATATATATATATATATATATATATAACATCCTCATAACAAGCAACAGTGTCAAGGATGTTGTGGAGGTGAAGGCTAAACTTGATAAAGTGTTCCACATGAAGGATCTAGGAGCTGCCTTTAGGATTCATAGGATTGACATACAGAGAGATAGAAAGAAGTTGAGATTATGCTTATCTCAAGAGACATATTTGAAGAAGATTGTCAAAAAATTTGGTATGTCGAATTCAAAGCCAGTGGTAACACCGATTAATCCTCAGTTCAAGCTGAGAATGACTTAAAGTTCTAGTATTAAATTCAAAAGAGCCTATATGAATAATATTCCATATGCTAGTATAGTAGGTTCTTTGATGTATGATATGGTTTGTACGAGGCCAGACGTAGCGTATGAAGTGAGCCTTGTAAGCATTTATATGACCAAACATGGGAAGGTGCACTGGGAAGCATTGAAATGGAATCTAAGGTAAATAAATAGGTCTCTAAGAAGAGTCCTGATTTATGGTGGATCCTGTTGTGATTATAGCAGAGTCGAAATCGAAGGATTTGTTGACTTTGATTATGCATGTTGTATGGATTCCAGAAAATCTATTTTTGTATATGTGTTCATTATGTCTGGCACATCAATCAGTTAAAAAGCAACACTTCATAAGGTTGTTGCCTTATCAACCACTGAAAGAGATTATATTTCGCTCACTGAAGTTGTGAAAGAAGAATCGTGGCTTGAAGGTTTTTCTAAGGGATTTAATCTTCAAGATCAAGTTATCACTGTTAAATGTGATAGTCAAAGTTCCATACACCTGTTGAAGAATTCAGCCTATCAAGAGCGAACCAAGAACATTGATGTGAGGATGCACTTCGTCAAAGAGATAATCCAGTGTGGAGAAGTTCAAGGGCTGAAGGTTTAGACTGATGGCAATCTTGCTGATATGATCACCAAGCCATTGCCAAGTTGCAAGCTTTTCCACTATATGCAGCTGATAGGACTGAATGGTGACATCTAGTTGGTTTAGAGGTCCAGAGATTCTTCCAAGGTGGAGATTTGTAGCTTTTGGGTTATAAGCTAGTGTTGTATAAAAAATTATCAAAGTCGAAATTGTGTATGATGTAGTCGAAGTCTGTTCAAGCATGCTTTCGAATTATGTTAGCTCGTTATTTAAGTTAGCATGTTGAATTGGGTCAGTCTGTTGGGCCAATTGTTTTGTATTTCAGTTGAAAACTATGGTTTAGTTTCCTATAAATATCATACTAGTCACCACTTCTCCATTAATGTAATACCCCGTATTATTTAAATGCTCAATTGGAGATCAGATGAGTATCTATGTACTCTATCTTTGGATAATTGAATTAATGGAATTCTCTAAATACTTTATGTATTATCAATTGGGAACAATAGAGCAACTGATGAACTCTGAAGAGATCAATTATTTTAATTCAAGAAAGGATTTTAAGGTAACTATAATAATTGATCAATTTAGTTGAGACGATAAAATATCAATTGGGGATATTTTGCTCTATTGGATTATATTATATAATAAGCATTATATATATATATATATATATATATATATATATACATACACACACACACACACACATATATATATATATATATATATATATATATATATATATATATATATATATATATATATTAGAAAAGAAAAAGAAAAGATAGAGAGAAAAGGAAGAAGAGAAAGGAAGAGAAAGAGAGAAAGTGGAGAAGAGAGAAAAGCTTGGATCATCACCATTTGTTCTTCATCTTCTTTAACCTCCTCTTCGATTACCAGGTGGGTTCTAGATAGAGACTTAGTTGTAGAATTCTTGAGTTCTAGAGCTAGGTTGGATATTGTGAGAAAATGAGTAATTTTGCAATCAATGAAATCTAATGGATAAAATGAGATATAAATCGTATAGAACAATCATTATGCATGTATAATCATCTGTTAGTGCTTGGCTGTGTGTTTGAAATAGTTTTGATTGAGATTAGAATGGAAAAGAGTCTAAGAAAACAATTATTTTTGCCTCTGCACCCAGAGTAACCGGTTACAACATATGTGCTAATCGGTTACCCTTTGAAAAATTGGCGTTTCTGCGCAGGAAATGAACTGAGTAACCGGTTACCCTGTGGTGAGTAACCGGTTACCCAAATGTGTCTCTAACTCTCATTTTGGCTCTGTTTCTCAAGTAACCGGTTACAGCATTTGTGCTAACCGGTTACCACTGTTTGATTTTCCAAAAGATTTCAAAAATTCATATCTTTTGACTCGGGTGTCCGATTTAAACGTTCTTGGTATCGTTGGAAAGCTATGATGATCCTCTACCCAATAAAAAGTGAAAATTAGGGGTATGATGTTGGATTAATTATTTAGTGGAAAATGAATGAAAATAATGTTATACGATATGTTGTAAATCCATATCTTTTGGATCGTAAATCTGATCGAGGCATAATTATAGCCGATGTAAAGCTGTGAAAATATCCTACAGGATAAAAGTGAAAAGTATTGATTTCGATACCCGATTAAATGAATCGGAGGGAACCCGAAAGGGATGTTTTATGTGGTGTGATATTAAATGGTATGTGAGACCATGATTTAACCAAGGATGCTTGGTAGAGGATAGTAGTGGCTTGTATGCCTTGAAAATGTGTGTGAACTACTATGTGGATTATGTTTGATGTGTTATGCTATCTTGTGTGTTTTATGATTGATGTTGTAATATGCTTGTCTAATATTGTTGTTGATCATAATTGAGAGAATAATATGCATGCTTAAAATGAATTAGGAAGAGTGAGAAAACTTACCCAAAAACAAATGTTAGGATCCCAGAGATGTAACTAGGACGTGGTAAAGGTTTAAAAGGGTAATGCTTATGCATCAATACTAGAAGAGTGTCTTTGATAAGTAGTTGTCAGTGGAGGATTGTAATTCCTCCGGTTTGTAGTCTATCCCTTAATAAATATCGTGACCCGTGTTGAAGAGCCCCTTGTGCGGGATGGCCGGGGAGAAGTATTTATTAAGTAAGTAACCGTGACCCGCATTGTAGTGCCTTGTATAGGCTGGCCGGGGAGAAGTTACTTAGCGGTTGGTACCATGACCCGTGTTATAGTGCTCCTTGTGTGGGCTGGCCGAGGAGAAGTACCATTTGTAGATAACCGTGACCCGTGTTGAAGTGCTCTGTGTGTTGGCTGGCCGGGGAGAAGTTATCTACGTTAAGGATCTGTGACCCGTGTTGTAGTGCTCATTGTGTGGGATGGCCAGGGAGAAGATTCCTTAACTAGTTTTCGTTTTGTAGATAACCGTGACCCGTGTTAAAGTGCTCTGTGTGTTGGCTGGCCGGGGAGAAGTTATCTACGTTAAGGATCTGTGACCCGTGTTGTAGTGCCTTGTATAGGCTGGTCGGGGAGAAGATTCCTTAACTAGTGTGTCGTTTTGTAGATAACCGTGGCCCGTGTTGAAGTGCTCCGTGTGTGGGCTGGCCGGGGAGAAGTTATCTACGTTAAGGATCTGTGACCCGTGTTGTAGTGCCTTGTATAGGCTGGCCGGGGAGAAGATTCCTTAACTAGTGTGTCGTTTTGTGAATTGTATGATTGTTTCTCTAGTCAGAAATGTTTGAACGCAAGGTCTAGTTCCCTTCCCCTTGACTTGAGTTAGGCTAAGATAGAACTCTGTAAAGCCGAAAGAATCCATAAGATAGGGAACTCACTGAGATTTGATGTATCTCATCCCACTATTGTTGATTATTTTCAGGAGGTATTTGCAGGTATGATTTACAAGTGGAGCTATGCTTGGATGTTTCAAGAGAAGCTTAGTTGAGCTTATTCCGCTGTGTATTATTTTCATGTACAATGAGGAATATTGTATATTGATCTTAGATTTTATTATTTTGGCTAGTTTTCATATCTTGTACCATAGATTATATTGTGTTTTTAGAATGGTCAAGTGTGTGAATTATGCCATTAGGCACTTATGATTGTGTCAGTACCAAATAAAACACTTGTATGGTATTATTCTAGATAAATATTATACAGGGCGTTACAATTAATCCCTGATAATCTTGTTCAGGTGGAGAAAGTGGTGTGGTTGAGATTCAATTGTAAACATTGTTCCCTAATGTGTAATTGAATCAAGAATCAAATTTTAACTACTTTGAATTGTTTTTCGCTTTTTTTCTCTCTTTTCCTTTACTATGTGATTTTCTTGTTAATCAAGAAACCGATCATACTTTGTTTTCTTGGGAATAGTTTCACAACAGAGAAAAGATGACAATGAATAATGATTCATAGGTGGCACAAATGAAATAACGTTATGGATATATTAAAATAATTTAATTCAAAGTGAATATCGACCAAAATGTTTACTTCAATAAAATACAGTTTATTTTTAAAATTGTTTGCATTCTGTTTTTATTAGAGATTAATTTTAAATTAGAACATGACCTCTAAATTGTTTCAGACGGCCTTGACACCGAATATCAAATTTTGGTGCTATTTTACTATTTTTAATTTATTCCTTTTTTAAATTAAAATAATTATATTTTGTTATAATTTCATGGTGTTAGCCGGGCTAAGCGGCCCAAAGGCCAAACGGCCCAAGATATGGTTTGAGGCCTTAAACTTTTGGATTAAAAAATGTCTAAAAAATTAATTAATAAATAATGACATTAATTTCACAAGTTCTCATAGTTTGGTTGATAAAAGAGAGGCGTTGTATCTTTTTTTAATCTTAGGTTTAGTTCTTTGCTCTCACAAAAATTTAGTTTTTAATTTATTTTTAAAGTGTTAATCTAAAAATCATTTTAGGGTTCTAAGCAGTTTGAGTGAACAAAAATGTGAGATTATTTGACAACTATTATTTATCCTTTCTCCACACACCAATTACATGTAAAGAGTGTCTTGAAAGTCGATGACAAATCATTTGAATATTATAAGCATAACAAGTCATATAAAATTTAAAAGTATGCAGTGGTTCTTAATTCTTTTGGGCTAATTAAACTAATTATCAGAGAGAACAATAACATAATCACATAAAATTAGACACAAATTTAACCTTATTAAAGAATAAAATCTTCAAACATTTTATTAATTAAACAGATGTTTACTAAAACATCACAGTAGACATAAAACAAGCTTATCAAAAGACACAATAGATCCAATCATCAGACATGCCTGAGAAATTAGGTATAACAATGTCTCTATGAAAACCAACTTAAAAAATTTATTAAAAACAAAGCTATAAAAAGGATACATAAAACCAACTAATTAACTCGGCCCATTATATAATTAAAACCCTGAATCAGCCTAGAGCTTCAAATCCAGGTCAATGTCCTCATTGTTGTTGTTGCTGGTGTTTCCAATTTCAAACTGACTAACCTGCCACATGATTGGTAATTCCTTTATTCCTGACAAATCAATAGGCTTGTCGATTAGAGAAAGGAGATCCATTGTTCTCTCAAATGATTCATCAATGTTTTTTTCATGATGATGTTGATGATAATGATGAGGAGGAGGAGGATGGTAAATTGGAACCTCGGGTATAGATTTCATGTAAGGATGACAAAAACGGTTCTTATAACTCTCACTTCCAAGAATTGAAAACAATAAAGAGTGTGAAGAAGGCGATGGTCCTATGTGATACAAGAAATCTCTTTCTGAAATTTGTGGTCTTGGAGGTTGTATGAATGTTGGTAATTGTACTCTTTTACTTTGATTCAACATCATAAATTGGTTAAAAGCATAACGAGCAAATTTAACTTTATGTTCATAAAATTCCAGCTTATTATCAAATGTTTGATGACAATGGGAACATCTAAGTGGGTTAATTGGAGACAGAATAAGAGTTGGAAAAGGAGTGACTCGGTTGACACTGTTATTATTGACTTTGTTGTCATTCATCTCCCTATCAAATAATAATTGAGTGCCTAGCACCATTTTTCAGCTATAAGAAAATTAGGTGAGTTAGATAGAAATGATTTTTGAAAGCAAAAAGGAAAAAATATGATAAATGTGAAGATGTGCTGATGAAAATCTATGAGAAACCCTGTATTTATAATGAGGGCTTCAAGGTAGGGTATGGTTCTAGAATTTTTTTTATAATAATAAAATAATAATTAGAAATTGAGAGTTGGATTTTTCATGTGTGCTTGATATTTTTTTTCTTTATTGAGAATGGCATATTTTATTATTTTACCAAAATAATGTAGAAATTAAACAGGGAGTTATTTTTGTTGGTATAATATTCTAATGATTAAAAGAATACATTTAAATATAAACAAGTTAAATATTGCATATTAGAATTCACGTCCTTGTAATTGAATTCCAACTACCATATACTAGTAAATTATCTATCAAAAATGCGCATATACAATGAGTTTGAGAGTTAAATGGATTTATATATACACCAAAGATGGTAGGGAATAAACTAACATATTAAAATTATAAAGTATTTTTTATAAAAAAAAAAGTTGTTGAATTGACTTATAAATATAATATAATATAAAGAATTATTATTTTAAATCATTTTTTTATTATAATCTAAAAATTATTATTAGCAAAATCAACTGATGTTAATTTAAAGTTTATGACATTTATAAGTTTAAATTTTAAGTAGCACTATAATAATATAATATGTTTATCGTCATTAAATTATAGTTTCTTATGTAAAATATTATGTTAGTTTTTTTGTGTTTCTTAAAAAGTTATATATATATATATATATATATATATAATATATATATATATATATATATATATATATATATATATATATATATATATATGTATATGGATAACATCCTCATAACAAGCAATGGTGTCAAGGATGTTGTGGAGGTGAAGGCTAAACTTGATAAAGTGTTCTACATGAAGGATCTAAAAGTTGCCTTTAGGAATCATAGGATTGACATACAGAGAGATAGAAAGAAGTTGAGATTATGCTTATCTCAAGAGATATATTTGAAGAAGATTGTTAAAAAATTTGGTATGTCAAATTCATAGCCAGTTGTAACACCGATTATTCCTCAGTTCAAGCTGAGAATGACTTATAGTCCTAGTACTAAATTCAAAAGAGCCTATATAAATAATATTCCATATGCTAGTATAGTAGGTTCTTTGATGTATGCTATGGTTTGTACGAGGCCAGATGTAGCGTATGAAGTGAGCCTTGTAAGCAGTTATATGGCCAAACATGGAAAGGTGCATTGGGAAGCATTGAAATGGAATCTAAGCTAAATAAATAGGTCTATAAGCAGAGTCCTGATTTATGGTGGATCCTGTGGTGATTATAGCAAAGTCGAAATCGAAGGATTTGTCGACTTTGATTATGCATGTTGTATGGATTCCAGAAAATCTATTTCTGTATATGTGTTCATTATGTCTGGCACATCAATAAGTTAAAAAGCAACACTTCATAAGGTTGTTGCCTTATCAACCACTGAAAAAGAGTATATTTCCCTCACTGAAGTTGTGAAAGAAGCATCGTGGCTTGAAGGTTTTGCTAAGGGATTGAATCTTCAAGGTCAAGTTATCACTGTTAAATGTGATAGTCAAAGTTTCATACACTTGTCGAAGAATTCAGCCTATCATGAGCGAACCAAGAACATCGATGTGAGGATGCACTTCGTCAAAGAGATAATCCAGCGTGGAGAAGTTCAAGTGCTGAAGGTTTAGACTAATGGCAATGTTGCTTATATGATCACCAAGACATTGCCAAGTTGAAAGCTTTTCCACTGTATGCAGCTGATAGGACTGAATGGTGACATCTAGTTGGTTTAGAGGTCCAGAGATTCTTCCAAGGTGGATATTTGTAGCTTATGGGTTATAAGCTAGTGTTGTAGCAAAAATTTTCAAATATGAAATTGTGCATGATGTAGTCGAAGTCTGTTTAAGCATGCTTTCGAATTATGTTAGCTCGTTTTTTAAGTTAGCACGTTGAATTGGGCCAGTCTGTTGGGCCAATTGTTTAATATTGTAGTTGAAAACTAGGGTTTAGTTTCCTATAAATGGCATACTAGTCACCACTTCTCCATTAATCCCTGATAATCTTGTTCAGGTGAAGAAAGTGGTGTGGTTGATATTCAATTGTAGACGTTGCTCCCTAATGTGTAATTGAATCAAGAACCAAATTTTAACTGCTTTGAATTGTTTTTCGCTTCTCTTCTCTTTTTTCCTTTACTATGTGGTTTTCTTGTTAATCAAGAAACCGATCATACTTTGTTTTCTTGGGAATAGTTTCACAACAGAGAAAAGATGACAATGAATAATGATTCAGAGGTGGCACAAATGAAATAACATTATGGATATATTACAATAATTTAATTCAAAGTGAATATCGACCAAAATCTTTACTTCAATAAAATACAGTTTATTTTTAAAATTGTATGCATTTTGTTTTTATTAGGGATTAATTTTAAATTAGAACATAACCTCTAAATTGTTTCAGACGGCCTTGTCATACCCCAAATTTTGACCACAAGATTTCCTATCATTGTGAAATTCATTACCATAATATGAATGTACCATCATACCTCATCAATCTCCTCAAATATTGTTGAGTTTTTGCTACAATCAAGAATTAGGGTTTTGAACCATCTCAAAGCACTTAGACAAAGGATCAATCAAGAATTGACATGATCTTCAACTTTTCTAGCCTCTCAAACACCCATAAAGGATCAAGAGGTCTCCCATATCAAGAATCAAGCACAAGGTTGCAACATTCCAAGTGGGTCAAGCCTCAAGATCGCCAGTGTTACCAAATTAGGGTTTTGGTCGACCAAGGCCTCCAGATGATTTTTTTCATCTGGGCATGAGCCAATACTTCAAAACATGATCCAAAATTCTCCAAGGGACTTCATGGATCCAATCATTAAGTCAAAATGGCATCAGGGGAAGCATTCATCAAAAACCAGGAATTAGGGTTTCTTGACCTAATTCACCCCTAAGTTGACTTTTGAGGCAAGACATGAACCAAGACCTCAAGACATAATTTGAGGGCCTCAAACACACCACATTAATCCATTTACAACAATGGATTGATCCAAGAAGCTTGATTCACAAGTTTTAAATTCATATGGACCACAATTAGGGTTTTGAAGGAAAAGTCAACTGTACCTTTGACTTTGGACCAAGACATGCTCCCAAACCTTGGGACATGATTCAAGACACCCTAAAACACCTATGGAATCCATCCATTAGGTTTGAATTATGTCAAGAACTTGATTGCATAAAGGATCACAGAGTTTGAAATTCATCTGACAAAAAGTCAACTGTGCCCAAAATCAAGTTTGACTTTTTGGATTTCTTGACAAACAAGGCTTCCTTAAGTCAAAAACAATGTTAATTCATGGTTTTGATCATCATCCATCAAGAAAAATCAAGAAAAGTGAGGTTTCTTGCAAAAGGGGCAACCATAGGAAACTTAATTTTTTCTAAGTTATGGGACAAAATGGATTTGGTACCAACTTTGTAAGGTCATAACTCCCAAACCCTAAGGCCTTTTTATTCCATCCAAAGCTCAAATGAAAGTTCACATGACATACTTCAAAAGTGTCAACTACATCAAATTCCAAATCCTCATGTATTTTGAATTATGGATTGATCAAAATCACAAAAAGTGAAAATGACCACTTTTTCCAACACTTAGTGAAATTTTCAAAAAGTCACAATCTGTTTCATTTTTTTTTACCAACTTTGAGGTCATTTTTCACCTTGATCTAAGCTAAACCAGGTCCATTTGTGGACATCAAAGTTAAAGTATGTCATCAGAGCTTTCCAAAGAATACAAGAACTCCCATTAATTCAACTTAATCAAGGAGTTATGGACCTCACAACATGCCTTGCTCAAACTGATTTCCAAGACAAATTTTGTGCATTACTTGTGGCACACGATTCTTGAGTCCAATTTTGGTGACTATACAAGACTGATCCTCATCCAAATTCAACAAGAATCTCAGTCAATCATGAAAAACCTACAAGCTTGGACCCTAAGGCAAAAATCCCATCACTTTGGCATGTGATCATCAATGTTGCAAATCCAAAACCAAGCTTTGTCATTTGGAATTGATGTGGTGCATTGAACTGTCATGAACCAAGCCATATCAGTCCAATTGAGTCAAGATTGACTCAAAACTCAGATGACTTAGAGCTACAAAGATCAGCTCTAGTCAATGGCCAAGTGAAGACTTGGTACCTTGGCATTTAAGAAAGTGATACATCGACATATCCATTGGATAATAGAGTGATCCCTCATCCAACACTATTCCTTCAAAAAAACCTCCTCTACTATAAATAGAGGTCATTTATGATGTTTCAAACCACACCAAAACAATACCAAAGCCTTGTTTTCTCACTCTCTCTCTCTCTCTCTCTCTCTCTTACTTCAATTTTAAGTCACATTGGAGCAATTTGGGAATTCTTGAAACCAGAGAAAAAACCACTCAAATAACCATCAAAACACATCATAAATCATCCATTGGAGGTGTTCAAGCCTTCATCCACATTGTACAACCTCAAAATCAGAAATTCAACCTCCAAAACCTCAAATTTTAACTTTTTTTCATTTTTCAAGCCATGTCTTGATCCAATCACTTTCAAGACCAGCTAACCCTTCAAATACTCTCCAAATATCATCCTCAAACTGTCCCAACAGGTTTCCCTCAACTGTAACACCATTTGAGTGAGTTACCATTTTGGTCATTTTTGCCACTTTTGCAAGAAAGAGCCAATTCTTGTTCCCGAGGTTTCCAGCTGATTTTGATCATCCTAAAAGCTTCTAAGGGATCAATCAAGAGTGTCTAAAGCAATGGATTATTTCTGGCACAAGCATCTTGACAGTTAGTGTAACACCCCATTTTAATTATTTAGACGTCTTGAGTTATTTTATTTGTTTGACCTTGTTTGGGGGAGTGTTTTGAGTGCGTTTAAGGGCTGCCCTTAGTTAGGAGGGTGAGTTGGTGAGATTAAGCCTTTAGATTAATATTAATAGTGGTATAGTTAATAATAATAATTTAATTAATAATAGTAATATTATTATTTTATTATTATTATTATTATTGTTATTATTGCTATTATTATTAATTAATTTAATTAAAATAGGATTAAGAGAATTAGAAGAGGTTTAGGGAAAATAGAAAGGTTTTGGCACGTGAAACGAGGAATAGAGAACCAAGAGGAGAGAAAGAACAAGGTGTACTAGGGCTTGATCTTCTTCCCCAATTGTCCAAATTTTCTGTAAAGATTCAAGGTAAGGGGGAGAAACGGGTTTAATATTGGTGATTCATTCATGATAGGGTAGTGGGGAGTCCTTAACCCCGTAGGAATTTGTATGCAGAATTTTGATATGTTGAATTGTTGATCATGCCTGTTATGATTTTGAAATCGTACATGAATTGATGTGTGTTTTCATGATTTCTTGTTGATGATGCTGTTGTGTATGAACTTGTGCTGATAATCTGTTGTTTTTTATTCAAATTGGGAGAACAATTTGAGATTATAGACCTGTAATACATGTAGTAATTCTAAGTACAAGAGAAAAGATGGAAATTGGACCTAAAATCAATGTAGAAACGATTATAAGACTGATTGGAAGTGGAGAAGTGTGGAAATCGTAGCAGAATCCAGAATGGTGAGGTCTCTGGTGAATTGCGTAATGGATCTGGCCATACGCGTATGGGGCTAGGCCATACACGTATGGGAGTGAAGGAAAGGGAGCCTTACACGTAAGGGGAGCTTGAGGGGAGGGTTTGGCACGGCCCTCTGCTCATACGCGTATGGTACGCGTATGGTGGCATGGCAATACGCGTACGGAGTAGCCTTACGCGTATGTAGATCTGAGAGTTGGAAATTGAAGGAAAATTGGGTTTCTACTCATACGCGTATGAAGTTGGGCAATACGCGTATGGCAGGGCGAGGCAGGAGGCCTTACGCGTATCAGATGGGGGCATACGCGTAAAGAAGGGCGTGGGAGCAAGTCATACGCGTATGACTCAGGTCAATACGCTTATGGACAGTCTGAGTGCAGATTTTCACCGTTTTGCGATTTCTTTCCCGTTTTCGCATCGGAATAGGTTTCTCTTGGTTTGAGAGGTTGGGAATAGGTGCCAGGTGCTGAGAAATAAGACTTGGGTGATGAAAATATTAATTTTGATAATTTTAATTAATTAATTAATTAATTGGGTGTTTGGTGTGTATGAAACAAATTACATGACGTTGGTGTTGATGATATGTATGATGTGATCAGGAGGATCGTGTGCATGTATTCACGCTTGTATACATGTTTTGTTGTGCATAGTTGAGTCTTGCATATTCATGGTGATTGGTGGGATGAATCATTGCTCAGGAGGAGTGTATGTGATTCATCTGTACTCCTATATGGAGAATGGTGGGGGATAGATCATTGCCAAGTAGAGGTGTATGTGATCTATCTGAGGTTCGATTGAATGAACCAATGAGTCAGTACCGCATGCATGGTGTCGTGTTGCATTACATTATTACTTGATGTTGTTGATGATATTGGACAGTAGGTCGTGTTGGTGTGTTGTTGACTTATATGTGTGAATGCTACCTTGTTATCATGTATTTATTCACCGATAATATTGAATGTGATTTCTCACCCCTTTGTTGTTGTTGTTGTGTCTGTGCTTCTTCGGAAGTACAGATAATCCAGGTACTTAGATAGCTTGGATATTGGTGTTGCTGATCGAGTCCATAGGAGTGCTCTGATAGGTAACACGGGATATTGGGGATTTCATTCATTTTGTTATTTGTTATTCTTTTGTTACGTATCTTTATTTTTGATGAACATTATGGTGAACCACGATTGTATGTGGAGTTTTGGTGTTATTGGCAGATGGTCGTAAATCGAATAATTGAATAAATTTTCCGCTGTTTGATTTTATTAAAATAAAGGAGATTTGTTTTGTTGGCTCTTAATGTGATGTTCCACTTGGTGAAAACTCTGATTTATCTTTAATATTTTGTTTATTTTCAAAAATGGGAAAGTGGGGTGTTACAATTGGTATTAGAGCAGGTCGGTCCGTCCGACAAGGTGTTATAGTTGAGTCTGTCCTTAGAATAGGTGTTGATTTGGTGTTCTGACCTTATGTTGATTGTTGAACAGTATGGCAGGAAGGAATGATGCTGCTACTATGCAAGCCATGGCACAGGCTGTGGAGAATGCCAATCAGGCTGGAGGTGCTCAGTTTCGTGACTTAGCATAGTTCCAGAGCAACAAGCCGCCTACTTATGAGGGAGGTATCTTAGATCCAGAAGCTGCACAGAAATGGCTGAAGGCTGTGGAGAAAATCTTCAGGACCATGGGATGCAGTGATGCTCAGAAGGTACGGTTTGGTACGCACATGCTGGAAGGAGAGGCTGAGGCTTGGTGGGACAATAGTCGTCAGAGATTGGAAGCTGCAGGTACTGAGATTACTTGGGCTGTGTTTCAAGCTGAGTTTCTGGAAAAGTATTTTCCGAAAGACATTCGTAATGCAAAAGAGGTTGAATTTTTGGAGCTGAAACAGGGTGATAAGACAGTTGCTGAGTATGCCGCTAAGTTTGAGGAGCTGGTTTAGTATTGTGCTCATTACAATACTGAAGAAGCTATGACTTCGAAGTGTTTGAAGTTTGAGGACAGGCTGCGTCCCGAGATCAAATTGGGTATTGCTTGTCAAAAGATAAGAAACTATCCAGAGCTGGTGAGCAGAAGTAGAATTTATGATAATGACAACAGAGCCAGAATTGCTCATTACAAAGCTGTGAATGAGAAGAAGAGTAAGCAGAGATTTTGAGGTACTCCTTACAGTGCTCCAGCTAATAAGGGGAAACAGAAAACTGATGTGGGGAAGAAACCAAAGGAGAAGGGAGCAGGTGCTGATACTCTCAATTGCTTCAGATGTGGTGGCACGGGTCACCGTGCTAACAACTGTCAGAATGAGGTGAAGAAGTGTTTCAAGTGTGGCAAGGCAGGTCATGTTATAGCTGATTGCAGAGCCACTATGCCTACTTGTTATAATTGTGGAGAGAAGGGTCACATCAGCACCCACTGTGAGAAGCCGAAGAAGTCTCAGGCGTCTCAAACTGGTGGGAAAGTGTTTGCCTTGGTGGGAGCCCAATCCACTGAGGAGGAGCGTTCTGTCAAAGGTACTTGCTTTATTAATGATGTTCCTTTGATTGCTATCATTGACACGGGTGCGACGTACTCGTTTATTTCTGTTGACTGTGTGAAGAGATTAGGGAATTGTGTCGTCTACTCTATAGCAGAGGATGATTATTGAAACTCCATCTATTGGTTCCGTGGTTACTTCTTTGGTGTGTTTGAAGTGTACGCTGACCATGTTTGGTAGAGATTTCAGAGTGGACTTGATTTGTTTACCACTCGGTAATCTTGATGTTATTTTGGGAATGAACTGGTTGGAGTTCAACCGGGTGTACATCGATTGCTTCAGGAAGAAGTTACTGTTTCTTACTCCTGAAGAGGAAGCATTAGCAGATTCGCTATCTAGCAAGGAGTTGAGGGCGTTGTTGGAGGACGAAGCGAAGCTGTTTGCGGTGTTTGCCTCGTTATCTGTTGAAAGCAAGACTTCAGTTAATGAATTACCAGTAGTGAATGAATTTCCTGAAGTGTTTCCAGATGACATCACAGAATTGCCTCCGACAAGGGAAGTTGAATTCGCTATTGATCTTGTACCGGGTACCAAACTTATCTCTATGGCACCGTACAGGATGTCTGCATCAGAATTGGCAGAATTGAAATCTCAGGTCGGGGAATTGCTCGATAAGAAGTTCATCAGACCAAGTGTGTCGCCGTGGGGAGCTCCAGTGTTGTTGGTGAAAAAGAAGGATGGTAGTATGCGTCTGTGCATTGATTACCATCAGTTGAATAAAGTAACCATTAAGAATAAGTATCCACTTTCGAGGGTTGATGACTTAGTGGATCAGCTGGTAGGAGCTCGTGTTTTCAGCAAAATTGATCTGAGGTCGGGTTACCATCAGATTAGAGTAAAGGAAGGTGACATTCAGAAGACTGCTTTTAGAACTCGCTACGGACATTACGAATATGCAGTGATGCCTTTCGGAGTGTCTAACGCGCCGGGTGTATTTATGGAATATATGAATCATATTTTCCATTCTTATCTGGATCAATTTATTGTGGTATTTATTGATGATATACTGATTTACTCTAAGTCTGACGAAGAGCATGCTGGTCACTTGAGAATTGCATTGCAGGTGTTGAAAGATAATAAATTGTTTGCAAAGTTATCGAAGTGTGAATTTTGGTTGAAGACCGTGAGTTTCTTGGGTCATGTGATTTCTGGTGATGGTATAGCGGTGGATCCCTCTAAAGTAAGTGCAGTACTTCAGTGGGAAACTCCGAAGACCACAACAGAGATTAGAAGCTTTTTGGGTTTGGCAGGTTACTATAGAAGAATCATTGAAGGGTTTTCTAAACTGGCGTTGCCATTGACTCAGTTGACCAGGAAGAATCAAGCTTTTGTCTGGGATGTTTCCTGTGAGGAAAGTTTTGAGGGACTGAAGAAGAAGCTGACTACAACACCAGTGTTAATTTTACCAAGTCCAAATGATTCTTTCGTAGTATATTGTGATGCGTCTAAGATGGGATTAGGCGGTGTGTTGATGCAAGGTGGCAAGGTAGTGGCTTATGCTTCAAGGCAGTTGAGGGTGCATGAGAGAAACTATCCTACTCATGATCTGGAATTAGCTGCAGTGGTGTTCGCGTTAAAAATCTAGAGACATTATTTGTATGGATCAAGATTTGAAGTATTTAGTGATCACAAAAGTTTGAAATATTTGTTTGACCAGAAAGAATTGAATATGAGGCAAAGAAGGTGGTTAGAGTTCTTAAAGGATTACGATTTCAATTTGAGTTACCATCCGGGGAAAGCTAATGTTGTGGCAGATGCTCTGAGTCGGAAGACAATCCATATGTCTGCGTTAATGGTGAAGGAAATGGAACTGATTGAACAGTTCAGAGATTTGAGTATGGTTTGTGAAACTACACCGGGAAGTATTAGATTGGGTATGCTGAAAGTGAATAATGACTTTTTGGATGTAATTAAGGAAAATCAGAAACTGGATGTGAAATTAGTGGACTTGATGCCTGCAGGAGGAGATGATCCTGATAGTGACTTTAAAGTGGATAATGTTGGTGTGTTGAGATTCCGGGGCAGGATTTGTGTACCGGATAATGAGGAATTGAAGAAGGAAATCTTGGAGGAAAGTCATCGGAGTAGCTTGAGTATTCATCCGGGAGCTACAAAGATGTACCATGATTTGAAGAAGTTGTTTTGGTGGTCTGGTATGAAGAGGGACATAGCACAGTTTGTCTACGCTTGTTTGATGTGTCAGAAGTCAAAAGTAGAGCACCAGAAGCCTTCGGGATTGATGCAACCGTTAGAGATTCCTGAATGGAAATGGGACAGTATTGCTATGGATTTTGTGACTGGTTTGCCAAATACGGCAGGAGGCTTTGATGCTATTTGGGTAGTGGTGGACCGACTTACGAAGTCCGCACATTTTATACCAATTAACATCAGTTTTCCGTTGTCGAAGCTGGCGGAAATTTATATCAGGATAATTGTGAAGTTACATGGTGTTCCGTCGAGCATAGTGTCGGATAGAGATCCGAGGTTTACTTCAGAATTTTGGAAGAGTCTGCAGGAAGCCTTGGGTTCTAAGTTGAAGTTGAGCTCGACTTATCATCCACAGATCGATGGTCAGTCAGAGAGGACCATTCAGTCGTTGGAGGAATTGCTGAGAGTCTGTGTATTGGAAAAAGGTGGTGTGTGGGACACTCATTTGCCATTGATCGAGTTCACGTATAATAACAGTCACCATTCTAGCATTGGAATGGCGCCTTTCGAAGCTTTGTATGGTAGGAGGTGTAGGACACCTCTGTGTTGGTATGAAACATGTGAGAATGTGGTGCTTGGACCTGAAATTGTGCAACAAACTACTGAGACAATTCAGGTGATCCGTGAGAAGATGAAAGCGTCTCAGAGTAGACAGAAAAGTTATCATGATAATCGGAAGAAAGATTTGGAATTCAGTGAAGGTGATCATGTGTTCTTGAGGGTTAACCCAGTGACTGGTGTGGGTCGTGCTTTGAAATCTAAGAAGTTGGATCCTAAGTTTATTGGACCATATCAGATCTTGCAGAGAGTTTGTTCAGTTGCCTACAGAGTGGCGTTGCCACCGGAACTTTCGAACTTATATGACGTGTTTCATGTGTCGCAACTTCGGAAGTATGTTTCAGATCCGTCTCATGTGATTCCGAGAGACGAAGTTCAGATCAGGGAGAATCTTACAGTGGATACGATGCGGTTAAGGATCGAAGATTGTAAGATGAAGCAACTCAGAGGGAAGGAGATACCTCTGGTGAGAGTGGCTTGGGGAGGTGCTGCAGGAGGCAGTGTGACCTGGGAATTGGAAAGCAGGATGCGAGAGTCGTATCCAGATTTGTTTCCATCAGGTGATTTTCGAGGACGAAAATAATTTAAGTGGGGGAGAGTTGTAACACCCCATTTTAATTATTTAGACGTCTTGTGTTATTTTATTTGTTTAGCCTTGTTTGGGGGAGTGTTTTGAGTGCGTTTAAGGGTTGTCCTTAGTTAGGAGGGTGAGTTGGTGAGATTAAGCCTTTAGATTAATATTAATAGTGGTATAGTTAATAATAATAATAATTTAATTAATAATAGTAATATTATTATTTTATTATTATTATTGTTATTATTTCTATTATTATTAATTAATTTAATTAAAATAGGATTAAGAGAATTAGAAGAAGTTTAGGGAAAATAGAAAGGTTTTGGCACGTGAAACGAGGAATAGAGAACCAAGAGGAGAGAAAGAACAAGGTGTGCTAGGGCTTGATCTTCTTCCCCAATTGTCCATATTTTCTGTAAAGATTCAAGGTAAGGGGGAGAAACGGGTTTAATATTAGTGATTCATTCATGATAGGGTAGTGGGGAGTCCTTAACCCCGTAGGAATTTGAATGCAAAATTTTGTGATGTTGAATTGTTGATCATGCCTGTTATGATTCTGAAATCGTACATGAATTGATGTGTGTTTTCATGATTTCTAGTTGATGATGCTGTTGTGTATGACCTTGTGCTGATAATCTGTTGTTTTTTATTCAAATTGGGAGAACGATTTGAGATTATAGACCTGTAATACATGTAGTAATTCTAAGTACAAGAGAAAAGATGGAAATTGGACCTAAAATCAATGTAGAAACGATTATAGGACTGATTGGAAGTGGATAAGTGTGGAAATCATAGGAGAATGCAGAATGGTGAGGTCTCTCGTGAATTGCGTAATGGATCTGGCCATACGCGTATGGGGCTAGGCCATACGCGTATGGGAGTGAAGGAAAGGGAGCCTTACGCGTAAGGGGAGCTTGAGGGGAGGGTTTGGCGCGGCCCTCTGCTCATACGCGTATGGTACGCGTATGGTGGCATGGAAATACGCGTACGGAGTAGCCTTACGTGTATGTAGATTTGAGAGTTGGAAATTGAAGGAAAAATGGGTCTCTCCTCATACGCGTATGAAGTTGGGCAATACGCTTATGGCAGGGCGAGGCAGGAGGTCTTACGCGTATCAGATGGGGGCATACGCGTAAAGAAGGGTGAGGGAGCAAGTCATACGCGTATGACTCAGGTCAATACGCGTATGGACAGTCTGAGTGCAGATTTTCACCCTTTTGCGATTTCTTTCCCGTTTTCGCATCGGAATAGGTTTCTCTTGGTTTGAGAGGTTGGGAATAGGTGCCAGGTGCTGAGAAATAAGACTTGGGTGATGAAAATATTAATTTTGATAATTTTAATTAATTAATTAATTAATTAATTAATTAATTGGGTGTTTGGTGTGTATGAAACAAATTACATGACGTTGGTGTTGATGATATGTATGATGTGATCAGGAGGATCGTGTGCATGTATTCACGCTTGTATACATGTTTTGTTGTGCATAGTTGAGCCTTGCATATTCATGGTGATTGGTGGGATGAATCATTGCTCAGGAGGAGTGTATGTGATTCATCCGTACTCCTATATGGAGAATGGTGGGGGATAGATCATTGCCAAGTAGAGGTGTATGTGATCTATCCGGGGTTCGATTGAATTAACCAATGAGTCGGTACCGCATGCATGGTGTCGTGTTGCATTACATTATTACTTGATGTTGTTGATGATATTGGACAGTAGGTCGTGTTGGTGTGTTGTTGACTTATATGTGTGAATGCTACCTTGTTATCATGTATTTATTCACCGATAATATTGAATGTGATTTCTCACCCCTTTGTTGTTGTTGTGTCTGTGCTTCTTCGGAAGTACAGATAATCCAGGTACTTAGATAGCTTGGATATTGGTGTTGCTGATCGAGTCCATAGGAGTGCTCTGATACGTAACACGGGATTTTGGGGATTTCATTCATTTTGTTATTTGTTATTCTTTTGTTACGTATCTTTATTTTTGATGAGCATTATGGTGAACCACGATTATATGTGGAGTTTTGGTGTTATTGGCAGATGGCCGTAAATCGAATAATTGAATAAATTTTCCGCTGTTTGATTTTATTTGTTTTGTTGGCTCTTAATGTGACATTCCACTTGGTGAAAACTCTTATTTATCTTTAATATTTTGTTTATTTTCAAAAATGGGAAAGTGGGGTGTTACAGTTTGCACAAGGAGCTTCAAGAGGTAAGTGCATCACAACTTGAACTCTTAAAATATGCATTGCTTTGATGTCCATTGATCATAAACATGTCATATATATCAAATGTGTTGTGTTTGAACCAATTTACCATGCTATTGTTGCTTGTATGAAGAGATAGCATAGAACTTGCAAATCTTGGCCTATTTTGAAACCACTATCGGGTTTTAAAATAGAAGCATCTTTAGAAAATTCTAAAAGCACCATTGGATTCCTCATGAGATTCTAGGCAGAATCCATCTAAATTCTATCCAATTTCATGGAGAATTGAGGGAGATATGATTCTTCTTGCAAATCACCAAAACTTGGTTTTTTGCCTAAGTCAGACCTAGAATTCAAGTCACCCTTATGTATTCATGGGGTGGTTTTGATACACGGATGTATCACCACCCCAATGGTAGAAGCGCGCTTGTGTTTGGTTGGAGGTCGTGGGTTCAAGACCCACCTAGACCATTTTTGCCATTTCTCTCATTTTTGCTATTTTCACATTTTTTTTATGGTTTTTATTAATTAATCTCAAAATTAATTTCTCTCTCAATTTTAATTATTTTTTATTGGTTCTTTTTTTTGAAAATTAAAAAAAATGTTGAAATATTTTATTCCACAAAATAATTGAATTTATATTATTTATTTAATATAGTTTGGATTTTTGTAATTAATTTCATTTCTTTATTTTCAAACATTTAAAAAACGAAATTTCCACCTTGATCTTTCAAAACAAATTGATTTTCAAGCCTTCAAGTGATTAAACATGATTTTCCAAATTATTTTTCAAAGCTTACCACTTGTTTTTAAATATATTTGGTATTTTATATTTAATTTCCTTTGAAAATAACATTATGTTAATTAAAATTAGGGTTTCCCTCAATTTTAATTTTTCAAACTTCATTTGAAACACATTTGGGCCTCTTGGTAAAGTGTAAGTCTCATCCCTTTGTAAATAAACCTTTTTGGGCCTCAGTCATTGTATAAGTCCCGATACGATTTTAAAAATCTCGGCGCGATCGCCATTTCTAAAACAATTTTCATCTGGGCATTCCCTTGTGTTGTAAGCCCCATTTTTCTTCTTTTTCAAACACTTTTGGGCCTCTAATAGAGTGTAAGACCCATCCTCTTTGTAAATACAATAATTTGGGTCTCATTCATTGTATAAGTCCCTCTGTAATTTTCAAAACTACGACGCGATCGTCGCCTTTTCTAAAGAATCAATCTGGGCCTCTGTTTGAGTATAAGCCCTAAACTTCCTTTTAAACAACTTTCCTTTTGATTTAGATTCAAATTCTAAGTTTTATCAAAACTTTCTTCAATTTCTTGAATAACTAACCATACAGCTGTGGTTACAATGCTGGAGCTTGCACAACTGTAAGTTCTACTATTTTCTTTTGCACATAATGGTTTATATATCTCATCTGTATATGTATGCCTGTATATACTTGCTTAGAATTTTCCCCAGCAATTAGGTCTAGTTTTAGATCAAACCAGTGGTTATTCTTTTAACACAGTCAAAACTAGTTCCCCATAGGAAATTCCAAATACAGTCTTGCCTCCTCTTGGGCTTATACAATATGGAATAGAGAAAGGCATTATTCCCGGTGAAAATTTTCTCAAGACTGTCACAAATTCGAAATATGTGTACAAGAAATTCATTTCCCCAAAGAGGACTAATTCTCGGTGAAACCTCTTTTGAATTTCTTCAAACCCTAGAACTGTTCACTAAAGAAAGGATTATTCCTGGTGAAACCTTTCTTGAACTTTTCTTAGGTTTAGACCCACAGGCTTCCTAAAAGCATCCCCAGCCTCCTCTTGGGCTTTGTACAATGACCCTCAAGCTTCTTAGAAGTTATCAGCCTCCTTTTGGGCTTAGTACAAGGACCTGAAGACCTCCTACAGGTATAGGACAGAACTTAGTCATCTCTACTAGTTCAATCCTCCAAATAGTAAGAATGTCAAAACATCATACTAGTTTAGGGTTAATTCTCATCCCTTAATACTTCAGCCTCCTCTTGGGCATCATACAAAGATCATTCTCCAGTTAAGTGCCAACCTCTTCATACTAGTAGACTTGGAAAGTTTCATCTCTTCTTGGATCTAAAAGAAACTCTCAAGTTTCCCAAAAAGCACAGGAAAAACCCTGATCACTTCATCAATCTCCAGCAGAGTTAAAACCTCCATAGGTTTTAAAACTCAATATTTAAACTTTCATTCTAAATTCTCCAGCTAGGGTCAAATAACCACCAATAAACCCTCAGAAAAATCAGAACCTCAAGGCATCTGATATTTTAACTCTTCTACACTCAGCAAGAGTTGATTCCCCAATTTGGACCTGTCTCAGGATCTCAATAATCCTCAGCAGAAGCTAGCCTCCTCTTAGGCTTTATATAAGAATTTCCCCAAACCAGCCTCCTCTTAGGCTTTGTATAATGATTTTTCCTCAGCTGAGTTAGCCTCGATCTTGGGCTTTACAGATCATATTCTCCAGCTGAGTAAATCAACCTTTTAGCCTCAATATCGGGCTTTGTACAAGACAGATAAAACCTCCCCAGTGGAGTCAATTTCTCTTTTAGCCTCATTCTTGGACTTTGTACAAGACAGATTAAACCTCCCCAGTGGAGTCAATTTCTCTTTTAGCCTCAATCTTGGGCTTTGTACAAGACAGATAAAACATCCCCAGTGGAGTGAATTTCTTTTTTAGCCTCAATCTTGGGGTTTGTACAAGACAGACAAAACTTTCCTCGGAAGAGTCAATTCTTTCAGCCTCAATCTTGGGCTTTGTAAAAGACAGACATAAAAACTCCCTAAGCAGAGTCAACCTTTTAGCTTTGACCTTGGGCTTTGATCAAGGCAAACATAAAAATCCCCTCAGAGAAAATTAAGAGTTCTCTCTGTAGGAAGACATTTTCTCTGTACATCACACATCAAAACAGACAATCAAACAAACCTAATCCCAGATAACTACTGTAAGTGGCACCCTTGTTGATTAAAAAATACAAGCTGTAATCCCTCTTTTATCCTGGTAAATCTCTTCTTTCATCTAATTGTTATAACTGGCAAGCCTCTGGATTATTTATATCCATGCCAATGTCCCTCTCTTAGCATGAAAGGCTCCTAAGGAAAAATGGCATTGCTCTACACTGAGTTAAAGTTTCTTCCTTCAGGACAATTCCCTTATAACGGAAATTATGGCATTTCTGGATTCCATACATTCCATTTGAAGTAATTCCCCTTTATAATCAATTACCCAATATTTTGTGATAAACAGGTGAGATATCTCCCTTTAGGGATGACAAATTCTCTCTTAGTCACCCTTTTAGCTTCAATCTTGGGCTTTGAACAAGACACAAATACTCAACCAGATTCAATCTTGGGCTTTGAACAAGACACCCAAACATTTTTCCTCCCATAGAAATAGGAGGAACTATGATTGCTCTGATTTCCCTGTTATCTTTACAGGAATACGTAGGCATAAGATTGCGAAATCTTAGCGAGCACACAATTCAAAAATTAGGTCCAGTACCTTACTAGAAACAACAGAAAAACTAATAAAAACAAAAACACTCTCTCAACATTCCCAACCCATAACAGTAAACACCAGAAAGTATTTAAACATGCCACACAAGATCTATGGAATACCATATATACACTGGGTAATTAACAACTTCCCTTTGTATAACCTGACCCCGGTCCCCCCAATCTCTTAGAATTTGTTAAAGAAAACATTTGTGTGCAAGGTTAGTTTTAGATAGTTTCCCTTTCGTTTCCAACTTCATAGGATAAATAATAAATCAGAAAGTAGCACCCAATTCCAAACATTGCGGTAAGGTGGTTGCATCATTCACAAACATCGCACGCTACAGAAAAATGGCGACTCTGCTGGGGAGTTCTAGGATTAGAGTTCTTAAGAGGTCTAGGCTTTGTTATCATTTTCTATACTTTCTACTATATAATATATATATTTACTGTTATACTACTTGTCGCATCTACGAAATTCAACCGGCGAAAAAGAACAGAAGAGTCGCCACCGAACGTTATTTATCCCGACGCAGGGAAAGGAAACGATAGAAGAAAACCTCAACAAAGGGAAAGGAATGGTCATCGCAACCATAGCCTGGGTTCGGGAGTTGGTTACGCGAGAGGAAGGTATTAGCACCCCCTCGCGTCCATCGTGCTCGATGGGATCCACGCTTATTATTTTTTATTAAAGGGTGTAGGTTATTTGAAGCTCAACTGCTAACTGGAAACCGGGGAACGGAGAAACGGGGGGAGAAAAGAAAAGGTGACTCGATAGGACATCGCCGTCCTAGGCCTACGTATTCCCTCGGGAGCGGGAAAGTCAGAGTCAACGTAGTTCGGAGGACTACGGGTTTGTGGGGGAAGTTTGCTCGCCAAGACATCGTCGTCTCGTGCCAACGTATGCTCAATCTAACGCGAAGGAGGAAGTCAGAGCAGTCGTAGTTCGACCTAACTGGGTCTTTGTGTTTTGTGTTTTTTAAGTGGAAGACGCCAAAATTCGTGTTCTAGCAGTTTAGGTGTTGCCGCTCGTTGTGAGGAGTCTTACGCGTTTACCTGTTTGTGGTAGAATGAAAACAACGTATCCTTTACGATGAGAGTGAAGGAGATGAGAAGAGAAGATGATTTTTTGTTATTGTCTTTTAGAAGAAAGTGTTTTGATTTATTGTTTCTAACTCATATTGCACTAAAGTCTATGACATGAGAACGAATGTGTCGCATGGTCGTCCCCAACAGGATGTATGCTAAACACTCTAGAAAGGCGAAGGGAGACCCTCCACCATCCATTTCCCATGTACTTATGGCTCATGGCGTACAATACTCGTTGCCTTTATTACATGTTTTTGATTTTGTTTTGAGATGAGAGGAGAGGGACTCAAAGTTGAAAGAAAAAAACTAAGGGAAACTAATGTCCTAATGTTATCATACAATGATGGCCCTATGGTTGAGGTAAGAAAGGGAAGTCTATCTAATGTTAGCATACATGGATTGCTATCCTAATGTCTCTCCTACCTCAAACTTAATCGGAAATTAAGTTGAGCTAGGAATCCTAAGGGATCATGTGAATAACCACAAGTAAACATTATGCTAAACAATCACAAAAGAGAGAAGTAAAAGAAAAGTGAGAGGAAAGAGAATCATGTAAGTATAAAATAGAATTTGAAGTATTACAAGTAACTTAACATCTCCATGGCAAGCTCAACTATCAAGTAGTCGAAAGCAAAGTCACAAAACTATGTCCTAATGCACAAGGAAGTGCTCTAATTCTACCTTAGGAGAAAAATTAGACCATAAGCAATGAAAGGGGAACCCTAGGGGTACATACCATACAAGGGGCAGTAGAAAATGATGGGTGGAATGATACATTTAAATGTCAAGAACTTTGTACAAACATGGCACATTCTAAGTCCAAGTGAAAACAACAAAGTTAACTTTCCATTCATGTTCAAACTTATGGAAGCACAATACCAATTAGAATCACATGAAATGACATATAAACTCACGAGGGCAGGTTATAATTCATGTTAAACCATATGTTAAATGATGTACAAAAAAAATCCTAAAGAGGATAGCACAATTACATCATCAACCTAAAACACCTAAGCAAACATCAATCGTACTCGAATAAACAACTTAGGGTTCAAAAAGAATCATTCAAGTCATGGAAAAAAACAACATTTAAGGATAAAAAAGGCACCTAAAATGTCATTGTACATAGGCTCAAACATGTTCTCAAAATCGGTTTTAAGTAGTTCACACATTGACATTAAACTCGACCTAGTTCTAGCATGTTTACATATGACATGTTCACATTGGAAAATCGGTTAAACATAGAAAATGACCTTTTAAAATTATGAACAATCAACCAAGCCATGTTAAGTCCAGTAGGTGATCACATGCAAAAGATAGGATCCAAATGATGCACCAAAAGTGTTTAATTAATTGCAAATATTAGGCATTTTCCACTTAATGATCATACAAACACAAGTCACAAAAAGTACTTAACAAGTGACCTAAAAATTATGATCAAGGCATGAATTTAACAGGTAAAGATTCTACAATTAAGTGTCAAAACACATACAAAAAATCAGATTACAACTATGAGGAGAAATCCACTTTTCAAGCCTTGAACCACAAGGTACATCCATATGCACACATCTCTTTCAAAAATCCCATAAAAATATAAACAGCCCAAAAATGAAATTAAAATTTATCAAAAATTAATTAAAACGTCTCGTAACATACAAATTTTTTTTCAGAATATTTTAGAAATTTTTAGTATTTTTAATATTCAATTTTCTAACGTGTAGAAGAAAAAGAAATTAAAAAACAAGGAAGAACATGGGAGGTGTTGTGTTAGTAAAGTGTTAGTTAATTCTACATGGGCCTGGAAATTAGGAGGGTGTGCATAACAGCCTCGTGGGCCCAGGCGCAAGAGCTTCTATTTATCAGAAGAAGAAGAAAAAAAAAGAAATAAGAAGCTTGGTCATGTGGGAGGCATGTGCCTCATTAATGTGTTGGCTAATTTCCACGTGTTGGATCTATCGCATGGCTAGGATTGCTCTCCGCTGGATTCACATAATTATTATGATGCTAATCATGCATCTATGATGTAATCCTGCTGCTATTACACTATATGAAGCCATGATTAAGATCACACAGCTGCGATTAAACCTTTTTTTTTTAATCAAAGAAATATATTATATTCAAAAAACACACTATACACAAAGTGACCCCAAGGGTCCAACCACCAATTAACTAATTACATCAACAAAAGAGCCATTTTAGTCCTTAACTTTCTATTTTTCCAACTCCTATATACCACATTATCAATGATATTTCTACCTATACTATGAAAGTCTTCCTTCTTCCCAAAAATAACAGCATTTCCATAACTCCATATGAGATACACTGTCTCTGCCACAACCATACGCAAGAGGGATGCCCTCCAGCCCTTGCCCTTAGCCTTACTAGTAACCCATATCAATTCCTCATCCCAATTCAAAGGAGTATGGTGTACTTCTAGCCAGCTTAGAACTTCACTCCAAACATGCTTGGTTTTAGCACAGCTAAAGAATAAGTGGTTCAAAGACTCCTCCTCAGAATTGTATAAAACACAATCAGTTTCCTGCAGCAAATTAAAACGTTTCAATCTATCCTTCGTGGCCAATTTACCGTGGCAAGCTAACCAAAGCCATAATATAGCACGGGGTCTTGCCATATTATGCTTTATCATATTTCTCCAAGGAACTCGATAACCATCATCAATCAGAACCACATACATGTCAGAAGATTTAAATTTCTGCAGACCCAACATACTATCCCACTGCTGTTGCACCTGGACTATGTTTTCCCTTTGGTTCATGATACCCTTCATTAACCAAGAATGTTGATTCTTCAAATCAAAATCCATAACACTCTTCCCTTTGAAATAATAGATGTGAATCCATTTAACCCATAGGTTATCAGATTTCTTGCAGAGATTCCAAAGGCATTTCATCAACAAAACTTTATTCCATATAGAGAGATTCAGAACATGTAAACCACCTTGAGCTTTAGGTCTGCAGAGGGTTTTCCATGCCACAAGACTCTTTCTCTTCATATCCTTGCCACCACTCCAAATAAAACTTCTGTATATGGTATCTATCTTATGAATCACTCCTTGAGGTAAAAGAAAACTCTGCATCCAATACTGAGCAATTGAACATGAAATACTTTGCACAAGCTGAACCCTACAACCATAACTCAAGAGCTTTGAGGACCAATGGTGCACTCTACTCACAATCTTATCAATAAGAGGTAAGTAGTGACATATATTCAGCTTTTTACTGGAAAGAGGAACTCCTAGATACATTATAGGCAATTTCCCTTCTTGGAACCCTGTCAAATTTAACATATCAGACCTATCCCTGACATCCAAGCCTGCAAGAAACATCTTACTCTTCCTTTGATTAATAACCAGCCCAGTAGAATTAGTAAAACTGTTAAAAGCCTGCATCAACATTTTCACAGAAATACTATCACCACGATGAAACAGCAACACATCATCAGCAAAAGCCAGGTTAGTCAGCTTCATAGATTCACATTTAGAATGAAAATTAAAATTAGCATTCCTTTGCATCTTCATTAGAGACCTGTGCATATATTCCATCACAATAACAAACAACAGAGGTGATATGGGATCACCCTGTCTGATACCTCTTTTTTCTTGCAAAAAATCTGAACGAATACCATTAATATTGAACTTATAAGACACAGTGGTAACACCTGCCATAATCCAAATAATGAACTAAATAGGAATACCAATTTCCTTCAAGATAATCTCTAAAGCTTGCCAGTTGACCATGTCATAAGCTTTCTGGAGATCAATTTGGATCATAACCCTAGGAGTCCCTCCTTTCCTCTCATAGCCCCTGATTAACTCTGTAGCCAGAAGAATATGATTCTGAATTGTTTGCCCTTTAACAAAAGCTGCTTGATTATGGCTGATGATGGTAGGCAAAACTTTACTCAACCTGTCAGACATAATTCTTGAAATAATTTTGTAGAATGTGGTACAGCCAGCTATGGGTCTATAATCTCTAAGACGCTTGGCACAGTTCCCTTTAGGAATCATAGTTACCAAAGTACTATTAAAAGGTTTATAGATAAACCCTTTATCAAAAAACTCTCTAACACCCCTTATCACATCATCTTTAATTATGGTCCAGCTAGACTTGAAAAAACCAGCTCCATAACCATCCATAATTATGGTTGCGATTAAACCTTGTTGTAGCTATTATATGATTATTATTCTTTTACATGAACAACTTATAACTCACTCAATATTCCATCAAATTATGTGAAATAATATACTAAATTGAAGCCCACGAAACGTAGAACAACAATAAGCCATTAGTTTCCCGAAATAACAGCACTAACATAGTCAAAATTGCCAAGAAAGTCACAGATTCAAATTGAAAATCACAAAATCAAGAACAACGCATAAACTTAAATTCAAAGATTCATGGTGTGCCATCATTTCAGGACTTCCAGATGCAATGTATGAGCAATATTTTAACACCTTAAATCATGTAAATCTAAGAATGAGAGCCATGGAATTTTTAGAAATTCTTACCTAGTGGAGAAAGTCCACCGCTTCTTGTGATGCTTCGCAATTAAGAAACCCGGAAAACTTCGATGCAAGATCTTGGAATCTCCCTTAAGTAAAATAAATGCTTAACCTCTTCAAATCTTGAAAAAATTGCAAATTCAGTGTTGAATATCCTTGAATCCACTTGAATGATGATTATAGAAATTGATTATGGCTAAGTTCCACCAAGTTTAGGATGAAATCCTAAATGGTGATGAAGATGAACTTTTGTGAAGGTGATGAAAAATGTTGAAATTGGTTAGAAGCAAAATGGGAGAAAAAATGATTAAAAATGGTTCCAAGTGGCTAACCCCAAAAATTGGAAAAAGAAGGTTTTTATATATTATTTTGGTTAATTGAGGTTCGTTAGATCGTGATCCAAGTCACCACTTTATCAATGGTTAGAAACTAATTTAAATGCTAGTTGCGGATCACCAATCATAGCCGTTTGATCGATTATTATCAATGGTTGAAGTTTGGTAAAAAAATAGTTTGATTTTGTGTTAGTTTGTAAGGTTAAGGAAGTTAGAGTTAGTTAATTAGTTTAAGGGCAAATGGGTAAATGCATGGGTTTGGGGATAAATAGGTAGTTAAGGGAAGTTAGAGACAAGACATGTTGGAGTTTAGCATAAGTATCAAGTCTCAATGTAAGATTAATGGTCACTTGAAATATCTCTTGAAATAAATTAAATTTAAATGCTTTTGCCTTGATTTTTCTACCACATTTTCCTTGAATTTTTGTGACTTAACCCATGATTTTAGGTGCCTTCGGGAAGTGATTTTATGTTGGAAATAAGCACTTCTCAATTAAGTGACAATCCTTCAAATCTCCCAACTAGCCATGAATCTCAAATAAAGAGATGATCTACACCAATATGGGAAATAAACCCGAATAACTACCAAATAAAATCCGCCTTGAAAATCCGCTTAAACCGTTTATGTCCACTATTACCGAACCGTGACCTAATGATTGTGCTATGCAAAATGCGATGAATGGTATGCTACATGCATGACCTAATGGAGATGCATACGAGTGCAAAACAAAAGCCAGAAAAAGCTTAAAAAAACAGAGGGCAAATTTTAGGGTGTTACAGCTGCTCCTATTCAATTAACTTATACCTAAAGTGATGATAGCAACGGCTTTCAGACGTTCAAGGTAGAAGGTGATTGAATACAAAAGAACCCGAAAATTTGCACTCTGTGGGGAGATATACGATAAAGTGTTTGCCCACCGAAGGGAACTCAAAGATAGCGAATACCAACCAAAAGTTGAAATAGTGAAAGATGACATATGAGTCAATAGAAGACGCCAACCAAGAGTTGGAATGAAAAGGACAATGACAAGGGACGCCGACCAAGAGTTGGAATAAAGGATGTGATATCTATCACGATCTAGGGTAAAAGACAAAGCACCAACCAATAGTTGGGATATGGGACACCAATCGACAATTAGTATAACGGGGCCTGCCAGCCGAAGGCGAGGTCACAAAGGGTATCAACCAAAAGTTGAGATAAAACTGGAGATCGTTCACCAATAATTGGGGAAGAGAGACTACACCAGCTAAGAGTCGGAATAGGGGTAACCAACCAAGATATTAAGATACTTACGAAGAGATTACCAACCAAGAGTTAGGATCGAAGATACTAACCAAGAGTTAGGATGGAGTGATGTATACTAACCAAAAGTTAGGATGAAACGGAGGATACTAACCAATAGTTAGGATAAGATGAAGGCTACTAACCAAAAGTTAGGATGAAATGAAGGATACTAACCAAAAGTCTGGATGGAAGATACTAACCAAGAGTTAGGATGGCCAAGACGCCAACCGAAGGCGAACTCACAACGAAGAATACTAACCAAAAGTTAGGATAAAAGGTACTCCCCAAGAGATTAGGGTAACGGGTACTAACCAAGAGTTAGGATAACGGGTATACGGAACATCGACCGAGGGAAAACTCAAAACTAACCAATAGTTAGGATGGCGAGGACGCCAATCAACACTTGGGATGAAAGATACTAACCAAGAGTTAGGATAAAGAGAACGCCGACCGAAGCCGAATCCACAACGAAAGGTTCTAACCAAGAGTTGGGAAAGGAGATACTAACCGAGAGATAGAATGAAATAAAGGATACTAACCAAGAGTTAGGATGAAATAGCGGATACTAACCAAGAGTTAGGATGACGAGGACGCCGACCAAAGGCGTGCTCACAATGGATGATACCAACCAATAGTCGAGATGAAACCAAGGATTACTAACCAAGAGTTGGGATGAGGATACTAACCAAAAGTTAGTATGAAACCGAAGATTACCGACCAATAGTTGGGATAAAGAGTATGGTACCAACCAATAGTTGGGATAGAAAATGCTAACCAATAGTTAGGATAAATGGGAATGTTGACCAAAGTCATACTTACGATAGCAGTTACCAACCAAGAGTTGGGATAAAAAATACTAACCAAGAGTTAGGATAACCGAGAACGCCGACCGAAGGCGAACTCAATAAAGGATACCAACCAAGAGTTGGGATAGAAGATACTAACCAAAAGTTAGGATAAACGAGAACGCCGACCAAAGGCAAACTCAACAAAGGATACTAACCAATAGTTGGGATAGAAGATACTAACCAAAATTTAGGATGAACGAGAACGCCGACCAAAGGCGAGCTCAACAAAGGATACCAACCAATAGTTGGGATATAAGATACTAACCAAAAGTTAGGATAAACGATAACGCCGACCAAAGGCGAACTCAACAAAGGATACTAACCAAGAGTTGGGATAGAAGATACTAACCAAAAGCTAGGATGAACGAGAACGCCGACCAAAGGCGAACTCAACAAAGGATACCAACCAAGAGTTGGGATAGAAGATACTAACCAAAAGTTAGGATAAATGAGAACGCCGACCAAAGGCGAACTCAACAAGGGATACCAACCAATAGTTGGGATAGAAGATACTAACCAAAAGTTAGGATGAATGAGAACGTCGACCAAAGACGAACTCAACAAAGGATACCAACTAAGAGTTGGGATAAAAGATACTAACCAAAAGTTAGGATAAACGAGAACGCCGACCAAAGGCGAACTCAACAAAGGATACCAACCAAGAGTTGGGATAGAAGATACTAACCAAATTTTAGGATGAACGAGAACGCCGACCAAAGGCGAACTCAACAAAGGATACCAACCAAGAGTTGGGATATAAAATACTAACCAAAAGTTAGGATGAATGAGAACGCCGACCAAAGGCGAACTCAAAAAAGGAAACCAACCAAGAGTTGGGATAAAAGATACTAACCAAAAGTTAGGATGAATGAGAACGCTGACCAAAGGCGAACTCAACAAAGGATACCAACCAAGAGTTGGGATAGAAGATACTAACCAAAAGTTAGGATAAACGAGAATGCCGACCAAAGGCGAACTCAACAAAGGATACCAACCAATAGTTGGGATAAAAGATACTAAGCAAAATTTAGGATAAACGAGAACGCCGACCAAAGGCGAACTCATCAAAGGATACCAACCAATAGTTGGGATAGAAGATACTAACCAAAAGTTACGATGAATGAGAACACCGACCAAAGGCGAACTCAACAAAGGATACCAACCAAGAGTTAGGATAGAGGATACACGTGAAGTAGAATTCTCAGACTTACAACCTGAAGGGAAGATGACTCCGTTGGGGCTCAGAGAAGTTTAACCAAACAACTCTGCAGGGAAATATAAACACGATGGGCAAACTTATCGACAACTCGAATAGGGATAAAGGAATGTTGAATTTCCTGAAATATGCCATTCTCTGCTGAGAGACGTCTGATAAAGATAATGTCAAACCTGGCTTCTGCTTCGAATGCATATGTTTGAATTTTTCAATGGCGTAATGCTCCATATCAAATGGAAATACTATGCGTTATGAGGATGCAATGTAATGATGATTACTATATGCAAGATGCAAAGAGAATCCTCTGCTGGAGATCACGAGTATCCATTGTTGAAGATAAACCCAAAATGACTTCCCCTACAACGGGAATCACGAATGACAATTGCTGAAGATGGAACCCAAAGATCTGATACGCAAAAGGTGCCAATAACCATTGGACTTGGGATCTACCGGGGACGTCAGCCACCGCTGGTCAAAGTGTTGAGAGGATAAACACCAAACTCTGCTTGGGGTGAGCAGTCAATAATACCAAACCTGCCGGGGAATATCATTGAACTTAACCTGCTGTTGGGGAAACGACTTTCCTTAATCTGATGGGGATATGAGCACACTACTGCTGGCGAAATTTTCACTTCCTGACCTGATGAGGAAAGGATGCGCCAAAACTCTGTGGGGGATACAGATCTCTATCAAGGAGAGACATCAAACTAATATCTGGATGAAGATGTAACATTACTCTGTCTGGAACAATCGACTTTTGAATACTAGCTGGGGAGCAACAAACCCCTCTGACCCGAGAAATAGTTCTCTGCACTCTTGTTAGAGAGAGAGAAACTCTCAATGCTCTGCTGAAGATGCTAGGTCTTCAATGCTAGAGAGAAAGGCTCTACTGGGGACGGGATGTCAAATGAGCCTCTTGCTGGGGGTGCCGACCTGCTTGGAGAGCAAGAACAAACCATCTTCACCCTATCTGGGGTTTTGAACTCTTGCTAGAGAAAAGCTAATTCTGACTGGAGGAAACCAAACCTCTGGACTCTCGCTAGGGAGAATACTCAGAATCTTCATAATGTCCCTCTGGTGCCTTGCTGAGGAAGAGAAACCCCATACTGGGAACTACTTTGGCGCTTTACTCTTCTTCTGATCAACTACATGCCAAATATCATAAGCGGACTCTCCACTTGTCTCAGACCACATGGTCTACTGGAAGAACTCGTCTCAAGAGGATTTTAAAAGAAAACCCAGCATTCAAAATGCCCCAGAGTATTCAAACTCTCAGAGAGATTCATCGGATCTCGACGTAACTGCCTCAGATTGGCTAAACTATGAAGGAATTTGCCTCGAGAGGATTCGTAACGACTTGAAGTATTCTGCCCCAGTATACTGAACTTTAAAGAGGTGCTTTTGATTAACCGTCCTTTGGAGAGGTAGACAGAGATATTTACTGAATCTCGACATGATTGCCCAAGATCGACTGAATTTGGAGAGATTTCTCGACGTGACTGCCCCGGATTGGCTACATCCATGCACAACTTGCTGAGAAAACCATTACCTGACAGAGTCTTTTGGCTACACGCTCCTCAATATGATTGGAAAAGTTAGACTTCTCGACTGATGCTCATTATGTAATCCTCATTGGCGTCGAGTACAATGTATGCAAGCAGTAAATGTTTATTCCGAGAATGATTATTCTAATGCAACATACATGTTAATCCTGAAGTTTGTTTTTAAAATATGTTGCTAAACCTTGTGAACGAATCACTAGAAAAAAGCGACACTAATTTGTGAAATAAAGACATCATGCACATGCAATACCAACAAAAAAATTTTAGCCTCACTCATGGGAGTCAGGAATGCGGTCTTATCAGAAGTACGCCTTCGGAATAACCTTGCCTCAATTAGGACTTTTTAGGATTGTAACGTGGCCTGGTTCACGGTTTAAGAAATAAGGATTTATGGCTCAAAATTTTGTTTGTACCCATCCATTCTCCTTGATGTCCTCCAGTCATACGTTCAGTTCATTTGACACAAACACTCACTTTTCAAAAGGTTATTACATATCATCAGTGATGGTTACCGAGCCCGCAATGCGCTCCTTTCGCCTTTGGCGCCTGTTAGTCACACGACTCATTCTTGCTCGAGGATTTTTTTTTGTAATCCTTTTCACTTTTTCTATTTGCTTCTTTTTTCATTTGTTTTCCTGATTTTGCCTGGACTGATTCTTTTGAATCCTTTCCGATTTTGATGTCCAGCGGGATGCCCTAACTTTTACCTAAGTCATTTGTTTTCAAACTTTCGACTTAGCGGGCTTTCTTCCTTTTCTTTTTTCCTTTTTTTTTTTAACAAATCATGTGACACTGGCTATCTTGACTTCCTTGAAAGGATTGTGACTTCTTTACTCCTTGCGGTGAGGGATAACCATTGTGGTTTCATGCTCCTTAGCCTCCTAATGAGAAAAAAAAGGTAATGGATCCTTAGATGCGCACTCCTTTCGAAATTTGAACGCTTGGTCAAATCAACTGACAACTACCCTGCCCCGGGGTGAAGTGTTAGGTTTTTTTTTCAAAAGAAACTCCTACTTCTAGGCTCAACAGGGTTAACGAGGGTCTATCTCCCTTATATCTCCGGTGTTTGGGGAGTAGAAACAAAGCTTGTACATCACCAGCAAGGTTCTGTTCCCAAAAGCATACGACCAGGCAGTTTGCGTTTTCAAATTTTCATCCTCCCTCTAAGAGTTTAAGCAAGTAAATTGGTATTGCAATGCACAAAAACATCATATGAATGAATAAGAATGAATTACTTCAAGAAAAAAACATACTCATTGCATTAAAACTACCATTCAGTACAACACAATTTTTACATGTATACAAAGTATTAACGAACAATGAAAAATACAAATTAAAGTACAGTAAAGAAGCTAAAGATCGCCATTATCGAGGAGGCTTGGCTTCGTTTGGACTTATTGCTCTTAACAACATACTCGTAGTCTGAGTGCTCACTCGGGAGGCTTCAGTTGATGTGTAAACCATCTACAGTGAATGTAATGACCCCAGCCTCGATCAAATCTTGCACATTATGATGAAAGGCTCGACACCTCTCAATATATGTCCAGGGCCACCTGAATGAAAGTCACACCGGGCATTAACATCATATCCAGCTAGGAGCTTTACTGGAGGGGGACCCATTACACGGGGTTCTACCAGATTCAGTTTGAGCAATTGTTGAAACAACACGGCATAAGACATAGGCAGTGGATCAAAATGCCGGTCAGGCTTCTTCAGATTCTGTGTGTACTTCCTAGCCTTGGGATTGTCTTGGGAGACAAGAGGTAACTGCCGACGAGGAAACTCTGGAACCCCAGGTTATGCAGCAAATCCGCGAGGTAAATCACACTTTGAAAGAGATTCTACATGCAAGGGCAGAATGACAATTTCTGTTGCAGCCTCAAGCACGGGATTGCCATCCTTTCTGAGCATATTTCTCACGACCTCCATAACCAGGCTCACTGAGTCTTCAGTTGATTAACTTCCTCTTTCAGCATTTTCTGGTCTTGAATCAAAGCTTACATGTCCCCCATAAACTGCCCCATTTGGCTTCACATTTCCCTCAATTCTGCTTGAACTTGATCCATGGTCAAGTTCTGAATGGCTTGAGCAGTTAAGTCTAAAATTCTGAAGAAAACCAGATCAGGATGAGAATGACCAGCTTCAAACACCTATTATGCAAATGGGTATGAAGATGCTATGAAAATTCCATGTTCAAATATTTCCAAGGAATCATTTTGCTTTGATTCAAGTCTTTCACATAAGAACCACAAGAAATAGATGGACATGAACAACAGCGAGTCTCAAAGTTAAGATCCTTGGAAATACAAGAACAGGTATGCAAACATGTTATGATGATATGGATGCAGAGACATCGGATCAAGGCCTCCACAAATTCTGATTAAATGTTGTGCTGATGACTGAATGAGTTCACAGGTCTGCTCTGAAGAGAATACCAGAATGCCAGAATATCCGAATAATCAGAATACCAGAATGCCAAAACACCAGAATAATCAGAATACTGGAATATCAGAATATCGACATAATCGGAATACCAGAATGCCAGAATATTGAAATAATCAGAATACCGGAATAGTCAGAGTGCCAGAATAATCGAAATACCAGAATATCCGAATAATCAAAATGCCATAGTACCAGGCTGATAAGTCCACACAGATAAGAAAACCAGAATACCGGGTAGGTTGAAAGTCACAATTTCCTGCAAACCTGTAAACACCCGCCCATTCTCACATGTGGGTACTAAAAACGAAGGATCCTCAGTTTCTGGCACTAAGGTCGAGAAGCAATAATACATTCATCCTCCTGGGTACAGTATTATCGCCAATCAAGGAGTGGCTTCACTGATTCCCCCTAAAAAAAGGTCATCCTATGGCAAGTTCCCAGCTTTGGGTCCTCGAATCAAGAAGCGTAATGGGTTTGCCATTTCTGGTCTGCCATTATCGCCCCTTGGGAGGAGTGCCTCAACTGGGTCCTCGGGAATGGTAACCAGAGTAGACAGCTCATAAAGGAATATCCAATGGTCTGCATCAACATGCAGTATCGGATATCTCCAAGATGGACCTCGTCTGGCTGTGGATCTCGCGAACACTACACATGGTCAACACCACGCAAGCGATACTACTATCCACTCTAAATCCTGTGGTATACTCAAGCCTGGGTAGTGGGCTTATCTCTCAGAACACCGATCCCACCAAAGAAAGCAAACAGTCCAGCACCGTCCAGAATATGTGGCAGCAATAAATGTAAATCGAGTAAATGCAATGAAGGCGATAAACATGCAACAATGCCATAAATGAAGCGAGAAAAACAAACAGATAAACACCCTAAAATTGAAAACAAACAGGCGCTAGGATTAACTCGCTTAGGGAACCAGATATTCTGGGTTCGATCCCCAGCAGAGTCGCCAGCTGTCGCATCTGCGAAAATCAATTGGCGGAAAAGAACAGAAGAGTCGCCACCGAACGTTATTTATCCCAACGCAGGGAAAGGAAACGATCGAAGAAAACCTCACCAAAAGGAAAGGAATGGTCATCGCAACCATAGCCTGGGTTCGGAAGTCGGTTACGCGAGAGGAAGGTATTAGCACCCCCTCGCGTCCATTGTACTCGATGGGATCCACGCTTGTTATTTTTGATCAAAGTGTGTAGGTTATCTGAAGCTTAACTGCTAACTGGAAACCGGGGAACGGAGAAACGAGGGGAGAAAAGAAAAGGTGACTCGATAGGACATCGCCGTCCTAGGCCTACGTATTCCCTCGGGAGCGGGAAAGTCAGAGTCAACGTAGTTCGGAGGACTACGGGTTTGTGGGGGAAGTTTGCTCGCCAAGACATCGCCGTCTCGTGCCTACGTATCCTCAATCTAACGCGAAGGTGGAAGTCAGAGCAGTCATAGTTCGAACCTAACCGGGTCTTTGTGTTTTGTTTTTTTCAGTGGAAGACGCCAACGTTCGCGTTCTAGCAGTTTAGGTGTTGCTGCTCGTTGCGAGGAATCTTACGCGTTTACCTGTTTCTGGTAGAACGGAAATAACGTATCCTTTACGATGAGAGTGAAGGAGATGAGAAGAGAAGATGATTGTTTGTTATTTTCTTTTAGAAGAAAGTGTTTTGATTTATTGTTTGTAACTCATATTGCACTAAAGTCTATGACATGAGAACGAATGCGCCGCATGGTCATCCCCAACAGGACGTATGCTTAACACTCTAGAAAGGCGAAGGGAGACCCTCGACCATCCATTTCCCTTGTACTTAAGGCTCATGGCGTACAATACTCGTTGCCTTTATTACATGTTTTTGATTTTGTTTTGAGATGAGGGGAGAGGGACTCAAAGTTGAAAGAAATAAACTAAGGGAAACTAATGTCCTAATGTTATCATACAATGATGGCCCTATGTTTGAGGTAAGAAAGGGAAGTCTACCTAATGTTAGCATATATAGATTGCTATCCTAATGTCTCTCCTACCTCAAACTTAATCGGAAATTAAGTTGAGCTAGGAATCCTAAGGGATCATGTGAATAACCACAAGTAAACATTATTCTAACAATCACAAAAGAGAGAAGTAAAAGAAAAGTGAAAGGAAAGAGAATCATGTAAGTATAAAATAGAATTCAAAGTGTTACAAGTAACTTACCATCTCCATGCCAAGCTCAACTATCAAGTAGTCGAAAGAAAAGTCACAAAACTATGTCCTAATGCACAAGGAAGTGCTCTAATTCTACCTTAGGAGAAAAATTAGACCATAAGCAATAAAAGGGGAACCCTAGGGGTACATACCATACAAGGGGCAGTAGAAAATGATGAGTGGAATGATACATTTAAATGTCAAAAAAATTTTACAAACAAGGCACATTCTAAGTCCAAGTGAAAACAACAAAGTTAACTTTCCATTCATGTTCAAACTTATGGAAGCACAATACCAATTAGAATCACATGAAATGACATATAAATTCATGAGGGCAGGTTATGATTCATGTTAAACCGTATGTTAAATGATGTACAAAAAAATATCCTAAAGAGGATAGCACAATTACATCATCAACCTAAAACACCTAAGCAAACATCAACCGTACTCGAATAAACAACTTAGGGTTCAAAAAGAATCATTCAAGTCATGGAAAAAAAAACATTTAAGGATCAAAAAGGCACCTAAAATGTCATTTTACATAGGCTCAAACATGTTCTCAAAATCGGTTTTAAGGAGTTCACACATTGACATTAAACTCGACCTAGTTCTAGCATGTTTACATATGACATGTTCACATTAGAAAATCGGTTAAAAATAGCAAATGACCTTTGAAAATTATGAACAATCAACCAAGCCATGTTAAGTCCAGTAGGTGATCACATGCAAAAGATAGGATCCAAATGATGCACCAAAAAAGTTTAATTAATTGCAAATATTAGACATTTTCCACTTAATGATCATACAAACACAAGTCACAAAAAGTACTTAACAAGTGACCTAAAAATTATGATCAAGGCATGAATTTAACAGGTAAAGATCCTACAATGAAGTGTCAAAACACATACAAAAAATCAGATTACAACTATGAGGAGAAAGCCACTTTTCAAGCCTTGTACCACAAGGTACATCCATATGCACACATCTCTTTCAAAAATCCCATAAAAATCCAAACAGACCAAAAATGAAATTAAAATTTATCAAATATTAATTAAAACGTCCAGGAACATACATGAATCTTTTCAGAATATTTTAGAATTTTTTAGTATTTTTAATATTCAATTTTCTAACGTGTACAAGAAAAAGAAATAAAAAACAAGGAAGAACATGGGAGGTGTTGTGTTAGTAAAGTGTTAGTTAATTCTACTTGGGCCTGGAAATTAGGAGGGTGTGCATAGCAGCCTCGTGGGACCAGGCGCAAGAGCTTTTATTTATGATGCGCCTGGGGAGGTATGTGCCTCATTAATGTGTTGGCTAATTTACACGCGTTGGATCTATCGCATGGCTAGGATTGCTCTCCGCTGGATTCACATGATTATTATGATGCGCATGATCCTAATCATGCGGCTATGATGTAATCATGCTGCTATTACACTATATGAAGCCATGATTTAGATCACACGGCTGGGATTAAACCTTGTTGTAGCTATTATGTGATTATTATTCTTTTACATGAACAACTTATAACTCACTCAATATTCCGTCAAATTATGCGAAATAACATACTAAATTGAAGCCCACGAAACGTAGAACAACAATACGCCATTAGTTTCCCGAAATAACAGCACTAACATAGTGAAAATTGGCACGAAAGTCACAGATTCAAATTGAAAATCACAAAATCAAGAACAACGCATAAACTTAAATTCAAAGATTCATGGTGTGCCATCATTTCAGGACTTCCAGATGCAATGTATGAGCAATATTTTAACACCCTAAATCATGTAAATCTAAGAATGAGAGCCATGGAATTTTTAGAAATTCTTACCTAGTGGAGAAAGTCCACCGCTTCTTGTGATGCTTCGCAATTAAGAAACCCGGAAAACTTGGATGCAAGATCTTGGAATCTCCCTTAAGCAAAATAAATGCTTAACCTCTTCAAATCTTGAAAAAATTGCAAATTGAGTGTTGAATATCCTTGAATCCACTTGAATGATGATTATAGAAATCGATTGTGGCTAAGTTCCGCCAAGTTTAGGATTTCAATGTGAAATCCTAAATGGCGATGAAGATGAACTTTTGTGAAGGTGATGAAAAATGTTGAAATTGGTTAGAAGCAAAATGGGAGAAAAAATGATTAAAAATTGTTCCTAGTGGCTAACCCCAAAAATTGAAAAAATGAAGATTTTTATATATTATTTTGGTTAATTGAGGTTCGTTAGATCGTGATCCAAGTCACCACTTTATCAATGGTTAGAAACTAATTTAAATGCTAGTTGTGGATCACCAATCTTAGCCGTTAGATCGATTATTATCAATGGTTGAAGTTTGGTAAAAAAATAGTTTGATTTTGTGTTAGTTTGTGAGATTTAAGGAAGTTAGAGTTAGTTAATTAGTTTAAGGGTAAATGGGTAAATGCATGGGTTTGGGGATAAATAGGTTGTTAAGGGAGGTTAGAGACAAGACATGTTGGAGTTTAGCATAAATACCAAGTCTCAATGTAAGATTAATAGTCACTTGAAATATCACTTGAAATAAATTTAATTTAAATGCTTTTGCCTTGATTTTTCTACCACATTTTCCTTGAATTTTTGTGACTTAACCCATGATTTTAGGTGCCTTCGGGAAGTGATTTTATGTTGGAAATAAGCACTTCTCAATTAAGTGACAATCCTTCAAATCTCCCAACTAGTCATGAATCTCAAATAAAGAGATGATCCGCACCAATATGGGAAATAAACCAGAATAATTACCAAATAAAATTCGCCTTGAAAATCCGCTTAAACCATTTATGTCCACTATTACCGAACCGTGACCTAATGATTGTGCTATGCAAAATGTGATGAATGGTATGCTATATGCATGACCTAATGGAGATGCATAGGAGTGCAAAACAAAAGCCAGAAAAAGCTTAAAAAAACAGAGGGCAAATTTTAGGGTGTTACACTACTTGATACACATGTTTAATTTTCTGTCAATTGGGAATGAGATTAATACGTATGTGGAAGGTTTGAGAAAACATTAAGATAAGTGGTGGCATATCTAGGAATTGCTTATAGGGAGTGAATCCCGACCAAGCTAACTTGGCAGTCCACCGAATTAGTCGAGGTACCCGTACGGAAGTATCGATGTTGAATGACCGATTGTCGTGAAAGCATTACCTTTCCCAGTGCGGTCCCATGACCCTGAGGATTTATTAGACATTAACCATATAGCCATTTGGTAGTACGGTAACTATTGGGAATATTTAATATGCAATACTACACTCAAATAAGATTCAACCTAGGATGTTATAGCTCGCTCTAGTGAATCAGCTTGTTGTTAATACCCCTAGGAGGGGTCAATGACTTTGGGAACCTTAGAACCCGTTCTACAGGTACAATAATTGACCAAAATAGTACAACCTTTGGGGATGGGTAGAGCCATGACTCCATGCTCGTGACGTTGAACCCTTGAACCCATGTTTTCAAATGTTTTTGTTTGCTGCATTCATGCATTCATTAAAAAAAACTCTTTTCAAACAAGAAAAAACTCTTTTTTTCAAAAGAACTAAAACAATAATTCCAAATATCAGAGGTTGCGTTATGGATTTCGGTAGAAGAAAAATGCACAAGTACACCTTCAAGGCTCCGAAACTAGAGGAGTTAATGAAATTGGGAAGGATGATTACCAATCCCGAGGATTTTAGAGCAAAGCACGGATGACTATTGTCTCTGTTAAGGGTCAACGTAGTTGAAGGAATCCTGTCTACACTAGTACAGTTCTACGATCCGATCTACCACAGCTTCACTTTTCTGGATTACCAACTTGCACCAACACTGGAAGAGTACTCCCACCTGATTGATTTACCTATCACTGATCAAGCTCCATTTTCCAGACTGGAAGAAATTCCAAAGGATCAGGCCATTGCAAGAGAAATCTCTTTCGATGAGTCAGAAGTTAGGACTCACATAACCACTAAAGGAGGAATCCAGGGTTTACCAGCTAAATTCCTGATGGAGAAAGCTCTATACTTTGCTAGTATAGGAAACGTAACTGCCTTCGAAGACGTCTTTGTTCTGCTCACATATGGGTTATTCCTCTTTCCCAACATTGACAACTTCGTTGATACCACGCTGTTAAGATATTCTTAATTGGAAACCCCGTACCAACCTTGCTGGCAGATGATTATCATTCTATATACTTAAGGAATTTGTACAGCGGAGGAATGATCACATGTTGTGTACCTTTACTCTACAAATGGTTCATTTCCCATTTGCCCAAGTCTGCTGCTTTTTGGAATCACGAGAGTACTCTACGTTGGTCACAAAGGATTATGCCCCTTACCAACTCTGACATAGATTGGTACAATAGGATTTACGAAGGGATAGAGATCATCGACAGATGTGAAAATTTCCTTAATGTACCCCTCATTGGAACTAAAGGAGGAATCAACAATCATCCAATTTTAGCTCACCGTCAACTCGGATACCCGATGAAGAATATCCCACATAACGTTCATCTGGAAGGTCTTTTCTTCAAGGAAGGGGAAAATGACGGGGCACTAAAGAAAGAAATAGTGCATGCCTGGCAACATATTCACAGGAAAGGCAGAGAGTCTTTAGGAAGACCAAACGTTACCTCCATGGAACCTTATCTCCAATGGGTACAAACCAGAGCCCTCAAGCTGAGAATGCTTTACCCTCGCCAAGAAGTTTTTCCATTAAGGGAATCTGTCCTTTATTTCATGTCTGATGCGGAAAAACTCCAGGTAGCTCTCAACAAAGTTCAACGTGAGAAAAGGTCTTGGAAAAAATCCTTAATTTGGAACGTACCAAGATTTAGGAACTATTAAAGGAGAAGGATGCTCTGATTGAGATATTAGAACAGGATGCTATAGAGAGTCAGGAAGACCGAAGGAATTTGCTCGCTCCTTTCACTTAGCAAAGAACTGACGACCCGACAACGGCTGAAGAGCCCCGATCAAGGAAAAGAAAAATACAGGAACCGGCATCTGAGCTCTCTTTAGAGAGGACTCAAGATCCATGAGTTTAGACTTTCTCCTTACAACACTTTGTAAAATACTGTACTTTTCCTTATAAAATACTACAAGCTTTCAAATTCAATAAAAAGGGGTCTCCACCTGTAATGGAGACACATGAGAATCATCCTCGGTATAACATGCCTAAAGGGCGCCCCTGGGGCATGCCTTTCAACTTTATACCTAAAGGATATATCCCACCTGTCACTGAAGACCCAGAAACCATAGCAGGAGCCATTGGACCTGAAGGTTACAAACTTCGGGAAAATGAAGATGCAAAGGTTAAGACAACAACTCCTGAAGGTTACAAACTTCAGGGCACTGAAGCGCCAAGAGTCACCGCTGTAATGTCTATACCACAACCAGTGGTACACATTGTCCCTGAAGGACAAATTCCGCAAACAATTTCTGGTAGAAACGAAGACATGTTCGAAAGGATGAATGAGTTCCAGGAATAATTCTTGGAAATGTAGAAGGAGCTGCATGCCATTCGCAGTCAAGACTTATTCGGAAAGGACGCCGCTGACCTCTGTTTGGTCCCTAATGTAAAGATACCGCACAAATTTAAGGTGCCTGAATTTGAAAAATACAAAGGAAACTCTTGCCCTCAAAGTCATTTGGTGATGTACGCTCGAAAAATGTTTACCCAGACAGAAAATCAACAGCTACTGATCCATTACTTCCATGACAGTTTAACCGGTGTCGCACTCAAATGGTACATGGGTTTAAACCACACCAAGATCAGTACTTTCAGAGATCTCGGGGCAGCCTTCGTTCAGTAGTACAAACACAACTTGGACATGGCGCCGGATAGGGATCATCTCAGAGCGATGTCACAGAAGGACAAAGAAACTTTTAAAGAATATGCTCAGAGATGGCGTGAAATTTTCGCTCAGATCTGTCCCCCTCTTGAGGAAAAGGAAATGACAAAGATTTTCCTGAAAACCTTAAGCTCATTCTATTATGACCGAATGGTCGCCAGTGCGCCCAGTGACTTCACTGAAATGGCGAACATGGGAGTACGCCTTGAAGAAGCAGTTCGAGAAGGACGATTGGTCAAAGATGCAGAGCCATTTAGCAGTACTAAGAGATACGGTAGTGCTTTCTAAAAGAAGAAAGAGCAAGATATCAGTAATATCTCTCTAGGAAAGCAAAGGCGAAGGTATCAACCAGTAGCGGCGGTAACTCCCACTATCATCCCAGCGCCAGCTCTGACTTATCAACCTCAGGTTGCTCAGAGCCAACCAAGTCAACAACAGTATCAGCAAAGGCTGCAACAGCCTTTTCAACAAGCTGGTCCATAATACAACAACAACAACAACAACAATCGTACGACACGACCATCAGGGTTTGACCCTATACCGATGTTGTACGCAGATTTATTTTCACTTCTACTGGCCAAGGGGCATGTTCAAACCAGGACTCCTCTTACAGTACCAAAAAATTCACCTTTTTGGTTCAAAGCAGATCAAACTTGCCCTTACCATCAAGGAGGATCGGGACATAACATTGAGAATTATCTCAGCTTCAAGTCTGATGTACAAAAGCTTGTCAGGAACGGGGTCTTATCTTTCAAGGATACCAACCCAAATGTTCAGACGAACCCATTACCGCAACACGAAAAGACTGCGGTGAATTTGATAGAAGGAGAACCTGTCAATAGTTATCAAATTCACAATGTACTCCTATTAGGAACCAATCTGGTGAAGATGCGTTGCAGACAGAGCGGGTACGGTCATGTGCCATCTCACAGCTATCATCAGTGTGATATCTGCTCCAAGGATAATCAAGGGTGTTCCATAGTACAAAAAACTCTACAAGAACAAATGGATATGGACTGGATTCAGGATCACAGGATTCGTGTAGTAAAATTGGCCCATGCACATCCCAACATTGTTCAGAACCATGAGATCCGTGCAATGTGCATCAACTTAGTGGCGATGCATTCAAGACAAAGTCAGTATTATAATCTACCACCGCACAATTATGAGCGCTGTAGAGTATGCTCGAAAAATAACCAAGGATGTTATCTCATACAAGCAGCCCTCCAAAATCAATTGGGCTAGAAGGAGATTCGACCATGTTCAAGTTTTGGGTCGATCAACATGATACAAGATTACTTCCCTAGTCAAAGCAAAAGCGCTTTCGTAATCTCCAATCACGGAATAACCAAGGACGTTTGCGCCATAATTCCTCTGTTCAACGAGTCAAAAGTCTCTCTTGACAGTAGAAAAATCCTTAACCTCGAACCAATTGAGGCTGCCTATGATGGTCAGAGAAATCAAAAAGCTCATGTGGTTATCTACCTGCCAGGACCAATACCATACAAATCAGAAAAGGCTGTCCCTTACAAGTACGGTGCAACGACCATCGAAAATGGAAAGGAAACTCCATTACCCTCCATCGTAAACATTGCCAACATCAGTCGAGTCACACGGAGCGGTCAGATCTTCAACAGAGGAGTTAGAGAACCTACCAAAGAAAAGGAACCTCAAACGGAAGTTCCTAACCAACAAGTCGGTCAAACCAGTAATCCAGAGCTTGTAAAGAACAACGATGAGATACTGAAGCTAATCCAGAAAAGCGAGTACAACATTGTGGATCAATTGTTGCAAACTCCGTCTCGAATCTCTGTGTTATCTCTCCTGCTTAGTTCAGAAGCTCACAGGGAAGCTCTACAAAAAGTCTTAGAGCAAGCCTTTGTAGAACAATATGTGATGGTAGGTCAGTTTGACAGCATCATCTCTAACATCACGTCCTGTAACAATTTAGGATTCAGTGATGAAGAACCGCTGAAAGAAGGCAAGAATCATAATATGACGCTTAACATTACAGTCAACTGCCAAGACGATACTTTAGCCAGCGTACTGGTAGACATAGGATCGTCTTTGAATGTTATGCCAAAATCAACTCTGATACAACTATCATTTCAAGGAGCTCCGATGAGAGGTAGTGAGATCATCGTCAAAGCCTTTGACGGATCTAGAAAAATAGTTATTGGTGAAATCGATCTTCCCATAACCATCGGTCCTCACACTTTCCAATTCACTTTCCAGGTCATGGACATCCGGGCAGTATACAGCTGTTAATAAGGAAAACCTTGGATACATGAAGTCGGGGTAGTCACTTCGACACTTCACCAGAAGCTGAAGTTCGTCAAGAATGACAAGTTAGTCACAGTATGTGGAGAGTAAGCCTTAATCGTGAGCAACTTATCATCATTCTCCTGTGTAGAACCAGAGGAGGTTTTTGGAACCCAGTTCCAAGCACTCTCGGTGAGCAATGAGAATCAATCAGAAAGAGGGACGTCGATTTCCTCATATAAGGATGCTCTCAAAGTGATCGAGAGTAATAACATAAAAGGATGGGGGCAGATTGTAATTCCTACAAATAAAAAGACAAGAAAATGTATTGGTTTCTCTCCAACTGGTACCCAGACTACTAAGAAGGATGAAAGTTTTTGTCCTATTCAGGATTTCTTCCACGGTGGAGGTTTCCTCCACCCAGTGTCTCAAGAAGTACACACCATCAATGAGAGTGACTCCTCCGATACGGATGAGGAGTGGAAATCTTATCTCAATGATGACGGTTATATATCTCTGGGAGAGGCGCACACGCCATTTTGTTTTCCCAAGCAGAGCCCAAGATATATACTGAGGTCAGACATTAGGATGATCTATGGAGATTGTGATCCTGAGGGATGTCGTACTCCATCCAATTCATTAGAGGAAGACAATCTAATGAAAGACAACTGCGATTATTATGATCCCCTGGATGACTTGTCTATCTAGAAGCCATACACGAAAGACTTGGGGCAAAAGAGTCAGCCGGACGATGCCTATCAGCTTAGTAACATTGAAAAGAATACCCCTGTCCCCACCGAGTCATGGAATCATTACTCGGGACATTCCAAAAATGTCTGACACCATGGTGATGAATCTGCAAAGATTGCAGGACAAGAATTCATTAACTATGCATTTCCTGAAATCAACGTCATTGAGGAAGATGACTCCTCTATTCCCACAGAAATATGGGACACCTTGGGTCAGCCAAGCGGCAAGTATGACTTCCTAGTTAAATACACTGCTCCCGAAAGTTCTCGCATCAGATACGAGGAAATCCAGCCAACTGGATAGGGAGATCCGCTTAAGAGTGAAAACACTATGGAAGATACGGCCGAAGAATTCTCCTATGACAACTCTGCATGGGAAGAAGACTCCAACGATCCTACTCCGCCAGAAATCAGCGTTATTTCTGAAGACAAACCAAGAAGGAAAGTACCAAACTTTGTGATTCACAGGGGAGTTTGTCACCATTGGGTTGTTGTCGATGTACCGAAAGTCGTCCATTAGTCTAAGTAATTACCATCTTTGTTTTAACCTTTCACCTTGCCCAGGTGAAATGGATGTTTTTATAGGGCTCACCTTTCTGTAAATGTCCCTCTTCGCTCCTCCCAAAGCGACAGGGTTTTGTTTTATATGGCTGTATTTCAAGAATCGACAAATCATGAATAAATAATGTCATTCTGAATTCCCGCATTTATTGCTATTTTCACTTTTTGTTTTTCAGAAAATGGTAATCCTAAAAACAGCCCAAAAATAAAAACAAGCATTTTTCAGAAAATACACTGCACACACTCTTGCATTCTCTCTGTCTTTGCTAAAAAACGAATCATCACGTCATGCAGATTGCTTGTTTTAAACCCCATTGAAACGTACGATCCAATGCCTTCTCCCAACTTTGAATTCCTGGTATTTGAGGATGAAGAAGAAGAGGACAAAGAAATTCTAGAAGAGATCTCCCGACTACTCAGGCAAGAGGAAAGGTCTATTGAGCCTCAAAAAGAGCCGTTGGAAATGGTCAAGTTGGGTTCGGGAGAAGAAAAGAAAGAAGTTAAGATTGGAGCACTGCTCAGTCCAACTGTCAGAGAAGACTTGATGAAACTTCTCAAAGAGTTTCCAGATGTGTTTGCTTGGTTCTATCAGGACATGCCAGGGTTGGATACCAGCATCATGGAACATCACCTGCCACTGAAAACGGAATGTCTGCTAGTAAAACAAAGACTGAGTAGGACTCATCCTGATATGGCCATCAAAATTAAAGAGGAGGTGCAGAAACAAATCGAAGCAGGTTTCCTTGCCACCTCAGAATACCCTCAATGGCTAGCTAACATAGTGCCAGTTCCGAAAAAGGATGGAAAAGTCAAAATGCATGTAGACTACAGGGATCTGAACAAAGCAAGTCTGAAGGATGACTTCCCCTTGCCACACATTGACATGCTGGTAGACAGCACAACAAAATTCAAAGTTTTCCCCTTCATGGATGGATTCTCGGGCTATAATCAAATCAAAATGGCGTCGGAAGATATGGAGAAAACTTCATTCATCACCCCATGGGCCACCTTTTGTTACAAGGTAATGCCGTTCAGTCTAAAGAACGCGGGGGCAACTTATCAAAGGGCCATGACAACTCTGTTTCATGACATGATGCACAAAGAGATTGAAGTGTATGTCGATGACATGATCGCTAAATCTAAAACAGAAGAAGAGCATGTAGAACACCTGTCAAAGTTATTCGAGCGTCTGAGGAAATACAAACTCCGCTTGAATCCCAATAATGCACATTCGGTGTTCGCTCAGGAAAGCTCTTAGGATTCATCACCAGCCAAAAGGGAATCGAAGTTGACCCTGACAAGGTCAAGGCCATTCAAGAAATGCCTTCTCCAAAGACTGAAAAATAGGTCAGAGGACTTTTGGGACGTCTAAATTACATCTCCAGATTCATATCCCTCATGACTGCGGCATGCGCGCCAATCTTCAAACTACTCAGAAAGAATCAAAGATGCGTATGGACGGAAGATTGCCAAAAAGTTTTCGACAGTAACAAAGAATATCTGTTGAATCCACCTATTCTATCTCCTCTAGTGGAGGGAAGACCACTGATCATCTACCTAATAGTCTTAGAAGACTCTATGGGTTGTGTGCTTGGCCAACAAGATGAAACAAAAAGAAAATAGTCTGCCATTTACTATTTAAGCAAGAAATTCACACACTGTGAAACTTGATACACTATGCTCGAGAAAACTTTATGCGCTCTGACTTGGGCAGCTAAACGTCTTCGCCAATACATGATTTGTCACACTACTTGGTTAATCTCTAAAATGGATCCGATCAAGTACGTCTTTGAAAAACCTGCTCTCACGGGAAGGATTGCCCGGTGGCAGATGTTGTTATCAGAATACGACATTGAATACCATGCTCAGAAAGCAGTCAACCGATTGACGATCAGGAATCAGTCGGATTTGACTACCCAGACGAAGATGTCATGTACTTAAAAATGAAAGATTGTGATGAACCGCTACCCAGTGAAGGGCCAGAACCAGGTTCCCAATGGGGACTAATTTTTGACGGAGCTGTCAACAATTATGGAAACGGGATCGAGGCAATCATCGTAACACCTCAGGGTACTCACATTCCTTTCAGCGGCCGACTGACTTTCAAATGCATAAACAACGAGGCCGAATACGAAGCTTGTATCATGGGTCTCAAAGAAGCTATCGACTTAAGGATAAAGAACTTGGATGTGTATGGAGACTCAGCCCTGGTTATCAATCAGATCAAAGGAGAATGGAATACATACCAATCGGGATTGAATCCCTACAAAGATTACATAAGAAGGTTGTTACCATTCTTTAACAAAATTGAGTTTCATCATATCCCTCGTGAAGAAAATCACATGGCTGATGCACTAGCCACTCCCTCTTCCATAATTTTTGTAAATCATTGGAATGACGTACCTAAGATCGACATAATGCGCCTTGAGAGGCCTGCCTATATCTTCACAATCGAAGCGGTCATAGACGACAAACCTTGGTATCACGATATCAAATGCTTCCTTCAAAGACTGGAGTACCCACCTGGGGCATCAAGAAAAGATAGGAAAACCATCAGAAGACTGGCTGGTAACTTTTTCCTAAGTGGTGATACACTCTATAAGAGAAACTTCGACATAGTTTTGCTCAGATGCGTAGACAGACAAGAGGTAAACATATTGATGAAAGAAATTCACGAAGGATCCTTTGGCACTCATGCCAACGGAAACACAATGGCAAGAAAAATTCTAAGAGCAGGATATTATTGGTTGACAATGGAATCCGATTGCTACAAGTACATGAGGAGATGTCACAAGTGTCAGATATACGCTGACAAGATCCATGTACCGCCGATGCATCTCAAAGTACTTTCTTCTCCATGGCCTTTTTCTATATGGGGAATCGACATAATTGAACCCAAAGCTTCAAACGGACATCGGTTAATCCTGGTAGCCATTGACTACTTCACCAAGTGGGTCGAAGCAGCGTCATACACCAATGTGATCCGACAAGTGGTGGTCCGATTTATCAAGAACAATCTCATATACCGTTATGGTATTCCGAGCCAGATCATTACGGATAATGGATCTAATCTGAACAATAAGATGATGAAAGAGTTGTGTGCTGAGTTCAAAATTGAACACCATAACTCATCTCCCTACCGGCCTAAGATGAACTGAGCGGTAGAAGTGGCTAACAAGAATATCAAGAAAATCGTTCAAAAGATGGTTGTAACCTACAAAGACTGGCACGGGATGCTACCCTTTGCTCTTCACGGTTATCGTACATCTGTCTGCACTTCAACAGGGGCAACCCCTTTCTCTCTAGTATATGGCATGGAGGCAGTGCTCCCCATAGAAGTAGAGATCCCATCAATCCGGGTATTGATGGAAGCCAAGCTAACAGAGGCTAAATGGTGTCAAATTCGACACGATGAACTTAACCTAATCGAAGAAAAGAGAATAACGGCTCTATGCCATGGTCAGTTGTATCAGCAAAGAATGAAGAAAGCGTTCGACAAAAAGGCCCGACCCCGTGTCTTCAGAAAAAGAGACCCCGTGCTCAAGAAGATACAATCATTCCTCACTGATTCCCAGGGCAAATGGACTCCAAATTATGACGGCCCCTATGTGGTCAAGAAAGCCTTTTCAGGCGGCGCCTTGAGACTCGCAACCATGGATGGAAAGTAGTTTACTTGCCCCACGAATGTTGATGTAGTCAAGAAATACTTCGCCTAAATAAAAAAAAACGTCTCGGTGGATTGAAAACCCGAAAGGGAGGTCCAGGCAAAAAAATTAGAGACATAAGTGAAAAATCATCCCGATGGATTGGAAACCTCAAAAGACAATCCAGGAAAAAGTTAGGGATTCATGGAAAGTAACTACGTACAACAAGGTTAAATCCCCAACGGTAATACCATCCGTCGAAAGACTTCAGTCAAGATCACCTTCGACAAAAGCTCAGGATGTCCAGAATTCAAAGTTGGTAGAAGGATAGCGGTCGTTATGTTTCAATATAGCCCTTTTTATGTAAATTACCATTTTCTAAACTTTGTAAATGCTCTATGGGATCACGCACTTGGCTGATTTCCATTCTATCAATAAAATTTGAGCCCTAGTGCTTTTGTTTGCAATTCTCATTTATTTTTCTTTACAGAATAACATTTTTTAACATGATCAACGATTCTTGAAAACAAAAATGAATTTACTTGTCAAATTTTCTTCTGCTTTTAAAATAAAGATGGCAATTCTTTTTTACTACTGAACACAAAAAGGAACATCGATGGCTTCTCCGGAAGTGATTAAACCTCAAAATGCAGAATCAAAGCTCCTTCTAAACCAGTACGCCTGAATGAAGGATCAACATTTTCAGATGTGAAGTCCCATCTAATATTCCCGGCAGAGTTCTTACCTCTTAAGACCAATTGACAATTCTTCCTCCCCCAGGCGGGTTTACCCCTCATAAGCAAGAAAGGATCGCTATCGCGAACCAATGATACTTTTTTATCCCCCGCAGCGGCTGAATATCCTGTCGTGTTCATTCACCAGTCTGTATGTCGCGTCTATTTTGTCAGCATAAACATACATACATCATGCAAGATTGATTCATATTCATATTCATGTTTCATTAGCATCACTCTAGTCATTTTCACCCCTAGGTGATAAAGTCCTATCACCGATAGAGTTGTCAGTTCTTTCCTCATTAGGAAATGTATCGTCCGAGCAATTTCTCCCAAGTTTATTTCAGGAGCGGAGCCTGTCCTCGACCACTTTGATAACTTGAACCTCTGAAAGGCGAAAAGACATGCGACAGACACCTTTGGAACCTCACTCTTCACCATTGAAGATGATATTTTCGCTTTCCTAGATTAAAGAAAATCCCCAGAGAAAGCCTCTCTGCTAAAATACTCTCGACAGTACATCATTTTTTTTCTCCCAAGAAATTTGATGTTAATGAAGTCATCAACACCTCAAAATTGGATTACATCGTATGGCATTTCTCCGAGAAAGATCTCGAAGAAAAGTATGATGTAACCTCACCAAACAAACAGCAGTCTCTCAAGAGACTCGTTTTTCCCCAGTAGGTCGACAAATGGCATCTCCAATAGAGAAGCTTGCACACCTCTGCAGTTCAGACAAATTGGTGTCCCCAGCAAGTCCGACGTCAATTCATTTTTCCATCAAATGGCGTCTCCCCAATGTAGCTCGGCGAGAAGTTTGATAAAGACCGCTACAAATAGCATTCCTTGTCAAGAAAGAAACTCGACAAGAAGAAACTGAGACCAGTTCCGTGGCTGAAGACCAGGATCGAGGGGAAGTTTATTTCAAAAAGAAACTGAGACCAGTTCCGTGGCTGAAGACCAGGATCGAGGGGAAGTTTATTTCAAAAGAAACTGAGACCAGTTCTATGGCTGAAGACCAGGATCGAGGGGAAGTTTTACCCTTTTCTAAGTAACATTGCTTAGCAAAATAAGATGGATGAGCAAACTTCTATTCATAACCACAGTCAAAATTTCGGTTATTCCAATATTTAATCCTCTTGCACCCTGAATGTCTGAATATCTCCGTCATTCACACCTTCGGGTCCAAGAAGATTAAATAGAGGCATCTGTCATACCCTAAATTTTGACCACAATATTTCCCATCACTGTGAAAATCATTACCACAATATGGATGTACCATCATACCTCATCAATCTCCTCAAAGATTGTTGAGCTTTTGCTACAATCAAGAATTAGGGTTTTGAGCCCTCTCAGAGCACTTAGATAAGTGATCAATCAAGAATTAACATGATCTTCAACTTGTCTAGCCTCTCAAACACCCATAAAGGATTAAGAGGTCTCCCACATCAAGAATCAAGCACAAGGTTGCAACATTCCAAGTGGGTTAAGCCTCAAGATCGCCAGTGTTACCAAATTAGGGTGTTGGTCGACCAAGGCCTCCAGATGAATTTTTTCATCTGGGCATGAGTCAATACTTCAAAACATGATCCAAAATTCTCCAAGGGACTTAATGGATCAAATCATCAAGTCAAAATGGCATCAGGGGAAGAATTTATCAAAAATAAGGAATTAGGGTTTCTTGACCTAATTCACCCCTAAGTTTACTTTTGAGGCAAGACATGAACCAAGACCTCAAGACATGATTTAAGGGTCTCAAACACACCACATTGATCCATTTACAACAATGGATTGATCCAAGAAGCTTGATTCACAAGTTTCAAATTCATCTGAACCACAATTAGGGTTTTGAAGGAAAAGTCAACTGTACCTTTGACTTTGGACCAAGACATGCTCCCAAACCTTGGGACATGATTCAAGACACCCTAAAACACCTATGGAATCCATCCATTAGGTTTGAGTTAGGTCAAGAACTTGATTGCATAAAGGATCACACAGTTTAAAATTCATCTGACAAAAAGTCAACTGTGCCCAAAATCAAGTTTGACTTTTTGGATTTCTTGACAAACAAGGCTTCCTTAAGTCAAGAACAATGTTAATTCATGGTTTTGATCATCATCCATAAAAAAAATCAAGAAAAGTGAGGTTTCTTGCAAAAGGGGCAACCATAGGAAACTTAATTTTTTTCTAAGTTATGGGACAAAATGGATTTGGTACCAACTTTGCAAGGTCATAACTCCCAAACCCTAAGGCCTTTTTCTTCCATCCAAAGCTCAAATGAAAGTTCACATGACATACTTCAAAAGTGTCAGCTACATCAAATTCCAAATCCTCATGGATTTTGAGTTATGGATTTATCAAAATCACAAAAAGTGAAAATGACCACTTTTTCCAACACTTAGTGAAATTTTCAAAAAGTCAGAATCTGTTTCATTTTTTACCAACTTTGAGGTCATTTTTCACCTTGATCCAAGCTGAACCGGGTCCATTTGTGGGCATCAAAGTTAAAGTATGTCATTATAGTTTTCCAAAGAATACAAGAACTCCCATTAATTCAACTTAATCAAGGAGTTATGGACCTCACAACATGCCTTGCTCAAACTGATTTCCAAGACAGATTTTGTGCATTACTTGTGGCACACGATTCTTGAGTCCAATTTTGGTGACTATGCAAGACTGATCCTCATCCAAATTCAACAAAAATCTCAGTCAATCATGAAAAACCTGCAAGCTTGGACCCTAAGGCAAGAATCCCATCACTTTGGCATGTGATCATCAATGTTGCAAATCCAAAACCAAGCTTTGTCATTTCGAATTGATGTGGTGCATTGAGCTATCATGAACCAAGCCATATCAGTCCAATTGAGTCAAGATTGACTCAAAACTCAGAAGACTTAGAGCTACCAGATCATCTCTAGTCAATAGCCAAGTGAAGACTTGATACCTTGGCATTTAAGAAAGTGATACATGGGCATATCCATTGGATAATAGAGTGATCCCTCATCCAACATTATTCCTTCAAAAACAAAACTCCTCTACTATAAATAGAGGCCATTTCTGATGTTTCAAACCACACCAAAACAATACCAAAGCCTTGTTTTCTCACTCTCCCTCTCTTACTTCAATTTCAAGTCACATTGGAGCAATTTGGGAATTCTTGAAACCATAGAAAAAACCACTCAAATAACCATCCAAACACATCATAAATCATCCATTGGAGGTGTTCAAACCTTCATCCACATTGTACAACCTCAAAATCAGAAAGTCAACCTCCAAAACCTTAAATTTTGACTTTTCTGCATTTTTCAAGCCATGTCTTGAACCGATCACTTTCAAGACCAGCTAACCCTTCAATTACTCTCCAAATACCATCCTCAAAATGTCCCAACAGGTTTCCCTCAACTGTAACACCATTTAAGTGAGTTACCATTTTGGTCATTTTTGCCACTTTTGCAAGAAAGAGCCAATTCTTGTTCCTAAGGTTTCTAGCTGATTTTGATCATCCTAAAGGTATCAATCAAGAGTGTCTAAAGCATTGGATTACTTCTGGCACAAGCATCTTGACAGTTAGCACAAGGAGCTTCAAGAGGTAAGTGCATCACAACTTAAACTCTTAAAATATGCATTGCTTTGATGTCCATTGATCATAAACATGTCATATATATCAAATGTGTTGTGTTTGAACCAATTTACCATGCTATTGTTGCTTGTATGAAGAGATAGCATAGAACTTGCAAATCTTGACCTATTTTGAAACCACTATAAGGTTTTAAAATAGAAGCATCTTTAGAAAATTCTAAAAGCACCATTGGATTCCTCATGAAATTCTAGGTAGGATCCATCTAAATTTCATCCAATTTCATGGAGAATTGAGGGAGATATCATCCTTCTTGTAAATCACCAAAACTTGGTTTTTTGCCTTGGTCAGACCTAGAATTCAGGTCACCCTTATGTATTCATGGGGTGGTTTTGATACACAGATGTATCACCACCCCAGTGGTAGAAGCGCGCTTGTGTTTGGTTGGAGGTCGTGGGTTTAAAACCCACCCAGACCATTTTTGTCATTTCTCTCATTTTTGCCATTTCTCTCATTTTTGTTATTTTCATATTTTTTATGGTTTTTATTAATTAATCTCAAAATTAATTTCTCTCTCAATTTTAATTATTTTTATTGGTTCTTTTTTTTGAAAATTCACAAAAATGTTGAAATATTTTATTCCACAAAAAAAATTGAATTTATATTATTTATTTAATATAGTTTTAATTTTTGTAATTAATTTCATTTCTTTATTTTCAAATATTTAAAAAATGAAATTTCCACCTTGATCTTTCAAAACCAATTGATTTTTAAGCCTTCGTGTGATTAAACATTATTTTCCAAAATATTTTTCAAAGCTTACCACTTGTTTTTAAATATATTTGGTATTTTATATTTAATTTCTTTTGAAAATAACATTATGTTAATTAAAATTAGGGTTTCCCTCAATTTTAATTTTGCAAACTTCATTTGAAACACTTTTGGGCCTCTTGGTAGAGTGTAAGTCCCATCCCTTTGTAAATAAACCTTTTTGGGCCTCAGTCATTGTATAAGTCCCGATACGATTTGAAAAAACTCGGCGCGATCGCCATTTTAAAAACAATTTTAATCTGGGCCTTCCCTTGTGTTATAAGCCCCACTTTTCTTCTTTTTCAAACACTTTTGGGCCTCTAATAGAGTGTAAGACCCATCCTCTTTGTAAATACAATAATTTGGGCCTCAGTCAATGTATAAGTCCCTCTGTGATTTTCAAAACTACGACACGATCATCGTCTTTTCGAAAGAATCAGTTTGGGCCTCTCTTTGAGTATAAGCCCCAAACTTCCTTTTAAACAAATTTCCTTTTGATTTAGATTCAAATTCTAAGATTTATCAAAACTTTCTTCAATTTGTTGAATAACTAACCATACAGCTGTGGTTACAATGCTGGAGCTTGCACAACTGTAAGTTCTACTATTTTCTTTTGCACATACTGGTTTATATATCTCATCTATATATGTATGTCTGTATATACTTGCTTAGAGTTTTCCCCAGCAATTAGGTCTAGTTTTAGATCATGTCAGTGGTTACTCTTTTAACTCATTCAAAACTAGTTCCCATAGGAAATTCCAGATACAGTCTTGCCTCCTCTTGGGCTTATACAATATGGAACAGAGAAAGACACTATTCCCCGTGAAACTTTTATTAAGACTATCAAAACTTAGAAATATGTGTACAAGAAATTCATTTCCCCAAAGAGGACTAATTCCCAGTGAAACCTCTTTTGAATTTCTTTAAACCCTAGAACTGTTCACTAAAGAAAGGATTATTCCCGGTGAAACCTTTCTTGAACTTTTCTTAGGTTTAGACCCACAAGCTTCCTAAAAGCATCCCCAGCCTCCTCTTGGGCTTTGTACAAGGACCCTCAGGCTTCTTAGAAGTTCTCAGCCTCCTCATGGGCATAGTACAAGGACTTGAAGACCTCCTACATGTATAGGACAAAACTTAGTCATCTCTACTAGTTCGATCCTCTAGAAAGTCAGAATTTCAAAACATCAGACCAGTTTAGGGTTGATTCTCATCCCTTAAAACTTCAGCCTCCTCCTTGGCATCATACAAAGATCATCCTCCAGTTAAGTGTCAACCTCTTCATACCAGTAGACTTGGAAAGTCTCATCTCCTCTTGGATCTCAAAGAAACCCTCAAGTTTGCTAAAAAGCACAGGAAAAACCCTGATCACTTCATCAATCTCCAGCAGAGTTAAAACCTCCATATTTTTTAAAACTCAATCTTTAAACTTTCATTGTAAATTCCCCAGCTAAGGTCAAATTACCACCAATAAACCCTCAGAAAAATCAGAACCTCAATGAATCTGATATTTCAACTCTTCTACACTCAGCAATAGTTGATTCCCCAATTTGGACCTGTCTCAGGATCTCAATAATCCTCAGTAGAAGCTAGCCTCCTCTTAGGCTTCATATAATAATTTCCCCAAACCAGCCTCCTCTTATGCTTTGTATAATGATTTTTCCTCAACTGAGTTAGCCTCGATCTTGGGCTTTACAGATCATATTCTCCAGCTGAGTCAATCAACCTTTTAGCCTCAATCTTGGGCTTTGTACAAGACAGATAAAACCACCCCAGTGGAGTAAATTTCTCTTTTAGCCTCAATCTTGGGTTTTGTACAAGACAGATAAAACCTCCCTAGTGGAGTCAATTTCTCTTTTAGCCTCAACCTTGGGTTTTGTACAAGACAGATAAAACCTCCCCTGTGGAGTCAATTTCTCTTTTAGCCTCAATCTTTGGCTTTGTATAAGACAGATAAAACCTCCCCGGTGCAGTCAATTTCTTTTTTAGCCTCAATCTTAGGCTTTGTACAAGACAGACAAATCTTTCCCCTGAAGAGTCAATTCTTTCAGCCTCAATCTTGGGCTTTGTACAAGACAGACATAAAAACTCCCTAAGCAGAGTCAACCTTTTAGCTTCAACCTTGGGCTTTGATCAAGGCACACATAAAAATCCCCTCAGAGAAAATCAAGAGTTCTCTCTGCAGGAAGACATTTTCTTTGTACATCACACATCAAAACAGACAATCAAACAAACCTAATCCCAGATAATTGTTGTAAGTGGCACTCTTGTTGATTCAAAAATCCAAGCTGTGGTCCCTCTTTTATCCTGGTAAATCTCTTCTTTCATCTAATTGTTATAAGTGGCAAGCCTCTGGATTATTTACATCCATGACAATGTCCCTCTCTTAGAATGAAAGACTCCTAAGGAAAAATGGCATTGCTCTACACTGATTTAAATTTCTTCCTTCAGGACAATTCCCTTATAAAGGAAATTATGGTATTGCTAGATTCCATACATTCCAATTAAAGTAATTCCCCATTATAATCAATTACCCAACATTTTGTGATAAACAGGTGAGATATCTCCCTTTAGAGATGACAAATTCTCTCTCAGTCACCTTTTTAGCTTCAATCTTGGGTTTTGAACAAGACACAAATACTCAACCAGCTTCAATCTTGGGCTTTGAACAAGACACCCAAACATCTTTCCTCCCATAGAAATAGGAGGAACTACGACTGTTCCCATTTCCCTGTTATCTTTACGGGAATACGTAGGCATAAGATTGCGAAATCTTAGCGAGCACACAAATAAAAAATTAGGTCCAGTACCTTACCAAAAACAACAGAAAAACTAAAAACAACAAAAACACTTTCTCAACATTCCCAACCTATAACAGTAAACACCAGAAAGTATTTAAACATTCCACACAAGATATATGGATAACCATATATACACTAGGTAATTAACAACTTCCCTTTGTATAACCTAACCCCGGACCCCCCAATCTCTTAGCATTTGTTAAAGAAAACATTTGCATGCAAGGTTAGTTTTAGATAGCTTCCCTTTCTTTTCCAGCTTCATAGGATAAATAAGAAATCAGAAAGTAGCACCCAATTCCAACCATTACGGTAAGGTGGTCGCGTCACCGACAAAAATCGCACGCTACAGGCCTTGACACCGAATATCAAATTTTGGTGCTATTTTATTATTTTTAATTTATTCCTTTTCTAAATTAAAATAATTATATTTTGTTATAATTTCATGGTGTTAGCCGATCTAAGCGGCCCAGAGGCCAAACGGCCCAACATATGGTTTAAGGCCTTAAACTTTTAGATTAAAAAATGTCTAAAAATTAATTAATAAATAAATATAAATAATGACATTAATTTCACAAGTTCTCATAGTTTGGTTTATAAAAGAGAGGCGTTGTATCTTTTTTTTTTTATCTTAGGTTTAGTTCTTTGCTCTCACAAAAATTTAGTTTTTAAGTTATTTTTAAAGTGGTAATCTAAAATTCATTTTAGGGTTCTAAGCAGTTTGAGTGACCAAAAATGTGAGATTATTTGACAACTATTATTTATCTTTTCTCCACTCACCAATTACATGTAAAGAGTGTATTGAAAGTCGATGACAAATCATTTGAATATTATAAGCATAACAAGTCATATAAATTTTAAAAGTATGTAATGGTTCTTAATTCTTTTGGGCTAATTAAACTAATTATCAGAGAGAACAATAACATAATCACATAAAATTAGACACAAATTTAACCCTATTAAAGAATAAAATGGCCAAACATTTTATTAATTAAACTGATGTTTACTAAAACATCACAGTAGACCTAAAATAAGCTTATCAAAAGACACAATAGATCCAATCATCAGACATGCTTGAGAAATTAGGTATAACAGTGTCTCTATGAAAACAAACTTTAAAAACTTATTAAAAACAAAGCTATAAAAAGGATACATAAAACCAATTAATCAACTCGGCCCATTATATAATTAAAACCCTAAATCAACCTAGAGCTTCAAATCCATGTCAATGTCCTCATTGTTGTTGTTGCTGGTGTTTCCAATTTCAAACTGACTAACCTGCCACATCATTAATAATTCCTTTATTCCTAAAAGACAATAGGCTTGTCGATTAGAGAAAGGAGATCCATTGTTCTCTCAAATGATTCATCAATGTTGTTTTCATGATGATAATGATGAGGAGGAGGAAGAGGGTAAATTGGAACCTCGGGTATAGATTTCATGTAAGGATGACAAAAACAGTTCTTATAACTCTCACTTCCAAGATTTGAAAACAATAAAGAGTGTGAAGAAGGCGATGGTCCTATGTGATACAAGAAATCTCATTCTGAAATTTGTGGTCTTGGAAGTTGTATGAATGTTGGTAATTGTACTCTTTTACTTTGATTCAACATCATAAATTGGTTTAAAGCATAACGAGCAAATTTAAATTTATTGTTAGAACAAGATTTGGTTCTACAAGGTATCTCTTTGTTTTGATAATAACAAAGATGTATTTGTGTGAGAGCAATTTTGGTACTCTAACGTTTGTTTTCTTAAGTATTGACAAACAGGTTTTGACTCTGATAAAGATAGCTCTGACTCTGATAGAGATCATGTGAAACGTCACTCTCAAATTCTCAAAAGTCGCTTCTGCGTCAAAGAAGCAAGATTGCTTCTGATCTACTGTGCTTCAGAAAGACTCTAAGAAGACAATATGTTGCTCCTGCAATGTTCTCCTGGATTCTGGCTCTGAATATAACTCTGATACTTATCTTCTGAAGACTAAGTGCTAACGACTCTGAAGACAAGGTTCTGATGAACAACGTTCTGAAGATTCTAAAGACTTAAGTTTCTGAAGACCAAGTTCTGAAGACTATGAAGACAAGGTTCTGTTTAACAAGTTCTGAAGACTCTGAAGACTTATGTTTCTGATAACTAAGGGTTCTGAAGAAGGAGTGTTGAAGACTCTAAAGACAAGGTTCTGCTGAACAAGTTCTGAAGACTCTGAAGACTCAAGACTCTGAAGACCCAGTGATTCATTCTTCTGATCAAGCTTCAATCGTATCAATTCAGAAGCCTCTGATGGATAGAAGAAGATGAAACGTTTGCGAGGGAAATAGTACATAATACATATCAAACACGTTCTTTTCCACTACCATTCCACTATCCTGATTTGGTCGTACAAAGGATAATTTTATTGTACGATTTTCATCCCAGCATAACGACATTATTTCAAGTCGCCAGTATTTTACTCAAATTCCTGATCTGCCCTTCAACGGATCTTTTTCTGGCTATATAAAGACTTGATCATTCAAAGAATCATGAGTGACCCCAAGTGCGAAAAAGAGAGATATACAAAAACACTGATTCATACAAGAAAGAACTCAAGAAATAGAGAAATTCATGAGTGAACAGTAAAGCACCACAATACAAAGAAGAAGATTGTTCTTACTGTATAGATTCTCTCTAAGATAGATTGAACTAAAAATTGTGTTTATATCCACTTATGTAAGAAGCATTTCATCGTAAACATTTTATTTGATCAAACTGTTGTTTGAATTCCTTAAGGGATCAGTTGGGTCAAAATACTTAAGAAGAGACAGTTAGTCTGTGTGTTGTTAGTCACCAGCAGTTGCTAGTGCAGTTGTAATCAGTTTGGTTATAGTGGATTAAGTCCTTGTGTATAAGGCGAAATCACATTGGCGGGTGGAATGGATTAACTTGATAGTTTTCAAGTGAACCAGGATATATCGCATGTCTTTCTCTATTGTTAGTCTATTTGTGTTCTTTGTTTGAGTTTCACAAAAAGATTTCATTTTGAAAACCCAATTCGAACCCCCCCCCCCCCCCCCCCCCCCTTTCTTGTGTTTTTCTCACACCTTCATTTATGTTCATAAAATTCAAGCTTATTATCGAATGTTTGATGACAAAGGGAACATCGAAGTGGGTTGATGGGAGGCGGAATAAGAGTTGGAAAAGGAGTGACTCGGTTGACAATGTTATTATTGACTTTGTTGTTATTCATCTCCCTATCAAATAATAATTGAGTGCCTAGCGCCATTTTTCAGTTAAAAGAAAATTAGGCGAGTTAGATAAAAATGATTTTAGAAAGGAAAAAGGAAAAATATGGTAAATGTGAAGACGTGCTGATGAAAATCTATGAGAAACCCTGTAATTATAACGAGGGCTTCAAGGTAGGGTATGGTTCTAGAATTTTTTTTTATAATAATAAAATAATAATTAGAAATTGAGAGTTGGATTTTTCATGTGTGCTTGATATTTTTTTTCATTATTGAGAATGACATATTTTATTATTTGACTAAAATAATGTAGAAATTAATCAGGGAATTATTTTTGTTGGTATAATATCCTAATGATTAAAAGAATACATTTTAAATATGAATAAGTTAAGGCTTAAATAATGTTTTCGTCCCTGTAAGTTGGCGAGTTTTTGGTTTTCATCCCTGAATCTTTTTTTTTCGATTTTAGTCCCTATATCTTACTTTTTGTTGGTGTTTAGTCCCTAAAGCCAAAATCCGCAGGAAAATCCAAAGGTTTCCTGCGGATTTTTCTACAGATTTTCCTTAAAACCAAAATCCGCAGGAAAATCTGTAGGAAAATCCGCAGGAAACCTCTGTAGGGACTAAACACCAACAAAAAGTAAGATATAGGGACTAAAACCGAAAGAAAAAAAAATTTAGAAACGAAAACCAAAAACTCGCCAACTTATAGGGATGAAAATACTATTTAAGCCATACGTTAAATAGCATATTAGAATTCGCCTCCTTGTAATTGAATTCCAACTACCATATACTAGTAAATTATCTATAAAAAATCCGCATATACAATGAATTTGAGAGTTAAATGGATTTATATATACACCAAAGATGGTACGGAATAAACTAACATATTAAAATTATAAAGTATTTTTTATAAAAAAAAGTCGTTGAGTTGATTTATAAATATAATATAATATAATTTAAAGGATTATTATTTTAAATCATTTTTTTATTATAATCTAAAAAATATTATTAGCAAAATCAACTAATGTTAAATTAAAGTTTATAACATTTATAAGCTTAAATTTTAAGTAGCACTATATTAATATAATATGTTTATTGTCATTAAATTATATTTCCTTATGTAAAATATTATGTTAGTGTTTTTGAGTTTCTTAATATATATATATATATATATATGGATAACATCCTCAAAACAAGCAACAATGTCAAGGATGTTGTGGAGGTGAAGGCTAAACTTGATAAAGTGTTCGACATGAAGGATCTAGGAGGTGCCTTTAGGATTCATAGGATTGACATACGTAGAGATCGAAAGAAGTTGAGATTATGCTTATCTCAAGAGACATATTCAAAGAAGATTGTCGAAAAATTTGGTATGTCGAATTCAAAGTCAGTTGTAACATCGATTAATCCTCATTTCAAGCTGAGAATAACTTAAAGTCCTAGTACTAAATTCAAAAGAGCCTATATAGATAATATTCCATATGCTAGGATAGTAGGTTCTTTGATGTATGCTATGGTTTGTACGAGGCCAGACGTAGCGTATGAAGTGAGTCTTGTAAGCAGTTATATGGCCAAACATGGGAAGATGCACTGTGAAGCATTGAAATGGAAACTAAGGTAAATAAATAGGTCTATAAGCAGAGTCCTGATTTATGCTAGATCCTGTGGTGATTATAGCAAATTCGAAATTGAAGGATTTGTCGACTTTGGTTAGGCATGTTGTATGGATTCTAGAAAATCTATTTCTTTATATGTTTTCATTATGTCTGGCACATTAATCAGTTAAAAAGCAACACTTCATAAGGTTGTTGGCTTATCAACTACTGAAAGAGAGTATATTTCCCTCACTGAAGTTGTGAAAGAAGAATTATGGCTTGAAGGTTTTACTAAGTGATTGAATCTTCAAGGTCAAGTTATCACTGTTAAATGTGATAGTCAAAGTTCCATACACCTGTCGAAGAATTTAGCCTATCATGAGCGAACCAAGAACATCGATGTGAGGATGCACTTCGTCAAAGAGATAATCCAACGTGGAGAAGTTCAAGTGTTGAAGGTTTAGACTAAGGGCAATGTTTCTGATATGATTACCAAGACATTGCCAAGTTGCAAGTTTTTCCACTGTATGTAGCTGATAGAACTGAATGGGGACATCTAGTTGGTTTAGAGGTCCAGAGATTCTTCCAAGGTGGAGATTTGTAGCTTATGGGTTATAAGCTAGTGTTGTAGCAAAAATTGTCAAAGTCAAAATTGTGCATGATGTAGTCAAAGTCTGTTCAAGCATACTTTCGAATTATGTTAGCTCGTTGTTTAAGTTAACATGTTGAATTGGGTCAGTCTGTTGGGCCAATTGTTTAGTATTTTAGTTGAAAACTAGGGTTTAGTTTCCTATAAATAGCATACTAGTCACCACTTCTCCATTAGTCCTTGATAATCTTGTTCAGGTGGATTGTTCCCTAATGTGTAATGGAATCAAGAATCAAAATTTAACTACTTTGAATTGTTTTTCGCTTCTCTTCTCTCTTTTACTTTACTATGTGGTTTTCTTGTTAATCAAGAAACCAACCATACTTTGTTTTCTTGGGAATAGTTTCACAACAGAGAAAAGATGACAATGAATAATGATTCAGAGGTGGCACAAATGAAATAACGTTATGGATATATTAAAATAATTCAATTCAAAGTGAATATCGACCAAAATCTTTACTTCAATAAAATACGGTTTATTTTTAAAATTGTTTGCATTCTGTTTTTATTAGGGATTAATTTTAAATTAGAACATGACCTCTAAATTGTTTCAGACGGCCTTGACACTGAATATCAAATATTGGTGCTATTTTATTATTTTTAATTTATTCCTTTTTTAAATTAAAATAATTATATTTTGTTATAATTTCATGGTGTTAGCCGGTCTAAGTGGCCCAAAGGCCAAACGACCCAAGATATGGTTTGAGGCCTTAAAATTTTGGATTAAAAAATGTCTAAAAAATTAATTAATAAATAAATATAAATAATGACATTAATTTCACAAGTTCTCATAGTTTGGTTGATAAAAGAGAAGAGTTGTATCTTTTTTTTAATCTTAGGTTTAGTTCTTTGCTCTCACAAAAATTTAGT